>JAVJGG010000001.1:37811097-37845130 GCA_035590195.1 Aviceda cuculoides | reverse complement strand
GCGCGCGCGCCGCGGGTCTCAGTATCCTACTCTGATTTGATTGGTATTAGATTAAATTATTATTTTTTCCCCAAGTTGAGTCTGTTTTGCCTGTGATGGTAATTGCTGAGTGATCTCTCCTTGTCCTTATCTTGACCCACAAACCTTTCATTATATTTTCTCTCCCCTGTCCAGCTGAGCAGGGAAGTGATAGAGCAGCTTTGGTGGGCACCAGGCATCCAGCCAGGGTCAACCCACCACAGCAGAACATTTCAGAGGTTATCTAACAATTATTTTTTGAAGTTAAAAAAAGCAAACAATAGAAGATGATGCCAGGTGAAATTTCAAATGATGGAATGTTGATACAGAGTGTTAATTAACACGGTGTTTATTCATGCTACATGGTGCATATAATCAGTTACCCTTACTAAATGCAGATTTGACTGCCCACTATTCCAAAGCATACCAGCACATTTACATGGTAAAGGCAGAGACTCTGTCCATTTGTATTTGCTAAGTACAAGAGGGATGGCCTTTGTGATGAGCATGAAATGGTGCCAGAATACAAATAGCAAATTTAAATATTCCTAGAAATGCTGCAACTTCCTTTATGCCTGGATCTCAGCAAAGAAGGGTGTTGATTCTTTCCTTAGGGGGAAGACAAAATTATTGGACGTGATGTAGTTCATTACACCTAATTTTAGCCACAGAATTAATCACCTTCTGGAAACCTGTATCTCCTCCTTTGTCTCCGGAGGGAATGCAGAAGACTCGAATAGATTATGTGACTAATATCTCAATCACTGAAGTTACATAAAATGACATGAACCCCTTATCTTTAAAAAGTTTTCTCAATAGGCTGCCTCATCATAGAGTCTAATTAGGAAATTTAACTTGAGTGATGTGGTAGAGGAAGTGTCCATATATGAATATTTATAGGAAGCCTTCAGTAATCAGGAAAATCTTTAAGCATGCTTTCAATTGGAAAGAGACCTAAGTATATGCTTAAAATTAAGAGCATACTTTGTTTTCTTGAATCTAGGTAGCCATAAGAGCATTCTTTTGTGCTTTCCTAATATGGGTTTGAGCTCCCAGAGATGAACCAGCAGTGTAGCACCAGTGTTACACAGAATCGCTCCAGCTCTTATTTAAGTGTTTGAAAAAAACTGACAAGATCCAGTGGTCCTAGAGATTTCTGGACCAAGATCTTTCCCAAAACTTCCTGATCTAAACCAATTCCATTCATGAACTCTCCCTGTCACATTCTTTCAGCCTGACTTCACAAGCCAAAATTCATATTAATTTACCTGGTAGAGAAAAGAAATATTTAGATTATTCAGATATTTTTCCTGTAGTTATGTTTATTGTCCTGACTTATAACTTCCCAGGCAGCTCGTTGATTTAATAAGGAAGAAAACTAAATCTAAATAAAGCATTGCAGATATCATGGTGAAGTATGTATATATTAGTAGAGTTTGCTTGCAGCTCACTACAAGAAAGGAGTAATCTCTACACACCCTCTTTCTGCGTCTTGCCTTTTCTTTGCAGTTTAATGCCTACCATGTCCGACAGGAACACAGGGACGATAAAAAGTAGATCTGTGGGAATGTTGCAGAATCAACAGCTGAAATTTTCGACCATGTTCATACATGCCCTTTAAATAAAGTTCAAGGAAGTCTGTGACATTGTATCCAGGGTGAAACATTTGGACTCTGCATTAAAACGAAACAAAACTCATTGTATAATTTAGTCAGCAAAAACATTCATTGTGTGTCCCAGTGCCCGACTAGTTGTGAGCGGGTCTTGTAAGCTGTTGCAGTTGGGCTTGTTGCCATTCCAGCATGTGCAGTTTGAGAGTTTTTTGCTTTGTTTTGGTTTTTGCAGCTGTATATTCTTCTCCTACTGAATGTCAAAAATCTTGAAGTACTGCCAATCAGATACAGCTGAATTGCCTTTGCTGCAGTAAAAAAAAGATCAGCGTGCAATTTATTATTAGAATAGACCATTCTAAATTTTTACTCCCTTCACAGCAGACAGCTATACCCATTTTTGTATAAAAACTTACTTAGGAAAAATAAAAAGAACAGCAGATTAGCTGGTTTTAAGACCGTATCCTATTTTAGCTGGACTCACTGGGGACTGGACCTCAAGGACAGCCACATCCAGTGCATTTAGTTACACTTGGGGTACTCTTTATCTCCTACTCCCTGTACAAAGCTTGTAAAACAAATTTATTATCAGTGGCTTAGGAACTTCACTTCAGTGAGAAGAATATTTTACTATTTGAGAGAACTACAAACTACCCATTAAGCAAGGGTGGGTAAATTTCCTTTAAAATTAAAAGGAAAAATAAGGCACCTACTTTTGTCTCACTAAAAGACAGTGGGGAATCACATGTCTAATGCTTGGGTTTGGCTTTGAGAGTCCTCCCTGGAGCTCTGGTTTTACAGTCACTTTCTCATCTGCTTAATTCCTGTGAATAGTCTTTTGAAAGCAATGGGAGGAACTGTCTGCAGGATGTTAGTAAATCCAGTCACATGACTGCACTGGGAAGATGCACATGTCCATATGGCAGGGGTCAAAAAACATGGTTTTTTTATCTTAGAGAACACCAGTGAGCAGGTAAGGAAAAATTGTTTCTACTGTAGCTGTAAGTTTACACCAGGATTTTAGCCAGGGCTCCCTAGATCCTATGCCTATTGATTTAGGGATTGTTTAGAACAAGATTTAAAACAAAACAAACCAACCAACCAAACAAAAAAAAACAAACCACCAAACAAAAAAAAACCCGAAACCAACACTACCAGTATAAAAGTATTCATTGCTTTGGGAGCTCTCAAACTTAATTTTTGTGGTCCTAAGGGATGCTCTGCATGCAGGATATGGTAACCACTTGCCCCTTTGGGAATGGTCTCCAAGAGCCTAAGGATTTGCAAGCACTACAGCCAGGAATCAGAGGAGAACACACCTGAGGGCACTGGGGAGGACCCAGATAGGTGCTTACTCCTTGTAAGCCCTGTCTTCCCGCTGCAGTGCTGAGGTATTGGCGCGATTCTAATGCACTCCGTTAGGATTGCTGACTACATCTTCCAGTTATTTAATTAATCACTTAACAAAGGAAGCAACTTGACTCAGTAAACGCAAACATTTTCATGATTGCTCAGACAAGTTGCAGAATGGAAGAAAAAACTGCATGAGTTTAAGGTTGTTTTAAAATAAGAACAACTGAAATCACATGACTCATGAGAAAAATGAAGTTCAAGCCTCCCTTGGGCAAGGAATTTCGTGGAACTATTTTTAAAGCAGTGATAGGCAGTGCTAAGCAGCAGGGTCTTGGGGTCATCACACACGTCCTCATGGTGCCCTAGTTTCATTCAATGTAACTATGCCTTTATCACATGCCAGCTTTGTGCTCAGATAGTGGGTTGAAACACTAAACTCTGCACTGAAGTACCTCTGATCTTACAATTGATCCAAGGCTATGGAAAGCAGTCTGATAACCAGAGTGAAGACTGTTACAACATCAATACGATGAGGAAGCTATCTAGCACAGTTATTATAAAGTGTGCTTGTAAAAATTACCAGGACAGCATTAATTTGGTAGGATAAGTACCTTTGAGTAAATTGAGCCTGCAATCCCACATAGAGACTGCCAGTTATGGATTGACCAGAGGTACAGAAGAGCAGCAAGAGCTTTTTGCTCTTGCACTTATAGAAGAAAGTAGTCTTAATCTGATGCCTTTTTGTCCAGAGAGGGTAGTACGTGCAAGTTAAAAATGAGAGCAAATGCCTCAGCGTTATTATATTTCAGGAAATATAATGTGTCTGGCTGGCTCCGTGTTGCTGCAATGTGGGAAGCAGACTCAGGAATGGATTAAAGCACACACACTTATCCAACACCTTTGTTCGACATACCCCAGCTACTGCTTTGGTCAAAGCATGCACACTGTGATTAGAAAGATCTCGGCTTTGGCTATGTCCCATCCATGCCTGATCCATCCAGATTAGAAAGGGTAGAAAAGAGGCTGAAGCCCTTGCAAAAGTACAAGGGAGCTTAGGATCCAACCTCCCAGAGAGCTCAGGCGGAGACGAGCCCATAGTTCATGTCGCACGAGGACAGTCCAGATGATGGACAAGCAAACTCTGGGAGGATTTTGAACTCACAGCCAGGCAAGAACGGCTTCAGCCGCTGCTGCATCCTCTCCTCAAAGGTCCAGGTGGCGGATCCAAACACCCTCTCTGAGGCTGGGAGGCTGCCCAGGGTGGCCAACGAAGGATGTTGCTGAGAGTTTTCCACTCAGCCTCTTTCAGTCTTGCCATAGTTTTTGCATTATGCATTATGTTTTGTCGTGGAAATCCAGAGAAGACAGGGATTTCTAATCTGATGTCCTGTTGTTGTCAGGCATAACTTCCTGAAGAGAGATTTTTTCCTTTGGCTTATTTATCTATTTTCCTTCGAGTGCAGCCTAAACCCTCCCTTCCTGTTGGGAACAACAGCTGCAGCACGCAGCATCGGCTTGCCAAGCCTGAACGACTGTGAAATATCATTTATCTTGGAGCAAGATAGTATCAAAGAGAACAACTGTGTGGGCCTGACTATGAATTCATTACATAGCTGTGCTTAGGAGGAGTAGGATAAGTTGCAGTATCAGAGGCAAAAGAGGTCCCACTTCTGAGCTAACACTCTTGGACCTGAAAGGACTGTCACATCTGAAAGTACTACCGAGACAAAAAGGGAATTTTGGTTTCCTTGCTTAGAAAAACACTGTGAGCTTCCAAAGGCTGGAGATAAAAAAGTATCCACCAGGGCAGGAAACCGATAATTCTTCTGTAAGTTGATGGGAACATGGTGGCCCCAGAAGATCAAGTAAGTGGCTGATGAAAGCCACACAGCTGACACACACACTTCCCAGCATACTTGCATTATCCCACAGATCGGGTGGATCCTCTACGAATACCATAGCCCTTAAATGAAAAATGCTTTCAGCTACCCTTCTGTTATCTCCACCCTCTCACCTTTTTGAGGGGCTTTTTTTTGCCAGAAGCAACCACTGTATTTAAAGTTTAGGAGGGAGTTCAGACAAGATGGAAGTTAACAATTAATCACCTGTTTTCCTCACCACCACTCCACTCCACTCCACTCCACTGCATTCCCATCTTTTGCTCTGGGTTCCTTTGGTGCCTCCTGTCCCCCAGGGGCAGTCGGCTGAGGGTCGGGACAGGCAGAGAACACTGGGCTGCTTTTTGTTTTGCGCCCCGGTCTCAGGCTCCTCCGGAAGCGTGCGGGGCTGCATGGAGCTGTCGTGCTCACTTCCTTTTTCAACTTCACATATTTCCCATTAATGAGGAGTGGGAAAGGTCAGGGAGAATGTCTTTTATGGCCTGCTTGAGGGCAAGCCACAGCCATGGGAAATGGCTCTCTGATTTCCTGGGAATCCCAGTCTATTCAATAAGCAAAGAAAGAAGTCCTAAGAAAAGTGAAGATACCAAGGTGTTAAAGGGCACTTTCCCATGCGAGCTTGGTTCTGCCACAATTCTCTTATGTAAACTTGAGTATAACTCTCCCAGCGATTTTGGGGATAGGAGAGTGGCCTTAATAAGAACAAAGAAGGCAGATGCGGGACGTGTTGCACAGATGCAAAGGGGTTAAGCACGAGGAGCTAACGGGGCTCGGTTTAGGGCAGCCCACTTGGGTGCGTGCGTGTCATTTTGAGTAGTCCGCCACAAAACTCCTGGGAAAGGTCTAGACCAGTGGCACTAACGTAATGAGGGCACCGATACCTTCCGTCCCTCAGTTCAGCTGCAGCGACTGAGAGGTCTTTTCTCAACAGCAGTTCTGAAATTTCTCAGGGATCAAGATGATGAAAGATTTAAATGTAATAATTTCGCATGACAACAACTCTCATGCCCCAGGACAGAAAGCCCCCATTTTACCTGTGCACATTGTGCTTCAAATATAGCAGAAGAAGTAATAGATAACATGCCCATCAGTATTTTCATAGAGAGGCTGTCTGGCATAAATCAAAGCTGTGCTATAGAGTTGAAGCCAGTGGAGCAACGTCAGGAGTTTTTGCTATTATTTTTCCCTCTTTGTTTTGTGCTTTGTTTTGCTCTATCACTAAATGTTCCAGGGCTCTCTACCACAAGCCCAGAGTGTGGAAAATGCTGACCGAAGTCATTTACTCTATCCATCCTCACAAACAAGCTGTTATTTGTCGTTGGCATGTAAATAAGTCACTGTTCTTTCCATCCTATAGCTGTTAAATAAATACTGCGAACCAAGTTCGCCACATTGATTGCTTGTAGGAGGTCACTGAGATGATTTCACAGAAATATCCTGCGACAGTTTTGCAAAACAGGATGACTCTCAGCCTGAATTTCATGACTCTGTTTTTTTCCACTTCCATTCCGACAGTTACTGTGTTTTTGCTGCCACAGGCCTGCGGTTAATTTATCCTGACTCAAAGGGACCAGGAAAATGGAAACTTTGTCCACTCTTCTTAGTGTCTAAGACATATGTGTTATAAATTACTTGTATTTTGGTACGACCTAGAAGTCCTAGCCCATGTCAATGGCAGACTAACTGTGTATGCACACTTACAACAACTACACACTGCTGATTGCAGTATAGCATGAACATAGCCAAACAGATAGCTTTAAATGGTAGCAATACAAATGAGGGAGCTGGTAGCCCAGTCCAGGCTGAAAAACTTGCTGTGCAGTATGAATATATTAACCCATGCAGACCAATAAATATATCCTATTTATAAACAATGCCTGCCCGCGGATTAATTAAAATAAAAATACCAAGACTGGGAGGAAATCTGTTGTATCATCTTTATTCTACAGATGCCAAACTGAGGCAGAGATGAAATGCTTTGCCCAAGGTGCCATAAGAAGCCTGTGTCGGAGCCAGGACTGGAGTTACCGGTGCCACAGCCACAGGTTCCTCCTTGTTCTGAGCACAGTGTAGATTATTGCTATATGCTGATGTAACTACTCTGACCCAGTAAATGTCATTATCAATTTTCACCCTTTAAAAGGACAGAATCAGTTAGACTGTGAGTGTTAAGGGTGTTGCTGGGCAATGAAAATTGAAAGCCCTACTTTTAATCTCCCCCGCTGATGATAGGCATTTTGGGAATGGAGTCAGCAGCAAGTTTTGCACTTAAAAGAAATAATATCAACACTGGTGGGTAGCGGTTTGGGAAGCAAATCTAATAGGTGTGTCTAGATTTGGCTAAGAATGAAAAGAGTGTTTTCTTTCTACTGGTTGCTGGCTAGTAAAAGCAAAGGGGTGGAATACATCCAAGTTGCAAAACTTGAATACAGTTACTGCTATCTGCAAATGGGTGCCCCTCCCCGCTCATGTGAGCTACACAGGCAAAAGAGAATGACACATGTGCTGTTTCCTTTTCCAGTTGTAAAGGGGTCAGGAGCCAGGCAAGGAGAGCCCGAACAAGAGGAACATTTTCCAGGGCTCTGCCAGCTGTTCTGTTCAATCCCGCCGTCGGTTCTGAGCAGGGAAGAGAGACTGTCAACACAAATAAGGCATTTTTCAAAGGCGTAAATTATGAGTTACCAAAACAATGCGACATCTCAACCACGTGAGTACCCTTATCCCCCCCTCCTTACAATAAGAGTGGATTTATCAGTCTGACGCTTAAGGAAAAGGTTGTCTAATGCGTTTCATAGGGGAAAAAAAAAAAAAAAAAAAAGGAAAAAAGAAAGCCAGAGACTAATCCTGAAGAAAAAAAGTTGTGATGAAATTGTTTTTCTTTTTTATTCTTTGTGTTTGTGCACGCGCATGTGTGTGAAGAACTGAAACGGGCTCCGCAAACTCTGGCTCCTGAAAAGGACCGAGCGAAGTTAGTAACGTTTCCGCCTAAACCCTGGCTTAGAAAAGTTTCATTTGAATGTTTTTCCCTCCCCCCGCCTTCAGGAATGAAAATATAGAGCATTTCGAAAGTGTACTGACGCTTTTCTAAGATATTAATGGTGCTGCCCAACTTGTGTTTAGAGTCTCAAGCTGTCTGTGTGTAATATGAGACGCAAGCCACAAACTGACAGTCTATATTTAAAGCCACAATGTGTTTCTGCTCCTGGAAATTTAGAAACACGGGCTTAAGGACAAGCAAACTCGTTTCTCAGCAAGAGAGGGTACAGGAAGGCAAGTCCTCTGCTGGTGTAACTCCGCATATTTCAGTAAATTTGAAATGAGAGAATTTGGCCCGAACAGTCGAGCGAGCACAGAGGCTCAGCTGCAACGTGGTAGCATTCATTCTGGGACAGTATTAAAAAGAAAGCGGAGGGGAAGGGGGTGGATTCTGATTTGATAAGCTGAGAAAAGTCAATGGGAAAACTCTGAGTTTTCAGTGCTGCAATAGCTCCGTATCTCTTTTATGGCTTTAGTATAAGCTTTCCTGTTTTAATTCAAGACTAGTTTTGTATCATTTTTAATAAATAAACTGCCAATAGCAGAATTGTTTCTCATACCATGGTATCAATAACGAAGGCAGAAAGTACAGACGGCACTGCTGGGAGCTGCCTGCAGTTCAGGATTTGGTCCAGAGATTGCTGTAAGAATATTTGTTCTGTATGGATGTTGACACTGACGATGTTTCCCGAGCTTTGAATGAGTGAGGCAGGGTGATCCAGCAGAAATGACACAGTGAGCAGCATCTCTGGAATCCCGACCAGAAATTTCTATTATTTACCCTTTAGTCATTGTTGCAAGTTCTAACCAACAAGAAAAAAGAGATGCTAGCTTATATTATATTATATTATATTATATTATATTATATTATATTATATTACATTACTCTATTCAGCAGTTTGGAATATTATAGCTTGTTTTCTATTTTTTCTATTACAGCTTGGTTTCTATTATTGATAGGAAAGAAACATGCAAGCTAATTCAGGATTCTGAGAGTTAGTTTGGGTTTGGAAAAGCTTGATAAATTACTGCCATTAGTGCTCTCCAAGCCTGTGCAGGAGGGTGGTCGTGACTCACTGAGGTGCATTTTTTCTCATTGTGCAATACCAACAAGGGTCCAAACGCAACCTGGTATCTTTAGGCTTGGCCAGGTATCAAGTCCAGGACCAGCTCTACAGTCCTGAATACATTTCGAATCACTTCTCGGACAGACCCAGGTTGTCAGAGGACCCCACAGAAGGCCCTAGGGTGGATCTGGATGAGCAGTTAGGACCCCGTGGGGCCTTTTGTCTGTTCACAATGAAAAAAGGCTGATGCATCAGGTTCTCTTGTTTTTTTCCAAAATCTAGGCAGGAATTCTCAGCTCGAATAATTTTAAGATCATATGATTGCCAGTGCAAATAAACGGCTTGCAATCTAGATGGAAGAAGTATTCTGACTGAAAAATAATGACTATCTATTCTTTATTTGCCCTCATAATTTCCCTTACTGATTCAGACAGGATGTTCCTGTATTTTGTTTCAGTCTGTCTTCGGTTTCCTTTTTCTTAAATTACGTGGATCAAATTTACAGATTAATAACAAAATTAAATCAGAGGGAGGTCTGATAGTACTATATTCCTGTATAATGCAAGTTTGGTGCATTGTTTTTATAATGGTTGAGGTTTGGAGAGAAAGTCTTGGGGAAAAGAATCTTATTTCTTAGTAAAATCCCAGCAATTTTTGCAAGAAACAAGAGGTTGAAAGATCAGTGTATTGACAGGCACTGCACAGCATGGACAGCAGATGTTTGCCAGAGAGGCAGAGTAATTGAGAAAACAAATTTGCTTCATAACCATAGTGAAAATCTTTGAAATGGGTGTGAAAATGTATAAAGAGTCAGAAAAACCTTTGACTATACTGAACATATTAATTCTTTGCTGAGTACCTGCAGGTGAGACCACAGAGCAGCTGCCTACTGATGTAAACTGAACAGTGTTAAGTCACTTAATTGCTCATGTTCTTTGCTTATCTCTTTGTATTCGCTCGCAGCTGATAAGGAATTTTTATTCATTCTATAAATACAGTGTGATCCTGACAATCCAGGTGGGATCAGACTACTGTTTCAGATTTAAAATATTCAACTCTGTGAACCCTGCAAATGTATTCTGCCTCAATGCAGGGATGTCACACCATCTAACCTTGGGCACTTCCCATGCCCAGCTCAGATATCCCATCGCTTTGAGTGGGGTCTCTGTACACTCAGCAGAGAGGCAGGGGAGCCAGTAATTCAGTCTGTTGATGTTAGGCAGCGTGTGTATATTTACTCCATCGTTCACTGTTAATGGACATTTGTGTGTGGCTGGAATAAAATGGAATACCTAAGTAAAGAAGTCTCCTACTAAAGTCAAAAATAGAGTTGGACTTGAATTTTGTTGGCTCAGATTCAATACAATACTGTGCTGTGAATGTATTTTCAGTTTCTTTTTTTTTTTTTTTTCTTCTTCTTCTGATATAAAAGGGACCTAGCCTCACTGCAGGAATGTGAACTTCCTGATTTTTAAATGCATCACTTTTAAATGCATCACCTTTTGGTGACGCATTTGCTTCCTCCCACCTCTGCTCAGATGCACAGGCAGTAGCTGCCTGACTTATTACTAAATCTGAGGAATTCCACAGGTTTGGCAATCTCCCTTCAGACTTCAGCTTTTGCTCTTTTCCTTTTAGACTGCAGTGACCCAGTTCCGAGGCAATGGGACAGCTCAAATGAGGTGAAGGACTCACACGAGTAAACATCACGGGGTTGAAGGTTCGGTCTGGGGAGGCAGTGATCTGTGCAAAGCCACCTTTGGGGCTCAAAGTGTTCATCCCGTCGGAGAAGGCGCTCTGCACCTTACAGGATTTAATCTGTACTTGGCATGCTGGGAATGTTTTATCTGGGGCCTCTTGTACTCCAAATACCAGCTGCCAAAGGAACTGGTGGTTAAGGAGAGCAGTTCGCGGAGGCTCCTCTTCCTCGTCGCCTACCAGCCGATAAGGTCTTCCTTCTGGGTGGGTGGGGAAGCAGCGCGGTCTGCGCCGCGTGGGAGAATTGGCCCGAAAGAAAACCAGGAGGCAAGGCCGGACCTCAGGCCATGCCCCAGCTGGGAGAGAGGAAGGTCAGGAACACGGCAACGCCAAGCGAGCCCGGTGAGCCGGGTGCTCCCCCCTGCCTTGCCAGCTCTAGTCCCTGGGGCTGCCTCCCTCCGGCGAGCGGGAGATCTCGGCTCCGTCCTGCCCAGCTTTTCCACCCGCCGCAACGACAGCCAGGGCTTCTGGCAAAAAGAGTCGAGTAGGTGTGGGCTGTCCCCTCCAGAGGGGCTGAGAGCTCGGCAAATGTGGCCCCCGAGAAAGGCAAAGCGAATGGTGAGTCCGGTTCTGAGAACGGCCGTGCCCTGCCTTTAACTCGTTACGAGATATATTTGGGGGCTGCAGACGGGCCCTTTAAATGCTGCTGGAGCAATACCACTTATCTTTCACACAGGGCCTGTGAAAAGCCGCAAATGATCCCCGTAGACTTTTAATCATGTTATTCACTGCCTTGGCAATAGATTTGATTTCATAGCCCTTAATCAACAGAAGCACTTGTCTGTGACAGTAACTAATAAACAAAAATGGAGGCTATTGATTATGAAAATTTTGGTCTTCACTGGTAAACCTGTGAGTGTTTATAAGCAAGAAAACCTATAGATTATAATAACCTCTCATTTTTAGCCCAGAAGACTCAAAACACATCCCACAAGCATTTATGTAAATTGAATGCCTCTGCTTGTATATTTGCCTCCTACCACTGCGCATATGAATTGAAAAATTTGGCTTTATACCCCAGGGCTCTCCCCAACACCCTCATTGCCTGAGATGTTGATGTGAAAGTCTGCAAATTAAAAGGCTCAGAATGTACCTGAAATTTCAGTAATTAACAGAGAAATGCTGGCAAACTGCTAAGCTGGAGGGAATGGGAGAGATGTCCACCCAAATAGGAGTCTGCTTTTTTTTTTAAATACACAGTTCTAAGCATTTCTGGGCACTGCTTCTCACAAGAATTAAAAAAAAAAAAAATTAAAAAAAGGAAAGAAAAAGGAAAAAAAAAAAACCCAATGATTTACACAGTAGATGTTAAAGATTCAGGTTATGGCTGGTTATGTGCTTAAGCCTATTAGTATTACAGAATTGCACGGTGACTGCATCTCATTGCTGATACTGCTGCACCTTTCTTTCTAGGCTCTTGTGGAATATACCCTGTATCCATCACTGTTCAAATGACTGAGTCCAATCAGCAAAGCCTTTTGTGAAACAGGCTTTCAGGACTGCATCCTCTAATGAAAGTCTGTTTGTGTGTCTGCTCTGTGGAGCGCCTGTCTCTATTGTTGGCGAGGGATTAGTATTCCTATAGCACGGAGAAATTCCAGCCAACAGCGGGATCTGATTGTGCTAGGTGCTGTACAGGCACCCTTTCTTCAAAAGGCTGGTAGACTACCTAGAGAGGACAGATTACAGGTAGGAGAGAAATGACTGCTTTCCAGGGGCACTGCTGGAAAGGCAGCTTTTGACTATGGGAAGGCATATATAGCAGCCAGGAGGTAGGAGTTAGTATTGATTCCAGTAGATCCACTGGGGCAACAGCTCTTTGCTTCCCACTCTCTAATTCTGTAATGCATGCTTAGGAAAAAAAACATAGCTCAGAAATCATTTAGCAACTGGTTTATTTGTTTCCCACAGGGAGATCAAAAATCTTTTAAACACGGCGTTTGGCGCTAGTTGGGGTCTTTGTTTACATTTTTTTTTGTTTCACGTCCAAGTTGTGATAGGAAATGCATGAAAAATTGGAGGACACCCAGATGCCACAGTGACAAGAGTACATGAACACCTTAGCTGGGCAAGTATTTGGACAGCAGGCAGACTGTTTTTTACTTACTTCTGAAAGACTTAAGTTCCTAAGTCAAATGAGTTTGACAGTGTTACCCCAGTAATGAGCTGATGAAAAATTCACCAGCTGCTAAGCATTCTGAAAAACTACTTGGCCAACGAAGAAAAGTGGCACTTGGAGAAATCAGGTTTGGTTTGCCAACAATTTATGAACATGAATGGAGAAAAGGACTGTCTTTTCTAGACAATTTATTTGTAACCCATAACTCAACTGCATCAAGTAATGATACTGCAACGTTATAACAACAGACATGCAGCTCATAATTTGTAGCTGAAATAAGACCTGTACTCCTCCGTTTCTCCAAGAGTCAGCATGATCTAATTCACACCAGATTCCTATCTCTTCAGTGTTAGCATGGAAATCAAATGCACTGTCTGTGCTATGCTGCTCTCTTATTGCAGATGTACCTTGCACGTGTAGTTTCACCAATGAGACATCTGGCTAAGTGATTTTCCTCTTAATTAATCTTCTCATCTGCAAAGGAGGCCAGTTTCTCATATCTTCTTCTCTTCTGACATATGTTTCACCACAGGGTTCTTCCTGATGAAGCAGAAAACTTCACTTAAAATCTCAATGGGTTAAACTTGTTCTACTGCATTGAAGTTTTTAAGTGATTTTTTTTTCTGCTTCCCTCTCCCTCTCTTTTTCATCTCAGGAAAAAAAAAAAAAATTCAGTTATTTCATGAGGGTCTGCCTCTTTCTTCTTCAGATAAGCCCTGAAATAGAGTTAAGCTTTTTATCAGTAAGTTGCAGGGGGGCCTTTGAACACACCCTGAGACAGCTCCATGTTATCATGAGTGATAAATGCCTATTTTACTGGGGACTGCATGTTTAAAATGTCTAGTTTTATGAGGCAGTCCACATTATAAAGATCATGTGTGACAAGGTCACAGCAATGCAGAATCAGACATCAAGTCTTTACATATGTGTAGGTGTTTAAATTTGCAAACAGAGACTATTTTAGTAACATCAAACCTAGAAAATGGATTTAAATTCTTTATATATGTACATATATACACACATACAGTGTATGTATATATAATATACTGTATAACTGTATGCATATATAATATACCATATATCTGTATGCATACGTATACACAGACATACATATGTATACACACACCTTTTCGCTACTTATATGGCTTTTCACTAGTCAGACTTCTGGATATGGAGAGGTTTATTTCCCTGACCACATCTCTATTGACAGACCAATACCCACAAGCTCATGTTCCCTTATTATATGACAGATACCTTCAAAAGTAGGAGAAAAAAAATGACTAGATTTTTGAAGGCTTAGCAGAGGCACAAACTCAGTAACAAGAAAGCAAGCAAGAAGATGATTTGGGCTACATATAAGAAGCTGGAAAACATTACAAAATACCCTTTTTATATGATATAGTAAACCATTAGTAAAATGGCCTTATGCAAGCTATCCCTTGCAGTTTCAGGTGTCTCTGCTGACTCTATAAACAATCGGAGCCTAGCAGCTTGCCATGGTATAGACCCTGAATCACTCCATGTTTTGAATTTAAGCACCTCCAGCATTTGCCTGAATCTATCTTGGAGACTATTACAGGACTGATGTCTACATAAGCAAAGATCCAGAGAAAAGCAATGATAGTGACTTAAGAAACAAGGAGGAAGTAGATGTTCCATATGGATCAAGCTACTTACAAGGGGAGAACCCAGATTGGGAAAGACCAAGTCTGCGCTCTTCTTCAGGCAGTGCATG
Source organism: Aviceda cuculoides (assembly GCA_035590195.1). Classification (NCBI taxonomy): domain Eukaryota; kingdom Metazoa; phylum Chordata; class Aves; order Accipitriformes; family Accipitridae; genus Aviceda; species Aviceda cuculoides. The sequence continues at coordinate 37,830,536 of JAVJGG010000001.1, read as the reverse complement.
GTGCAAGTGTAAACCTCAAGCAGGCAGGAGATTTGGTCAGGTTTATGTTCCTCTAGTAGTTCATCTGTCCTGGGAGAATTTGGTAGTTGCATCTTCAGGACAGTTTTCTAGAAAAAACTGATTATTTTAGCATATTCATGCTGAAATAAAAGTTATTCTTTAAAAAATAACTACCCTCCTTTGGAAACAGAATACTTATTCAAGAATCAATTCAATCACATTATGTAATTCTGTGTCCACCTCAAACAGTTATGGGAAAATTAATTTATACTAGAATAACATTCACAGAATTCTTACCCAAGGTTAACCTGATCCTTTTGTGTAGGCAAATTCGTTCTCTGTACACAAGAAAAAATAGCTTGCTTTTTTGGAAAAAGCATTCTTACTAAGACAAAAGCAAGATGCTTCTCATCTGCTAATTGAACGTTTCAAAAATTTCAGTCACTTAACAAGGGATGAAAAAGCAGCTCCTGATGACCAACTTTAGCTAAACCAAATAATCCTTAGGTAAAACAAATAGCCCGCAAATCACCTAATGACAGGTGATTAAAGAGTTACATGTATTAATGAGTAGAGGGGGAAAATATTTCTAGTGGATTGTGAAGAGTTACCATAAAAATGTGGTCATCCAAGAATTCAGGAAGCTTGTGTGTGTTTTCAAAAATTATGAAGTATATTTAAATTGACACTCCGTCTTTTTATATTTTGTTTCTATCTTCTGGGATCTATATGGGAATACTGTTGAATACTCCTTTCAAGGTTTTGTTAGCATGTATTAGGGCTAGAAATTTACCAATTTATTATGAAATTACATTTTCAGTAGAGTCTGTTATTTCCTGAGGCATTAATAACCAGCACTCATGAGCTAGCAGAGGTTGTTCTTCTACTGATGGTTCATTCAAGTGTAACGAGCGCAGTCCCTGTCCTATCCAATACAGAGAGCAGAAAATTAAATTCTTGGTGTATCTGTGACGCAAGGATGCTCTCAGAGAGCGGACCAGTCTCTATCATTACCTTTCTCTCACACCTGCACTCTCAGGTTGTCTAGTTCGGATGTCCTCTGCACCTCCTAATCTTTCCTGTCTGTCCCTTTCTCAGCCCACTGGCAAGTGCTCATATCTCAACATAGGAGAGACACACAGGTCCCAGTTGTTAAACACCATTTCCTCCCTTCTTTCAAGGACCTTCCACGGTCCTGGCAGTGGGAAGGAAGAAAAGCACAGGCAAGGAAGTCATAAATCTTCCCCTGTCATCCTGCCGGCTGAGGCCTTGTTTCCTTTGGGAGTCACCCTCTCTTCCATCTGCCTCTCTCTTCTCTTCTCCATTGGTTTCTCTTTGCTCCTTCATCCTCACAGCTTGCTATGAAACACCACCTCCCTCCTCCAGATCTTTCCTGTCGTCACATAGGAATTTTTATTTACAACCTGGGACATACTTTTTGCATCCTAGATCACACGATTGGGAGAGTTTATTATTGTCTGTCTCTCTTGAATTTCCGTAATTACACCAGTGAACTTTGATTTTTGGACTCTATTGCATAGAAATCCATTTTTTCCCTCCCTGAATTCTTTGGAACTTTTTTATTTTAAAGAAGCCTATACTACCAGTTTCTAATGGCAATTAAGCCCTCGTTGGAAACAGGGGGGTATACACAGGACTAGGCTCTACAGAAAACCCTGCATAAGGTGTTGAACAGAGCAGACCAGGAAACAAAACTGCCGTTGAGAGCCATGCTTCCTTTCCAGCTTCCCCTTGCTCTGGGAAAAGAGGAAATCATGGTTTTCCCACTTTTTTTCAAAACCACTCAGTGTGCTCTGCACACCCTGTCGCTTTTGCGATTAATTATACTATCCTTGCTCCAGTCATGAAGAAAGTGGAGTGAATGGCTTCTGCTAACATCAGGACAGCCAAGAAGAGCAGCACCAGATCAGGGAGGAGAAGGCTTCTTTGTAGGTCTTGTACAGGCTGGGTCCACCTAATGGAGAGGGACCAATTCTTCTGAAAACCTGTTGATTGCCTTTGGCACTTTCCTGCCTCCCAGTGAGATGTATCTTCTCCTCCATACCTCAAGCTCAAGCAACAGTTAGTGTCAGGACCCTTGACTATTCTCAAAAAAATGAAAAAACATTTTCTGTCTCACCTTTTTTAGAGCTGGATGGATCTGATCCCTCCAAGCACCTCTCCCATCCTGTTTACTTGCCCACCCACCTCACCATATCTCCCCAGTTTACGCTCCCTCCTTCTCAAGTTAACCATCCCACGTTCTGACCCAAGAACCCAGCTCTCATTTCTACCTACTTGCTGTACAGGGGACAATTTTAGATTACTTCAAGTCCAAGCCATTACCACACGGGCAGTGATGCATGATGACTTCGTGTGACGAGATATGGAAAAGATGCTGTTGCATAGCCCCAGAAAGAAGCTGGTTTGCTCACAACCTGGGTTAGCCAAGTATTTCCTCTGTTTCCAGCTCTGCAGTCCATGTGTCCTTCCAACTTACAATTAATAGCAAGCTCTTACCATCTTTCCTCTCACGTCCTTCCCATTCCTTCTTAACAAAATACAGTCTTCTCCATTGCATAAATGTATCCTTTTTGCTTTGTTTAGTCTGTAAATTTCTCAGGACAGAAATCATCTCTCCTTCCATCTCCTTTCTAAACAAAAAACACCAAAAAATTATTTGCCATTTCAGTGCTCATGATAAGGGGCACTGACCACATCCATCTTCCCAAGTTACCTCATCAAGTTGCTCATTCTGGGCATAGATTTAGGCCTCCTGAAGCATAAAGTACAAAAAACAACTTTAGATATGACATCACCTGGCAAAGCATATAAAGTTGGCAGGACTGTAGGGTTTTCTCCTTGAAAATGTTTTTCCCCTGAACATATTTATTTGTATTCTCTGAGGTAGTCTCTAGACTGTGGAGATCAAAGCAAGCTGGAAATCCAGCAGAGTTTTTAAGTGCATTAAAGGTAGCGCGTTTCAAAGCCACATGCCTGAACATTTAAGCACCATGGAAGAAATGAAGTAGCAGGTGGTAATACATGTAAACATGATTGTTCTAATCTTCATACTTTTCAACTTGTCAAAGCCTAACTCTGTGACACAATGTTTGACAAAATACAAAAATAAAGGATGCTGCATGCACACACAGACACGCAGTGCAGAACCCAAGGACACCAGCCAGCTTTGGGTTTTCTCTTTGAGCCACATTTCTGACCTTGTAAGTAATTTACAGCAATAAGGATGTGGATTTACCAGACTTATACGGAACCTGGCAAACCTAAGCACAGAGTGAGTGCTTCTTGGGAGATTTGAATAGACAAATGTAGTTCTCTGCTGCACTTTTTCTCGCCAAGGTAAAGACTATAAAATGTCATCCACTACAGACTAGTGGCATTTTGTAAATGTCTGCATATTGTGAATAGGTATAACCAGTCTTTAATGTTCCTCACTTAACAACTGAAGCATTGTGGAAATATTTTCGGGTGGTTTCAGAGAGTCGAAGTGAGGCAACATGAGACTATTTTTCTTTTTATTACTCCTAAAGAAATGAGAACATAATAATAAGAGGTGTCCACCAGATCTAACCCTTTTCCTACCATAACTTTTGGTGCATGTTTTCTGATCAGCTCTAGCTGCCAAGAGAAAGCTCCATCACCTGAGGTCCTGGCACGTAAACAAATAGTTGACCATTTCTGCCTCTTTCATGTTTCTGCAGATCTTCTCAGGAAATGCCTTACTCACTGCAAGTTATCATTGCATTGCCAAAGTCAGTGGTGTTGAGATGCTTGTACCCTGGAACTTGAGATTGCTTATATTGATTTCATTGGACTTTGGATCAGAATTTGCTGATTTCGGATCTCCACTTTTTAATATTACTCTGCTTCAAATATATAGCTCATGGCAGCCTCATCTACTATCACTATGGATTTTAATGAATGTAAAGTGATTTATCTGTGGTAACTAGAGCTCTTGCAGGGGGTAGTGGGGAGCAAATAAAGATAAACTGATCCTGTATGCTCCCAAAGAAGAATACTTCCTGCTGATTCAAGGTTCTTGCACATTAAGAAAAGATGTCTATGGCTCCTGAGCTCATTCTCCCTGTGGATTAATGATCCATAAGGGACTCCTTGTACCAAGGAGGAGTAAATCACCCCTCCTGCTTTTGGCAGGCAGGAATGCAACTGGGAAGATAAATGCTTTTACATTTCTCTGAACTTTGCTGTTGCTCCTTGGTAAAAGATTTCCGCTTCTGGAATCCATTAAAATCTGTGAATCTCAGACAAAGACTTTTCTTCTCCCTCCCACATTTTGTGTGAGATGCTTAATCTCTGCATCCTGGGGACATAACCATTTGTGAGCTGGAGACAGAGCATGAGCCAAGCCCTTCTCCTCTTGGGGTACCTCCTCTGATTTCCTTTGCTTGCCATGAATGAAACCTTTCATTTCAACAGCATCTGACTTGTGTCAGAAGGTTCATGACTGACTGGAGCAACAATGGGGTGGCTGAGATGGATGAAACTGTTTAAAATGTGTGATTACTAAATAACTGAGGATCAGCTTTACACACAGGGGGAGAAAGCAAGAGGAGGTATGACTGCACGGCACTTTTGAAGATTAAACGCAGCCTGGACTTTTTCTCCCTACTCCTCTCCTCTCCATGAGGAAAAGGTCATGCCTTCTCTCCCGGGTGCTACTAGCCTTCCCCAGGCAGAAGGCATACCCTGTGTCCTGTTTTCTCCAGAGGCCAATAGTGGAGCAGATGGGAGCATGACTTCCATGTCGTCGCTGCTTCCACGGTGCTGTTTTTAAGTGACCTGAGTACCAAATCACTGGGTGAATCTCCCTCCCTTTCAAACGTGGTGCAGCCCAGCCCCAAGAGCTTGCAGGGTCTGGCGGCTGCTGAGGGTGGCCGGAGGGAGAAGTACCAGCTACTCCCTTTGGAGGTCTGGGTGCCTATTTTTGTCAGATATAAAATTGCAGCAGTCATTGCAGGGGGGGAGGGGGCCATGTGTCCTGTAATTAAAGGTTGTGTCTGCGATTCGTTCCAGAGGAGAGACGTGTATTTTCCCCATTGAATGAGGAAAATAGGCTTGGAAACTGGAATATCTAGCACATGCTGTTTTCTACCAAAGTGATTTCCTTCACAGCTCACACCTGAGAAGAGGTTCTCAAACCCTAAGGGATCAACCCTCCTTGGTCATGCCCTGCTACCTGCAGCACACGGCAAGGTCCAGGAGTTGTGGGTGCCTGAGGGAATTTGGCCAGGGAGATACTGATAAATGTGGGTGTCTAGCTTTGCAACTGATTTTGTTTGCCTCGATTTGGCACATTAAGGTAAGAGCTTGCTGTCTGTGGGCCTGAGCATCCATATCACTAAGAGGATACTTCTGCCTGACACTGAACATAATCCTGGGTGAGGGGAGATGTAGCAAGAAATGCAAAATCAGTTCCTTGACAGACCCAAAGCCATGGCATGCCAGCTGCGTCCGAGGGTCATATTGTCTCTTCAGAATCCCAGGGCACACAAATCTGTCTTTCCCATTCCCCATCCTCGCTGGGATATTTCCAATCCATCTTCTAGCTAATGGGATTTGGTACCGATCTTCCCTGTCCCTTGTTTCACTGCACAATGAAGCGATGCTGTGGCATTACCACAGCTGCCTGTGTGCTTCTCTTGGCCCACACCAGCTGGCTGTTAGGTTACACCAGTATTAAGAAAAAGAGACTTTCTTTCCCAGGGACACTGCCACCTCTTCCCATCTGCTACAGCATCCGTAAGAAGTGATTGCCAACATAGGTTTGATCCTGATGGTGCTGGGTGTTCTTGCCTAACCAGGACTTAAACACGTTTTCAGTTCTGCCCATGGAAGTGCTGTAGTGAGCATGGAGCTGGTGGTCCATCTTCCCCGTTAGACCCAGTATCAGATGCCTAATGGAGAGTTAAAGCACAGGACAACCACCTAGGGATCTGAGGCATGGGAAATTCTTGAGCCAGAGTTAGCATTTCAGTGTTTAAAGGGTTGCCTTGGTGTATAAAAGCTTTTGCATTCACCAGAGATTCTCATATGAAATACTTTAACCTCCTGCTCACACCCAGACTCGGCGCTTGGCAGGACTGAGCCTTACCTCCCCCTCCTCCCTCTTCTTGACTGAGCTCTTTTAACGTGCATTTAGAGGAATTCAACCTTGGGAGCTCAGCATTACTGAAGGCACAGCTCATGTCAGGGAGCAAGGCACTCCCCTGCCTTGTTCTCCCAGGTAACCGCAGTGCCTCCAGGAGCCATGAAGAAATCCATGTGGCATGACTTTTTCCTTTTGTCCTCTCTAACAGCCAGCTGTGCGGCAGGAGCCAGCCCGAGCAACGATAAAGGCTGTTGCCCGAAGCTCTCCGTGCGGATCGGCACAGCACGAGGGTGCCAACGCGCCTAGCCCCTTGTCTGGGAATGCAAGCAGGATAGGGAGACTCTCTGTCACTCCTTCTTCCCTCTTCATTCAGCAGAGCTCCCGCTTGCCAGACAAAAATGTTCAGTGGAAGGCTTTAAGGAAGCAAAGCCAGACTGCTGTGTATGTCCCTTCTTCATAAAGTGTGTGCATATCCTAGGGAACACTTCTTGCTGACTGTCTCCTAAAGGGACTCCGAAGAGCAAAGAAGTTAGAAAGACAAGTCTTAGAACTTCTGCCTGTGTGTTTAACTCTCCTGGGAGTGGCAGGGACACAGGGAAAGGCTACCGTGTCTCATGAGAGTACCTTAGTGGATTTAGAAACACAGGCATTCAGGTCTTGTGGAAGAAGGAATTAAGTTTGACAGACAGTGCCTGTAAAATTGTGGGCTGTTTTATCCACTGCTTTCAGTTTTTTATTCCATCTCTGCAGACAAAACCAAAAAATGCAAAAGGAATGTGGGCTTTACTCCTCTCTGACTTGTAACAGATGCATACTTGTGTCCAAGCCTTGCCCTGACATGAAGTACAGCACAGGTCCCCCTGAAATAAACTGCAGCTCACACATATCTCAGGGTGGAACTTGGCTCTTAAACAAAGTTTAATGGGAGTCTGCTCTGGCTGAACTCTACTTATGACTTCATATTTTCCAGGGTCGCGCTAGTGCTTGTTCATTTTTCTTTTTCTTTTTTTTTTCATTCTCTTTATACTAATAGGTGTTTCAGTGGTATAACTTGACCTTATGATACTGTTCCAAAGCAGACTTCTCTGGAGGCAATGGTAAATAGTTTGGGTATGTTATGAAAGGGCTTTGAGAAATTTACAGGCTTTCTCATGACTGCTTGAGAAGGCAGAATTTTTGCAGCCTGTTAGGCAGCATCGGCTGGTGAATAAAATGGGAAGCTGGAAAACAGCGAAGATAGACAGAGGCTATATATGATGATCTTGACAGTGAATCCTTGGTTCTGTCATGTTTCTACTATTTGTAAAACAGTTTTTAAAAGCTTTCACCATTGGCCTATCTGAGCAGTGGGAATGCATGGGAGATCAGCCATCAACTTCAAAGGGAGCAGAAGCGGTTTAGCAGGGAGAGTTTTTTGCAAACCCCACTTTGTACGTATACCACTTGGCATCTCACTTGGTGTGTTGGAAGGGTGCCCCGTTTTGATCGGAGTGTAAGCGGGACAGCAGTGGCTGCTGCTGCTCAGCTGCAGAACATGAGGGCTGCTGATTCCGCCCTGGAAGAGCAGCATCCCTCCGGGCAGGGAGGGAGCTACGGGGTAACAGCTCTGCCCTAGGGTCCCAATTTCCACAGCTGGGAGAGGGCCCTTACTTTTTAGTGCATTCCAATATACTCTTACACAGGAAATACCAAGCCCAACTTTTTTCCATGGCCTTCTACAGCTACTGTATTTCAAAGGAGTCACTTGGCTGTGAAAACTGGAGTTTTCTGTTCTGTTCAGAGCAATCTAGCAAGGAAATCTCCGGCTTTATCCAACTGTTTTTTCCTTATGCTTTTCTTTTGGGGTACTTGTTTTTTTCTGAGTGCAGATTTATAATGTACTTCACCCACCCAAAAGAGCATTCCTGCTTTTTGCCCTCTCTGTCTGCACCTTGCAAACCCCTCCCTGTTAACAGAGCAACAGACAGTCAGACCACAGGTTGACTTGGATTAGTTCGCCAATAAATACCCCCCACTTCTTTCCTTTTGGTGGGCTGGTTTTCTGCTGAATCAGCTTGAAAGGGAAAGGGTTGGGAACAGGAATGCCCTTTTCTGTTGCAATGTAACAGCCAGCTCAAATCACAATTCACTCTTAGCTTTCCTGCATGTATATTTCATACATTTAGGAAAGGAGCAGCCCAAAGGCTTTACAGTAAGTAAAAAATCTTTTTATCAGAGAAGTGCCATAGCAAGCATTTGTTGCCATTGAAAAGTACCAGACCATATTTCTTTGCTTAATGACACACATTAATCCTCCATTGAAATTGCCAGGGCTCTCCAAGCCAAATCTGGCTTTAAAGGTTTAAAATATAGTCCAAACTATAAAAATGTAGCATTCTGACAGAAAAAAGAGCTGAAAAAAATCTCAGCAATGTCCTTTTGGTTTTTCATTTGCTGTTTAAACCACTAAGGACATCATCTACAAGCTTGGAAATGGTCGCAAAAACATGGCATTTTTTAAATTGGTCACCAAAATAGGAATATTATCCAAGTACCCACTGCTACTTCTGGTTTCAGTCCAGTTTCCTAATGAAATGAATCTTATGTGTTCCTGCTGTCCATCTTTCTGCTTAATCATCTGTTCATCCATCTGCCACTTCCCATCAAGAACTTTTGGATCCACTGACCAGTTTCAACCAGATTTTTAAAAGAGGCAGAAGCCTCAGAAATTATTATCATTCTCCAAGTTGTTTGAAAGTCAACATTTGTCTACAGACAGCCATTCAAGTGAGCAGTAACCCAAAAAAGACCCCTTATTAGGAGACTAAACTAAATGGAGTTATTTTCTAGTTAGGAATGTAGTAGCATCAAATTTTGGCACAATAAGATTGCTTCCATAAACATGACTGCAACTTAACAAGCAAAAAACAGAGTGTAAGACACTGTTTAAGCACCTGTAAGAGAGGCCTAGCCCTTCTGACCAGTGGATGTTGAAAGCTCTGCAAAAAAGGCTCTGCCTACCTTATAGAAAGGCTAAGCCCTCAGCACAGGCTTTGGAAAGGGATGGTTAAGCACTGCTAACAGTAATAGTTGGAATTTCTTTTCCCTAATTATAGACTCTAGAAAGCTAGGCTTCTAATCTAAGCTAGTCTTCTAGGTTTGCTGCTCGGTTGATGGGAAGAGAAATTCCCACCCCGTCCCCCAGGATTCATCACACCTCTGTTGGAGCTGGATGGATCTCCTTGCAAGAAGGCATGTCAGAATAGGATAGGATAGGATAGAATAGAATAGAATAGAATAGAATAGAATAGAATAGAATAGAATAGAATAGAATAGAATATTTAGAGTTGGAAGGGATCTACAAGAATCATATAGGCCAACTGCCAACTAGTGTCCTCTCTGCAGCACCAGTGGAGACAGTTTAGATCACAAAGGCTCCTCTCCAGTAGTCAAAAATCTTGCCAGGCTGGTTATTAGCTCTCCACCTACACGGTAGTTACCGTTCATGTTTCATGAGGAGAGAGGAACATTAGTAATGAGTTGTTAATGAATCTCACAACAATATAAGTCCCATGCTGAAAAACTTCCAGTATATGGCTTCAGTGAAGGTTTTTTTCATGCTCATCTCTGTTAATGCGTTCAATATGCTATTTGTCAAATAATACCAGACAACTGTCCAAAAATAATAGACAAGCGAGACTTTTTCTTTTTTTTTCTCCTCTTTTTAACAATTATTGCACAATCTGTCTAGAATTGCTCAGATGTGTGATAGATGGTAAAGAAGTTTTGCTAAAATTGCTCAACTGAATTCAGACAGCTTGGACTGAAACATAAATGCTTTTCAGATAATAAAATGGGCTTTGTCTTTTTAAATGGAGCAGATATGCAAAAGAAATCTGCATATTCATTGCAGAATCCTTGGAAAATGAGAAATGTTGTTGCCCTGAGCTACTATTTGCCTTGCAAGTTTCTAAGGTGTTTCGGTATGTTTTATTTTCTTTGTTTAATATGCTCAATATTTAAAGCATTTGGAAGATTGTTTCCACTACAGATATCTCCATTAATAATATTAACCTCATCAGTGCTCCAGGAAAGATCTCTGCATCCCTGAAGACCATATGCTAAACATCCTGACATTTCCACTTGCAATGCTTAGTAGATAGTGCCTTAGGCAAGCACTGGCGTATGAGCTGGAAGTAGCTGAATACAATTCATATCAAATAAGCTAGAGGATGGAGCACAGAGAGCTCCTGTTTCCAAGAATTGTAACCTGTCGGACTGCTTTGCTACAAAATATTGGTGGTGAGAATGAGATATAAAGGAAGAAACCCACCCATGTTGGGAAAATTATTATACATTTCTAAGGACGGTAGCCGGTCGCTACATTCTTTGAATTGTTAGGATGATATCTTCGTGCATAACTGCAGGCTTTCACCAGGTTCCAGGTAATTTCTAGATGACATCACCTGTAATTTGATCATATCACCTGTAATTGAAGCACGAGGTCAAGCTTTTTCATCTCAAAAGGAGAAATAGGCAGTTAACAGCCTTAGCAGAATAATGGCCATGTTTCTCTCCTTGCACGTCATTGTTCATTAAAACAAGTTTTCTGTCAGCAACAGAACCAGTGAAACACTCTTGGGTTTGGATTTATGTCTCTGCCCCCTAAATCCCACCCCCAGTATACACTAGCTCCCTCCCACAGCAGCTCCCCATGGGGAGGGGACGCACCTTGCTGCAACTCCTCTGGACCCACGTACGTGATGACTGGAAAGCGCGTGATGACTGGAGAACCAGCTGCTCCTTTAGCAGCTTAAAATTGCTGAGTCCTCGCTGCCTTTCCTTCACCGCTGGACTACTCTAGTCTCCTTTTTCTCTCCAGCCTACAGCTTTCATGAAAACTGAGGCAAAGTACTTATCTTCGCCTGCTCTTCCTTTAAAAACAGTTGAATATTGGAGTCAAAAATCATAAAGATTACAAGGACAGTCAGGCACACAGCAGGACAGAGAAAATCAGTGCAGAAATGCTACCGAATGTATTTGATGGAAATATTTCAAATACTAAGAGGCAGTTCAGTTTGTCTTAGTTAGGGGGACTAATTTTAACTAATGTTTGTCTTAAACAGTGCCACATCCATAAAAAGGGTATGTTTCAAATGTAAACTAAAATCTAATCTTAAGAAGTTATTAAGACATTAAATCAAGCACAGCAACATTAAGAAACACGGAGATCACCTTATCCTCTGACGACACAGTAAAAAGGCCTGAGAGTCAGGACTGAGGCTGGTAGACCTGTTAGGTACAAATTAAAAGTGCATCTTGGTAAATAATTACAAGCAGTTTAGCAGTTAAATTGTCTTACTGCATCATATAACCATTTACGCAAGGGGTTGGTAAGGAATTATCATGTCCTCCAAGACCTCTTGGCCTCTGACTTTCCACTGGAAGGTTCTGGCTCAAATTTTTATGCTTATGTTTCTAACATGCAAAGTTTAGGTCAGTGAGGTGTACTTTTTTCATGCACTGTTTCTCAAGAATTACAAGTTAAGTATCCGTTACAGGTTGTCAGATGGGCTTTCACTATATCCATAGTCAGCTCCTTTGATTACCTACGATCATTTGCAGCGTTTACAATGGTTAATCAATTAAGCCAGTGACTCCTTTCCATTCAGCTTTGATCTCAGTGAATGAGCAAATGGCTGTTTTGTTCCCATTTTGATTCCGCAAAAATGACTAGAGCTTGAAATTGTTGACTTTGGAGGAAAGTCAGGCAGAAATTATTTGGCAGATTTGCTGGATATTTAGTGTTTCTTTCAAAACCTTCCCAATTAAAAAGTGCTCAAAAGGAGTATTCTGTTCTGATGAAGAGGGGGAAGGTGGGAGGAGAGGGGACACATGCAGGAAAACAGCCTGATTGTGGACTGTACCTTATGGATTGCTTCATACCACATTTGTCACTCCTTTAATGAAGCAATACCAGGTCAATTTATCTTCCCCAGCAAGATGTACATTTGGAGCGTAAGCCAGCTCTGATGCTTGCGGAGGAAAAATGTAAATGATGGCCTGGTGACATTAACATATTTCCATGGAAAAGTAAGGAACTTTTTTCAGTGATATGACTATAAACGTGAGGCAGACAAAACAGGGCACAACTTGCAAGTTGCCACATGCAGCATTTTTTGAAAAAGATTAGACCTTCTGCCAGGTCCACACACATCACGCGCCCTTTGTGTGATAAGAAGGCAGCATCCGCTCTTCAGACATCAAATACTGTATATACTGTATATACATCAGTGTGAATACATAGGAGACATTAAATATCTGCGACCAGAGGGGACTCAGGGGCCTACAGTAAGGTGTCTCTCAAGTACTGTGCTGTATGGGATGCCTAAGGTTGTGACATTTATAGTACTTCTAAGAGGGTATTGCCATTTTAATACTCTTACGGGATGCACTTTGCTTAATTGCCATCAGAATTGGTGGTTGGTATTCAACCACCCTGAGCTAAGGAGCTAAAGTACTTTAATGTATGTCTCTAGAAAGTGCATTTAAAAAAAAAAAAAAAAAAAAATAAAGCATGTGGTTTGAACTGAAAGGGGAATTTGGGTTTTTTCCAGTTCTCGTGGAGGATAAACAGAAAAGTTTGATTTAAGTAAAAAATCTGGGTTTGGTTTAGATTATGTAATCTGTTAAAACACAATTTTCTTCTCTTTTTTAATTATTTAAAATTTTTATTTCAAAATACAGAATATCTGTTCAGTTTTAAAAAAGATCCTTATTATTTTTCACCTAAAATAACTTCCCAAATTTCATGAACATTTTCTCCTTCTCCATCTTTTCATTAAGGGAAATCATATGATTATGTTTTGACAAGCTGACTTTTAGTCCATTTGTCCATCTCTGATTTTCCCTAAGACCCAGGTGCAATTCAACTTCCCAAAAGAAGGAAAAACTGTGTAAGTAAAATCATTACTCCCTCAAACACTGGAAAGCATATTTTCTCTTATTTAGTTTATAACATTCTATAATGGCACAAAAATAGTTTGCTGACACTGTATACCAGAATCAGATGTGAACTACTAAAATTATGTGGCAATCCTAATCTAATTAAACTAATTTGATAATGCCCTTTTATCCTCACTGTATTACGAAGTGTGAAGAGTCTTGAACAGACCTTTATGTTAATTGAATGAGACTGGATTTTCTCTTCCTGGAATTAATGACAAAGTACTTGCTAGCTAGGATAGCAAGAGGATTGGGCCCAGCGTATTTTAATTTTGTAGATGTTTTTAGTCTGCATGATTTATCTTACATTTTTAGCACAGACCATTTACTTACCCAAAAGATCATGTGGTGGTTGTTGTATGTCACCATTATTGTCCTTATAATAATCTAGTATATAAATGGAAGCCAAATTATTCTGTCTCTTGTCCAGATTGACAGATGAGAAACTTTTCCTTAATTTTGAAAGAACAGCCTTGATGTGTTTCATTATCTAATGGGAGATGGTGATGGCTTTTTCAGCAGAATGTGTCAAATTGATGGGTTCAGGCTGATGACCCTGCGGGATAAGAGACGCCAGCTCTGGCAGGGCACTGCACACTTACTGGCAAATATTAAAATAGGTAATGACATTTTTTTTTAATCCAGAAAGGCCTCAGCGCGATGCATCTGATATCGTAACACAGGCCAGAGAGCAGCTTGAGCAATTAACATATTTTTAACATGAAGTTTTCAGAAGTTGGTTCAACTCATTTTTACACATGCAGCTGCAGTGAACCAGTTCTAACTATAGCTTGTAAATTAAATCAGTATGCTAAGGTTAATAGATTAATGATTTTCTCATGACTGCAATGTGTTGGCAAGGCACAAACATAAACCAAAGGGCAAGGAGGACATACCACAGTTGCATAAACAATGGAGATGTTAAGACTTCATTAGTTGTTCCATACTAAATGTGTGGTAAGAAAAGTCTTGCATCAGTGATGGCAATAGGGACACATTAAGACCTTGTTTTACAGTCAAGAGGAATGATGACTGCAGAAGAGCACATAAAGAACAGAAGAGAGCCCCTGGGAAAGGAACAGTTATAAGAAATAAATTTTTATATACATGATATTAAAAAATTAAAAATCACAAAAATTTTAGTAAAGGTTTTTAACAATTGCACAAGCTTCCTGGAGGACTCTGTAGATTCCTCAATACTTTCAGAAGATTATAATATTTTAACGAACCCAATCAAACACCTTACTATTGTCTTCAGTGGAAGGAATTAGATCAGCGATGAGTGGTTTTGAAAACCCACCTAAATTCTTCACATAAAAAGGCAGTCTTCCTTTAAAATTACAACTTTTTTAAAATAAGGCAAAATTGGTATAGTGTGTTGTGCTAGGTCAATTGATACAACCCAAAAAATAGACCATAATTTACTAGACTCAGTATTACTGAGTAAACTGTATTTCATTAGTTTCCAGTTATACTTAAAGCACTCTTTCAAATGTATGAATGTATGAAAGAACAACTAATACAGCAGCAAAATCTTTTTCTGAATTACTTTTATACATGGCCTGAATCAGTAACTGGGTGTTCTTCGGTTTGAACACCTCCCTTGTTTACCAGAAGTGCACAGATAGGTGGTACTAATATTTAAGACAAAACCATTAAACATTTAATAGTCGAATTCTCAAGACACATTTCAGCCTACAGGCTGCTTACACACCACCTACTGCAACAATACGGTCAATACTTGGTTCTGCAGAGCACATCCATGGATATACCGAGATAAGGCTGGGTTTTTCCACACCTGGAAAAGTCCCACTAGCAGCCGTGTTTTTCATAAGGTGAGCTGGTTAATGATGAAATCTTACTGTGCGTTTCCTAGTCTGCGCACCTAGGAAAGCCCTAAGAAGGAAATCACTGCCCTAAGGACCTCAGCTCATCATTCACAGGGATTGAATGAATTTCAAGCACTTCTTTTGCAATGAACAGGTACATCAAGAGAGAAAATGGGTTGCCCAAGAAAACACTTAGAGACCTACTTGAGTGTAATTTAGCAGCCAAGGCTTCGCCTGAGAGTGTAACCACAAGCAGGTAGCAATGGAACATCGCAATAAAAGATGGCTTAAGTTGCTAAGAATCAAAAGCGCAAGCTTATGGGTAGGAAAATCCTGAAAGGCGGGAGCAGGAGCAGTGCTGCCTGACTGGTGTTGAGTGGCTTTGAAAACTTCGTTGTAAAAGCTAGTTATCACGCATAGATATCTGTATACTCACTCAACTTGACTCATCTTCTCTAAAACAGCAGTATCACCCACAACTGCAAGGAAATCATGGCAACATGAGCTGTGATCTCAGGCTTTTCTTTCTCTACTCAACACTACTTAGCAATAAGCACTTGTCCAGCTTTAGTTTGGAGCTTTATCTTGGGAGATGAGAGAGACACTGAGAAGTTTGGGGTAAGGTCTATGTTATCCCATCACATTGCCCTTATGGATTACACACCAGTAGATTAGATTTATCCTGGAGGATGATTCCCATACATTCATATCAAATGTGGCAAATGGGGATCCCTTCACAGGTACGATTTTCCTTTCATGCCTTTTCCGTGTGTAAATCTGCAACAAGCAAACACGTAGGTACACAAATTGCTGAACACAGTGCTGACTGCCAAACCACTAAGGGTGCAAGTACCAGATCTTTTTCTGGAAACTCCTCTAGCAGGCAAAAGCCGTGCCTGAAAAATGAGAAAGCTTGAATCTCTCTGCAAGTTTATCCCATGTGTCAGTGACAGTAGCCAGAGAAGCACATTAAGGTATTGTTTTCTGCAAGTAGCAGGATCTAAAATCTATGCTTTCTATGCTGGATGGGAGAATGTATTTGGGGAATGAATATGCCCCTTCCTATCACCATGTAAGCTGAATGGCTTGTCACTTTGGATGTCTTAACATGGTTATGCTTCTAAAGTAGCTCACTGATAAGTCTTGTCAGGATTCTCATAATACTTTGTATTTTACTTAAAGACCTGTTTCCTGGTGTCACAAAATCATGCCAAAACCTCAGTTTTCATCTACAAAGTGCATTTTGGCTTTGGTATTGTAGAGAAGGGCTGGAAATTAAGACTTGAATGAAGCTCAGGTATGAAAGGAAGGGCAAATAAAGAAGTTTTAAATTATTTTAAAGCCAGTGTCATAATTTTTAAACAGGAAGTGTCTTATGGATTTTGGTGGTTCAGTTTTGTAATTTAAAGAACAAAAGAAACCATTACAACTGCCAAGAGAAGTGCATAGCAAAACAAGGAGGGTGCTGAACCTCAAACAAACATTTTCACTGCTGGACCTGCCTCCTTCAAAAAAGTGCTCCTCAGCCAAAATGCAATGGGATCAATTGAAACCAGAAAAAAATGATCAAAATTAATAAAAGTCAAGTTTTACTGGAAAATAGCACCCGGGGGAGATGCTTTAACAAACTTACCAACAAATTTAGTGGGAAAATCTCACCACTGGCTACATTAACATAAAAGCTAATTGTACTGGCTTTTCACCTTTGAAGCACAAAGGCAGAGATCTGCTTGCAGTATTTAAGGCAGGATTAGTCCTGGGGCTTTCAGAGGCTGCTGCCTTCTCAGCATGATTTGATTGATGAGAATGAGACAGGTAGCAATTGTCGTTCTATTGCAAAATTCCTTATCTGTAAATTTCTGGGCAGAACTGGAATTTGATGAATTTCAGGTCACGGCACAAAGACATTTCTTTCCCTTCATTCTGACTTCTAGAAACATACTTTCCAACAACAGGCAATTTGATTTGTATGTTCTGGTCTTGATTTAGCCAACTCATTCTGATGGCCAGAGATTTTACAAAAAACAACTTTTCCCACAGTCTTTTGATTTCTGCATGTCATGGCAACGAATGGCACTAAATAACAACACTGTCTAAACACTTCAGGACCAGATTGTACCTATGGACAAGGGCCAGTGTAACAGTGAGAGGAAGTTTTACAAGGACAGTTCAGTAGCAGATAACACAAAAGATGTCCTTGAAACAACGGAAAATAACCAAAACAGGTGCAACAGAAGTTACAGAAACACTGACCTCTGAGTGCTCTGCATGCAAAGAAGGGCAGAATAAAGAAGGTACAAGAAGGCCAAGCCTACAGCCATTGCTCTGCTAAAAATTCCTCCGGTACCTTGTATATTTTTTCTGCCTCAGAAAGTGAAGATTCAGTCCTACAGTAATGCAATGTGTTTCTCACATAGACTGATCCGGTGTTTAGAGAGACCGTGCTGAGGTTCCTGGCCAAGCATGGATTCCCGTGTGGATAGTGGCTGTTGTCTCACCCCTGCTTTGGCAAGACGGCCTCATTTCGTGAGCGTATGCCTTGCATTTTCCTCAGTCATGTTTTGTGAAGGGTGATACTGCTTGAATCTTGAACGACACAGATACCTTCCCCCCCTGCCTAGCAATATTGTGATATTGCCATGAATCACATAGCTATTTCTGGGCAAAGTGAAGTTTGTGAGACTGTGAGGAGGCAAGCATTGAGGGTCCCTCTCTCCCCTCCATCATTGTTGCTCCAAAACTGATCTGGGGAGCAGACCCTGGAAACTTCTGGTCATTGGTGGTACCTGCAGTGTCCTGGCACTCTGGCTGATGCAGCAAAAGGCCATCTGGGAAGACAGCAAGCCCATTCCATGGTCAAAAGTCAACACAAAAGTGAAGTCAGGCTCTTGTGCTTGCAGTTAAATGGGAACTGTGGTGATTGAAGCCACATCACGGTGTTAGCTGGTTGCTGAATGGCACAGCGTTGTCAGCTTAACAGATCAGTGCTGACTATACGATAGCTCAAGATGGGCCCAGCAGTCTTCTGAAAACTTAGAAAGTACAGTATGGAAATGAAAACTTTTCTGCAAAGTGATGATACTGTAATCCATTATCAAAAAGCACTGTGGTGGCAAGTACTAGAGATAAGGCACCTGCTTGTTATCTGAATCTGAGAGGCACCTGGGAACGAGAGGAAAGAGCAGAGAGTTACTCTCATACCTTTTTATAATTAAAGGGATAATGATTTGATCTGGAATTAATGTTTGGAAGCAAGCTGTGTGGCTAGGGAAGCACTTTAGAATTCACACCTTCAAGTATTTGATTGCTGTAGAGGAGCCTGCTTTTGGGGCATGCAGCATATATTTGGTGTATAAAGAAATACAGAACAGTTTGACCTTGAAGCAATTAATCTCTTCTGAGACACACGGGTTTTGAATGGACGTAGACATAACTTGAGTTTTTAAATTATACAAGGCGTGCTCAATCTTTCCATCACAGTACAACTGCAAGAAAATGTGGAAAGGATCTCTGGGGCAGAGGAAAGTACTCCTACTTTCTAGAAAAAGCATTTCCCATGTTTGGGAAGAGGGGCATACTCTGAATCTCAACTGTCGTCAGTTTGTTGCAATTTGATATAAGGGACCGGACATGAGTAAGAAGAGAGCTGCTGATACTGTCTTATCCTTGCATCATATATCACAGATTTAGCAAAACGAGAGCCAGATATCAGCCATACTGCCACTGTTGAATTTATAGAAGGTTTTGGAATTACCGTTTTTACCTTTTCCAGAGAAGTTTTCTAGCCAATGTATTTACCAAAGAGAAATTAAAAAAAAAAAAAAAAAGACAAAACATAAAGCTATTTGACTTGTTCGGAAACCAGTATCATTTAGAATTGCATAAATAGTACAATAATAAAGAAAGAAAGGAGTGTCCTATCATAAACCTAGCATGGAAAAACTCCAGGAGTTCATCACCTTCTCAGACATTCACATAATTCAGGACTAAGTGGGCTGATACAAATGGCATGAAATAAGGAGGAGAAAACAAGATCAGAATTGTACCCTGATCAGCTAAGGGGAAGCTAGTGAAGAAATGCTTGTCTATATGAATTTCCTTTCACTTAAGTTCTATACCAAACAATAAGGAGAGAAAAATCCTTACCGTTCTTTAGGATTTTTTTTCTTCTCTCCTTTAAAACACTTTGGCTATTCATTAGTTGTTTTGCATATTCTTAGTAAGTGCTATAATTAAGATCAAAATGTAATTCAAATTCTAACTGCCCTTTCAGCAGCTTACAACTTTTCAAACCAATTTCTTACTTCTTAAAAAGACATGGTCAGGTACTTCTCTTTTGCATTTAAATTTGTCGTGGTTTAACCCCAGCCAGCAACTAAGCACCACGCAGCCACTCACTCACTTTCCCCCCCCACCCTGGTGGGATGGGGGAGAAAATCGGGAAAAGAAGTAAAACTCGTGGGTTGAGATAAGAATGGTTTAATAGAACAGAAAAG
>JAVJGG010000001.1:37762707-37810997 GCA_035590195.1 Aviceda cuculoides | reverse complement strand
ACTGAACTCAAAACACAGCACTGTACCAGCTACTAGGAAGACAATTAACTCTATCCCAGCTGAAACCAGGACAAAATTGTGAAGTTACCTTTTTTAATAAATTATAATCCAGTAAAGAACGTAATTTGATTTATCAGCACTGAATTCAGACTTACTCTAAGTGGGGACAGTGTTTTATAAGACACACCTAACAGGCTTGCCTTGATTCCAAATGTAGGTTTAAAAGAAAACAAATGCTAAGATTAAAAAGAGGATATTGCAGATAAATAAATACTAATGAAATCAATACAGCCAGATTAATTTGCATCAAATCAAGATCCAGACCATACTCAGAAGAGCCATAATTGGGAAAATAAATAGGCACCAATATTTTTTTTCCCAAAACTACCTTTCTGAGAGTAATCACAGTACCTAAACGTTCTTAATTTAATCATTCACTGGAGGATGTTACAGGTAAGTGCTCATAATAAACAGTAGGTGTTTCCCTGAGGGCCGTGATAGTTTGCATAATGTGCTAGCTATTTATTTTCCAGTGTTATGGTGACAGAAAACTGTTACAGTACAGCTAACTCTAATGAGAAGTTTCATAAATGTCTTTTGCTAATGAGAGATGTTGTTTAAGTTCTGAGTTTCAGACGTTAAAATAATACAGCACCACCAGTACAGTCACTGGTGTTACATATGATCCACTTCCTTTTTCTTTAATTAACTTTTGTATATTCTAATCTATTTATAGATGAGGACATTGAGAGCCCCACAGCTGGAGCAGATGTGGCTGTTATTGGAGGTAAGTAGCAGACCGTACTAAGCAGCACCACTAGAATTAAAACAGCGGGTTGGTTGATTTCTTACATTTTGCAAAACCCCTACTTTGCTGACAAGACAACAGGAGCAACACAATTAGAGTTAATTAGGCCAGTGGGAAATCTGCTCCCAAAGGGGCTATTGGCGAGATAACGAGATGAGATAATGAGCATAAACCATACAGTGAGCAGTACCACCCCCATCCATTCCTCATTTTAGGACAAAATACCTAACTGTCCAGCAGCAAAGTCAACCTCTGATATACTTCATTATTCACTGGGCCAAGATTGTCATTTCATACAGAACTGGTACAGCACCTTTGATCTGAGCCATGCTAGCTCATACCAGCTGACCCTTTATTTTTAAAGAATATAGCACAGTGCATTTTCTGGTATTCCATTAAAGCTCTCTCATGCATTTAAACTGAATACAATTGTCAGAATAAACGAGCAAAGCTATGTTCACGGAGAGACCCTGTCTTTATTTTTATTGTGTTTGTTCATTTCCATGCTAACGCACTAATTTCAGTCATTCACAAGGGGGTATACCAATCATTAGTGCAAATTGGTGAGGTTCTGCTATATTTCCCTCAGGTCCCATCTCCCGTAACTTTAATTTCAGCTTTCTATGAACAAGTAGCAGGTAAATTGATTTGTACTTAGTCCCTTAGGCTTATTAATATTGTGCTACATCCAAAGCCTATTAAAGCCTCTTGTGTCAAGGGATACCAGTGAGGTCCTAAAAATTGATGAAGCCCCCACTGCAACTATGATGTTATTGTAAACCTAAAGTTCTTTGTATAAGCAATTTCATTTCTGCTAGCAGTAACTTCACTTTCCAGAACCAGGCACCATAAAATCTGCAGAATAACATTGCAGGCATATTTTTTAAGACAGAGTTATAATTTTTATTTACCCTGCTAATATTCTGTCCATTCCCCTCTTTTCATGCCAATAGGGTATCCCCACTCAGTTTACTGATGCTGATAAATCTAAAGCTTTGGAGATACCCACTCCTGCCACATATCTTGAACACAGGGGACAGAAGAGAGATACTATCTGCATACCCCTCTTTGTCAAAGAATAGTAGGCACTTCCAGGGAGCAATTCATCTGACCAAATGTAGGAATTGAGTTTTGGAAGAAGAATCAGCCCAGGCGCACACCATCCACTGGCAGCAGAGGAAGCCCAAGGGGAGTAACTGAGATGGAGCCTCCTGAACTGTAGATACCTACAAAGAGTCAGATGAATTCCTACCTGTTGCATCCTCACAGCACCTTCACACTCCACATATGAGATTTTCCTAGGAGTGTCCTGTTCTGATGCTTTTTATTGTGTATTTCTTTAATGTTTGGTTTACTCCTGGAACTTGAATTTACTTTCCTTCACTAGGAGTTCTCCCATTCACCATTTAGTCCTATGTACATTTGGGTTACCTATGGAAATTTTTGTCCAGTCAACACATTGCCAGTAATTAGCCTTAGTCCAGGAGACAGGAAAGATCTACCCACAATCCCTTCCTCCTCCCAGGTGTCACTTCCACATTCATTACGACCAGACTTTCTTAATTAGAGCACAGCATGAAATGGCAGCTTGCAAATACAGAGCAGTACTGCAGTCACGCAGCTCCTGCTATTTGTTGACTGTCTCCCAAGAAATAGTCAGTGCCCTGTACTTCTCCTGAAATTGAGTACACTTGCGGAGGCAGGGTCGGGGTGCCCGCAAACTCCCCAGGGTATATGTTACCAGAAGGGTGAAAGAAACCTATTGGTTTTCCTTTACGTTCTCTTCTTTCTCCCCATTTTGTAACGAACTTTTAGCTCCAATGAGTTCAACCAAATCGAGCCATTGATTTGAAGGAAAGCTAGTGAGAATCGGACCTGCATTCCTGCAGTATCTATATCCCGTCCTGTGCTTTGCAGTGTCGCCCTCTGTTCTGACTCTGCCCACTGCAACTTGTGAACGTCTTATGATACACGGGCTTTTCGCTATCAAGTAATTCAAGTTGTCATGTCTGGCTGTGAGACACTGCTCGTATGTCATTACTGGCAATATACTTAACTGGTCTCTTTCCTCCAGGTGTGATAGCTGCAGTAGTATTTGTCCTCATTTGCCTGCTGGTGGTGATGGTCCGATACATGTACAGGCATAAGGGCACCTACCACACCAACGAGGCAAAAGGAACCGAGTTCGCCGAAAGCGCGGACGCCGCTTTGAAAAATGATCCCGCTCTCCAGGAAGCAGTGGATGAGAGCAAAAAGGAATATTTCATTTGAGAGGCAAGGATTTCCATGGAGACTTCCCCAAGGGAATCAATCAGAAATGCTACATCAACAGAAGTGCTAAGAGATGGATAATACGAGGATACAGGCAAGCATCCTAATTGAAAAGTATCTCTTTACTTTTTTTGTCACTGGGTTGTTTCTTTTCCTCTACCGGTGAAGAACTAAATGCCAGATACTTGCCTGTTGATTTTATTAGCAACACAGCTGGTCACAGTTGAAATCAATATCAGATAAGAAGAAACAAAATCTCAGTATGAGCGATACACCAAAACCAGATAAAGATAGCAAATGTCAAGCCTTGACATTTGGTGAAAATAGCAGATGCCAATGGAAAACATCCTCTTAGAGTTAATGATGCATCCTATGCTGATATGATACAGAACTAACTGAAATTGAATTTCAAATGGTCACAGAACAAACATTAAACTAGATAAAGCTGATGTAGCTGGAACAAAAATAGCTTTGTAGCCCAGATATCTCCCCCCTCCCCTTAAATGTGCAATCTTATTGGCACAGGGGAGTTTGTTTTGTTTGGGGATTTAGATTGGGATTTTTTTTTTTTTATTTTTTGAATTTTATGTATATAAAATCAAAGACACTTCAAAGAAATAAAACTATTGGAAAACATGGAAAATATAAGAATGAAGGATTTATTTCTAACTCCCTCTGTATGGCAGCTTGAGAACTGCAAAATGTTGGACTTTACAATGTAGCATATGATAGTCAGCAGACATACAAATATGATTCCAATTAGTTGGTAGGTTACCTGCAT
Organism: Aviceda cuculoides; assembly: GCA_035590195.1. Lineage (NCBI taxonomy): Eukaryota > Metazoa > Chordata > Aves > Accipitriformes > Accipitridae > Aviceda > Aviceda cuculoides. Next base: position 37,807,137 of record JAVJGG010000001.1, on the reverse strand, counting down.
GCATGCATAAATAGGTAGATGTTAAAAGGTAAAGCATCTTGGTTTGAGCAGGCTTTTTGAAACAAAGGAGCTCAACTAGATTTTTTTTCATGTAAGATATTTTTGTCTGAGTATTTATTTATTTATTTTGCATTGGAAAATTCTCTTGAACACCCACCAGCAGGATTTCGGATTTTTGCAAGGAGAGGAATTAAATTCTGGTGCAGATACCGATAAACCTTATACCAATGCAACCACGACTGCCACTATAAAGCAGCTTGTTCATCTGCATACCACTGGCTTGCATTGATGTCTGCCTCGATATGGCCTCTGTATATCCTTTGCATCATGCTAGATAAGAGAATTACACTGACCATCGATGCTTTATTATAAATAAATAAATAGATTAGTCACGGTGGGTCACATGAAAAGATCTTATTCCTTGCCTACGAATCGACGGTGATGAGTTTCTTTTCCCCAATAAGTTGGTTTCCTAATTGAAGCCCACAATTAGCTCCAGAAATAGAATAATTGTTCTCTGCACCTGCTCATGCCCAGCTGCGATGGTGCCCTGGACTACTGAAAACAGAGGGGGAGAAATACACAATAACAAATAAGACACTGATGAGCTCTGCTCAACTCAATATGTTTTTTCCTGTTTTGATCTATATATGTGTGTACATATATATAAAATAATCTGCAACTGTGCTTTCAAGACATTGTTCCTGATCACTTTTGCTCACTTCTTGGCACCAAAGCTTGGAAAGCTCCTGGACTCCAGTATTCATTATTGACATTGGGCACAAAAATGCTGTAAGAGAAGACAGATCTGAACAAGAAAAGGCTCTGAGGACCCAAGTGAAGAAATGGTTTGGTTTTGTCTTTCAGTCGCAATCTCAGTCTTTTCTCAGTACATGACGGAGGTGGACTATGAACGATTCTTAGAATTCCGATACCTTTGATTTTGAATCTTAAATCCCTGCACGTTTGCATTTTAACCAAAGAATATCAAAATTGTGCCAAATTTACTAAATGCTTAAGATATTTTTTGTAACATACCGTTGCACAACCACATTGTATTCTGTGGCTAGTGCAGGATAAAATGCATGAAAACCAGCACTAGCAGATCTCAAATATTTTGATATTATGCACCTGTTTCCTTCTAAGAGACATTACTATTTTTATCTTTTTACTACTTTTGAAAAAGGAATCTGGTTTTATTTTTCTAGGACAAGTGCTGGAGAAAATTGCTTATCTTAGCTGTAAGACTGAGTTTGTAAATCTGAAGACCCCTAACCCTCCAGTTCAATAAAAATATAAATATTTCCTCTGAGGAGAGGCTAAATGGGGTGACTTCAGCTCTGCTTCATCTCCCACACAAGGCATGGGAACACCAAAAAGCTTTCCTCCAGTGCTAGGCTAGCAGGACCTGTAGAGGACTACTAGTCTTTTGTCCCCTTTTATATGCTCAGAGCCATGTAATGTTAGTTTGGCTGTTAAAGAAAACTGACTTTAGAGGAAGGTGTGAGGGATATGGGGAATAAATTTCTGCCTTCCTCCACAGTCATGAAATTCTGTTTTTTGCAGCTTGAGCCTACTTATTATAATTAGACAACTGTGTCATACCTGATACACAGGAGAATGTGAACTAGTGTCTCTTTTGGGGTGTGCATGAGTTTTTTAATTATGAGGTGGACTGAGACAGACTGTCCACATTGGAACTATAGAGGCCAGATTTTCTGGTGCTACAACATGAGTTCAGTAAAGCTCAGCCAATTCTTACCAGTTCCGTCAACACCAGACTTTGTGTCATTGCTTCCCCTAAATCTGAACTGAATGCAACTACTGGTCTTTGACTATATCCCTTCTTAGGCACTTAATTAAATCTCTTTATCCCATTTTCCCTATTCACCTAGGTTGACAAACAGTTCAAGAGTACAACAGCAGCTTCCTTATCAGTAATGAGCAACTTTTTGAATATTCGCAGAGCAGTGACTCTGGCAAGAGCTATGGTTTCAGTTAGTTTATTTTTTTACAGTGTTGTTTGGGGTTCCAGGGCTTTCTGTATTTAGAAATTACTCAAGCACACTGAACAGATAGAAGAGGTGGTTTGTGGAGATTTTCTATTTATTTGGCTTTTTCAGGACAAGTTTTGCTTTGTAATGAAGAACGTTCATGACATCTGATGACTGGCAGACTCTAATGGCCTCATCCTGCTATTTTTTTACTCATACAATAACTCTACTGTCGAGTCATTCAATTTAGTTGAAAAAAGAACGCATTACAAACTTCCTATAACTTTTAGGACTAATTAGCAAAACATCTTTCTTCAAGCAGCATGCTGTGCTAAAACAAGCATTATGTACAATGCTGAGACATCTCAGTTGGCAGCCATAGCTTTTCATCGCTGATGATTAATTGATTTTTACAATTCGCTTCCTGAATAGGAGAATTAAGGAAACAGTTTCTTTTTCCCCCACATACTTTTATCCCAAATCCCTCCACTGCTGTGGCCTGTTGTCCTGCGGCTCGCTGGTGCTCCGTCTCCCCAGCCGTGACTGCCCTTCTTGCTTGCAGTCCACCAGGCTCCCATCTGGATCCCGACTGCCTTCCCTATGGCAAAGGATTGGCCGTTTACTTATGTGTGTGTTTATCTATTTTTATCAATGAAGATACTCTGTCCCTCTCTGCCAGCCAAGAACCAATTTTCAAAAAAGTTTTAGCTTTGGATTGCCAATCCTGCATCAAATTTTATCAAACCTGACCAACCTGACCTGAGACTGATTTACAAAGTCTTCACCTATGCCACGTTTTCACAGAAAACAGGTCTAAAAATTGCACTGCAAGCTCTGTAGTTTGTTAAATTTAGTGCTATAGATCTCCAGTGTTCACTAAACAAGGGAAGAGTATGATGATCCCTCAAGCAATTTGGTTTTGTCCTGATGCCTTAATGCCCTGGGAAAGCTTGTCGAATCCCACTTTGCGTAGAAAGACACAGGTCCACATTTGGAAATATAAGTAATTTTTCAATGATGTACAGGAATGTTGTGCATCAAAATGACCAATATTTTCTGGAGTTGGAAGAGAGAAGATAACTATGATCTTGCAGGAACACAAGGCATTTTTTAAAGATATATGGAAATGACAAGATTTAAACACAATATTTCTGATGACATCAATGAGCTTTAAGAGTGGGTCTATGGAGCTTTCAGATTCTCCCACTGAAAAAAAATCATTGTTTACAAAGGGAAACGAATCTCCTTTTAAACTATCTTTTGCTGCCAAGCTTTGAAAGTAGTCTTCACAGATTCAATATTCTATCATTCTGCCCTAATATCTGGAACTCAATTTCTTCTAATTTTTGGAGCATACCTGTACAGTCCTCCCCTGCACAAAAATGACTGCTTGCCAGTGTCAGCCCCTGTAGCAGTATCCCAGCTCAGCGGAATAATTATGTCCAAAAGCAATCAGTCCCAAATGTGTATCTGGCCACCCATTACTGGACCTGGTACGCATTTTTTTCTGGGGCTTGGCCTCCATCATTCCAGGTTTTCCTGTGGTCTAGTGTGCCATTGCACATTAATGCAGTCCTGGGGAGGATTTCATCAGCCACTAGTCAAGGTAACTATACATTTTTTTTTTTTTTTCTGTTTAGAACAACAGGACCAAATCATTTTGGGGGACTATTAAAAATAGTACCATAGGATCCCTCAGAACATCAACACCAATTTTCCTCTTAAATCAAGTCTAGGGATCATTGGGGGAACACCAGGACAGGAAAATAAAAAGGACTGTTCCCTTTCAGCAAGGAAGGTAGACAAGGTGCTGAAACATTTATAGCTGCAGGATAAACAGGATGGCACCACTAGCTACAGCCTGCGAGGGTTCCTCACAGAATACAGAAAATGCTGAGAAAAGATGTAAATCAGTAAAAAGATACAGAGTAGAAGGCGGCAATTAGATGCCAATAGAGATGGCGAGCAGTTTTTCATCAAACAAAATAGATATTGCTGCTTGGAGAAATCAAAGTGTGTTTGCTGAAGGTGACTGCTGACAACAAATTTCTTTGAATTATATGAGGTGTTTGAATTCCTTGCATGTGCAAGTCCAATCAAAAAATGCTAGTAAATACACACCAAAAGAGTACTCACATTAAATGTATTAAGAGCTGTTTATTGCATTTTCTAAAATCTCTCAGTTCTTCACATAAGGAAGCTTTGTATATTTAGAAAATGCAGAAGCTTCACAGAAGCAGTTCATACAAGACAGAAAACTAAAGAACCTCTGAAGAAGCAATGAACACACATCTAATGTCTGGAAATTCAGGTAGTTAATAAAGGAAGCTAAAGATATCAAAGAAAAAACATAAATGGTGAGTAAAAAATCCAACCATATTACAAAGAAATGAAATGTTTATAGTAGTAGAGGTCCTCCTCTAGTTCAAGATGGTGATATTGTCAGTGTCTGGAAATAAGGAATCCTTACTCTACACATCTGTTCCCTGTGTGGTCGGGATAAAATCCCACTGAATTCAGCGGGACAAGAATTTCACTGACTATATTTATCCTTCCTGCAAAAAATTGTATTCCCACCTATGTCAGAAAGAAATACACTGAATTAAACTGGAAATCTTTATAAGCGCTGATCTTTCAGCATAACCTCTTGCCTTCACACAATTTTTCTGTTGTTTCAAGCTGTATGTATGATGGAAAGTATCTGATACACTGTATTAAAGTCTATTTGAATTGCAGCATTGCTATGAAAAAATAGAGAATACAGAGCATTCAGAGCTTACTGCTGATTGTATGTTAAAACTGAATATAATGTCTGTATTTACCAAAGCTATTAATACACTGCTGGTGTAAATCTACTATATTTTGAACTGGGGGGGGAATATAAAATATGAAGAAACAAATAACTTGATGATTACAGTTGTCATTTTCAGCATTTAAAAGACTGTTTTCATATTTTTGTTCTCTTTTAAAATACCATGAACTTTTAGAATTGCCAATTATGTTGTTTTCATAAGAATGTAGATCAAAAAGGTATAGTAGGCTAGAATTTTTCTTAATAGAGCATGCAAACCCTAAAAGATATACTGCTGGTGTTTGCATTAAAAAATGCAAGAGAAGCATTTGATAGATCTAAGAAGGAGTCAAACTTCAAATAAGAAATCAAACAATAATTCTCTCTGAAGAAACATTACCCTGGGGATGCCAGTGTGGACCTGTACACTGGTCTATTATCTAAGGCATGGTATTCTTAAAAATTCTGGGCAGCCTTATAAACATCCAAAGGGTATTTACTGATGGATGGCCTGCTTCCACCCAACTGCTACAAAATGTGAATTCTTCCACTTTGTTCTTCTTGCTTTCCATATAATTTCTCTTTTATCTTAATATATCCCTCGTTAAAGAATATTCAGATGTTATGCCTAATATAATATGTACTGTAATCTTGCCACTGCCACCCCTTTTTTCAAAGATCATTGCTGTCACTGGAAAAAAAAAAAAAACAGTAAGACTTTAAGTGATATGTTATTGTCTCAAAATGACGCCTCAAAAGAGTGAAAACCTGGAGGGTGCCAGAAGGACAGTGGATCATCTAAGTTTTAATATCCATAAGTGGAGAAGCTGTGGTAGGAACAGCTCTTCCAGTGGGCCTTTCATGTGCCGTAGGACTTCGACACGTAGGGCTGTTTGGAGGCCAGCAATAACCAAATGTTTCATAAACGATGTTCCTCTCGTCGTGACAAGCAAAGCGGTAAGACTACTGAATACTACACACTGGATCCTCCGTTATTTTCCAGCACATTGTGGAAATTCGACCTCGACTTCATCCCACATCTGACAACGTGATTCAGTGTTAGTGGAGGTGCTTCAGCAGCCCAAATCTGTGCTGGCTTTTACTGTTACCAGTGGCACTGCGTGGCACATCATTCCATGGAGACTGGCCATAAGCTGTTTGCCGAGAAATACTGAAAGTGTATTGGGACCAAATTCATCCTTTACAGATGACAAGTAGTTGACAAGCTTACAGCAGTAACAAAGAGCTGAGTAAAGGAAAAATTACCAGATAAAGGGAAGTAGGTGAAAATGAGAGTTTTCAGCAATATGTGCCATCACATAGCAACATCTTACACATACATATGATTTGCTTCACACCTCTTCTGTCATTGGTGTTGAACCTAAAGCCTCAGCACAGGATGTTTTGGCTACACTGAGAAAGACAAGCGTGCAGACCTTGCAGTAACGAACCTGCTTCCCAGCAAGGATTTTGATTAACATTTCTATTTTGGCTTAAAAAAAAAAAAAAGGTGTAACACCTAAACCTTTTTTTTTGCAGCCAGTTTTGCTGGGACTACACAGAGAGAGGTTTCCCAGTTTCTGATGTTTGGTTCATGGCCAGGAAGATCTGAGCGGTCACTCAGTTTACAGTATCTTGGAAAGAAAGTATTTAATCTCCCTGAGGGATTGCTAGCAGATTCACTTGAAATCCCTTCTCAATGTGATATATGGATATGCTGATAAAATGCAACTCAACACCACATTCTTGGTTACTGGGAACAATCATCTTTATTCATTCTAACACTTAATGGAGTGATCAATAGCATTTTAATAAAGCCCGCTGTAAATCATATTTAACTCAGATAAGATTTTATATTGTATTTCAATTAAATTACACTTTCTGCTGTTCTTTAGCTGTCAATTTCTGCTTTCCTCTTCATTCATAAATTTTTCTTTCACAGATGCATGTGTGACCCTCAGGGCTCTCCATACCTTTTCTAATATTCCCCTAATGTTATGCATAAATACAGCCTTGTGTTCAGAAATTCTACTATAGAGCTGAAATATCTCCATTCCCTTCTGTTCAGCAGCAGCAGCACAATTTACCTACCAGAACAGAAGTTGAAGAATCAGAGAGATTATTACATCTCTCAGTTTTCTGGTAAAGGGATAAAGACCATTGCTCCATGAAGAGAGCTCAGGACTCTGTCAGTCTTTCTTCTTGAATGACATGAGTGATGCTTCTGACACTGGGATGTAAGAAAGCAGAATGAAAAATGAAAGGCATGGCACAGAATCAGGAACAAGCTGATTCCTCTGAACAGCAAGGTGCCGAACACTTGCAAAAAGTTAAGCCACAAGAATTAGTCATAGACACTTGTGCCCAGCCCCAAAGAATTATTTTTCTTAGTCTTCGCATTCAATACCTCACTCCCCTTCTCCCCCTCAAAAAACATCTGGCAGCTGTGTTTAATTTTAACCAGATCTCTCATCTCTGCAGCTTCACTGACTGCACAGAAAAACGAATTACAGGCCCAAGGAAAAGAGCAAATAGTTCAGGTTCAGATTACTTTAAACCTTATCTGACCTACCAAGTCAGCTTACTCACTGTCCCACTTGGAGGTATAAGTTACATGGACTTTGAAAGCCTGTCCCAATTTTTTCATTTTACCCCAGCCCTCCAGTCCAGTTTTTGTCCTCTCCTGGTGTAGGATCAGGAAGTTTCTTATTAGATTCTGGCTGGCCTTTTCATAGACCCAATCGGCAGGGGAGGGAGGGGATTGGGTTTTGTTTGGCGGTGAGGTTTTTCCCCCAGTACAAAAAAACTTATAACTTGACAAGCCAGTTTTGTCAAATCCTATTCGGTAAGGCATTTCGGTAAGGAAAGTAATGGCATAGTTGCAAGTGCAGGTCACGTTCCCAAAGGTCAGCCTCCCTACCCAAAGCAGGGGGACACTGAAGATTTAAAAGAAAGCATTACCAGAATATTGTTCTGATGTGGACCAAACAATACCTTTTCTATAAATCAATTTCTTGGCCAAAGTTGAATTGTTTTTGAAAAAAATTCACCTCTTAACTCCTCATAATTGTCTCCTCTCTGCAATAAAGAGTAAATAAATAATCAGTCTGAGAAAAAGCATTTTTAATCAAACAGGTGAATAACAGGTCCTTACTCACTAAAACTATTTATTTTCCAGCATGCTGTATTGTAAAATCTGTCAACATTGCACAAAGTCAAAGTAATATTTTTGTTTCATCTTCCCTCTGCAGTAACATTCATGGAATGTGTTTCTGTCATTTTATCTAATAAACATTTTTCTTGTGCAGTGTCTCCCCAGGTCTTGCCCTCTCTCTCTATGTGCATGGGGTTAAGGCGGAGCTGCAAAAATATATATAATCAGTCATTGCCTAGCTCTGAGTCCAGGCAGGAGTTCACACCTTCCAAGGGCTCTGTTTTGTTTTATTGGTATTATTATAGAAAATTAAACCCCTGAGAAAATGCTATACAGTTTCTTAAAATTGTATATTTAACATGTATCTCTGTAGTCACTATCCAGACTATCTGCAAGAACGTATCCTTGTTTTTCACTTGGTAACAAACTTCTGTTTGTCTGCTCCACCTTGTTGCTGCAAGTACAAGTTTAAGACTGCATTTGTTCAGCTGTAATTCTCAGCCAATATCCTCTAAACTCTCAGCCAATATTCCTCCAGAAAGCCTGAAAAAATGACAGCATCATGTATCGGTACCAGGCTGCATAAGGATGCAGTTGGGTGACGGTACATTCTGTTGCTAGTAGTCAGTTTGTGGGATGTTCATTTCGTTTTAGTTGGCATCGTTGAAGCTGACTTTGGCTTTCCTAACTAAAGTTGGGGTTGAAGAAAACCAGAAAACCCTTTGGATTCTGCAAGTAAACCAAAAATCTCCTGTATCTCAGGTAAAGCTCAATGATTCCTAACAATAACAAGTTTGGTGCTCTACTGTTTCCCACAAAGGTGAAGACTTCTGCGATTATACGTGCTGGTACCTTAAAAGACATTGGTCATAAAGACAACTGAAACTGTGACTGTTACAGCTAAAATCAGAAGCTTCTACAGATTTAGCGGAGCAACTAAAAGCTTCCAGCCGAGACTGGTGCCTCTCTCACATCCTTAAGTTGTCAGGAAACTTAATAAACAAGAGGTGTATTGGTATAAGCATGCAGTGGGATAGGTTGTAAAAAATACAAATTACTTCCTGCATGTCCCTATCTGCTAGATCATGATATATACTCAGAGAGTATCCCTTTTCAATTAACACAAATTTTAGTTCTCTCTGCCCCAACAACAAATTGACATGAATATTTTGTCCCATTGCAGATAGAAAATAATTTTTTAGGAGTCTTTCTTCAGCTGTACAATATCTTACAGACAATACAGGGGCACTACAAGCCTTGTATGAGTTAAGGAGCAGAAAAATTACTTCCCCAAAAGACCAGTTACATTTGCCCACTACAGTTTATTTGCTTAGAAAAGCCTGGCAGAATAAAAATTATACATTTCCTGAGAATTATAAAGAAAAGAATGAGCATTTGAAATACCCATTTCCAGCAAATTAACGATGAAATAGTTAAGTGTTGGCTTATTTTTCTAGTGGATTTTGGGGTAACAAGGAGCCAGCAGTCCTATTAAAAGTATTTCCCGTATGAAAAATCCACTATTAGTTAAAAGCAGTTGACATGCATTGTCACCACTGCAGAGCTCAAGAGACAAGGCTCCTTGCCAAGGCGAACAGCTTTCTAAGGTATCAGCTGGTAAACACTTGTGGCCCTAAGATCGACTGACTTTCAAGCAAATTGGGCTTGCGGTGATTTCCCATGTCCTTCCAGTTAAGGACACTGGAAAGCAGGAAATCTGTAAAGAAATGAAGGATGAAAGTAAGCAGCCAGACTGAGAAGTCTATGAGGCAAGTTACCCAGGGTGACTCGGCCAAGTTGGCATTCCCAGCCAAAAAGGCAACAGAAATGAACTGGGAAAGAAGGAATAAGGGACTCCATTAGTCCTACGAGCAAGGCCTCTGCATGTGCCTTGATTTGCCCTGGGACTTTAATTAAGGGCCGGGCTGGGGAGGGGTGGCACATTTAACAGCAGTATAGCTTAGCTGGTGAAATTCCTGATAGCAGTAAAATAAAATAATCACTCCAAAGGTACATAACCTTCTGCTCCAGAAGGATATACACAGCTGTTGCAATGCAGAACATTTATATGCCCATTTCGTTGTCATGTCAGTGGCTGCTGTGGCTGCTAAACTAGTCTAATCCAAATAGTATTTCTACCTACAGGCAACACCTGAATGTCAAAAAGCAGAAATAAAAAGATCTCCGTACCCTGGGAGATGGCCAGTCTCTGCCTGTATGTTTCTGCCTGTGTTTTCTCGGTCCTTGTCGATGTTGAGTGAAACAGCAATACATCTCACATGTTTACTCTGAACGACATACCCTGGCTGCACTGCACCTCACTGAAACAACATTGTAAACCACAGAATTTCATATTCCAGCTAGCAGGACAAGATAGCAATACAAATCATATTTGCTAAGCCTGTATAGGGAAAGTTAAGCTTTGTGCCACTGTACTCTTTAACGCCAGTGGGAACGAGATCGGGGAAGTGATTTGTATCCCCAGGTGTGTATGTCCTAATTTTCGGATGGATGACTTGATAGAGATGCAAAAAAATGCCTCACTTAGCTTCGTAAAGAGGAGAAGCATCTAGAGTTGCTCCGGCCTCCCCAGACTCGTGCGGCTTTTTGTGGCTGTGGCTCTGTGTCAGAGCAGCGGCTTCATCCCGCCGCTGCGGCAAGGAGCCCTGCTCCGCCACGTCTCTCAGATCTGCACGCAACCTCGATAACCTCCAGATCAACATCTGCTGCCAGCTTGTGAGGGCCGTCAGCTACAGACGAAACGCTTTCCAGAGGGTCTTATCACCTCCGATCGAACCCGCGAATATGGACTTTGCAACAACTTTAACGATGGTTGAAAGAGGCTACGGATGCTGGGCAGAGTCTGTAACTCACGGCAGCAGCTGGATCAGATGCTGTAAAACCAGAGCAACCGGTGGGCTCGAAATGCTGTGCTGGTGGGTGAACACACAAACACGCGGACCCGGGAAGGCAGATGAGCTCTCCCTTGGGAACCACGGAAAGTGAACTCGTATTGCCTAACACCTGCTTTGCGTAAATACAGCCAGATACTTCTGACTGGGGAGCAGCCTGGCTTTGTGAATTAACCCAGCACCTATCTGGGGTTGTTCAAACTCAGTTACAACAGTCTGAGAGAAATCTCTTCTGACGGCTGAGTCAGGAGTAGGAACTGATGGTAGTCACTCACTGTGAAGATCAAGCTGCGGATCTCACAAGTATTTTATCTCCGTATAGCATGGAAAACCTCTCCTTGAAATCCTTTCCTTGAAATCCTCTGCACCGGCGCACTGATAGGCGAAGTCCAGGCGTGATCTCCCTGTAAAAGGCTGTTTTCTTGTTCTTTGGATCCAGGGTCTCAGCTCAGCCCACAGGCAGCTGGTATAAATTAACACAGATCCCTGAACTTCAATGTAGCTACTTTGACTTAAAAAAACCTAAGCAATGCAAATTAGTCAAGGATCTGATACATGAATGTGTTGAATATTGAGATCTGGATGAAGAATAGTTATGAAAAGGCTTGAATTCAAGACTTAAGGCTGAATATATTTTTTGTAAGGTTTCCAACAGCAATTCATGTTGCAATAGGTAAATTGGAGAATTAAAATTACCTCAAACACAGCAAACAAACAGCATCTTTGAAAGCAGAGGGATCTGATCCTTTCTAAATTATATTGGCAGAGTCTTAATTTTGCAGAACTGATAGCTTTTCTTTTATCTCCTCAGCACAGTTAATCTGACAATGTGCTACTGTAATTATAAGCCAAGGCAAACTTATATACATTCTAGGGAGAGTATTTTTTTAACAGAAAAAAAAGAGAACAAATACGTTATTGTGCATTAATGACTTCATTAAACAAATTTCTCAGGATTTTGGGAGGGGGACTGAAATGATGGGCAAGAATTATCTTCTTCAAACATCTGGGAACAGAGCACAGCTGGCTCTCTATTGGAGCTTGGCACTCAGCATGCTATGAGACATACTTGAGTACATAAGAGAGGCTCTTATAAAGCTGAATCATTTGGGCAATTAACGCTCAAAGCAATTTTCACACAAGCCCTTGATATATGAAATTTGAGTTTTCCATAAGTGACAGGCAGGCTTCTGTATGCAGACGGCTCCAGCTTTGCTGTAGCACTTCAAGGTTTATGAAGGGGAAAATGCTTTCAAAGATGGAAGGAGCTTTAAACAAGTTTTTCTGCTCATTTGAAAAGGAAGGCTTACTGACAATGTTTTATTACTATGGGCCTGTCCAAAGTTAGTTACCTCACAGGAATATTCAGATCAAGGGGAAAAGCTTGAAAGTTCTACATCACAAGCATATAATATCTTAGAGGACTAAAAAAAATAACTCACAATTGATTTTTATCTCTTGCATAAGATCTTGCATTGGGTGTCAGCTAGAGAGTCTCTCTTAAGAAGGCACGGTTTTGCTCACATTTTCTGCAGACAGCAAAAACTTAAGGTAAAAGCAAGAAATTGAAACAGATGAGAAAAAAATATGGATTTCATAAGTGTAATTACTTCTTATCAAAATTCCTGGAAAGTCATTGATTTTTTAAAAATATATATTAAAAAGCCAACAAAAGTTTAAGTTGCCTATTAATGTTAAAAGGCCACATACAATATAGTTCACTGACTCAGAATTCCCAGAAATCTGGGAAATGACTGTGGATCTATAATGCTTAGAATGGGTAATCCTGTTCATATGGCAGCCAGAAATTATCACAGGCAGGTAAGGAGGGTAAAATTCAGAGTTAGTCACAGACAAAAAGATTAGGAAGAGAAAACAGATTTTTTTCTACCACCATCCGTAACCTAAGCACTTTGCAAAGTAAAGACATCACCCTTAAACTTAAAGTATAAAATAAGAGGGAGAACAACTTTCTTCTCCCACCCCTTTAGTCTGTGAACTGCGAGTGAAGGTTCAACATTCACAAAATTAGTTTCATTTATTTTTGAATATTTAGGTTATTTTTTCTACTTTCTTAATTAAAAGAAGGACTGACTAAAATAGGAAACAGAAGAATACTCTAAATTTTGCTGGTCCTTTGATTCTGCAGGGGAGTGATTTCAGATACTCTTTGAAAAGGAATATTGTGATTTAGTAGCAGTACAAGGAAGGTTATTTAGAAGACAAAGTTATATAGAGCATGCGTTGCCCACCACTCTGCTCTTATACTATCAGCTGGTTTTGATAAAGCTACTCAATTTCCACAGGGATAACCGAGAACAGAATCTGCCTGAAGACCCCTGGCTTGATTAGAGTTTTTAAGTCAGAGTTAAACCCTATCTTCAGGAGCAGCCTTCCGATCAGTAACTGCTTCGTAGCAAGAAATAGAGATACACAGTCGGATCCTTTAGACCTTACAGAAAATTGGACAGAGGTACCTCCAAGAGGTAGACCTATGCACTTGAGATATCTCAAAAAGCCTGTATTTACTGCTGGTAAGGTCAATAACAAAGACTTTATTTATGCATTGCTACTAAGACTGACAATAGCACTTCGCCATTAAGTGCCTCAAACTCATTTCAGCCTAAACTCATATCCTACCAAAGCTATTTTAGGCTTCAATGACCAGAAGCTTTTTATCAATGACTCAGAACTCCCAGAATACCTTGCTTCTTGACACTGACTCAATCTCTGCACACCGGTATTTCATTCTCAAAAATACTGCTATTATCCAAGAATCATGAATCCTACCAGTCAGCTAGGGTTTGCAATCTAACACAGCAACAAGGTGTAGTTAACTTTCTGTGCTGGCTTTCACTAAGAAGCTAATCCTCTCTTATTTAGTAAATAGCCACAGATGGATAGAAGCTTTTATAAGGAAGTTTTAAAGTCAATCCTCTGATTTGGCTAGAGGGGTGCAAAATAGAATGTTTTTCATTTAGGCTTCAGAATGCATTTGTAGCCAAAAATAAAGTATGGAGAAAAGTTTGAAGGAGGAAAAACTGCAGTGTGAAAATACAGTGATGTTTAGTGAAGACCACCTGAAAATAGTCCTTCCTGGGGAACAGGATACTCTGAATCAGAAGAGCAGGTCCATATTTCTGTATAATTCTATATGGCTATTCTACGTAAGGCTGATTTTCTGGCCGAGCAGGATACTTAGAGATGGTGCAGTTTCTTCCACCCGCCTCCTCTCTCCCTGCACACCTCATCCAGCGTGGTGTGGGCTTCTCAGTCGGATCTCAATATTGCATCATTCCCGTTGAGACATGAGCTACACCCGGCACGGCTCACGCGCTCCGGTCTGTCGTAGGGTCAAGTACACTGCTGGGCAGCATCTCTCTACCCTGCTCTCCTGTCGTTACCCTGCTATCAACCTCTTGACCGCATCCAGCCCCTATTTCTTTGCTACTAGATCAGTTGCTTCCCACCAGTGAATACTAAGTCTGGTTCCCTATGTGGTGAGCTTTTATCTTATTTTGTCTCTAGTTGATTCAGGCTAACAAATCTCTTTCACCTTCCTCATACTGATATCCCAGTAAACTGCAGAGGCAGTTAGAGGCTGACGCTGATATTGTAGGGAATGTGTGTAACTCTGTCAGAAGGTAAGCGTAACATAAAAGAGCTTTACTGGGACAGAAAAAAGGTCCGTGTAACCTAGTACCTCATCTCCAAATCTTTACCAATGTCTTTACTAATTGCAGATACACAAGGGAAGAATACAAGAACAGAAGAAGCTTACAGTGCAATTTCTCTAAAATATACTCCAAACATTTCTGATTTAGAGATTTCTTATACCAAGAAGGTTGTTGTGTTCTCAGATTGTAAGGCTTTTTCTTCCACCAACTTGTAGGGTAATGTTTTGAATTCACATAATTCTTTTTGTGTCTCAGACATGCTGAAGCAAGAAGCTATGCAGCTCAACAGCACATTTGATAAAGCAGTACTTCCTTTTTTTTGTTCTGAACCTGTCCCTGGTGGTTTCTCAGCAGAGTCCTGATAGTCTTTGCATCAGAACAGGTGATTAATAGTTATTTCCATTCACTTCCTCGGTGGTCCTCATGTCATTTGGAAGCCCTGTCCACCTTCTGAGTGGCTACTTAAGACAGCTACAGTAACATGACCTGTCCTGTATGAGGGAAACTACAGCAACACTTTCAAAAAATGTGAGAGTAAATTAGCTAGAAAATTACATTCTTTAGATGTTTTTCTCATTGTTCTCAACTTCTGTTAAATGACTCTTTTAAAGCTTGACACCTATTCTCTGCATAAAACAGCCAGCAAGACACTACCTTTGTGGCAGCAGCTTTATTCAAGAAGATAACACTCTGCAATCCATGGCTTTTATGCAACAGACAGGATTTTAATCTTCATGTTATTAGAGACAACTAAAGGGTTTTCAGGACTGTCTTCAAGTGTAGCTTTGATATTAAAAAAATGGATATTTGGCTTCTACTTTGTGAAAAGCTGTTCTCTTCCCCAGATAATGAACAGTTGTGTCAGAACTCATTGGGCTGAACTGAGACAATTTGCAAGGCAAAGTCCTGATGGATACCTAACAGACTTCAGCCCACGGTTTGTCTTATTTTGGATGGACTTTCTTATGGAATCCAGATAAACCGGTGGCAGGAATCTTTGTTAACACAAAGCAGCTGCAGGCTGCAGACAGGATAAATTCTGGTCATGGAGGTGGCATATTTCACACTAGCTGGCAGCATGGGAACATTACCAGAATGTTTCACCTACACGCCACTCTCCAGTTTCTTTCCACAATCATAATACTATTCTTTACCAAGGTTAAATAGGACTTCTCTTTTCTTTTCATGAAACATGAAACAGCTCTGCCTTAGACCAGGGAATTACAAGCCTGAGCTGTAGAGTTCCTAGCCCACTTTCCTACAGGGTATCCCATAGGTGGGCTGGAGTTAAATATAGAGTTGCTCCTCATCAGAGAGATTGACGTGATGAAAAAAGGTCAATAAAGTCAGTTACAGATTTTGTTTTGAAAGTTTGGTCCATCCAAACAAAGTGCATTTCAGCTAAGTGAAATGATCTAAGGATAAGAAGTGAGGAACCAAACCCCAGTAACCAGTGAGACATATTTATAGTTCATAACAAAGAAACAACTTAACATGCTTTTCAAGGGTGATATAATGGGTGAACAAACTCATTCCATGGATGCACCGGCAGGCAAGCACTGCAATGATTTCTGTTCCCCATCTGGCACTGCTCACCTGATGCTGGCACAGCTCCTGCATACTGGAATGGCATGTCCAGTTCTAGTGCTGACATTTTAAAGAGGATGTTGAAAAACTACAGGGTGTGTAAGGAGTAGACACAAACATAGCTTAAGGGATGGAGAAAAATATTTATGGGGAGCAAATTTGATCTTATCTCAAAGATGACTTGAGACAGACATGATTAGTGCATTAGTAACCTTCCTGGGGAGAAAATAGCATATACGAAATAGTCCTTTAATCTTGCAGAGAAAGGCATAGCAGACAATTTATGGAAATTGAAATTTAGCAAATTCATATTAAACATTTTTTAATGAGTGTGACTAACCATTGAAATAGACTGAATCAAAGCACAACAGGTTCTTGTTCTCTGCAGCTGTGTCTATGCTAATACTTAAAAGAAGCCAAGGCTTTCATCAGCAAAGCTAGAATCTTTCTACCTAAGTGTGGGCTAAATGGATCACACTCACACTTTTGTAGCTTCAGGTCAAGACTGGCTGTGTTTTCTGAAGTAACGTGTAAGCTGAAACACAGCACAAGCTATTGGACTCCATCCAGGAGTAACAGCGTGAGACCGACTGGTCAAGCACTTGGATTTTTTCATCCAAGGGTCGTGTTTTCGTTAGCAGATCTGCAAATCTACGCCACCTTACTTGTTCGCAAGATGTCTTGAATACCCATACTTCCCCAAAGCAAGTTTGCTTGCAAAAATCATTTACCTGCATAGAGGGCAAGTACTGCAAGAGGTAATAAACCCAGCATTACAACTGTGCCTCACGCATGAATGAAGCCAGTAGATATTGCCTCCTGGAAATAACAGTGCAGGAGGCCTATCAGCTGCTCAGGTACTGTTTAACCTGGAGGCATTGTTGTTTGTGTTGCTTAACAGAAAAATGTGTTACAGTGTTATCGCTCACTCCAGCAGATACAGCACTGCTAATTATCCCATCATGTAGTCACTTTGCAGTGATATAAATAGCCCAGTTAGTGTCATTTTACAGCATACAGCAGAGAACCTCCAAAGCCTGGGTAGGGCATACAAGCTGCTTAAAAAAGAAAAGCAGGTCACTTTAAATACGGATGCTGTAGTTTCTCCCCACACGCTTCAGATGCTGCTGTTTGCTCGAATCAAGTCAGTAGACAAGGAAAATGGGAATGACGAATAGGGTGTTGAAAGAGATGAATTAGTAAATAGTCCTACTGCTGAGAATTCACCAAAAGCAGAGATGTAGAGGCTGATGTGAATAATACTTGCTTCAGTCTCTCCTAGATACTACACTTCGCAGTTCCTCCCTCCAAATTAGCTCCATAACTTGCGTCCCTTTTTCCTCCCTGCAAATGGTCATGTTTCCTTGTTGCCAACAGAATGGCTTCTTCTAGAGCCCTGCCTTAAGGACCTCTTATGCTTACCCTTGAGGTCCACCCCACAGCTGAGAAATTCTGCTGTATCGGAGCTGGACTGCTTAATCAGGCAAGAGGTTCAATGCAACAGCAGACTATATATGGGAGATTACATCTGATGAATGGGACTCCCAGATTTCAAGCTGACTTCCAGGCTATAAATAGATACAATCAGGAAGGAACTGTGAAACACAGGCTGGTTTGGATCATTTGTGCATATGTCTAGAATAGCTAGAAATTCTGGACAAATGTCCTACATACTCAAACTCTGCCTAGATAAGATTTCCAGGCAGTAAATTTGACTAAATGGGAAAAAAAAGTTTAAAGGAGGAGGAGGAGGAGGAGGAGGAGTATCTGTAAGAAAAGATGAGAAAAACTGGGAAGTGCAGACCTAACTGTTGGAGAGCCAATTGACAGAGAAGGTTATTAAAACCAAGATGAGCAAAGAAAATTTAGGCAGTCTTAATGAAAATTTGCTGACAGTGAGATACTGTGCTACATAGTAGAATCACTGAAAGGAAGCAGTGTGGGCCTCATTTCACAGCTGAAAAATGAATGGAATAATCCCAGTTATATATTTGGAAAAGAAGGTGACACAGGGGTCTGAAATTTGTTTCATCTTTTTTTCCAAGTTCTATAATAATTGTTGGCACTGTAGTCCTTTCATCTGTAGTACATCTTACTTGTGCTGTTTCTCTGATACGCAAGCCAGATCCATTTACTAGGAACCACACGGATTATTACCATAGCCAGCTTGGCTCCAGGAACAGCATTTGGCTTCCCTGTGGCTGAAGGCTGGAATTTCTTCCAGCAACAGGTTGTCATACATCAGCATAGGTATCATAAGTTACTAAAATAAGGTCAATGATCTTCCAAGGATACTTCATTCTGAGAGACTGCCTTGTTCTTCTTGTTTTCAGGTAGCTAAATTTGCTTTAAGGCACCTAAAAAATAAATATTTTCCTGGTATTTCTTTTCCAGTTGAGTAGCCATACAGGTTTCCACAGGGAAAGTAGTTGACTGACAGCAGCAGAGAAGACAGTCCAGCTCAGAGTGCATCCCAGGGTGGTTCCTCACCTTCAGGATGTGGTCCACACTCTGGAAAGCTGAGACCTTCTGTCCAGCTGCAAAGGAATTAGACAGTCAGAATGTAATAAGGGGGTCTTGACAAGGAGGTGGGGAGTCACTAATTAAGTGAATTAAGGGCAATCTGGATGAACACTTTTTCAGATGTCCTCATGGAAGGGACAGCACCTCTACAGAAGTATGTGCGTCCCTCCAGATTGCATTTATTCACATAGCATGGTCATCTAAAAAGTGTAAAGCCAGAAGAATATGGTCTGGGACACTAAGGAGATGATTCTTTGCAAGCAGAGGGCTGTGCAGCCTCTGTGGAAAGAAGAATAAAACTTCTACAGTGTTGGACACGAAGGTTTTCCACAGATTTGCACTGAACTCACACACATTTTGTGTCATAAATTCTTTAAGGTGAGGAAGTGATTTGCAAGCTCCAAAGCAACCTTAGGATATTATTTTCTGAGCAAACACCTCTAAAATGAATGTTGTAAATCTCATCCATTCCTTGAGATGACACTCAGCCACCTGCATGTCTCAAGGCAGAACCAAAGTTTTAAAAAACTTGCATACAGTTGTCCAGGGAATTCTTCATGCACATCTCAGGCTCTATTTGCCATGCAAATTGGATAGCAGCATGCCCAAAATAACTTACATGTGTGTCTGCCTATTTGCAAATTGAGCAATGTAATAGGCGGCAGAAGACCCAGACCCTACAGCAAAGTACATAGATTTACAATTGATAAATCAGCAAGACCTCTCTGTTGGTGCCTCATAACTCAGTTGCCCAATGAAATTACCTCCCATCTTGCATACCTCTAGCAAATTTGGTTTTCTTCTGCTAGTCTTTCCAACACCACCATTCACAAGTATGCCACCCCTCTACGGGCCAGCTCCAGAGCCCATTGAAGTCAACAGAAAACTTTTCATTAGTTTCAGCAGCCTTCGGAGCAGGCAGAAAGTAAATAGGCATATTGCATGCGTTGGTTTTTAGAGGCTTTTCTTCATGCCAAATTACTCAAGGTACAATTGTGAAGAATTCAGAATTGGTTTGATGGAAATGAACATGTGCCCTGCAAAGTCTAAAAAGCTGGAGCTGGAGCCTGGGAACTCCGAATGTAGCATGCACTGTGTGGTTTTACTGACACTTCAACATTTTTCCAAAGATTAATTCACGGCACTTCTCAGGGGACTCAACATAAGTAGTTGTGACAGACCAGACAGGATAGCCCTTTTATGCACACTACCTCCACTCTTGCATTTCACCTCTAGCAACACTGCTGTGATGTTCATCCCCTTAAGCTTTCTGGTGTTTTAAAGACAGCTGGAAATTCTATTAACCAAACATTTTTCCTTTTCAGAAGAAATCTGCTTTCTTTGGAAACAAAACTTTTAGCAGGAATGAGTCCACCTAGCTGAATCTCTTATACGAAAACCATTTTCAGTTAAAAAAAAAAAAAAAGAAAAAATTATGAAATTACCTATTTTGATGTGCCTGACGAAAAGTTAAATTTTCCATTCCATCAAAGTTCTATTTGCAGATTATTTTTAGCAAAATAAATAAAACTGAGCTCACTATTAATGCTTTGAAATGATCATAGTTACTTTTCTTCCTCACAATTCTTTATCATAATTGTTTCTATTTTCTATCAATGCTTTTCCAGATTTTGTGCCTCTCACCTGATTTGTGCACTGAAAATATGACAAGAGTATCCCTTCCTCTCCACCTCTTTCCCAGCTTCCTGGAGTTCGGAGAACTGGGTTTTCACCCTTTGTGTTAGCAGCTCATCACTGACACCTCCTTTTACTTTGGTTGTGTCCACGCAGACTCCCGCATTTTTAAATCCTTTAGGCAAGCAGCTTTCTTATACAACCTAGATCAGCGTTGCTTAGAGCAATATTACAATCGATCCCTGCCCTTTTCGTGAATGAATTGCTCAGTGCAGCACCAGTAACTCTGTCCTAAATATGCACCATGCCTCAGACACAAAGCGCTCCAAGCATTTTGCAGCCTTAAATTTAGGATTTGCTGGGCTATAAACCCAGACCGATGGACAGTACATGCCAAAAACTCAAGCACGTTTCCTTTGCAAGCTAACACTGCAGTATAGGTAAGTGAGGAGGAAGGGATTTCTATACCTCCCCTGGGCAGCTGCACTGGGGCTTTTGTTCAGCGTGAGTGCAAACAGAAGGACATGGACTCTGGGGTGATTTTTGCAGCCATCCCTCCCCACTCGGTGTGGTTTTGTGAACATTGGACTGCTAAGAGTCTGGATGGCTGAAGGGTGATAGGAAAAGACTTGCAGACCTTGGGAAGGGCTGCATTTGAAGTCATACGTAGTTCAAAGGGAATTAAATACAATTCCCTGACCATAAGGTTTGGTCGAGGACAGCAGCATTGCTTCCATTTGTTATGCATAAAGCATTTATGATGATGGGACGCTTGGTAAAACACACATGAACTGCTCTGCAGTAGGCACCTACAAACAGCTGGATTTTAGCAAGGCCCAGAAGGTCTGGCCTCTCTCCCTGAAAACTCTTACTCCTTCTTTCCAGTGGGATTTGGAAAGAACGATAAAAGGAGTGAGCTTTCAGCCACCGCCAGCTTAAATCAGCATCTTTCCTATTGCTGCTGGGAGCTCATGTTGTGGCAGGTCATTGCAAGATCCATAAACACAAAGATGAAAGCAACCGAAGCTCTCGAGGGCAAGGCAGAGAGGAGAAAGCTGGAGGTAGCAGCAGGATGCCACAGGGCGGGAGGGGAAATCTGGAAAGAAACCTTGAAATTTGCTCTTCCTGCCTGGCAGGGTTCGAGCTGTTCTTGCCTCCCCTAAGCAGGCTTGCTGTTTCTGTAATGGGGTTGTTATCGTTTGCAGGCTAATTATCCTTCCCAGAAAAACAGACAAAACCAGAGATATTGGAAGAGGGTGACGCTCTAGCAAAGTGAAACCTGGCAGGGACATGACAGGGCCTCTCCCCATCTTGTCCAAAATCCCAAATCTGAAGAGACCCTCCTGTTCTACCAGAGAAGAGAGGTGCCACTATCCCATCTTACCCTACCTTATCGTGTGAATTACTATTTCCTAACTCTTGGTGTTCTCTAAGTAAGTAGCTCTCTAAGCTGTTTGTAGGTGAGCCCAGAACAACCACGCACTGAGATGGTCGTCGCTCTCTGGCTTTCAGACTTTGGGATTTAGTAAAAGTTAAAGCAGTGCGCATTTAAGAAAAGAGAGACTAATTTTGCTTTTTTCGTCTGGGATTATTCATAACTAACACAGGGAAAATATTAAATTCAAAATTTTTTCAGAAATAAAATAATGGTTTTACTTAAATATAAAATTGACTTTTTGACTTAAATAAAACTAAATATCCCAAATGCCATTTTTGTACTTTTCCGTTAAAAATGTTTTTCATAAAAATTGTGGTGCTTGTGGAAGATAAAAATTCTTGTGTTTCATGCCCCATCTTCTCATCTAGTGTAGAGTATCATAGCGTAATTTCATCTCCAACACTGCACTATGACAGCACCCCGTGTCACCTCCATGATACACATCTCTGCAGGCACAAGAGTTGCTGCTATTGAATTTTACAGGCTATTTTTGGCCTTCATCATTTGCGCTGCATAAGACTTGGATAAATCTGGCTGAAACTGAAAAGTTTAGTAATTTGGCACTATTTAGCCCCCAATAACTACAATATATGGGCACAAATCAGTATTGGGAACTTTGAAAATTGTGTTGCTATTTCTTTAGAGTACTCCCTCAGCTGCCATGAACAGGCCCTGTAAGTCTGGCAGGCAAACTCTGTCAAACACAGGGAAACTATACTCTTAGCTCTTTGATCTATAATATTCATTAGTATCCTGCACGTTTCCAAGAAGTTGTTGCTTTGATTTTCATCTGGTTTTGTTTAAGTGTGTTTGAGTTCATGGGATGTTTTGATTGTCTCTTCAATATTTTTACACAAAAACTCTCTGCTATAAAGCTGCCATCTGTGTCTGAAATATACAGCAAGCATGCTGGGGTTTTCCTCCCTAGAGAGCTCCTGTTCTCTATGAAACACTGAATAAAATTCATATGGGTGTTTCAAAGCCAAATAATTAAAAAAAAAAAAGAAAAGAAAAAGAAAATAGCTTTTGCAGGATTGAGGGAGTCAATCCTGCATCTTTACCAGCACTAGATCATCCAAGCAATGTTCTCACTACAACAATAAAAATGTTGCAGATAGCCTGTGCAATTCATCCTCAGATTACACCACAAATACTGGGAAGCTTGTGCTACATGTGAGGTTTACACCCTCTAAACCAGAAAGGTGTAGAGGAGGGTTTGGCTTGTACAACAAAATGGCAGCAGACACTGAATAAAGCTCATGGGCACCACTCAGTGATTAATGACGAACATTTTGGTGGCTATAATTACTGTCCTTTCATTGTCACTGGACCAACCCTAACCTCTGATGCTGCACTGGGGACCAGTGCCATTACTGTACTGTCACTTATCTAGTCTGTCCACTGGGGGCACAAGGACTATCTTAAAGATGAGATTCGCCACCAGTTCGGGTAGCAAAACTTTTGATCATAGACTCTGGTAGGGCCAGCAGCTACCCAGTGGAGTATGGGACACCGAGTTTTCCAGTGTCCTTAGCAGGTCACTTAGACCTAGACCTAGCAGATGACCATGTCAAACCACCAGCAGGGCTTTGTCTTAACCTGGGTAGGCAGTGTCACACCAGCAACGTGGGCAAAGGCCATTTATGCTGATTCAGCCCTCTGCTTTGATCCACAGCCTGGGACACTCCCATGTGGGATTCCTCTTCTTTCCATTAGTGATTTATATTATAATATGGGCTATAATATTATAATAATGGGCTCAGGAGCCCATTCAGGAGCTAGCTGCCATATGGTGGACATCACAATAACCCCTCGTTATGGGCTGGACTGGCTGCCATTATCTGTGAACTCTGAATTAGCTCCACTGTGGATTTCTTCGCCCCTCTCAACTGGAAAGTCTGAACAGTTAAGGTTTACTCTGGTCACACGCAGTAAAGGCAATCCCTGCCCCCAGGAGTTTCCAAACTTTGGTCTCAGAGAGCAGGAAGTTGCAATGCTGTGAAGTGACTTGCTCCTCTCTTCTGCTGATGGATGAAGTGAAAGTTTCGGCTCTTGCTGAAGAGAGAAATTGTAAGTGCACAGTGCTGTCTTCAACAGCTACACTGGAAAGATTTTGGGATGCACTTCTTGGGGCCTGCTGCAAAGTGCTACATCAAGCAGGTCATTCACTACTAAAAGCAGCAATATGCTGTGTCGGACCTACAGATCTCAGGCATTATGCTGTGCATGTGCTCGGTCAAAGCCTCTGACACTTCCATGTTAATTAAGAATACGGTTGCTGTTGTCATGACACAGCAGTTACTCAGAGTTATCAGAGCTCCCTGCAAAATGAGAACAAATGCTCCAACTTTGGAAGATATGGCATCATTATTTAGTTTGTAACACAAAGCAAGTAGATAGAGCAGGAAGCACTGCAGTAGAGTTAGTTCTTCATCATAGGATTTGGCAGAATAAAATCTAGGTAAGGAGTTGCCCACAGGGAGCAGATACAAGATTTCTCGGAAGGAATCCCTGAGAGACACCATTAAAACAGTGGATGTGTTGACCTCATCTGTCCCAGGTCTGGCTCATAACATTAAAACTTGCGTGACCTGGAGCAAAAAGAAAAACCGATGTCCTCTGAGCTGGGTAAAGATACTGAGGCACAGTTAAGGAAAGAAGCTGGGGGTCATTTTTCCCAGCTTCCTCTTCTAACAGTAGGTAACACACCCATGTACCACAACTGAAACAGAGAAGTCCTTTCACTTTAAACCACGTTACAGCTTTGGTGCAAGTTGTTTATTTTTATGGCCTGGCACCTTTGAGAGAATAGAAAAATGATTGTTGCCTGTACTGAAAACCACCTCTGTCTCTGGGATGAAGCACTGTATGCTGTCCCTGTGATATCATGGGACAGAGCTGAAAATTCGGAGCTTGCTGGTATCGAGGGGAGTTTTTCTGCTGACTTCCATGAGTGCTGGATAAGGCCTTTATTCAGCTACTTTATGAATGTTCAGTATTAAATGTTTCTTTTTTACGGCGTTATTAGTGTACACGTCTGAAGTACACAGGACACTGGAAAGCATTTTTACTGCCAACCCTCTGTTTGAACCGATGGGCAATTTGGCATATTATGGTCCATTATTTTTGACTGAGGCTCTAAACTTCACTGTAAAAATGCTGTCCTTGTTGTTAGTTTGCTATCCTGAGTGTCACCATAAACACAGGTTCTTGCCAGCTGGGAGACAAGGAAGGTAATTTCTGATGATCTGATGAACCCCTGGTTACTCCCAGGCAGAAGTAGGATGCCTGAGCTGGGCTTGCAGTGATTTAAACACTGGACCGAATCAGGAATGGGGCTACACAGTCCTTTCAGAGATATATCTCCTCCTTGGCTATTTAGCCACTGTATGCCAGCAACTCACATGTGAAAGGATAAGCCAGAGCCCAACTCACACGTTTTACCTGAGGACTAAGCTTTACATAAAGCCTGTTAAAGCTTTTAATGTGCATTACAGGCCAGTGGGCAGGAGATTCCCTCCAGGCTGGTGAGCATGGCATTTGCTGTTTTACCAATGTTGTTTTGGGGAAAGCCGTGGTTTTGTGCCAGTGGCAGCACTGGAGGGAGAGATGACAACCTGCACCTCCTGGCACATTCTCACCAGCTTTTGAATGGCTCTACTGCATTTCGTCTCACAACTTTATCAATCTGTAACAAACGAAGAAATAAGGAAAACTTAAGACAAGGAAATGACACTAGGCAGCCCTGCAGGTTTGGCTGGGATTTTTTCCTAGACAGTGATTTTAAAAGTTGGCATGGGTTTGAAATGGGATTTGAATAAGTAATGGGAAAAAAAAAAAATGTAAATGGGATTGCTAAATATGAAGATAGCAGCCCTGGAGGTTGGTATCATCTGTCTGTGTGTGTGGTAGCACCCCATCTTGGATTCTCCTATGGGCACCATTGCGGACAGGATCCCACCCCTGGCTCCCCTCTCCCAGTCATTAATGATAGCCAGGTGCAGGGGGGTTTTGTGACAAACTAGAAAAAACATGAAAGCTTCCAGAGACAGGAGCACATCAACAATACAGCTAAGCAGTGAAGCTCTGTATAGCTTTTTCTTCCTTTTAAATCAAAGAGGATTTCATAACTGCCCAGTCTACACGCTTTTGCAAAGCTCACCTCTGCAGTGGTATAGTTGACAAATAATTGTGCTTTTTCATCTCTCAATTTGAGAATGGCAGGTGTTTATATGCTTCAAAAGATTTCAGTAGGCCTTTTTAAAATAAATAATGGCTCAGAAGCCTTATATCTTGAGCTCTGTCTCCCAAAATAGATTTTTCAAACGGCAGATTTGCAGGTGGATAGCAGTGAGGGTGCCCCTTCTGCTTTGCTGCAAGACAGCGGGGCCGGGCGGTGGGGCAATCAGGCAACCCAAAAGGGGTTTTGTCACTAATGAGACTTTTCCATCCGGCTCTTGGCTAAAAGCAGGGAGCTATGGGGGAAGCCCATGTTTCTGCTAGGCTGTGGTGCCTGGACGAGGCCACTGCTCTGAAATGTGGGCAAAGCTGAATATTGTCACCCAGGAGGTGAGTAGGGTCAGACCATTCCTGCTGCGGAAAGGGAAAGGGGATGAGGGGACAAAGAGTGGGGATGGGAGGTTCAAGGGGTGGCACCAAGGTGGTGAATTGGCCACCAGTGTGTCTCCATGTGCTCCTTCTTCTTCCTCAGAGATGACAAGAGCAGCCTGGCGCTCCAAAGCTTTGACATAGGCTTCCTCCAAGGACTGGTGCTACAGCCCCTGCACTTACACCAACCTGAAATCAACAGGTTTAACCCAACAGCACTTCTGCAAAAACTGGCAAGAGCCATTAAAGTTTCAGGAATAGTGAATCCTGAGGTGGGGTAAGGGAACAGACTAGATGATTGCAAGTACAGCACGTCCCACAAGCTCTGCTGAGCCTGTAGGAGCAAGAGCTCTTTTCTCGTGGTTTGTGTTCAGTAACTGTTCCTGGACTTTCACTGTACTTTTAAAGAAGGGGTATTCTGAAAATGCTATATACCCTTTTTTTTTCGTTCCACCTCACTAGACAGCTATGTTGTTTTTTCTTTCAGAGTTACTTGTGCTTGCCACTGCGATCAGGTGAAAAGAGCAGATATTTTTAGCAAATTGATCTAAAACACACCAGGGAATAAAAGTGAATCGATGGAGGTTAAAATTTCTGAAAATCAAAAATCAAACTGATACTCATTCTTAATGATCTCTTCCATCACCTCTTTTAATTAAAAAAGAGCCTCTTTGGATGAGAAGGCTATTATCATCAACAAATGTCTGTCTTTAAAAAAAAGAAAGAAAAAGAAAATACCTGTTAAGTGCTGAGTGCTAGCAAGTTTAATTGGCCAAGATTAAACATGCTTTTACAGAAATACAACAACTACCCAGAAGGGAGGGGAAAAAAACAAACAAACAAACAAACAAACAAGAAGTTTCTGCCTGTGAGGTCTGTTCTATGTATTGAAATACACTAATCTGTATCATTCAGCTCCTGTGTGTCAATAGTTTAATCCAGGACCCTTTTCCTGGGTCTATTCCCACTGGTTCCCAGTCACAGACTTGAGATACTGCTTTGGGTTACTTTTAACCCAAACCAAGGCCAAATTAGTCACTAAATGGAAAGCTATAAAATGTCAGAATTAATTGGTATTTAGCACAGAGTTCCAGGATAGAGACAGCTGGATGAAAATACGAAGTGCTAACTTCATCCTAGTGTTACTACACTGCCTAGTTGCCTTCTTCCAGTACACAGCAAATGTGACATACAAACCTACTGAGATGGTTCAAGTCAAGGCACTTTACCTCATATTCTTAATGAACTAGAAGTATACATGTGGCTGGTTACTGCTGTTCAGCTGATGGGTGGTAACATGTTAATTCCTTGTTACTCAGTCACGTCTCATTGCTCTTAAACAGAAGCTTAAATTTTCACCGTAGCTCATGATTTGGATGACAGGAGTGAAGCCTTGGGCAGATGTCAGCTTCTCCTCAGCCAGTCTCTCTAGGGTAGATGTATCTGGAATGGGTGTTGTGCAAGAAATCCAAAATCTTCCTCATTATTCTGATGAAAGCAAAATAAATCAAAAGAAAATCTCTGAGAAAAATCCCTTGACAAATAAGGTTTCCTGGTCCCCTATTAAAGGTTCCTTCCCATAGAGTCCCTGTAAACTTAGTTTGCAATGCATCTGGCAGACCTGAGTTGAGTTTTGATGTCTCATCTTATTCATCTAAAAACTGTGTGAGACTGTTAATCTTGGTCCAGGTGAAGCCAAACTAGAATAATTCAATTACTTCTTTTAAGCCTTCTTTTGAAAATTGGAAATGATACCTTCATGTTCCTTTTCAAATCTCGCCATGAATGATTTGTTCAGGGGAGTTTGGGGAGGAGAAGTAAATTAATTCAAGTCTCCATGGCTCCTGCTCAGTGCCATCATTTCTTTACCATCCTTCTTGGCAGGGGATGAAGCACACAGCAGAATTAATAGAGACTTGCAGAAGGGCAGTGCGATGTGTCACTCATCAGTACCCACTTCTTTGACTACAGATCTTTTCCAGCTGGATCTACTCATAAAAACACTCAAAGCTCCAGCTGGAAATGCCTGGTGACTCCAACTGTGCCGCTGTGACTCTGGGAAGCTCCTGCAGACAAATTAAAGCGGGAGGAGACTGATGGTCCCTTGATTCTGCACGCACTGACCCCAGCACCTGCCTCTAGCCTCCCCCCTTGCTGAGCTGCAACATTAGCTAATGCGTTCTTGATTGCTGCTGCACTTAAGCAAATGAACTAGTGGAAAGTTGTTAAATGCAGAGCAAACAATTAATTAAACACTTTATTTTCGTGCTGTTTAGAACAGGAAAAATAAACCAAAATGTGACTTTCCTCCCCAGCCAGTGCCACCTCTCACGCATTTTCTTTTTATGAACACAGCACCCACTCTGCTAATGACCTGCCTTTTCATAACATCGGCTTAAAGGCTCAGTAAGCACTACCGTGTGACAAATAGGTTCGGTTAGTTTCTTAATCTCACCCAACTGTTTACAAAAGTTTTGTTGGCATTATCCTGGTTTGAGCTGGGATAGAGTTAATTTTCTTCTTAGTAGCTGGTAGAGTATGTTTTGGCTTTAGTGTGAGAATAATGTTGATAGCACGCTGAGGGTTTAGTTGTTGCTAAGTAGCGCTTATCCTAAGCTAAGGGTTTTTCAATTTCCCATGCTCTCCCAGCAAGCAGGTGTACAAGTAGCTGGGAGGGAGCACGGCCAGGACAGCTGATCTGAACTAGCCAAAGGGATATTCCATACCATAGAACGTCATGCTCAATATATAAACTGGGGGAGTTGGCTGGGAGGGGTGGATGGCTGCTTGGGCATCGGTCATTGGGTGGTGAGCAATTGCATTGTGCATCACTTGTCTTGGGTTGGATTTTTTTTTTTTATTTCATTTTATTTGTTTTCATTACAATTATTAATGTTGTTATATTTTATTCTTAATGTTAGTATTACATTTTATTTTACTGTAGTTATTAAATTGTCCTTATCTCAACCCACAAGTTTGGGGTTTTTTTTCCAATTCTCCTCCCCACCCCACTGGGGGCAGTGAGGGAGTGAGCGAGCAGCTGCATGGTGCCTAGCTGCTGGCTGGGCTTAAACCACAACTGGCATTTAGGGCTCTGTTTTCTGGAAATATGAGCTCTGGGCTTAGTACGTGCTAGAAGATACCTACCCTGTTCGTGTCTGTAAGCTCAAAGCTTTCCTCCAAGCAGAGTCCTCCTAGTGACAGAATTAAGTCTCAGAATTCATTCAATGTAAGCTTTTATAGCCTTTAAACTGTGAGGATCCTGATGAGGTAATTTTTTTCTGGCATTAAAAATTAGGTACCAAGAACTGTATTCCACAAGGGCATAAACCTCCTAGAGAGAATCAGGATCCCTGTGTGGAAGAAGCTGGACATATAGAAAAATCCCTTCCCACAGCTTTGAACAAATACTAAGTTTAGACCCCTATCTTCTGCAGATGGCAGCATTTGGGGGCAGTTCTACCAGTCTACTCTGCAAAGAAGCCATTCAGAAGTGGGAAACTCAGGAGCAAGAAGATGGAGGGACTAAATAATAGAGGTTGACCAGGTTTTGAAACCAGAGTTCCTAACCAAATACATCCTTTCTCAGGGATGTGCTCTGCAAATCCCTCTTCATCTATCCTCAGTTTTCAGAAAGCATAAAACTCAGTTTCAACATCGCTTCTGAGCTAAAACTTATATCAATGCTTTTAGTCAGAAGGCAATTTTATTTTGCATACATTGAAGAAAAAAAGGTCATGTGAGTGATCTCAAGCTTACAAAGTTTGAAACAAACGAAAAAAAAGGACAAAACCAAATTGAAGTTAGTTTTCCTGAAGATGCTCTTTAGTATTTACATAATGGGTTTGTATTTCTAAAAAGAAAATTTTGCAGACCATTGAACCACAGCGCAGTGACTAAGTGAGTTTGCTACTAAATCATTCAAAACAAGAGTTATTTAGCTTTTAGAGGAAGCAAAACATATTGTTGCATAAGGCTTTGAAAAGACTATTATAGGTTTTGTGCATCATTAAAGCAAAACCCCCAAATAATCCCTTAGTATGTAGGTCAGGAAACCATAGCCTGTAATGAAGCTATGAATATTTATTACAGCAGAACTACAGCAAGTAAGAAGTAGCTTTGGCCTAATAGTTTATAATGCAGCTGGCTGGATAATCTGAATATTACAAAGTCAAGAATTTACCAAAGCTAAATAACAGAAATCTGCTCTGCAAGTAAAGCAGCTAGAAATACGGGAAGAACCGAACCTCCCCCACCGTATGGGACCAGAGGTGACCACCCCAGCCTTCTGCCTCTACTAGGGTCAGCAGCAAGCGGTGAGGGCCAGCAGCACCTCATGGCATTCCCAATCCTCTACTATCCCAAAGAGGTCTCAGCAGAGGACAGCCCTTGCTGATGCCTTTTTCCTGTCCTTCCCGAGGTCATATTTTAGCCACGGCCCACAGAACTCCGTGGTTCCAGCGCAACGCTGGAACAGACTGATGCTGTTCCTGTCCACGTACCCAAACCGTGCCACCCCGTGCCCACGTTACATCGGAGGCATGGGCGCAGCCCAGATCCGGAGAGGGCGTTAATGGTGTTTTCTGCCCTTGACTTATTACTTTCCTCATAATTTCTGACAGATGTCTTTGTTTCTCTGATTTGACTGACATTTCTGTACTTTGATTTGACTGATATTTTTGACCCCTACCAAGCATAGGGGTAGTGTTTTCAGGTAAATCTGCAATGACTCATTTAGAGCCTATACTGCATAGATAGCCGGAGTTATTTTTCCTGTTGTGCATTACTTTGCATCTAGCAACACTGAATTTCATTTACCGTTTTATTACTCAGCCTCTCCATTTCATCCATCCGCAACTATTTATCTGCACCATCAACTTCAGGATTGTCAAATCTAAATAAGTTCATGTTAAATCTAAATAAGTTCATGTTAATGCAAACTCTGTCACTTCATTACTCCCTGCTTTTCCCAGATCATTCATGAATACCTTGATCAGCTCCAGTTCCATGGTATCCCTTCACTCTTCCGCATTGTGTTGTGACCAGTTTTAACAATAGTCATTGCAAAGTGATGACTTTTAGTAACCAAGTATTAATTTATAAGATTTTCTATCTTATCTCATAATGACCTTGTGCTTTACCCAGATATGATTATTTGCACCATTTTTATATATATTTTTTTTTTACCCCAGTAACTTTGTTTCACCTTCCCAGAACATCTTGAAAATCCAAGCATTTTTTATCAACCTAAGGTGTCCTTTTCAACATGTTCCTTGACTTCTTCAGTGAGCTATGGTATACATAACTTTCCCTTCCACTGACACTTCAATTTTAGACCTTTTCTTCCAGATTCATTACCTGTATGGGGAGCTCCTGATTTCCCCCAGAGTAAACACCAAGACAAATAGTTTATTTAAATTTTCTGTTTACTGTCTTCACTGGGTGCTTAGGAACATTCTACAGTTTAGAGGTCACTAATAACTCCCCAAATTAGTAAAACTGAGAACTATATCCACCTCTTATTGCTTCCAGAGGGAGTAACCCAGTCAATCTATCTGCATATTTATAACTTAACCAGGCCAACTCTTTGCTCAAGACAAAGTTCAGATCTGTAAAATGCTCTTGACCTTGAAGTCCTGGTGACTGAGCATTCATCTAGTCACATCAGGCTATTAGTTTCTACACCACATAAATGTGTTTGGGGTTCCCCCCCCCCTTCTATTTTCTAGAATTTGTGTTAAAAGACCTGTTCTTTCAGAAAAATTCAGAAGGTTTAACTCATGTCACATAGCACCACTTAACCAATTTGTTAAGTTTTGATTTTTACCTTACATCTGCTTTGATAGGTGTTTTTGTTGTTTGGGGTTTTTGTTTGTTTTTTTTTTTTTTCTTGTTTCATGAAAGCGCTGTGAAATACAAAGCTACAGCTTATGCTGGCACCACAAAGAGCAGGTGCCTGTGGGTGACAAGTAGCTCTGTGCTATGATGCTGTGCAGGACTAATCTCGGAGTTGGAGGACCCCAAAGGCTGCTCTCATTTAATCAAGACAGCAGCCACTACCGGTTGCAATTATGTTGATGAAAGGTGCGACGAAGACTTTGAAGGTCTACCCTGCGCCTGTGGCCACACTCCTTCCTCCAGAGCACAGAACCGTTGGTGACGCAGATCTCTTCTGTGGTCCTCCCTTCGGAGCTGGGACAGACCTTCCCAGGCAGCTTCAGGTGGCAGGGGGGGCGAAATACAGCCGGCACCAAGACATGGCTCCTAAGTCCCTGGCAGATCTCTTTTCTTCTACTTTTTGTGCAGGAATCACACGCCTTCTCAGTGAGAGCACAATAAAGTTTCTAAATTTGTTTAGGACAAACTGTCACAATTTGTGTAATGTCATATTCTAATTAATGCTGGTTATAAAGGGGGCCCCATTTATACAAGACTATCATCTACATCTCTAGTTCTTCTTCTGAAGTAAATCTGTATACACAAGCCACTCTTCACCAGAGAAAATAAACTTTGGCAATAATTTTCCAATCTCACCTTCCCAAGGTTGAATTTCCTGAACATTAGTTTTTGAAACTCAACGGCATCTTTTAAAATTAATAAAGCAAAATCTTCCATCTTCTGTTGGAGGATGGTGAAGAGTTAGGGGTGGATTTTTCTAGTTTTTAAAAAGATGCATATTTCTTTTCAATACCCTTAAGACAACACAAATTGTCTTGATCTAAATAATATAACCTTCTTGCTAACATTAATTAATCCTCAGTTACAGGAACACATTTTCCCACAGAGTATTTCTCCTTCCCTCTGGCAATGCAGTCAACCAAAAAAAAAGAAAAGAAAAATCACATCCCTCGCACAAATATGTGTGAGTGTGCACACACACATAGAGGGGCACCCCACAAGAATCTCTAGGAGAACCAGGAGCACATGGACACCAGAGATCTGCCCCATATCTTTTCCAAATCAGACTGTCTGTTACCCATTGAGGATTCTGCAAGCCTGACTGCAATGTATAACATTGAAGTTAAGATGATTTTAGTTGGGAAGCACAGATAAAATCAATGGCTTATAGTTATTCACATTTATCAGTTGAAGTGGTCAAATTCTTTATGATATGTGATCCATTTGAAAGGATTTACTTGTGGTTGATTTCTCTGTGTTTTCCACTTTCAAGACACTGAGCAGATCACAGGTTTTTGAAGAGCAATTACTATTCAAACGTCAGGTACTTTCTTATTTTGGTGCCAACATATATACTCAGGACTGACGATTTGACCAAATCACAAGAAGCCTTTGTTTAGTTTTCCACCACAATTCATTTGGCATTTATCACTGAGAGCTCTAGGAAAAAAAAAATGGTGGCTTTGCAGGTAACAGGTTACTGCACATCATCTAAACTACACTAAATGACTGTGTAAGCATTAATATCTGGTGTCAAATGTGTGGGGAAAAAATGACTTTCTCCCAATCCATTTCCCTTCTTCATCAGAAGACAGCGGTGCACCAGCTGCCTGGTGAGCTCAAGCAGAGGGTCCCCAGCTAGCTCAGTTCCTGAAAGAAATATCCGTGGAGCCACAGCCTTGAGCAGCATTACCATGGCAGCCTACAGCAATTTAACTAGCTAGCAGAAAGCGGGCTTATCTTGTAGTAGCAAAAAAAAAAAGGTAAAAAGAGTTAACGGCTTTTATCTGGCTTAGTGTGCTGAACTGGCCCAACAAAAGTCTACAGAATAGCTAGGATTACCAGGGGGAGGAATGTGAGCCTGGGATGGGGGTAAGGATGTGCTGATCAGTGGATGGATTGGTGAGGGGTACCACGTAACAGCACTCTTAACAGAAGACGTATGTTATTTTCTAAGATGTGAGCCTCCTTCTGCCATTGGATGTTGATCACAGCTTGGCTAATGTGCAGGAATCTGCAGACCATGGTCCTCCTACATTGACACACCAGGTTTTCAAACAGATCACCCAAATTACCTAGTATTGTCCTCTTGCCTTGACTAAACTTATGACACTAGTGAACTACAAGTAGCACAGAGATTAAAAAACTGGAATGTAAACAGTGCTTTCAAATTCAGCCAAACCTGTTCTATAATCCCGTTTGTCTCAGCAGTTCCCACACCAGGATCCCTGGTGACACAGACAAGCACATCAACATCATAACAAATTTTAACTGGTTTCCACCCCTCCCCAAAAAAAATTATCAACAGCGAACCACCTTTCCAAATGCTTCTCAAGGACAGGTTCCTGACTTATGGCTATCCTCACAGGGGACGATTTGCTTGACCCACTATATCCTGCCCCTTCCACCATGGCACTATGTATCCTTACGTGACGGTACTTCTTCCTTTGAGGAGGGGCAGCAACCACGCTGAAATCTCAGAGCTGGATGGGGCACACTCAGGCTCTGGATGGTAAATAACCTTGCACAGGATTTATTGCTGTCGTGAGCCTCTTTCATCAGAATCTCTCTAGCGGACCCTGACACCAATCCCAGTTTCCCATTCTGAGGTAGAAGGAAGCCCTTTGATTTCATCTCTGTCATCTTCATATTAATTGTTTGCATTAAAATATTATACAGAGGAAGGTTCATAGCCCAAGGCTGCTATTTGTTTCAGTGACCCTGACGACTTCTCTACATTCACCATCTGCTCCAGAAATTGCTTTACCTGGAGGCTTTCCTTAGTGTTCTCCCCAACTTATAGGAACACCATTCCTAAACTCGCTATCAACTCTCGGCACCCATAGGATTTAACTCTTGCCCCCCACATAGTCAGCAGTTTGAAACTGGACCTGACTCTCTTTTCCAAGAACTGCTCAGTGGAAGCAACTGGTCAAAGGGGGTTCCACAGTACTTCAGATCATGAGATGACCATGATATTTTTAGTTCAAGGGAAGGATCAACAATCCTACTCAAGGCTGATCCACCTTTGCTCCCTCTACAGTCAAGGACAAGCATTAGTTGTAAATCCTAAACAAGGCACCTGTCACATATTCAGCCTAGATTCTCCCTCCATATCAGCCAAATAATGTCATTTTCCAGGTTTAGACATGAACAGAGGAACAGTTTGAGAGACGGGAAGATACAGAAATTTTGGTTTTCTTTTTCTTCATTTTTCAGGTCGCTAAATGGTTTAATGTATTAATAGCAAGACCTGGACACAAACTAAATTTGACTAGCATGTTGCCTTAGTAACCACACCTAATATTTCAATCACTTCTGAAATGTGCCTCTGTTCCATGGGAGGTGCCAGGAACTGCAGGAGTCGTTTGAGAGAGTCAGAACATGGCACCTCCAGCTGCTGCTGCATCTCCCTGCCTCCTCTCACCTGCTCTGAACACCCCTGAGACGGGTCCAACACAGACTAATGACTAAAATAGGATTAAAATTAGTATTATGAGGATGCAGAAGATTTATACCCTTTCTTGTACCTTCCTTGCAATCTGAGACAAATAATACCGTGAACCTGTCACCCTCTCTTTTCCCCTCAATACTAGCTGTTGCATCCCATTGTATTGTAATTATAGCTCTTCTCCTACACTGTTTTTTGTACTGCACCTTGGACTTAATCTGGTCCTGAATAACATAGCAGGCTTTTTCTTTAAAAGGTCTGTTTCATGCCTCTTACAACGCTGCTCTACTATAATAAGTGAAGCCATAGTACAGGGAGAAAAAAAATACCACCACCTCTACAATATGCAATAACAGAAGCTAATGTGCTAACCCTTTGGCATTACCTGGGCACATAACGTTGGATCAGCAATGTATCCCTATGCCAGAGTGTGTAAAGCAACCCAGTAATTACCATTGATTATGCTCTTTTAGTAGGCTATTTAATGTTACAATAAAAAGGAGTATGACAGGTCAGTTAGAGCTTGGATTTCAGTACTAGGAATCCAGGGAAGAATTTTCCACTGCCAAAGACCAGGGTGATTGTGCTGAAGCCAGCAGGGCAGCGCTGCTCCAGCTAGCTCAGGTTTGGGCACCCACCCCACCTCCCAGCAAACACCTGCATTGCATGACTAGCAACACGCCGGTGCAGGACACCAGTGGTGGTGGGTGCTGGGACCAGCTTCCCCCTGCATGTGGCCCTGCCACCCTCACTACCACTAAACCTGCCATGTCACCAAGGTGCTTTCACAGCTGCAGCCTGCTCGCCTGCCACCCTTTTTCTTTCCAACACGGTTCTTCAGTCCTTCCCGAAGCACCTCTCGCATTGCCATCTCAGCCTGATCCTGATCCTGATCCTGCCTACCATAAGGATTGACGTGGCTCCTCTACTCAGTGACCTCGGCAGTAGATGTTATAAACAGATCCTCCTGCTCCCTTTCCTAAAGAAACACAATATTTAGATGTTATAAACAGATCCTCCTGCTCCCTTTCCTAAAGAAACACAATATTTAGATGTCATAAACAGATCCTCCTGCTCCCTTTCCTAAAGAAACACAATATTTATTAAAGAATTACATTGTAAGATGCCTAGCTTCAGCTTCACCTCCTGCCTCCCCTCGCAGACATGTGCACACACGTGAGTACAGATACCTTTGTAACTCGGCTGTGCCTGCCAGTAACCTCATCTGGCTCCTTGTCCTGGTTTCGGCCGGGATAGAGTTAATTTTTCTTCTTAGTAGCTGGTAGAGTGTGTTTTGGCTTTAGTGTGAGAATAATGTTGATAGCACACTGAGGGTTTAGTTGTTGCTAAGTAGCGCTTATCCTAAGTAAGTTAAGGGTTTTTCAGTTTCCTGTGCTCTCCCAGCAAGCAGGTGTACAAGAAGCTGGGAGGGAGCACGGCCAGGACAGCTGATCTGAACTAGCCAAAGGGATATTCCATACCATAGAACGTCATGCTCAATATATAAACTGGGGGCGTTGGCTGGGAGGGGCAGATCGCTGCTTGGGCATCGGTCAGTGGGTGGAGAGCAATTGCATTGTGCATCACTCGTCTTTTCTTGGGTTTTATTTCTCTCTCTTTTTGTTATATTCTTTTTCATTACAATTATTATTATTAGATGGTATTATTATTGATTATTGTTATATTTTATTTTATTTTAGTTATTAAAACATTCTTATTGCAAACCATGAGTTTTACTTTTTTTTCCAATTCTCCTCCCCATCCCACTGGGAGCAGACAAGAGTGAGAGCAGCTGCGAGGTACTTAGTTGCTGGCTGGGGTTAAATCACAACAAAGGTGGAATCAAATTTTCCCTCAGTGTGCCAATTATACATTGCTTTGGCTTTTTATTTTACATAGCAGACCATTGCTATTAGAGAAGCACCTTGAATAATAGCAGAAAAGCCTAACATTGTTTTCCCATATTTCTCTTTTCCTGTGATTTGTCTCAGTTAGGCTACTGTCCTAAGATGTTGTACAGCTTTTATGGTAACAGAAATGTCCAACATAGGTCATAGGAATATGTTTCTACAGTTTCCCACTGCAAAGAAGGGTCTGCTATGGTGAAGTTGGCCATGCTGCATTTGAACAACCTCAGTGTGGGATCATTGCTGTTACTAAAATGTTAAGTGTTAAGTGAAGTGAAAAATACTCTGGATTTTAAGACAAAAAGTAAACAAATACAAGAAAATAAAAAAAACCCTGAGCAACTAAAGTTCTACTAGAAAACTTCAACAATTTTTTAGACGTGCACAGATGTGTGAAAGGAAGATTAAATTAGACAGCCAACTGCAAAGCTTATGTTGACAAAAAAGAGAGCTTAAGACTTAAAGAGCATATATAGAGAGACACAGTTGAAACTGAGTCCCGTGTCCCTCTAGGCTTTAGTGCAAATTGAATAGACATTGATGGATTTGTTTTCCTTTCAGATTAA
The DNA here is from genome assembly GCA_035590195.1 of Aviceda cuculoides. Taxonomy (NCBI): domain Eukaryota; kingdom Metazoa; phylum Chordata; class Aves; order Accipitriformes; family Accipitridae; genus Aviceda; species Aviceda cuculoides. Next base: position 37,768,996 of record JAVJGG010000001.1, on the reverse strand, counting down.
ATTGAACTTTTGATTTGAAAGTAGTTTACCTGCTCCTGCACTTGAAAGCTACATTTTTCCTTAACTAATTTTCTCTTGTTAAGGCCATTTAGTTTCATAGTGGTTTATAGCGGTTTACAAATCAGCACTGTAGTCCTCTGGAAGGAGCAGGGAAAGAGAATCATATAAATAATACTGAGCAGTACTTTTCTGGATTGCCTTACCCCCATAGTGGCCCCCCCCTTTTTTTTTTTTAAAGTCCATTTTGTGCCATTATGCTTTTAAATACACTTGAACTGATTTCTCGAGTCAGATATTACAGCCTTCCATGGAGTACAAGCCTTTCTGACTATTTTTAAGGTGCTGCTGCAGTACAAGTAATAAGTAATTATACTAGTCTCCAAAGGGGTGTGTATTCACTATCAGTCTAGACCCTACAGCTGTGCAGATTATGGCCTTTGTGGTTTTGGCTCTTCCAGCCCCTGCAGAGGTCTCAGAACTGATTTCACATCAGCTCTGCTTACACTAGAGCTTGGGCACCTCTCCCTCCCAGCTCTGGAGCAGCTCACTCAGGACGATGCGTGGAAACATTTTGCTCTGCCCTGAATCTTATGTCAGGCTCAAGATCACGGTGCGTGTTGTGGGAAGGGGCTATCACGGCCTACGGTTGGGTTGAATGTCTAACGCGTCCCACCTGCTCTGTGGCAGCATCACGTGGTTAACGTTGGACAGACGGGAGTGAATACTTCCTACAGTGGCTTCCATGTTGCTTACCTAAAGGGCAGAGAAGTTTCAGAAGCAGCGTGAGCTCAGGTTGGGTTGATGCTGCTCGCAGTGCAACACGGGTGCGCGGAGAGCTGTCTCTGGAGTGGATGGTCTTCTGTCTGGCCTGATACTGCCTAGCTTAGGCTAGACAGTAGAGAACTACTAGGTAACAGTAGATAACCCACTAGATAACCAAGTTGAAACTTTGATACATATTGCATCCCAGGAAACACATGCTTTGAAAAGAGAAAACTTTATACTTGTTTTGTCATTATTATTTTGAGTAGAGTGACATCAAGGAGTTCCAGCCAGGACTGAGATGTCATTTAACACATAGCAACCTATATTCCTTTCTAGAAAAACAAAACAAAACAAAACAAACAAACAACAAAAACCCTCTCTTCCAGTCTGAATACGCAAGTAGAGAAAGAATTATTATATCTCACTGGCATGCAGGGAAACTAAAGCACAGAGACCTTGCTTGGCTTGACTGGAGTCATACAGTGGGTCTGTGAGAAAGCTAAAGATTCGATTTCCCAAGCTCATTTCAGTGGTCAAACCACAGATACTGGGCATCAGAATTATCAAACTAAATACTATGACCCTACAGGCTTGGGCCATTGTGTCACTAAATTCTATGGCAATATTCACACACAGGAGACTGAGGTTTAGACTTCTTCCAACAAAGTAACAACTAAAGCTCTGCTGCGCAGTCTTGTGACCAACTATGTTGAGAATATGGTCCTAACATACAGGTGATTCACTGTATGTGGACTGGTTGGACCAACCGTTCAGACACTATGAATTGTATCTTAATCCTTCAGGAAGGGCACCAGATTGCCTTTGTTTTGCACAGAGCTTCTCTTTGGTACTTTGCATTTAGAACATCTGTTCCAGGGAAATATCAGTCAGTGGGTTTTCTGTTTCATGCACAGATTAATCTCATAACATCAAAGATTAATGACATATGCTCAATGAAAAGGGAAAAATTTCTTTGTTTACCTCAGCATCCTGCCCCAACTCCTGCTATGCCTTTCTTTCCAGATCTTTTCATCATGATATAGAGTCGTGAAGGTGGAGGGAGAAAGCTGAGATAACCCACTAATTACTTCTGAAGTATTAAAAATAAGCTTAGGGAGGGAGAGAGAGAGATATGAGATGTGGGTGGGTGAATATTGGTGCTGTTTTGCATCTGTCTGCTAAGAAGTATCACAACCAAACATAGGCAGAAGGTTTTCATTCCCTTTGTCATGTTACTGGGTGCCTTAGCAGGTTACAGATTGTGCCCATAAGATACTGGCTTCAGCTAGAAATCTCTCTCTGCCTATTTCACTTTCAAATACATAGCAATACTGAAAACAGGAGCATAATCTGCTTTTTAAAATATGGTTTACAAAGGAAACTATTTCCTACAGCACCAGATGCCCAGGACCCAGATGTTCAGCGGAGGTGAAGTAGGTACCTGTACTGGCTGCACTTGAGCTCTGATGGTTAATACAAACCAAGCATCTTGCGCTGTGCATTATATTCTCTCACAGAAAAGATGTCTCCTTTTATAGCTGCAGAGGCAACTAGCGCTCGAGAGATACATCTAAGAGAGTCCTTGGGGACGACTGGATTATCATGGTCCTTTCGGTCTGGCAGTTGCTGCAGAAGCTTCTACCTCTAGTGGCAGTGTTTGGGCAGATCTTTGTCCCCAAATCCAGCCTTGCTACTCAAGCCATCGAATCACTTTCAGCTGGTATCAACTTTTTGTTTTTAACTAAAGGTCAGAGGGTGGCTATGAGACTCTAAGTTAGACTTTACAGGTAATTCAGCATCTACACTGGTGTGCAGAAATTAAGACAGACAAAACCGCACCATGAAGAGATGTGAAGCCTTACTGGTATTTTGCTGCATTTGCAGGACAAAATTTATAGCTGGGCTTGGTATCCTTATTAGACAGAAAAACCTTACAGCAGGAGTTTAGTTTTACATCATCTAAAGCATTAGACTGAAAGGTATCTCCCAACTTTTAGTGTTCTATGACATACCCAGAAAGTCTTGTTTTCCTCTGTTCAAAAGAAACATGTGTCAGCTGGGGAATAGTGGTGGGCTTAAAGCCTTTTTTCTGATCTTTTAACCTTAAATTATATCTTACTCCTTGAATATTCCAGCTAAAGAAAAATATTCGGGGAAATACCTCTTGTAGAATACCAGCAGTATGTAGTTTACCTCATTCTCAGAACTATGAGACCCCACCCTGGGCTCCTCACCTTTGGGTGCAAACAAATATTCAGACAGCTGTTCCCTGATGAAAAAAAGCGGATGGGAAAACTCAGGTCCACATTTTCTGGAAGAAAATTCAGTAGATCTTCTTCTGAGCTGTATAGGAACTAAATGGTGGAGAATGCAAAAATTTACCTTCAGTTTTCAGTATCTGTTTTAGTTTGATTTGAATTTTGTTTGAGACATGATTTAAGGTTTCAGTAGCAGCAGAGTCTTTCTTCTTTCTTCCCAGCCGGCTAACTCACCCTTAGTTGTTTCCCTGTTCTGTTATGCAAGAAATTCATTTAGTAGAAGAATCAGTGAGTGCCAGGCTGTGTTTCCCATGACAACCTCCTGAGCTGTTTTTGCAGCACTCTTAAGTTGCGGTCTAAGTTTTTCCACAGTGCCCCTTCTTCTTTCCTTGCGGCTTCTCCCTCCAACAACTCTGGGGAAGGATGCACAAACAGTGAGGATAACAGCACCAACAGTCCCTTAGATTGACCCCTGAGGGGACTGAAATGCTGTACAAATCATCAGTTGTACCAGGAATGAATGTGGCCATTTATGTGCGCAAGGGAATTGGGAAGTGTTGACTGCACATGCATGCACGTTAATGTGCCTGTGTATGTGGAGCGATTTAATTTCTGTTTGAGAGGCTGTCATCTAGGATCATGATGGTGTATAATATGATGCATCATATCCCATAATATAAAAGAGGTAGATAAGCCTTTTTATTTTAAACCTGTGACAATGCCCAGTGTTGTTGACTGAATTCCAATTACCTGGGAAACATTCAGCACATCACATTTCAACATGTCATCTCTCCTAAGTGGAACCAGTTGCATTAAAACAGTCATGAAACTTCAGGCCCCCACACTTCAGTAAAAATGTAATCATAAAAATTTAAAATGCATATATTCATTTTCACCCTTCTTCAACAATGTCAGGCAAATACGCCTCATCGGGATTCACCACAGGCACAATTATCAATGCTCTGTCTGCAGAATTGTTAATGGAAAAATTACATACACAGACTCTTGATAAACTGTGCATCTGATTTCACTGCTTGTGAAGCACAGAGATATTAATTATTACTGCTGTCACTCTTCTGGTTACTGCAAAGAAATGGTGAAAGTTTTCCATTAAGTGTGTCTCAGTCTCTCTTAAGCATACTGTAGTTTGATCCAAAAGGAAGACACCAAAATAGCTGTAGCATTGTTGCATCAAATGCTGATTAACTGGAGAGGACACAGCAAATTTCAGTGCTACGTTGTTTGTTTTTATTTAGGACTGAAAGTGCTCCAGAATGCCTCAGTTTATACCTCTCTGGACTGTATTGTTCTCTAACATTTTGATAGTTTGTTAGTTGTGTATAAATAGGAGCCTGAGATAGCAAAAGTTAATGCCTTGATTAAAAAAATGGTTTTTTCTTAGCATTTTGTTTTGCCTAAGGAAAGTAGCCTAAACGAAGTGCATCTCGTGCTTCAAATAAAGATGACTGCAGAACTTTAATTAGAGAGTGTCATTTCACTAAAATGTGTGAGGTCATGCTTCAGGTAATGAGGATGTTTTAAACAATTAGCAGCAAACTCCAGCCATAACATTATTTGAACTATTGCTCATGTATCGAACTGTATTCAACTGCAACTATTTCAGGCTCTGGAAGGTTTGGATGAATTGTATTTCCCATTGCTCTTGGAGTAAGATCTATTTTATTCCTCTCAGAGAGTTCAGGCTTAAGCTTTTCAGGCTTTTTATTTTTCTTTTTTAGATTCAGCATGTCTTTGGCTGCATTTCTCTAGGTTTGCCTGAATTAAAACTGTTAGGGCAGAGTGTCATCCTCCTCTCTTCTAGTTTAGCTGACCCCAATTTCAGGCTGGGCAAGATCCTCAGTATAGGAGGTCACCTGCTATTAAATAGTAGAAACTACTCCATTTTTATAATTGGCTCTTCCAGATGCATACAGGTATACAAGGCCCCTCTGGTGCATATGCAGTCTCTATTCTTCTCTGAACGTGGATTTCAGATGGACTGGTCACAGGTCAGGTGTGAGTCCAGGCTGGCGTACGTAGACCTGTCACTGAAGCCTTCCCCTGCAAATCTCTTGTAACAGTTTTGCTCATCCTCCACTTTTTTGTGTTTTTATCACCAGAAGCAAACCCTGGTATACTGACGACATACACTTACGGTTGCTAGTTTAAATTTATAAGTCAGTATCTTAATTCACATCACATTTTAACTTTTATGCAGGAAGCTTTAGTGTGGTGTGTGAATGTTCTGAATACGTGTAACTCAACCTGTGTAACATCATCTCTTGCTGTTGTATATTGCTTTCCTAAATAACTCAGGAGGGATACATTATTTCATCACTGAGGGTTTTTTCCTTCTTGTTTTTTTTCTTAAAATAATAATAAAAAAAGTGTTCTAAATAAATAATTCTGTTAATTTCTCCTTTTTCAATCATTTCACTTATTTCTTTCTCACTTGAACAACAAACAATAAAGATCTTATTATCCTGATATGGCCATAAATATATTGTATCACTGGGAAAGAGTTACAGAAGGTCTTCCAAAATAGCTTGAGATGGAAACTGAATGAAGTGAGCACTGGAGATAAAAAAAATAATGCAAAACTTCTGAACCACTTTGGTCATGCTTCCAGGAAGAATGCTGAAAGTTGTTTGGAAGGTGATTGCAATTTGTGAGAGTACTGGATTATGATTCACCTCAGGTGATGGTGGCAAGTGAAATCTTTGTGAGAACTTTTAAGTGTGGCACTTCAGTACAGGACAGTTGTGTTGCAAGAGTCAGAGGGGTAAAGAGGTACTTGGAATTTAGTAAGTGGCTTCCTTGATTTTTTTTTTTTTTTGTGTGTGTAAAATGTTCTTCTCTCTCCTAAGCCTTCCTGAAAACCCTCTAAAAGCTGATGTAGAAGAACTAGTAATGAAGAGCAAATGAAGATGGTCTGTTCACCTGAGATTTTTCTTCCTTTAACTTCTATTTTCTCTGAACAACAAAATGAAAAGATTTTGTTTCATCAAACATTTTGTGTGATGGCAGTGGTTTAGAGCAGATGTGTGATAAGAATATCTGCAACATGAAGATAGCTAGGAACTTTGAATTGGTCCCTTGGCTAACAGTGGGCAGCCCTGTGTGTTACAAAGGAGGGTATGAGAAATCTTATCCTTGGAAGATGTGGAATAGTTTGTAGCCATCCTAATCTGTATTGTCTTGGAATTGATTTAACCCTGAAACATGAGTGAAGCGCTTTTTTTTTTTTTTTTTTTTTTTTAATTATA
>JAVJGG010000001.1:37738963-37761659 GCA_035590195.1 Aviceda cuculoides | reverse complement strand
AAAAAAAAAAAAAAAAAAAAAAAAAAAACAAGTTAATTTCAGGCTGGAGATAGGCACACAAAAGCTAAACGGTGGTAGGTTTAGGAGGGGAGAAAGCACAGAGCAGTCCTCGTATTCCCGTTGAGTGAGAATAGCAAAGCTGATGTAACCAAAGTGTGCCAATATTTTATGGTCACTTTGCACAAGAGGAGCTGTACCACAGCAAGGGGGACAAAGCTGCATCTGATGCACAGCTATAACATCCAGATCAAAACAAGGGGGTTTATTTTCTTCAGTGGGATTTTGAAACCAATAGGCTGAAAACATTGCATTACTTATCAGTGGATTAAATATTCAGCCATCAAGTATAACAATGAAACAGATATGATCAAAAGTTTTCAGTCAGTAATAGCACTTTGCGTGTATGCATTCTGAGGGAAAAAAATCCTCTAATTTGGGATTTTTGTAAAAAGAATGGAACTTTTACATATATGCATATATTTTCATATACAATAATTGGTAAAAAGATTTTCAAAAGAACATTATAATATCAATTTGCAAACTTCTGGTCCTGTCAGAAAGACCTGAACAGCTTCATGGGCAATCAGACTGACCACACCATTATCAGTTCTCAATGTCTCAAAATTTAAAACCAGCTAAGATTTATTTTCAGATCCCAAGTATGGAAAATGGATTTTTTTTCCTTATGAGGATATTCTCACAAGATGGTGATCAAAATTCCGCTGAGGATGTAGAAAAACATTTCAGATATCTCTGGAAAAGCAACTTTTGCACAGTGAGAAGCCAAATATAATCTTGCCCTGTGATCAGCCAGTGTTAATTTTGACAGTGCGATGCCTGCCTGGCTATCCATTTATCTATTCGTGTGCCTTATGTTGAGAGCAGAATGTAGCTTAGCTTTGCAAATGGAATGGGAATAAATTATTCTAATTGCCATTAAAATGTTTCCATTTAAAAACCAGCTTCTGCCAACTGTTACCCTGCAATGGTTCCTGAATGGTACCTGAAACAGCATGTTGCAAGGGCAGCTTTTGTGACCGGACAAATGCGTGCTGCATGAATGGAAGCTGTGAAAAGGGGAATTAAAGCAAGCAAGCAAACCCTTTTGTAGGCTGTTTTGTAGTTTCGCTTTGGTTAAATTAATCACTTCCAGAGAAAAAAAAATAAACATCGATAGTTATTGCTCCCTTCCTCAGTAACCTCAGGATTCTTGGCCCCATTCTTCTGTAATACCCATGATGATTACTGTCTCTTTCTCTCTCTTTCAAATAGAGCGTATTTTCTGACAGTAACCAGATATTAGGACAGACTTTCAAGGTGAGAGCTATGGAAGCTACGATGCAGCTTTGGTATTACAATATAACCTTGGGTCATCTGCCCCTCAGTTGTCCAAAACTTTATATTGTCCAAAACATGCCATGTACCCCAATATCTACTAATTATGCTGACAATCCCTTGAATTTCTGAATGTTTGTTATCCAGACATATTCAGCTTTCCCTGTGGCATCTGGATAATCAGGGCACTACTGTATTTCATTATTTTTCATAATGCTTTCTGCTTTTCAGAGGGCAGAAGCAGTCTCTATCTCTCCCCCCTGCTCCCCCCTTTGCAGAATGCATTAGACTAGCCAAACAAACGGACCTGGTCAGATGGGAAATGCAACCTCTGTCTGTCTCAAATATTACTTTATACTGTTGTGTAATGCCAGCACTACAGATTTGGCTGCAGAATACGTAGTCAACATATTCAGCAAGAGCAAGACAGGATGTTTCATTTCCATTCACCTCATTAAAATAAATAAATAAATACATTTTGGATAATCAAGAAAATCAAAACAATCATCAAAACTCAAGTCACCATTACCGGATGCCCTGTTCTCTCACTTGTCACTGTAATAACAGTCCCATGGTACTTTTCAGAAATTTGCCTGCTTATTCTCAGAGCCCCTTTCAGGAGGTAAAGAACTTTCCTTTCTGCACACAGGGAGCTGAGCACCAGCAGCGAGTGACCACAAAGCACCGTGGAGGCAGCCTGGGGTACAGCTGCAAGTGCAACTCTGCTTCCCAACACCAAGAGCCAAGACTGGCCACAGGACTGTCCCGATATATTCGGAAGAAGGACCGCCATGAAGTTTTGTGATTAACCAGTGCGACCACCTGGAAGCTTCCAAATGCTCTCCTTTTGCTTTGAATTAAAGCAGTACAACCAGAAAAAAATGTCCGCAGACTGGGGATGCGCAGAAGGGTAAACTCTCCCTAAGTGATCCGAGATTATCTGAAGGACAGGAATGCTCCCTAGTTCAAGGTCCTATCTCTGCTAGTGACCATGATTTGAAGCTTAAAGATGGATTAAAAGGATGGGGCAACACATCCTTGGGGTGGTGCTTCCTGCAAATCGAAGGCTCAGGGAATCTTCCTGAGCCTCAGCTTGTTTCTTTGTGCATAAAAGCGTTTGCAGATTTTTCTTCCTAGAATTCATTAAATCTCTTCTTTAACACCTCTGTTTGAATACATCCCAAGTTCAACAGTTTAATGGTGCACAATGTGGGGAATTAAGTATATCTTTTCATTTGCTTTCTGTCCACTGCCTCACAATTACGTAGGCTGCCTCCTCGTTTCCTGTATTGTGCAAAACTGTCTGTAATATTTCTTTATTCATGTTCTTAATGCAAGTCAGGATGTTACTGACCTCCGCCAAGGCATCATGGGGTCAAGGCAGATGAGACCAAGTAGATGAGCTTCAAACTAAATAATGGGAAGAGAGTTATGTGTGTAAAGTCCACTCCTGCATTTACTGCAGAGTGAAAGGAAAATCAAATACATGAGAAAACAGAAATGAAGGGAATAGAAGTGAACAGGAAAATTAACAGCAAAGAGAAAGGAAGCCTAGTACTGCTGAGACTGACATACTGTAATGATCATACTTGACCAAAAAGAAGGTCCTCACTGTCCAGTGGTCTACACCGGCTCCATCAGTGTATAATAACAGAGGAACATTATTAGACAAACCCATAGTGAGGCTCCCCAGTTGGCAGGATGGCAATACGGTTGTTAAAATGACCCTGTCTGGCCTGGTGAAGACATTGAGGATTACCAGTGAAACTTCGTATGTTAGTCCAAGGTAGACGGGCAATAAAGCAGAGGCCCTAGAACAACTGATGCTATGTGTGAAATCAGACATTAATAGAATAACATAAACATAACAAAATAATGACCATAGTTATAATGGGTTTGGAAATAGAAAGGCAGGCAAAGATGGCTGAGTGGCCTTGCTTGATGCAGCAGAATGAATGAGAAGGGATGGATAAAATAGACTACATTTGTGTAAAATTGCTTACGGGAAGGATAATAAGAAAGTCTATTGAGTAGTGTTGCAAGTTTGTTATAGATGCACCCCCCTCCAGGTATAGTGTTGGATATGAATAGCAATTTCTGTAATGTTATTAGAGGAAGAGAGACACTAGTGAGAATTGTGTCATTAAGGTAGACTGGCTTCCAGACATATGTTGAAAAATAAATGCGACCAATAATCCTAAGGCTCAGATAGTCCTTCGGGTGACAGGCAACAGATTGGGCTACTAAGCAGTGAGGATAGAGTAGAGATGAAAGACGATCTTGGCATGGTCCTACATACTTTGTCTCAGTTTTCGATAAGGGCAGTGGTGTCAGCTGTGGGGACAAATGCAGGGTCGGGACAAGACAGCAGAGAAAGCATGACCATATCTGAGACAGAAGGAAAATTTGGAATGGAATGAGATAAAGATGAAGTCAGACTGTCTTCATCCTACCATTTGGAAATTGCAGGTAAAAGGATTTTTAATAAATCTGTCAAGTTTTTATGAATGGGACTATATGTTTGGACAATAACAAATGTACCACCTGTATTGAGGAAACAGGGTTAAGAGGAGAAGCATAAAGAGAGCTTGGCAATTTCAAGCCTCTGAATCTGACCTTAGGAACACACAACAGTCGTGGCCTCTCCAGGAAAACACTTAGGCTGCGGGGAAAAAAAAAAAAAAGTCTTCCCTGTCCAAAAAAGCAGTGAAGTTAGAAAGAACAGCCAGCTACAGGGAAGGCTAACTTCCTAGCTGGAGTTAGGAGGAAACATGATTCAGTGTATGAAAGAAATGATGTGAAACAGTTGTCTGTAGTACCAGGGAGCTGGGCACAGTAACACCAGCTGTCCCTTCCATTGCTATCACCATTTTTTTTTTCTGAGGCCTTGATTTTTGAAGATAATTAAGCATATATATTACCCTCTAGATGAGGACTTTTATCTACTGAAGCCAAAAGGCAGATTTTCAAAATCTATTTCATAATTGATAAAGTGGGTCTCTTTAATCTTGACAGCCAAAATCCTTGGATTTTCTTCAAACATCTCAGTCTCAAATCTCTATTTGGTGTATTTATTTACTTAGAGGCACATAATGTAATACTACCTTTAAACAGGAGCTTAGTCAACACTGTATTCACATTACCTACTCTTATTCCAGGTGCTGCAGGTCATTATTGTGAGTTAGAAGAGTTTTCTCACCATATGCTCACAGAGGAGTTTCTGAAGCATTTTCCAAACCCTTCATTCCCATTGCTGCTGTTCCTCAGTTCCCCAGCTTGCTCCAACCTTGGGATCTCATTTCTCTTGCCAGCAGGTACTAAGGCACCAGCACAGTTGTAGATTTTAATGATCATCAGACATAAAAGTACTAACACTTATTTCTGGATGAATCTCCAAAGGGATGACAAATGACTGTTCCTATTTCATGTACTTCACTTTCCCAGAAAGGTTTCTAAAGAAGAAATTAATACAGGGGAGGCCTTTGACGGGGATGTAACAGCCAAAGGATACATTTTGTCCCTAAGGGACTATACGTAATGAAACATGAGGGGTTTTTGAGAATCCAAACAGTGGCAGCCTTTTGGGGAAAAAAACCCAAAACCTTCAACTCTTCAACTCTTACTTCTCACCAATCAGAGAGGGAATGACACCAGAAAACTGTATAAACATCGCTGGTGCCAGCAGCCCTGAGCCCGTGTGTGTCACCTCATCTCACGAACCATACCACCAACAAGAATTCACTTGTGCAGTGGCCGATCACTGCCTTGCAGGAGAAAATGTGTGCATGTTTATAAGGGGCTGGGAATGGGGGGGCTTAGGCAAATATGAAACATTTTCCTTTCCCCTTCTTGCCCTCCTGTCCTCACGCTGAACAAGGTCCCTGCTTTCACTGCCACTATGCTCTGTACACCCAGCCTGTGTTACAGAGCTGGCACCTCTTCAGCAAGCCTATTCCCACACCCTTTACGCCAGGGGAAAGTGGCTTTCCCTCTTAAAATAACACCTTCTGGTACACCTTGTAAAAAGGCTGTGGAGTTCCCATTGTTCGAGAGCGATATCTGCACATATTCAAATAGCTGATTAAGAAGGTGTCACTAGATGGATGTCAAGAATACATGGCCTAGTTACTGGGTTTTGTGAGACCAATTAAAATAGGGCGTCATTGTTCTGCATGACAAATGGCTTCTTCTGGCTGTTCTTTACCTCAGTTCTTGGCATATGTTATCTCTAACTACATTTATCTCAAGGGGAGTCTGAAGTACATTTTTTCTGCAAGTGTGGCTTTTATGTTTCACGTAAAATGAGTCTTGGCTTTATTTCTGAGGACTTCATGCTGCATCTCCCAGAATGTCATGTGCTGTAAACCTCCTCCCTGCCCTCCTTGCATTGTTTTTATAAAAGAGAATATATCTACACACAGCAGCCCCAGAGAGGACCTATCATCACAGGCAAAGGGACTGAAGCCCTTCCCAAAGCCATCCCATTGTGGACAGTAGGGGTTCCTCTGGCTCTTGCTTGAGAGGTCCATCAGTGCCACTTTTTGACGTGCTGTCAAAATACAGGTCCCTTGCTGGAGTTCTGGCTCTCAGGCAAAGCAATGATAGGATTTTATCTCTTTAAATGATAGAGAGGCAACAGTAAAAAAAGGAGTTCAAGAGAAAAACAAGGTTTGTGAAGGAGCCAAATTGCCAAAAGAAATTGAAAATCTGGGAAAGAAAGCAAAGCACGAGATCGCCAGGAGGAGGTATCCGCTTGCAGCTGGCTAGAGATTAGAAAGTAGTTAAAGTAAAGGAGAACACACTAAGGGTTCTGGTGAAAACTAAGTTGTCGATAAATGTTTCAGATTACAGGGTATATCAGATTGTGAGAGGGAGAGGGAGAAAATAGCCGTGCTTCTAGAGCAAGGCAGCAGCTTGCTTCACTATTAGATGTGGTAGTTTGTAGTTAAGAGAGCTGCCTGCCCTGCTGGCACCTTCCTGCTCTGCTCTGGCACAGACGAAGGTCCGTTAGCTTTGCAGCAGCACTGTGACTCCCAGTTAATTAGGAAAAGGGACTACTTTCTAGGGCAAGGCAGGTAGCAAAAACTACAGCGGCAGACTTCACCGGAATGAGGGCAATGGCTGTGGAAGCGACTTAAAAGTTTTTCTGCTTCCTGTGGGAAAAAAGGGTTAAGTTTGCCCCTTGAGGCCCAGAGAAGTCCCAGCTGGGAACGAACCCTTTCAAGGCAGCCCTTACTGCAAACTGTCTACATTTAACCATCAAATGGCTGAGGACAGCGAGGCCCGTCCCCACATAGCCCAGAGCACCAAAGCAAGGGGGGGTGCGAGTCAGCGGTATCAGCCCAACCACCCCTTACTGGTTTGCTTCCCCACGTGCACAGATCTGGGCTCAATTTACCCAGCACAGATTATGCCACCGTTCTCATTTCACGGGATATTGGGGCTGCACGTCTCAGGGGTGCAGCAAAGGGAGGGCGAGAAAGGTGGCTCAGCTGAGCGCGCGTTACCCGCGGTGCTGGCCAAAGGGGCAGCAGTGGCTTTGAGATCTTGAGGTATAGAAGGCTATAGGAACGGGCTGGACAACTCTTTTTAATAGCTAAAGAGGGAAAACTGTCTGTTTCCCATTAGCTCCTTCACCTCCCAGCTACCTTTCCATCTCTGAGGAGCTAGAATTGCCCGGGTCGTCAGAAAGGCTGTCAAATCAAACAAATATAAAGAAGTGGTGAAAAAATCAAACCAAGAAGTGGAACCTAAAAATGAAGGGAAGTCAAAATGAAAAATCAAGGGAAGAACAGTAATATTAATATGGAAACATAGTGAGCAAAACCAAACAAATAGTGTTTAAAAAAAAAAAAAAAGAGAGAGAAGATCTACTATGATAAAAGCATAAGCCCTGATAACACTTGTCATTTGGCAACAGTAACATTTCTACACACAAGGGAGTTAATGCAAAATTATTTGGGCACGGACCTGTGCCTACGCTGAGTGGTGGGATTGGGCCAGGTTAGAAAGAAATGTGGACTCTGTGGTTGTCAATGACCACGTGGTATAATGAAAAGTATGGTCAGAAAAGCAAGATTTTTAAGTACAGTGGAAAATTACATTCCCAAGCCTAAGCCAAGACAAAGGACAGTGACTGGATTTGTAGTTAATAAACAGGGGAATCAGAAGAGAAATGAAATTAATGACAAGAGAAGATGGCAAAACGTCTGATGTCCTAGTCATTTTTCTACATGTTTTTTATTGTGTTTTGTTTTGTTTTTCCCAAGGAGAAGCAGATCTCAGATGATGGCAGTGCTTCAGGAATACATTTTGAATTGTTTAAGTTAAGAGATTAAAAACACATCAGAAAATAATTATGATTAACAAAAGAAATCAGAAAATTAATCACAATATTTTCCAAATGAAACCTTTTCAGCAGCTGATAGTGGGTGTTACATCTTGAAACTGATATGCAGTTTCATTAAAGGCATGTAATGAACTGAAACGTAAAAAACATTTCAACAAAAAAAACAAACACCTTTTTTTGTGGAAAAAACACCATTTTGTTTAGCCCAGAACTAGAGGGGTTTAGGGGTTTTTTGCCTCATAAATTTCCAGGCACTGAAAATTTCTAGAATGTTTTGTTTCCAGTGGAACTGAAAATAATATTTTAATTTATTTTCTTTGAATTATCGTAACTAGTAGGGCACCAAAAAATTATTTATTACAGGGTTCTAAGCAGAATTGTGAAAACGAAGAGTCGTACAGATTGCCTCATTTCAATCAGTTTGCAGCCAGTCTGGAAGGGTTACTGCCTTTTACAAATTATGCTAAAATGGCTGTGCAGAGAAGAGGATGGTATTTTCCACAATATCAGTAGGTGTAACAATTTTCAATCCTAGGCATTTTGATGCAGAGGTAGCAGAAATGTGATCCAGCATCCTTTAGGAGAGAGAAGGGGATTCTGTGTGAAAGACCTAGCAAGGAGCAATAGAAAATGGACCAGAAGGGGGAAAAAAGGAAGGAGCAGTATGTTCATATCAGCCAATCCTTCCCTCTTCCCTTCCTCCACAGAGCTTGTTTAAATGCATCTGCAGTTCTGCTGCTGATAATTATTACCAATAATTAATATGACTTTGCACAGTTGTCATGCTTTTAATCTGCAGGGCTAATTATAAAAAACAAAGAAAAGTATCTAAATCAGTGGAACTAAACAATTAAAGAAAAAGCATGAAACATGCTTGGAAAATAAGATGAGGAGTGTGTTTTCATTTTTAATTGTAAATACATATTTGCTGAGACATTTAATGCAGATGTCAACAATTTAAAAGGTGAGGGAAACAGAGGCAAAAAAAAAATCTATTTTGCTCGTTATACAGAAAACAGACAATGAAGATTATCTTTCCTGGTAGGGTACAGAACTGGAAATGAGGACATCTTAGTTTCTGCGAGGCCTGGGACATTTGCAGGTAGAAGGGTAGTCCACCAACGAAAGGAAGATCTCCCTGTTGAGAGATACTGCCACTCAGTTTACTTAAATTTTTTTTTAGCTTAAATCGTGTTCTTGATCCTGTTGACTTCAGCGAGCTTGTTGAAATGCTGAGACATTTTCATGGCTGAAATCGAGGCTAAAAGTATTTCCTGACACGCATGCTGAGGGCTTACTGCTATGTGGGGTAGCCTAAGCTGTGTGCCCTTATCCAAGTGGGAAGCCTATGGCAGAACTTGGGCTTTCAAACAATTCAATGAGGTTCTAGGATAAAATTTTACAGACTTTTTTAGTTGTCTATTAAACAGCCCTAGAAGTAGAAAGAAGTATTATTTCAGATTTATTTCTATTTTATTCTATTTTTAAAAGTTCCTTGCTATTCATTCACTGGTGTCCAGCCCTGTCCTTGTGTCTCTCATAACAAACACACTTTGATTGGGGAAAAGTGGTTTTATAAACCTTCAAGAACCTGCCAGGTCCAGGTTATGGGTCTAAGGAGAGGAAAGAGGAAAAACATACAGGCATATAAACACTGGAAGAGAACTCAATTCAGGTTGAGAAAGTCTGTTATATTTTTCAGATCTTTTGCTTCCTTCCTTGTAGATAACACCATTAAAGAGAATGTGGTTATTTCTATAAGCTTCTATCAGAGCCACAGGAAATTCAGACTGAAGGTTAATACGTAAAAAAAAGGCCCAAATTTCCCAAAACGTGGCAGCTCCCAGCAAATGCACATGCAGCTCTGCCAGGAGCATAATTGACTTAGGAGTTGTTGTGTGGTAGCTGGGGAGGCATCAGGCAGCAGCACAGCTGGTAAGGTTGAAGGCAAGCTGTGATTTTACCTATTTATTCTAAAAACTCACAGCCTTGTCAGTCCCAGCAATAGGATTATATTTTTAAGGCAATTTCCATAAGGGAAAAGGCCAGAATTTTTTTTCTTTTTAATAAAATGAGGCTTTAAATTGTTATTTGAGATGTTTATACATCTCTCATACTCCGTGATGGGTCCTTTAGGGGATTCAGGTCACTGGGGAGCAACTTGTCAAATGCTCCTTTTGCTGCTAGGACAATAAACTCCGTGTACTGATTAGCAAAGTTTATTCCATTACCACTGAACATAGTGCATCTCATGAAATTCACATGGAGTTTCTAGGGCAAGTTGCTTTGGATATCAGACATGAAGGTGTGGAAGATGTTCCCAAAACATTCAGAATCATCAGGACCCTTCTTCTTTTTAGCTCTCTTCTTAATTTTATTCCTAGGATTCACAATTCAAAAATAGCAGATGCAAAAGAGTTCAGGTTTTGGCAAGCAATCCTCTGCTCAACATGAGCCTTTTCCTTTAGACTGAAGATCGCTGTGGTTTTTTCAACTGTGTCTCCTGAAACGGGAAAGAGAAAATGGACTCTGCAGTGGAAAGTTGGCAAGAAATCCACTGTCTTTTTGGAGAAAAAATACCCGTGGTACAGTAGGCATACGTCTTGGTTAGCTATGTTTAATGCATTATGAAAGGTTTACAGATGCTCATGGACTGCATACAGTGCCCCAGTGAAGCAGAATTCATCCAGAATCAGTTCACTGCATCTGTATTGTCCCAGGAGACAGAAAATGAGGCCATACTAATGCTATGACTTAGAATGCATTTTTATTTATTCCTGAATGTAATGTGCTTGTGTAGCAAACAATTCTTTTGCAGAGAAAAGAGGTACAATTGCTTGATACTAACAACACATTAAGTTGACCATTACTGGAATCCTGCTGCCTCTTATGCTGCCTGTATAACTTGACAAATATATTCAGATTTGGCGTGGTTTTTACACTCATTCCATGTCTGTTCTCTTTCTGCCAGTATGGTCTAATCCACTTAAGAGAGGATAATGAAAAAAGGCCTGATAAATCCTTACCTAGAATTTGTAATTTATATGAGCTTTTTGCAGCCCCCAATCCAGTTAGTTTAAAGCTAACTCATGCATCTCGCCATAAGCTGCAGCCTGTTCTCCACATGCCTCCAGACACTCTGGAGACAGAGTTAACTTTCCATTAAACAAGATGAATTCCGGCAGGATTCTTCTGCAAAGGGAGCAATGTCAACCCCACCTCTTCCCAGCTACATCCACCAAAGAGATGGAGATGACAGGAGGAAAACACCCAACTTAAATCCGAGGTGGCTAAGCACTGGTATGGGTGTGCTGTAGTTCTTGAAAAAAGCCTTTGGTGAGTCCTTGAAAATAAGTGTATGCTCTACTCTAATGGCCATGACCACTGAAATAAGATAGCCCTTGAATGTCATTGGGCATTTCTTGGTAGCTATCATTTTCCCCTGAGTTTATTTGTTGCATAGGTTTTTCCCATAGTGCCAGAAATTACCACAAGCTCTGCATATTCCCTGGGCCATGTCTCCAAGCCAACCTCTAACTCCTGCTCAGCAGATCAGGATGCTGCTTATCTGGCTTGAGGGATGCAGCAAGATTTATCCCACTGGCTTCTTCAACTCAGGCCTCTCCAGTTCATGTCTTCACTTCAAAGTACCGGACTTTTGCAGAGTGCTGGGCTACAGCTTCCACTGGGGTCAATATACATGTCAGCAACCACAGACTCTGACCGTTTTCCAGGAAGCAAAAGGTGCATAGACAGAAAGCTGAGGTATAAATCATTCCTCTTAGGGGCTTTCAAAGGCCAGAAGGGGGTTAAAACTGAGTGGGGTTAGCTGATCCAAGAGATATCTGTGCATCAAAATTTCCCGAGAGCAAGCGCCAGCGGTGAAGGTCTTATCTCTATTCCCCGCATCCCCAGAGAGAACAGCAAACACTGGCAGTGAGTTTTACCTACAACATTTCCCTGTCCTCATTGTCCCCCTGCAGCTGGTAAAGGCAGGAGACACCTCATCAGCCCCGCTGGGTGGACCTGCCTCTCCGTTTCATCGGCACGGCCTGCGGCCGCTTGACGCTGCATGGGCCTGCCGCTCCTCCGCGGTGCCGAGCAGAAGCCCTCTACAAAGCCAGACTACACTAAATGTTTCACCAGAGGCTCCTGATCCGTCCCAAATCTCACGCTGTTGGAATACAAGGCACAACACGGGCACAACTTGGTGTTCACGCAGGAGAAGGTGCTGTCTGAGCCTTTCCTCCACTGTGCCACAGTGACTAGGAGCTAAGGCACCGTGCTGGCCACGTGGAGTCAAACATCTGGTTCCTCCTGACCTCCAGCAGAGATCCAGTCACTTCATTGAGTATCCAACAGCTCTGAGTTTGCTCTTTGGCTGCACAGGGTTTAGACGGTGCACGAGCTTTTGGAAAAAATGCACTAAAATCCAGCCCCGCGCACTTGGCCAAATCAGGCAAGATGGACTGGACTGTGGGATTCTCCATCTCTGCACTCTTCTGTGGGAGGCTAACCAATATATCAAGCCCCTCAAAGAAAGATTGCTTTAGAGGCAAACAGAGGGATTCCTCCAGATCTCTTGCCTGTGTTACTGAACAATATTAGGAGCAGGATATAGTCAAACAGCTTCATGGAGTTTCAGGACCAAGATGGAGTCTTTTTAGTAGATATCTTCAGTACCTCTACCAAAACCAAACATACGTGGTAAACAGGAATCTTCCTGAGCCAGTTGAACCATACAGAGTTCCTCAGACCCACAGCACACTGTCCTCACTTTCAGTTAAGAACGCAATCTGACACAGGCAGTGTCCCAGTGTCCCTTCGTCTTTCCTAGACCACAAGGTTATCGCAGGTCCACAGCTCAGCAGTGAAAAAAGCCAAATCTGGCCTAGGTCTGATATCAAACTTTTGGAGCTCCCTGTCAGTTCCAGGACACCCCATGATGTTCAGAAAAAACTGAACAAGGTTGTTTAACTGGATGACTGGTGATCTACCCTAGTCAGGTATTCTCTGGTAGAGACTGCAAACAGGACAACTTCTATCATCTGTGCTTTAGCCACCTCAGGAGGCCACGGTGGCTATGCCAATATCAGCAGATTGAGCAAGATTCACGATTGCCCAATCTGGTGGTTAGGGGTTTTTTTTCCCACCATGTTCTCTAGTACAGGTTTTGCACATGCCAGCAGGCTTTTGCTGAAGCTCAGGAAATAACCTGGACCAGAAACTATGTCTGTTAATCGCTGTGGACAAGACCAATTTGGGGGGAAGAGAAGAAAGTTTGGCATCTTGCCCCTAGGGCAAGAGAACAGATCCTTTCTCATTTTATTTTTTGTACAAACGTAACCTGTGAGTCCAGCTGGCTTCATTAGATTCTGGGCCATGTCTTAATTCGTATCTATTTGTCCAACTGGAAGAAATACCTGGCCCAGCTACCTCCCAGTGGCCATCCCCATGAAGAAGGTCACCAGCCAGCTGAGTAGCCTGTGCCATCAATCCCTAACCCACGTCGGTGACGGTGACCAGAGACAGCAAAGACCTGCCACCCACCCGTTAAGCTAATCCGGTTGATTGCAACTGAAACAAGTTACAGCCTTGCCCTGAGCAGCTCAGGTGGCAAATCTGAGGGGACACCAACCTCCAGCCCTTGTGATGAGCGGCAGCTGGAGGTGGGGTGGGAACCACAGCATTTTCCAGAAGCTCCTGTAGAGAAAGTAGCTGTCAATCAACATCCTTAATTGGTAGCAACAAATCTCATCACAGCCTGGTGCTTCAAAAAGCCATCTTCTGAAGCAGGGAGAGCTGCTATGGAGGAGGCTTGGGGAATGGATAACATGTAAAGATCCCTTTTGATGGGCTTGGGGTTAACCACCGTTACCATCAATTATTCATGGTTCCCATGTGGACTTAAGGCAAATAAGGTATTAAAAATTTACATCTCTCTTCCTCCCCACTCCTCCTTGCTATCATCACCTCTTAAGTATAGCTGGTGAATGTGAGCATTTGCTGTTAATTAGCTGTAATGATAGTTGCAAAGAAAGTACAAATGCCTTAACTGTGGACATATGATGTGTCCCTCATTAAACCCAGACTAATAGAAAATTCTTCAACTTCCTCTCTTTTATTCCAGAATTTCTGATCCCACATTAATTTAAGATTTATTACAACTGAAGATACAGGGCTAGATACTGGTCTGCTGAACATCTCTGAAGCCTGTGATGATTATATGATTTATGCAGGTTTAGGAACAGAGTAATTCTGGTATATTATAATATATTTTTATTTTGTAGACATTTTGTTCTTTCAAAAAAAATTTAATTAACTGTAAAAAAAAAAGTAATAAAAGTGATGTTTATATATTATTTATATAAAATAAATATTTTGCATAAACAGTTTTCATCCTCTGTGTGGGTTTCCATTTTGCACTTGCTGAAGTTCAGGAGAGTAGCATCAAACTAGTCCACCTCATTTTTCATTTATATGCAGTTTCACTTTCTGGTTGTTAGTGGTGTAAACTGCTCTGGCATAAATAGCTCACAGGCTTGAGAGTGTCCTGGACTCCCTTCCAGTTCACAGAGCCTTGAGTCTGTTACAGTTCAGACTAAATTTCTAAATTCTTTCTGCTCTGAAAATGCCCAGCACAGTGAGAGGAGTGTTACGCAAGGTGGTAGCAATCACAGTGTTGTTTCTTCTAATTCCTACTTCCTTACAAACTGTCACTTGTATTGCATGCCTATAATAGAGCTGATGAAAAATTTTACACCGTATTTCTTTTTTTCTGTTGCAAAAGGCTGACTAGATCAAAGCCAAAATGCTCTATGGCAATTTTCTCAGGTCATACTCTGAATAGCCAATACACCCATGATAAAGCTACTCACCTGGACTGTCTCATACCCAGTGGAGCCCCCCAGGCTACAAAGCCAGTCTTTTTCTGTGGCTCACTGAATATTTCATTATTTATACTAAGTGGAACAGCTTCAGGAGGAGAAATGGAAAATGTTTTCCACGCCAGGATGACAAATAGGCCAGTAATTCATTCTAGGCTTTGCTAATTTTTTTTAAAAGCAAACCTTGGGCTTTTGCATTTAAACAATTCAATGGTGTCCCAGTCAGAGCACCCCAGCAGTCAGAACAAAGAGAATAAAATATTCTTTTCAGCATGCACCTGGCTGGCCACTGTTGTGTGCTGCAATATAAACCTGTAAGTATCACCAGGCTGTTTCCTTTTATCCAATCTCATCTAACTCACACATGAACAATGCAAAAGTTGGGAATTCTCAGAGGAGCAATTGGAAATAGGCTGGACTGAGGATATATGCAGTTCACAGACGTCGCTGAGAAAGGGCTGGGCTTAGATTGCTTTGCATTTGCCCCTTGGAGACAGAGGACCTTGAGGCACTGTGAAGGATCGCTTCTCTCTCCTGCTGACCTCCAGACTACACAGGCAAATTGCAGAAGCTGCCAGCCAGCTAAAACACAATTTCATTGGGAAAGGGGGTAAATCAGCAAGGTGGAAAATGGGAAAATCTCAAATCATAAAAATGGCCATGATTGCCAAGAAGAGGAGACAGTGCATATAGCCCAGAAAAACATATTTTTAAGTTTGACATATGGCAGGTGATCATTGTCAAGAAATCCAAATGCCTTCTGATCATTTTCTTGCTTGTTGCACAAAATGCTATAGCGATGCACCAAAATCAGTGGGGGCACATCAAGCGGATTCACCTGCCTTCTGAAAGCACTGGACACAGTGTTTGCTGCCCATTTGAGCAAGGCTGGGAGAAAAGCTGAGCAGCGTACCCTTCACCTTGCAGGAGCGTAATGTCCAGAGAAGAGTAAGGACTCATTGGATTTGTGTATTCACCTGGGCAATAAAGCTCAGATCTGTCTTTCAGCCCACGCAGAAAACACCGGTGAAACTATTCTCAAGTTTAAACAACTGCCTAAAACCCTAGTTCATCAAAGGTGCAGCCCAGGCGCTCTAAATCAGTTGTGACTCTTGCATTTAAACACTAGGGTCTGGTATCCAGCCTAGGTAAGTGTATGGCCTGGGTGCCATAGGAGCTATCACACTTTTCCAGCCCTCTCTAGCACATATTCATTAGCCTAGGAAGGAAATGTGCTGCAAGTCCCACATTGTCTCTGCAGATTCCAGCTTGGCTTCCAGAACAAATAACCGGAAATAAGAATGATTGCAGCAGTGACAAAATGGTATTCGAGTGAGAAAACAAAACCTGCAAACTTATACCATGTAAATTGTACAGCCTCCAACCTCACAAAGTACATTTTTGAAGAATGCACTTTAAATAAAAATTAACAATTGGAACTAATTAATCTTCCTATTACTTTCCCTATCACTTTCCCCATCAGCTTTTTAAAAGTCAAAGGTAGTTGTTTTGGTTTTTTTTTTTCCCAAAGCAATATGTTACCACCACCTCCCAGGTATTCTTTTTCCAAAGCAAGCCCTAAGAGTCATCTTGCAATAACATATTACAGGAAATGTAATAGAGGAGAAAGTGAAGAAGCAAAAAGGAGACTGTGTATTTCTCCAGAGATTGTAAGCGTATGCTACATAATCATAAACAATATACAATGACATAAAATCTGCCATAAATATTCTCATATGTAGCATTCTTTAATCGTGATGAAAGGGGAAACTGGGGCTTCCTTGGGGGATGGTGTGTTCTCATTTGTAATCATATCTGTCTTCTCACCATGAAGCATTTTAAGTTTCAACCAGTTTTTGTGATTTTGAAAAGGCTTAAAGAAAAAAAAAAAAAAAAGGTCAGAAAGGTGGTGAAAGGAGGGGAAACTTGGTAATATGTTTGAACCCCCTGGTTAAAATGGAAATGCAGAAACCCTGCATGAAACCCGTCCATTCAGCAGATCATGTCTGCAAAGGACCAGTATGTCTATTTGACATTTTTAGAGGTGTCACTGTAGTTATCCAGGCACATTACGACCACTGATTGTCCTCCAAAGACTCATTTATTTCAGCGGAGCTATGTTGATCTGCCTGGCTGCAGGGTTGCCTCCAATTCTCAGACATAACATAAAGCAAGGGAGGCAGTAAACAGCCCCCCAACAAAAGAATGTCTTTTGCCTAAAAATGGTGTGTCAATTTAAGTGGAAAGTGTGTTAATTTAACTAGAAAGCAGATGTGTACCACGAAGAAAAGAATTCTGCTCTAGTGCAAGAAACCAACAAACATCATCTCCAGACAGCCCATAGGGGGAACAGTTAAAACCTCAGGGCAAAATTCTACCTAAAGTAAATGCTGTTTGACAGCACAAACTATAATTACTATTGTGATTGTATCCCTCATTAACAACAATAGCATGTAATGCAGTAGAAAGCAAAGCTTGTTTCAGCACCCTCTTTCATAAATATATATAACATTCTAAAACCTGTCAAATACATGACATTTTAAATGCATTGCTGCCTGTCCTTCCACAGCATCCCAAAGGTCTTGGCAAAGTCTGCATCTAGTCCTGTGAGAACTGTCTGCCTCTGTGACGTGAATTTTTCTCAGCCCGTATCGAGGAACAGGTATGCATACACCACCACCACTATGCAGACAGAGCTGGGGAAAATTCCTGATCTAAGCTTGCCATTCGAGATGTATGGCAAGAAGAATAACTTGGTAGACAATTAGGTACAAGCTTCACCTGGAGCCAGGTGGTTCAGAGGTTGGCGGGGTGAGGACACAGCACACCAGTTTCCAGTACTAATGGTGTACACCCGTCTGCATCACATCCAGTGCCTTTGACTCCTACTCCTGAACAAGCTGGTGTGCAGCTGGATCTGCCAGGGAGACTGCCTTAAGTACAAGACCAGAGTGATCCCTGGGGATTTGTAGTGAAAGACTGAAGCTGTTCTACTACTGGCTCATAGAGTTGTTCAGCAGCCTAATTTGAAAGCCAAGTCCATATTACATCATTCAGGTACGCCGATGAATTGCAGGAAAGAGAAAATTGCAACAGGTATAGACATCATTCTTCTGGCAAACCCCCTCCGTGTAAATGAAGTTACACTGGCAAAATAAACATTTTGATGGAAAATTGTCTGTCCTTCAAACAGGTAATTTATCTATAAATGCAAAAATCCTGGTACCAAAATAAATCAGACCTCCACTAGGGGCCTTAGCCAACATCTCTCTCCCAGTATAACCTTTGTAGTGCAAACCAACCCCAAGAGGATCATTAAAAACCACTCACAGAAGAAAGATGGATTTAAGATTAGCAGAGATCAGGATGAGGTTTGGAAGGGACTTTTCTCTTTGAGGAACTTAGAGGGAAACTCAGTGATCTCAGTATTAAAAGCAGGGACTGTGTCCTTGAAACGTCTATATTGCTGGCTGAAAACACATTTCATCAAAACATGAAAGAAAAAATGATACCATTTTTGAAAGCTTCATCGACCATGTTCCATGAAGTATGTGAGGACTTGCTTAATTTTATGCAAATAAATGATTTTCTTGAAAGCATCAGTCTTTAACCGCACACTTAACTACTTGCTACATGATACTTTTAAGAAATAGCACCCACTTCCTTTGGTGAAGACTCTTAATGGATGAAAGAAGGACACCTAAATGATATCAAGTTGGCCTCATTCCCTCTCATAGAAAGGCCCTCAAGCCATGTGCTTTGAAATAATATTATTTTCTTCAGAAGAGCAGGAAGATGGGTGCTTCCTTCAAGCAGATGTCAAAGCCCATCTTCCTGGCAGAGCAGGGAAACAGAAGATACATCTTAAGAGCATAGGCCACATCAAGAGATCGGTCAGATGAACCATGGAAGAGGCACTAAATTGGCAAACCAAAAGAGAAGCAATAAAGATCCATATTCTGAAAGGGATTAAGGCACCCAGTTCCTATTTCCTAGGAAATACCTAAGGAAGTGTTGTAAAGTCTGCAGAAGATCTGCCACTGTTTTTTTTTTAATCTCTGGACTTAAAGCTAAAAAAATCCAGGAAATCAAAGGGAAAGTGAGCACTTAAAGAGGAATTAGATTCCAAAATCCATTTGGAAGTCTTGTCTGGGCAACTTAGCAAGCTCCCAGAGGGTCCCAGGTAGCTATTGATAGCCCCACAGGGATGTGACTTCTTACTTTGCACGAGCAGGCAGTTGTGATAAAAGACCATTTTTATTTCCCTTGTAAAGAAAAGTCAATGTTCATTTGTTTGGGAGGCCTCCTTGACAGAAAGCTTTATCAGCCATGAAATTAGCCCTTCATGCTCTCTTAAGCCAATAGGCCAGGACGGAGATGCCTACTGCACCTGATGCTTGCAGTTAGTTCTGATTAGCAGCCCCTCATGGATTTCAAACAGCAGCCTCCTTAAATGCGGGCTGTAAAACTTCACTGGCTGCACTAAATCAATAGGGAGGTGAGAGACGGGGTTGGAGAATAGAGGGGAGAAATAAACAGACACTAAAGCTACAACATTATTATCTGCTTTGGCAAATAGCCACCAAAATTGCTCAATATACTGTATACACACAAACATACATTTGCGTACACGTGTAGAGTATGCCTGGCAAAGGAAAAAAAAAAAAAGAAAATATCCCTTAAATAATATGTCAGTTCTCTTGGGCAAACAAGAAGCAAGCAGCTATATTTAGCAAGGAAATAAAAGTGTATTGTGAAGCCCTGGAGACCTATTATGACAATGCCCTCTGCACTTTCAGTGCTTAGAGGATTCTTATTTACTTGACTATGAGAGGATTGCTAGAAACCCATAAAGTGCCACCAGGAAGTCCAGGTGAGCTGCAACCTCTTGGTGACGGTGGGATGTGACCATTGGCTACCCAAAATTTCACAGCAGTGCTATCACAAGGATCACATCCCCCCACTGTGGAAACTGTGACCCACCCCAAGGATACCTCAGTAATTTATCAACTTAGCAATACAGAGTCGGAAATAGAAAACTGATCTTGGGAATATTCCTGCTTGAAAGTAGATCTTTTAAAAGAGGAGGGAGAAAGCCTAGACCTAATGTGTGTGGTGGGTTTTCAGGGAGAGATCCGGAGGACCTGACTCAGAGTCCACAGAAGGATTGATGCCGACTGGATCAACCCGACGTTACACAGGAAATCATCAACACAGTTTAATACGGGGAGTAAAGGAGAATAGAGGGTAGGTTTCACCTCATCTAATTTTCAACATCTGTAATGTAGACAGCTCTAGCTGAACTAGTGTCCCTTTGCTGCCAGAGGAAAATAGGGCTCTCTTTAATTGCAATTCACCTGACTTATATTTGGATGAAATTATTTTTACTCTGAAAATGTCTATTTCTGTCTACTGACTGTAACAGAGGCATAGGGCAAATTTCATTCAGAGTGACAGTGACAATGGGAAACAGAGACTGACACAGAACAAATTCCATTAATACAAAGAGTTATTAGAAAATGTGCTATTTTTTAGTTTGCTTTAGATAATCCTACAGAATAGACCAGAATTAATTTCTTTCTAATGACATTTTATTAAATAGGCTTAAAAATCTCTCTCTCTCAATAGCATAGGAAATACCTTTAGAGGGAATTTGCTTTGACTGATTTAATTTCTCTTCCATATCACAAAAGTCTTCCCTGTAGATTTAGATCAGAACCAGGGACTTTCCCAGAAGGAACCTGAACGCGTTTTGGCCACACACTGATAGGATTGCATTTAAAAGCATAATGAAGTCACCTGAATGGAATGAAACAGGATGCACTAGGGGTAGGCTGAAATTTGGAAAGAGAGTTATTCTCAGACTGGGTGACCAGTTGCACATTTATGGACTGCAAGTGAGGCTTACAGCAAGGTCAGCATCTTGAAAACCCAACGGATAGTTCATTATATGTATACCTCCAGACCGCGTGCTAAAGATACAGCTGGGGCAGTCTCTGCGAGCGTGGGAGCTTGCCACTTTTAATACTAGCTCAGCACTCCTTTCTGCTTCTATGCCCCCACGCGTAAAATTAGGATCATAATTTTGCTTTCATCTTCCTCACCATGGTGTTGTGACTATTAATTAGTTAGCGTGTGCAGAGACCTGGATAAATGCTAAGTTTTAATCAGGTCTTGAGGAGCTTGGGGAACGCAGCAGGGACCGAGCAGGGGGTGGAAGAGCGAGTTGTACCGGTCCCATCTGCTTGGCACAGGATGATGCCCATGGCATTGCCTCCCCGCGGTCTCCCTCCTCGCACCCCTCCAGGTGGCAGCTCCAGCTCTCGGTGGAGGGGTCCTGCTTGTTTGGCTGGCTCATTCTCAACACCTCCAGCCTCCTTAGCTGGTGTGACTTGTCTCTGGCAAAGGATCGGTCCGTGCTTCTTCCACTAGGAAGAGTACAGTTTGGAGCAGCATTCGCCAACCACTCCCGTTGCCCCCACAACCTTACTAAATTTCTTCCTGCCAGATGCTCACGGGGATTCAAAGTGGGATTCAGTTCCACCCAGTATTTTGAAAATGTATGATTAAATCGGATGGCCAGCACCTCTTCTATGCCAGCTAAAGGAAACTGTGGAATGTCGTGAGTGGAATAGCGCCAAGGGTTTGCATCTTTGCATTGCAACCTTATTCTCCCTCTTTTGGGACCATTGGCTTTCACTCTCCCCCCTCCTTTGTTTGATTGGTTTGGTTTTTTTTTTTTTTTTGCTGTGGTGATTAGCCCCTTTTGAACAGAAGCAAATATCTGTACTCCCTGTATTTTTTCCAGGAGCATCGCCTACTGTATAAACTACAGGAGTCAGCTGTCTTTTTGCCACTACTTCTTTCACCAGGTCTGATATTCTGGGACCAATGATGTTGCATAGGACACAACTCTCTCAAACATAGTGTAATTCTTCACAAAGCACAGAACCAAGTTCCACAGGAAGCTGGGCACAGTATTCAGAGGTGGAAACTTGGAAATATATGTAAAACAAGCGGTTCTGTTGTGGGTGGAACAGAGAACTCAGGAAAAGCAGAAGCATAACCCCCTGAATTAATGATGAATCCCAGTACTCAGAGATGTGTCTTTTAAACAACCTTTGATAATTGGCCTCTCGGTAGCATGTAGTGCACATCCTGAAATAACGGAATGGAAATCAGCATCAATCAACACAGCATGAAGCTCCTTCTTCCCCAGCAAACACATATCCTTGCTAAACACTGGTGGCTGTTTGTCCTAAATTTAACACCAATTAGGGCCTGATCCTCAGCTCCGCCTGAAGGAATGAATGTCCTCCATACCCATCCAAGTCCATCAAGAAACACAGAAATATCTCTTAGAAGACATTCTGCAGAATCAGACCCTTAATAGTTTGATAGCTTGAATGCTAACATTGCCCGGAGCACTTAAATTGATAAACAGTCAAAGACATCCCTGTACATTTATAAACAACAAAACAGAGGCAACAACAACAGAGGAAAAAAAAAAAAAAAAAGACGCTATTGCTGTGCTTCTCCTATGTGTCTTGAGAGCCAGGAAATCTGCAACAGAGATAAGAGGGTCTAGTAAGAGGAAAGAGAAGAGGTGGCATTGATGGGGGAAGCGTAAATAATTGGCGTGAAGACTCACTTCATGTCAGAAAGGCAAACTGGGCTAATTTTCTATGAACATCCCAGAGAGGAATCAAGTCTCGTTTTATTTCAGCTATGGAAAAAAAAGAGCACTCTGCCACGTTCCTGCTTTCCAGGTGTAAAAGGCAAGGAAAGTTTCTCACACACCCATCAAGCCACTTTGCTAGGCTGAGAATGCAGGAGGAAGGCTCAGCTTTAAAACATGCAGCACACTCTATCCCTGCCTCTGTACTAAGCCGTCGGCAAAATGGTGCCAGGTCTCTGCAGCCACTGGCGAAGACGTCCCTATCCTCTTTACATCCACGGCCCTTCACATTCAGCCCTTTCTCTCCAATGCATTTGCAAACTACTTTGGTGAAAGTTAACATTTGCAGGAGGGATGGGTGTGTGAAATCTATATTGGCTTTCGCAAAATGAAAACACTGAAATTTGCCTAACTACTGCATGAGCTATGTCCTGACTACCACTAAAT
>JAVJGG010000001.1:37726656-37738863 GCA_035590195.1 Aviceda cuculoides | reverse complement strand
CATCCAGCGCTGTTTGCCTTTGTTCTATAATAAACTTATAAAATTCATGAAATTAAGCGTGAGTGCATTTCTCACAGGTGGCAGCTTTAACTTTGCCCCAGCCCATTTCTTCTCAGAGCAACCTACTACAATGAAACAGATCCAACTCACGGAGCCAAGGAAGCACCAGTCTGCAAGTGCCATGTAGTGAGCAACACACAGGCAGCGAGACTGCATTGAGACATTAATTAAAATTAGGTCCTCTGGCTGGAGCTTGAATTTGTGAAATTATGGGGGTGTAAAGGAATGAAAAGACTCTCCTCAGTGGTGCCATCAGACAGAGATATTGTGGAGATTCTGGGCATACCTGGGAGGGCTTTAGTGTCAGAGAATATCCTGCAACAGGCCCTGCTCTTCCTGCTTTGGGTTGAAGTGAGAAATGGCCATTATCAGCTGTCCATCATTTTGGCAGCTGATAAGGAGGGGGACGACATTGCTCGAGCCTCTTATCAGCCCTCCCAGCTATGAGAGACCTGGGCGCAGCTAATCTGACCTGCTGCTCCTGGCAGCCACCAGCAAGTGCCAAGTCTTAGATGGATTTTGGAGGTGAAGAAGGCAGGAAGCTCACCACCCTGGAGAGGCAGCTAAAGCAAACCCCACCGAGGTCACAAACAAGGTGTTTCTTCCCTTGTCGAACCAAGAGAACTCCGCTGAAACCCACTTAACTCAAGGAATTATAGTTGTTATTCCAGAGCATCAGAAAACACAATTTCCCTCATTTCTTATCCTTTTCTAGGGTTTAGAACATGCGCAATTCAACTGTATTCATTTTTTCTTAGGAATTAGACTCAGAATATTCAATGCAAATGAAAGAACCAGATGACAACTTCCCAGTAAAACAATAGCCTGCTGGAAAGTGCTGATCTGATGAAATGCAAAGTTTCATAGTAATAACTTGATTGGGAAGTTTCACTAGAAAAATTTTGCCTAAGCAAGGTCAAATATCTAATTTTCTGTTCGTCTAAAAGTTTCTCATTTGATTTTCTATGTAATAGTAATGTTTGAAGTAATACTACTGAAGATAGTGGTTTAATACTATAATACTATCTTTTTGCCATGGTCAAGTTTTGTCTAAATTAAACATTTGGACAAGCTTGAAGTGAAATCTTTTAAGAATACGCATTTCGGAGCATGAAAAAAAAATCCATAATGTCATTAGCAAAGCTTAAACATATACAAAAACAGCAACAAAGGGATAGTAGTAACATTACTTCCATCTTTACAGTTTGCCTTACAATTTCAGAGGAGCTGGTCTTACCCTCACAGCTCGCTCTTTCTTCTCCCAGAGAATTTCCATGTAATTATCCTGTATCTTGACAGAATCTCAGAGTGCTTCTACCTCTTTTGGAGGCTTTCAAAGCCTTCCCAGGATTTGATCAACAGGAGTCAAACCTTCCCATATTTTCCCAATGGGACCACTTGAATGAGCAAAGAGGAGAACGCATTTGCAGAACTGCCTGTTAAGTGATTGCACCAGACAAATACAGAGCCCATATTTAGGAGCCTGGCCAGAGAAGCCCACTGAGGTAACGATAATGAATAATAAAAAATAACGAAGGGAAAAAAGTAACAAATACTGTAGCTATGCATTAAACTCACTCTATCCCAAGTCCAAACAGCCTAAAAAATTCACAGTGGCCAAAAGTGGGTTGCCTCTCAGCTTCTCTCGTGTATACACAGACCATGCTTAGCTAACCCAGGCGTGCTTGGTGGGACAACAACCCGTCGAACATGCACGGTTCTCATGTCTGGAGGGTGCGATCCAGCACGGCTCTCTGGAAGGCACGTCTACCTGATCCTGAGGGCTAACAGTGCAATGTCCTTAGTCAGAAACATGAACACCACCACCCCCCCGCATTGTGTTTCTGGCTAAACTTAGAGCTTAGGCACTTGTAATAAATCACCTAAAAAAAGTCAAGGGAAAAAAAAAATAAACAAAAAACAACACAAACAGCTCGAATAGCAATTTACAAAGTTGCTCAGCACAGCAATATTTAAGGCTGTTCTTCACGATATGTCATTTTCAGATAAGTTAATAAAGAAATATAGGAGAGAATCAATTTTTAGTAATCATTAACATGTACAGTAGTGAAACCTCCAGGCTATTCAATTAATTCTAGACCATAATTATGACCCACGAACAAATTGTATAAATCAGCATTTTTTTATTTAACCATACAAATCAGACTCTGATCTTGAGTGCAAATCAAGAGTTGTATATTTCACAGCTCTTGCTGTCCCAGAAAATAGGCTCTCCAAAGATTCAAGCCCCTTGAGGCATAAACTGTGCATACTTCAAATTCCACAGGGATCACAGTAATTATAGTAATTTTTAACTCAACATGTCACAGTGCCCCAGAGACATTCAGGTTGCTTAATAGAATGCAGAGAAGGAAAGGTGAAACCAGCTGGCTAATCTAGCAAATTCTACATCTGAGGAGGAAAAGCAGATAAAAAAAAAAAAATTAATTAAAAAACAAAAAACCCCAAAATAAACCAACCAACCAACCAAAAAAACAACAACAAAAAACAAACAAACAAAAAACCAACCAACCAAACAAACAAACAAAAAAAACAACCAAAAAAACCCCCACCAAAACAACCCAAAATCTCAAACCCACCATTCCAGTCCAGGACCAAGCTCACCTGGAGAAAGCTACAACAAAGAGAGGAGCTGAGTTTCCTACACCTTGTAGCCCTTTGTGTTACTAGTGCAGTTATCCTCCGTGGATTTCAAAGCACATTGTGGCTGCAGCATTACATTTACTGCTTTAGTCTTACAATGTATTTTAACAGACAGCCCAAGGCTCAGAGGCGAAGCCGCTTACCTAAGAACATACAGTCAGCAAATTTCAAAAACCATAGAATGAACTCAGGAGTTCAAAAGGTCTCCACACATTGTACCTAGGCACACGCATGAAGGGACACTAGAGATTCACAGTCCCTGACACTGGAAGAATTCAGGACGACCTTTTCAAAAATCAGTGGTAATTTGTTTGGGGTCCCTTGTGCTCTTGGGCAGCAGCATCGACACCAGCAATTTGGCCGGCTCGCTGCTTCCCTCCAGGGCCCCGGTCTCTCTGTCATTCCTGCTGCATCTCTGTTAGTTCATTCCCCAGTTTAGATCCATAAGGCGTAAACGTGGCCCTTGGGTGCACGTTCCCAAGGCGAGGGATGTTGCACACCAGGCACTTGTGTCCCTGCATCCCCCAGGGCTCGGAGCTGCCACTCCAAACAAATAAACCAGATTTAAGCCTGGTAGCTCAACAGGTGAATTCACAGCCCAAGAGGAGTTACCTCCTACCCAAAAAAGGGGCAGAAAAACACAATCCAAGCCCCAGGTTTTTTCTTCACTATGTTGTTTGACTGCAGCTTTGATTCACCAGTAATGAGTAGGCAGACTGGGCATGATAGTGATAAAAGTGATCATTTTTTAATAGAGAAAACACTGTGACTTCTGCAAATAAAATCTAGGTTAGGAAATAATTTTAACTAAAATGAGATTTGGCCGCAACAAATCTTCATAATAAATTGTGAATGAAGCTCTTAATTTTAACCTCCCAAGATATTTCATTATCATGTGTTTAAAACAGGCGAAAATAGGCAATAAACATCCATCTTTGCATCTAACCATCTATATATTTCTTCCCAGAATGCCTTCTTTGCAGACATCTCTTTAAAAAAACTAACCACACCAGATACCCAGCCCAGTTTCTAAACCAAAAAGGATCAGCTAAACCTTCAGACTTTGGAAAGCTTGTCTAAATTCCCACACAAACAACATTGTTAAGTTACAGTTAGCTATGGTTGTAAGTAATGCCATCCTTACACAAAAAACATGACAAAGACACAGCAGTTAGAAAAGCTTAAACATGAAAAAAAAAAAAAAGATATAAGCAGTTTAAGCACTTTACATAAATATTCTATTGCCTTTATATTTCACACATTTTGTTACAGACAATATTGACATATGATACTTCACCATATACATTCCAATAACAACTTCAGCTCCATTCTTTGAAATATATTCATGATACCTTTCAATCCAGATTCATATGCACTTATATTGTTGACAGTTTAAGTATATAATCTATTTAGATTAATACACATACTCAGGAAAAAAGGAAAACCTGTCTATCTATTTTAGACACCTTCAGTATGTCTTAAGACTAATAATAATAAAAATGAGTACCTAGACTAACCAGTATAAGTACAAGTCACTATAGCTCCTTAATATCAAAACAAGTTTACAAAAGTTAATTCTACCTTCTCGTCCTTTTCTCTTTTTTTTTTTTTTTCTTCCCCATTTTAAAGTGACCTGGTTAAGACAGTGCTTTAAGCACCATGATATTCAGACCACTGGGAAACAACCAGAAGAACAAATTCCCAAGCTAAGATATCATAACACAGACTGCTGGAGCCCTGTCTAATATATATATATATATACATATATATATGGGGTATTTTTTTTGTTGTTCATCTCAACTCTGACACAGCAGCTTGGGGAGACAGACGAAGGCAAACGTGGCTGGTGACACATGCTCACTAAGCTCGTTGTAGAAAGGTCAATATTCCTTTCTTGCTGCTGCATGAATGACAGGGAGAGAGGTCACCGCCAGCTGAAAACTGTCACCTGGAGCTTTCACCATGTGACGTGCCAAGCCGTAGCAGAGGATTAGGCTAGCTAGTTTGAAAAAAACCAGTCCAATTTACCACCTAAACGACCTATGCACAGAAGAAGCACCCTTCAGAACCCGAGGTGGCTCTAGGTAGATGCAGCAGGAGCGATTCCCCCAAGTCCCAGTCTCAGGATGGCTCCGATGCCCTCGCCTGTTCCATACACACAAAGGCTCTGCTCGTACAGCGAGAGGGTTAAGGATGTTTTATACACTGATGGTTTGTATCTTATCCAGCCATTTGAGGCCCATCATCAAAACATCTGACATTCCTGAGCGTGGCTTTCAGGTTAGGGCCACTGGAAAATTCCTGCTTCAAGTCAAGCCAAACTCCTAAGAAAGGGCAATTCCGGAACAGATCTATCAGATGAAAATATCATTTCAGCTGTTGTGAATCTCAGAGACCTAGACTCCTGTGGTTATTCTGTGAGGATATTTGTTCGTTTCTCTTCAAAAGGGCGGGCTTAAAATTAATCTCTTTCAGACAGAGACTGAATTTAAATACAATCAAACATGTTGCTTTGAAGCGCTCATTTTTCT
This sequence comes from Aviceda cuculoides, assembly GCA_035590195.1. Lineage (NCBI taxonomy): Eukaryota > Metazoa > Chordata > Aves > Accipitriformes > Accipitridae > Aviceda > Aviceda cuculoides. Next base: position 37,733,608 of record JAVJGG010000001.1, on the reverse strand, counting down.
TATTTAAATTTTTATAGATACATACATAATAGTGCTCAAGGAAGAGTTTTTCATGTTGGTTTCTGAAGTAGGTCAGTCTCAGCACTGCCTGCCTATAAAGGAGGTGGCATGAAGAACCAGATGTAGAACGCAGAATCTATTGTTTGTTATCTGTGGTCCAGAAGAGAGTATTTCAGTTGGAAGGGACCTACAATGATTTTCCTGCATTTCCTTTCCCTAACCCCCTCAGCCTCATCTACTGTTAAACTCCAGATCCCAGTGTTCTCAAAATAAAGTTGCAGCTATGCCTTTCCTCAGGCACAAAGGCTTGCACAGGCGGTAAGGAAGAGCTCCAGTCCAGCCGCCGCTCTTCTTACTTCCAACTGGGCTACCGTAACTACCCACGTTGCCGTCTCCAGTTCTGACTTTAGGATATGACATTAGGGTCTGAGCGCAAGGGTGACGGCAAACACATCGTGGCAGGGCCTTCTTGCCCTGCACATGCTCTTTTGGGGCCACACCAGCTGGAAAACTCATAAATAGAAATCAGACTTAAGTTTCTTTACATTTTTCGCCCTCCCCGACTTCCTAACTTCCTTAGCACAGAAGGCTTTGGATGTAGAATAGGTGAGCTGCTTAGTTCAGGCATGTTTTCTCTTCCGTTAAGGCTTACAAGCTTTTCTTTCAAAACTGATCCATTGTACAATAACTAGAGGAAAGAAAAGCTTTGAACTACTTTTCTGGTTATTGTATCCTGTTCTCAGCCTCCAGACTAAGGTTGGCAAGCTGAACTGTAGAAGATATATTCAAGGGAAGATAATTACCCTTATTAACTACAAGAGTTTAAAGTGAGGGTGCACAAAGTCATTTTAATGTTTAGTCCAAACTCAGATTTGGCCTGCTTAGTAGGAAGAAAATATTAAAGTGGACTTGCAGAAGCAGACCTGTGTTTTCACTCTGTGGTGGAATAAATATCCACAACTGTTTCCTTTCTTGATTTCTAAATCAAGTTTGGCACAATGTAAGTGTGGAGAGATGCAATATTGTCTCTGCAGAGGAACAGCAACCAGAGGGATTGAAGTTAAATTATGAATAAAAAAAAAAAAATAAAAAAAGCAGCATTTATCTATAAATCCAATAAGGCAGGGTGTTGAATATATAGCAATCATAACACAGTTTAAAGCAAAATGAAAATCTGTAGCCATTCCAAGTGTGATTTGGACTTGAATGGTACATTATAAAATTTGGTACATGGAATGGGTTAAAATTCAAAAAAAATTTAATACAAAGCTTATTACCCACTTTTACTGTGAACAGCCTCAACAAACCACAAGCATATGCTTACTGTGATCTCTTAGCCTTTTTGTTCTTTCATTTTCCCAGCTAATCTCTTCACAGGGCATACTGAGATGAGGGGATGGATAATGAGATAATTTTCTTGGATCTAAATCGGAGGATGATATTATTCAAGAAGATGGACATTTTAATGTTTTTTTTGTTATAATGGTGTTCTTACAATGGCTCTGTTTGACTTAATATGCAGCACCATCTCTCAGTTTTCAGATTACTGTAATTCTCCATGATTCTAATCTGCACATTTGTTGGAAAGTTCACATCTCTAACCTCTTATCAGATATGTCTATACTGGATGTTATGGATCAAGTAGAGTCTTGAAGTGCTGTGTCACAAGCCAGATCTAACACAAAACCAAGTGAAAGTAACACTAAGTGTGTGTGAATAAATCTGCCTTGGTCTAATATATCTAGCTACCTGGCCATAGCTAACTGAGACGCTATACAGAGCTTTCTTGTGTCTGTTTGCAATTTGGTAATATATTCACTGGATGCTGTTCCAGGTTTATTGGCTTTGTGACCAGGTTCAAGAGAGGCAAGTTATAACGGAGGGGATTTGTGCTGCTCTTCTGCCATGATGAGTACATAAGAATAAATAATCTCCTCATCTTCAGTGCATTTTTCTCAGAGTAGGTATCAATGTGAAAATGTTAGGACTGTCAGAAAAACAAAAATTATGCCGGTGTCAACTATTTGGTTTCATGATGCCATCCAAAAAGACAGGTTATAGGACACCATGCCAAGACTTAAGGCAAGGGCTGCTATTGCTGCACGATGAGGTGTCAAGCTAAGGGCAGCCTTAGATGAGGTTGCGGAGAACCACCCAGCCTATGGTACCTCTGAGGGACTCCTCTGAAGGAAATGCCTTTGTTTACTGTAGCCTGCAGAGAAATAGAATTTCCAAATTGCCCTATGGAAAGAAATGATAGCACATCAGTCAAGTGGCCAGGCCCATCGTCCCCCATGCACAGAAAGGGAACGGACAGCTGAGGTCCACAGGAGTAAATTAGTTCTCACACGATGAATGTTTTAATGCACAGGTTTTAGGGCATGTCCCCAGCTGAAGAATCCATTACTGTGAGTTTTGGCTTCAAATTCTTTCCCCTCTATAAGAAAAGAGTAATGTAAGCACCAAGATACAGCATACCTTGTGTGAGGAGCTGGTCAAAGCTTTTCCAGTTTTCTGCACTGTCTCAAAGCTCCACTGGCCCAGGGAAAGACTGCCTTCTGGAGCCCTGAAATTATCTTTCTGTGCGCAGAATTTGCAGCTGATCACTTTGGACACCCATCCATTTATCTTCAAGCCTCACTTACACCGATGTCAGATCATCTTCAGCATGACTTTGTGCAGCAAGCAGGTATGCTGTGAAAGGCTCTGGAAAAGTATTGTAAGTTCTTCCTATATGCCAATACAAAAGAGAGTAGGGAATTAAGGTTGTCAGTCATCACACCTTTCACAAAGTTAGGAAAACAGTCAGATGTACTCTTTGAAAAGGACAAATTCATTCTCTGAATGCTAAAGGTCACACAGTGTAGAGTAAAATAACTGATCTTTACATGAAAACTTTCTCTCGGGGATAAGAGAGCTCGCCTTTAGCCTCAGTCTTTGTTAAAAGGTGGAATTTTCAGGAGGAAAATCAGCCTTCTTTCCCATCATTTGCTTGCCTCATAAAATATGCAAGAGAGTGTTGGCAATGAACCCTGCATCAATTCATCAACGCACCATTCCTGAAGCTTAAACTTTCATCGTGCAGGAGAAAAGTCACCATCTGATAGTAGGTTAGATCCATACTGATGCTCTCAGTGCATCAATAATTAAGCAAGACTTTCAGCCACATCGTTTAATACGACAAAATGTTTCTTAAGAATTGTGAAATTATCACCCCCCAAAAAAAAAGAATTACCAAGATTATAAAGAACCCGTCATGTTCAGTGGCCTATGTTCAGAGACATAGAGCATTCCTTCCACTTACTTTAACACAGCAGTAGCACTCAATGGCTTCAGGCTGTAATTAACAGCACAAAGCTCTCTTACTGGGAGACAGGATAACAATTCAACAAAGTATATCTATATTCTACAGCAGGTTCCTGAGATGCTCAGGGTTTAAATAGCTTTTAAAGCAAAGCTAAAGGAAGTGGCACAAATTACAGCTAGTACAGGTGAAGAGAAGCAACAGAAGCCAAGCACTAATAAAGGAAATTAACGCCCTTAATTAATTCTGCTGGTGTAGTCTGCTAGGTCCAATCAAAAATGCTGTAGTGTAAGCTGTTCTCCACATTTCTGGGGCTTTTGAAACATTAAATACCAAACTGTTTCTAAAGCAAATGCCATCCATTCTCTTGGAATAATACTACAGCATTAGTAAAAGAAGCTTGTAGGATGCTCCTGGTTTTAGAGCTCATGCAAAATACTTTGGGAAGTTTGTCTGCACATGGAGCAAAAAAAAACCCCAGAGAATTCAGGACTATTCTGCAAAGGCCAGATGCTCATCCTTTAACCTGCAAACTTTGCGCAACACTCAAGGACAATTCCTCCAGGTTTTAGTCCATTCCCGGAGACTTTTTAGGACAAGAGATGGAGGACACACAGGTTGGATGAATTGTTCTGATGGTGGTAGCCTGCTACCAGACCTCATCTTTCCTGGGGACCTAATCTTCCCTTCTTTTGTAAACGGAAAAGGATAAGGTTAGAGAACAGCTGTGCAGTCACAGGTGTCAGTGCTCAAGGACATTTTCACATGATCACAAATATCTGAGTCATCCCAGGTCAGCCCAGTTGTAGCAGACCTGCAGATCACTACTATGAACATTATTTCAGCTGGTATCAGTTCATTGTTTCCAAAAGACACTGATTTTTCCTCTGCCTCTGCAGAAAATGGTCTGGTTGTGACAGACAGCCTGGTCTGAATTTCTGCTTTGGGTAAGTTGTCTGACATCTGGAGACCCAGGACTAGTTGCTGGACTTTGTAAACAAAATTACCACAAGGAAAAAAAGAGTAGCCAGGTAAAATAGTTCTGGTCAGGAAGCTTACCAGGTCTTTGGACTCTCTCCCTCATGGTCAATGTGCCCTTTCTCATGAAGTTTCACTCATCACACTACGCAGCTGTTAGATTGAGATGCCAGGCACTGGACTGTGCAGAATTACACCCAACTCTACCATTCCCAGGCGAGAAAGAGAACCCCTTATGGTTGAAACAACTGAGCAGGATGCATGACAAGCACCCAAAAGATTCCCTGTGAATTGGGAAAGCCCTGTCTCTATCAACTCAGTCATTCTCTGCCTCAGTTTGTCATGCCTAAAAATCAGGCTGAAAAAGTCTACTCTGTTCATCTTGGTTATTTTTATTGCAAACTTACTGGGAGAGGAATTTTCTCCCATCATGTGTGTTTCTAGCGGCTGTCACAGAGGAATCATGTTAGCTCAGATTTTAGGCATATTCTTTTGATAGTACAGCTAATAAGAACTGTAGAAATGTCACTTCTCTTGTCAGCAGCTTGATCCTCAGTGTACTTTCCAACCCATAGTCTCACTAGCTTTCTTTTGTCCCTGGGAATTAAAACGGAAATCTCAAAGCAACTGCAGCAGCAAGTGGTGGATAACTACAGTTAGTGTAACACAGAGGCTAGACCATTTCTTCTGTAGCTTTTTTTTAACTTTGCTTTCTTGGTACATAAATATGGATTTTGTTACTAGCTGAGTTGGAAGGAAAACCAACAAGAATGTTTCTAAACCTCTGCAGAAAATCTTTTTTTACCTCCCACGTGGAAAAGGTGAAGGATCGATATTTAAAACAGGGTGGTTTTTTTTTAATTTAAAGTCAATATTAACTCAAACTACTTGGGACTAATTCAATTATCATCAGTAAGAAAAAAGGTAGCTTGTGATGTCAGCTTTTCTGCAACCATTCAAGATGACAGCTATTTTCTGAAATAGCTGAAAAGTGACCTAAAACATCCCTTTCTGATTTATTTCTGTTTACCATAGGTGTATTGTCTCCACTCTTGCTCCTAATGAGGGAAAAGAACAAGATCAGAAGCAGCAGCAGAGAGAAAAATGTTGTAACATCCCTTCAGATCTCTCTCTCTGTGTTCGGGGCTAGCTGCAAGTTCTTCACCTTCCTTCATCTTCAGATATACCAAATTTCTGGTAGGAAAAAGTGTCAGCTCAAAAGTACAACAAGCATCAAAGCAGCCAAGTCAGCGTATACCCTGGGGACTGTGGCGAGTCTGATTTACCCTGCACAGTTTCTCCAAGGCAGAGGTTTCAAAAGATGACGACTTTGCAGAAGAGTACAGGGTGTTCCTATCCTCCCCATTGCTCTCTCCTAGTTTCTGGTCCTGTTCCCCCATTACAGGACTAGATATTTGTTGGACCACAACATGAGCTGTATTATTAAGCTTAAAAACAGTCCTTTATTTATTCTTAGGCCAGCTTCACCTTTGAATTGCAGGTATTGTAAAATTGTGACTCGAAATATGTGAAGACAGAAAAACAGACAGCTGGAAGATGTCTTATTACTTAGTAAATCCTTACCTGCCTCTCCACATTAGCTATTTAAACTGGTTTAAAGACTTACACCCCCATTATGGAAGGTAGCAAGAAACAAAACCCTCACCTCAGAGAGATCAGACACTCAGTATAAGATCATTCATTAGCATTCATTAACAATTCTGAAAAAAAAAAAAATTCGACAACAGGGTTTTTTCTTAATGTGAGTACTACTGTTTAAATCAAAGCAAAGGCAATTCAGAAACAGAGTCCTGGATTCTCAAAAACTGACAGGCCTGTTCACAAGAGTAAGATTCAGTCTAAATAATAAAATACCTATTAGAGAAAGAATTGAAGACTAGGATTTGCCTTATCTCCTTGTGCCAGATAAGTGTCTTCTTCACCAGATTACGCATCTATCCCCAAAATGAAAAGGAAGTAGAAGTTTTGGAATACTCGGCTTCAAGTTTGCTGAGGCAAATGAATTATGAAGCTGCAATGGAAGTGTTGTCAGAGATACATGTCAAGGCTGACATTGAAAACTTCTTTAGATAAGGCCTGGATGGATTTGTTTGCTGACCAGCAATCTTGGGGAAGAGGCAAAAGGCTGCAGCAGCAACATACAACATACTTGAGGAATGGTTCAGAGAACGATTAATACTTGAACTAACTATCATCTCCACTGAGTTAGGTTCAGAAAATGCCAGGGTTGAAAAGCTAGGCTTCTAACATTAATCTTTAAATCCAGTGCTCGTGTTGAAAAGACGTATACCTTGGCAATCTGTGGCTTCTAAAACCTAAAAAGATTGATGTCAAGCAAACACATGTTGCTGTAGTAAAGAAAGGTATTAATCACTTCTGCAGAATAAAGATGGACTCCATCCATTTTAAGAGGCCTGACTGACCAAAATACTCTACTAAATGTGTTTTGGGGGGCACAAACTAATGAGAAGACTGGGCAATGAAAAAACTCCACAACAATATGTTGACCACTTCAAAGCAGGCACCCGAGGGTAAAGCGTTCACTTGGACCCTGTTCCTATATCATGCTGGGTTGCCGTGGTTTAACCCCAGCCGGCAACTCAGCCCCACGCAGCCCCTCGCTCACTCCCCCCATGGTGGGATGGGGGA
>JAVJGG010000001.1:37629605-37706507 GCA_035590195.1 Aviceda cuculoides | reverse complement strand
TGCTCCTGGCGACATTTTTAAGAGGTATCTGCTACAAAAATGTACAGCCTTGTGTTTCCTTTGGGGAAGAGATGATCTCTTGCTGTAGGGCAGAGTGAACATCCCTCATGCTGGCAAATGCTACTGGTTGTTCTCCCACAGAAGCAGAGAATATTTGATAAATAGAAGCTTCAAAGAGTCAATTTAATCTGTGCCCAGTTGTCTGGCACCATGTGTGGGTGTACAGTGGGAAGCTGAGTGAGGGAGTGTAGGGTTTCAGTGTAGGGCCTGATTATGTTGTTGAAATATAAATGGTAAAAATAATACAGAAAAGGACTGGGATTATCCCAGATAAGAAGGGGTTTGGTATTGGAAGCTCCATTACCAGTCACGAGCTTTGATGATTTCAAGAGACCTTGGATCAGCTCCTATGTATACTGTCCTAAAGAGCCTTTTGAGTCGTAATTTAAAGTCATATTCCTGTCCAAAACAACAGTTTGAGCTCTTGGTATTATTTGACACACATTTGTAAATGGTTATCTGAATGACCAGCTTTCAGCCTGATGAAAATCTTACATAGTATGTTCTAGAACTCTCAATACTTTCCTAAATGCGTTAAAGGGTAAATATTTCTTTGGGAAGCATTAGTGCCATTAGCAGCAGCTTCTGCTTTTCCACTTTCCAGGAATTTAATAACCTTCAAATGCATAGACTTCCGAAAATGTCAAAACATGAGCAAAGGGAGAAGGACATTATATCTATTCAATTATAGACTTGGGATATCACGGGAAATACGAGTTTGTCCCTTGGACTGAACAAGAAGGTTGATATGATTAGTAAACCCAACACCATTCATGTGAATCATTTGTATACTGTATGCTTTTACAGAACATTACCCATGTAATAGCTGCATAGACTTTATTAGTATGTAAGGCAGTAACGTGCACAGTATCCTTATTTGTTGGTGGTTTTGTTTCATTATGCTTTCTTTTACAAACTAACCAAATCTGTTAAAGCACAGCTCAGCAAGCCTTGCTATTTTTTCAGTTTAGTTTTTGGATGTATTTAAATTGTAAACCCAGTAGTGCAAGGATTATGTCTTGCTGTCACTGCATGCTGTATCTAGCAAAATAGGGTTCTTCTGTTAGCAGAGATCTCAAGGTGCTGCAAGAACAATTAAAAAAAAACCAAACCACGAATGTTACACAATCTAAGTCCACTCCCTCTGCTGGTGGGCATGTCTCCTGCTGTGTGTTCACTAGCAAAATCAATCACCACACTAAGGAGCAATGACAAAAAATCACTTTATAAGTGTGTCTTAGCATATAAGAATAGGGGCTGTAGAATTTTAAAACATTTAAAAGCAAATATCCTACCACCTGAATTATACAAAATCCTCATTTAGAAAAAAAAATCCAGTATAAAAAATAGAATGACCTCTCATGCAAGAAATAAGGCATTTTCAGAACATATTCTGCTGTAGAAAACTGGAGCAGAAATGGTCAATGTGAAATTATAACAAGCTCTTGACCTTCCCTGGCCCTTTATGCATTTTCATGAAATGATGTAATTCATTATTTCCACTGATGTGTGCAGAGCGGTGGGCCAGTTTACTTTGTATTCATTTATTCAGTCCTGAGTAATCTGTGTTTAATAGAGTGCTGGAGCGTGTCAGAATGAACAATTAAACCTGATTGTTATAGAAGACAACTTGCCATTATTGCCAACATTAGTGATATGTGCTTTATTTTTTTAATAAAAAAGGCGTGCTGCAAGTTCAGTGTATAATCCCCATATTAAAATTGTACCCTCTTTTTATTTAGAATGGAAATACCTCTCACACACTTGGGACCATAGTAGTTTGCACTGAGCTCTCGATTGATGATGCAGTCTGTAATTTTTTGTCAAGTCTGTTCTGCAAGGATAAGCGGACTGGGAAAACTGAACCAAGCACTAGGAGAGGAGTGGGATGGAGAGATCAGCTATCCCATCAGCAAGGTGAAAAGTTTTGGAAGAATATATCCTGCAGTGCAGAAACTGAGTGTTTTTGCTGACTTCTCAAAGGGAAAAAAATGGCAGCCTGCTTCAGGGATAATACATCTGATAAATCCCTCTGCCTGGCGGGCAAAGAGAAAAATATCCAGGAGCATTTTAAATGAGTGGGGCAGAATGCATACAGGGGATCCCCGGGAGTGAAGAAGCCGTGGAAGAAAGTTTGGTGAGAATTACAAGAGTAGGATAGTGTGTGTGATTTTTGGTACCTCCTCCTAGATGAAGTCATAACTGTTCTAGTGTGGCCCACAAAGTCCTAGAGGACTAAAATCTCCCAGAATTGCTCTTTAGTTTAGCCAGTAGGAGCCTGTGCCTTTGGCGTGGAAATACCTGAGTTTTATGTTAACTGAAACCTTAAAATTTCAGCAGTGTAATAAAACCTTGGATTATGGTGTTTGACTATACGCGTGAATATTATACAATTTGACAATTTGGCTTTTAGCATGAGGGAAGTGCAGAGATCTCCATGAATTCCATGAGCAGGAAGGGTCAGGAATTGAATTTGGATCAAGAAATGAGCCTAGTAAAGGGCCTGAGTGGTCCAGATTTTGGTGCAAGATGGATGAGCATGTAGGTGGCTTTGGGTGTAAGTTTGTGGTACTGTGTGGTGTGATTCATGCTCTCTGCCTTCTTCACTTTGGTAGTTACGGCAAAGCTCTATGTGCCAGTCTGTGCCACCCTCACAACAGCCACGTTAGGAGGCTTGGCTGGTTTGGATGAGTTTTGCTGGTTTAGAGCTGCTGTAAATCCTGAGCCAGCAGAACGTTATCGTACCCAAATGTGTGCACTATCCTCACCCCTCCTCAACATGGGCAACTATGGTGCTCAACATGTGGCAAAGCAATGAAGAAGATCCTTCAGGACCTTCCATTGCATTCCACCGCTGGACAGGGGAATGGCAATAAGAGAGGAACTGCAAGTGTTTGGGGCCAGCCTCGCACAAATGCACTCTCAGCATCCTTTGTCCTTTCTAATAAATGGGGCAGTGGCTTTTGGAAAACCTGGAGCGTCTCCTCTTTCCTTTTTCTTAGTATAAGCTACTGAAGTGGGTCACACTGGGTAGTGCCCTGTCGCATCAATGAAGGTGACTGCGTGGAGGCAGACCAGATCAGCTAAAGATCAGCCATTAGATGATATCTCAAGTAATCCCCAACTACGCACTGTCATTTCCATGCCCTGTAGATTATCAAGAACTAACGATGTTGCATTGCAAAGCAGGTTGGGAAGGTGTGGGGAGGTAAAGAACAGTGAGAACAAAACATTTGAATGTTGAAGGCACCAAATGCAGTGCTGTTTGCCAACAGTTCCCTGCCATGGGGTGTTCAGAAGGAAAGAGAAGATATTTTGTGTCAAGAAGCAGGTGGCTGGAGGAAGTCCTAAGAGAGCCCTGTGATCTTGTGTCATCAGCTGTGGCTGTATTTGCTCCTCGGTGCAATGAAGCCTTATGAAGTAGCAGCAGGAGTAGTGTCTGGTGTTTATGTGCTTATGCATGTAGCCAGCCATGAATTTTTAAGGCTACAGAATGAAATTCATTTTGCGGTAATGAAGATTTTATCTGAGGTAACAAGGAACACCAACTCAATGTTTCAATTCAGAGGGGTGACACAAGATAAAGCAAGCCTCCAAGTAACAAAACAGATAAACACGAGTAGGTCAAACCTGTTCTGTTAACACTATGAGATACAAAGTTATGAGAAAGGAAGAGAAAAAGTACAAAGTGCTTATCAGCACAGTGCATAACATCTCTCATGCATAGAAAAGCATTGCTCTCCTTCCTTTCCATTGGATCCAAGAAAGCTACTGTACTGGTTTTGGCTGGGATAGAGTTAATTTTCTTCCTAGTAGCTAGGATGGGGCTATGCTTTGGATTTGTGCTGAAAATAGTGTTGATAATACAGGGAAGTTTCTCTTACTGCTTAGCAGCACTTACACAGAGCTTCTCACCCCAGCCCACCAGTGAGCAGGCTGGGGGGGCACAAGGAGTTGGGGGGGGGACCCAGCTGGGACAGCTGACCCCAACTGACCCAAGGGATATCCCAGACCATAGGACGTCATGCTCAGCATATACAGCTGGGGGAGAAAGAAGAAGGAAGGGGGGGACATTTGGAGTTAGGGTATTTGTCTTCCCAAGTACCGGTTACGTGTGATGGAGCCCGGCTGTCCTGGAGATGCCGGAACACCTGCCTGCCCGTGGGAAGTAGTGAATGAATTCCTTGTTTCGCTTTGCCTGTGCACACAGCTTTTGCTTTCCCTATTAAACTGTCTTTATCTCAATGCACAAATTTTCTCACTTTTAGTCTTCTGATTCTCTCCCCCATCCCACCATGGGGGGAGTGAGCGAGGGGCTGCGTGGGGCTGAGTTGCCGGCTGGGGTTAAACCACGGCAAAGTGACAAGGAACCCCTGGTAACAAAGCCTGTCCGTGCTGCCCACAAGTTTTAGGAAAATAAGATAGCCTGGAAGGTGAAACAGGCTGCACAAGTATTATCAGTTAAAGGAAAACTCTCATATCACTGAATCCACAATGATTCCTCACTGAAAATTGTAGGTGAGAATGTTTGGAGAATAATTGTACAGCTAGTCAGACTCAGTTATCATTCGTGTCAATTCGAGACTCAGAAACCATCCACCCATCCTAAGTTACAGTATGGATTTTATGATGTCATTGATCTTCATAAAATCCTAGTACCTTCCACATAAAGTTAATTGGTAATCATGAATTGTCTGGTACATGTACAATATGTCTTCACAATGAATTAAGAACGCTTCACGTGTGATTTGGTTTCTTTGTGTCACTACTAGCTTCAGGTCTTCAGTGTATCTGCGATAATCTTGTACAAGGAGTATGAAAGCCATTTCCATCCAGGTAGAAAGGTTTTATCAAAGAATAAAGATTTCCAAATTTATGAGATTCATCTCATCCATACAGTTGGTAAGGAAATGACAGGATTTCCTGATCTGAAATCTCAAAGTCTATCTCTAGTTCTTAGCTTCCCCCCTGCCCCCCAAGATTTGTACCTCTTTTCTGATTTGGCCACTACCGAAATAAAAAAGAAACCCAAAGAAAAGTAAAGTTCAAAATTGCCTAAACTGCACAAAATATTGCTTTGTTCATTTTGTCTCAGTTCCCAGCTGCTATCTGTTCTCTTATCTTTGATACTGAGAGAGGTTTCCCCCATGGACATTTGCTCATTGTGTTTGTTCATGACCTTGTAAAACAGGACTCCAGTGCTGACTGTAGATTTTGACAACCTGAAGCATAAATATGCAGTATTAATTAAAAATAAATAAATAAATAAATAAATAAGAGGAAGAAAAATTTGGACTACAGGTTCTGGAACTGGCCAATGTCCTGTGGTTCTCAGAGTCTGGCAGCTCATGAGATCCTAATTCCTAATACTCAGGAGTGAAACACAAGGTTTAGTGAGAGAACTGCATTACATCAAAATGCAGGAAATGTTTCCAAAAGCAGAAAAGAGAAAGACCCTTTGATATGGATATTAGGAAAACTGTTCACTTTTTCTTAGGAAAGTTGTGAGATTCCTTTCTTGGAAGGTATTTAAGAAGTTGCATAAATACCTGTCAGATAATAACCAAAGTGTAGTTTCTACTTCCTTGCAGCCAGAAGAATGTGGTAACTTCTGCATGTCACATACCGTTGCACATGTCTACAGTGCCATGAAAAGCCAGAAATGCAGTTATAGTCACATCTCCCACACTGTCCTATAATCCTGTTACTTCTCTGTGACACTAGAAATCAGGAATGTATAACCATACTACCCCTGTAAAACACTAACAGTCATCTTTTTGGTCATAAAGCAAATGTCTTTTGCCATTCACAAATTCTTGCTGATATTTTTCTCCCAAAAGCAAAATTTGGACCCCCAGCCAAAAGAAACTTGGAGACTTCATAAGCACCACAGACATCCATGCTTTTTTTTTTTTTTTTTTGTGGAAATTGCTTGGATCCTGCAATGACAGTAGGGTCCCAAATTATGTGATACACAGATAAACAGAAACCAGCAAGAATATTCATGGATCCAGACTCCATTACATATCGATTCAGAGTCAGATTCTGACTCATGATGAGGAATTAATGCTAAAGTGTGAGATTTTTCAGAAAAGCTAAAGGATGCTGCTCCTACCCAGTGTCCCACTGGGTAATCCAGCCTTATTATTAAGTACGTCAAGAGACAGAGAAAAATGTTCCACTTTTAATGAAGAAGAAGAGATAGTGCAAAATAGTTTACTAAATTTCAGCTGTGGCATTTAAACCTATTCATGTGATTCAAACTCATTTACTTCCCCTGAAGTTTCCTGACAAGAACATATATTTCCCTGGAAATGTAGCATACTAAAGCCATTGTAAATAAGCTGCATGAAAAATAGTGCTTTTATTTACATTATGATTTACCAGTCTCAGCTCCTTATCAATCTAGGCTCCCTGTATGCTTGCTACAAGGCTGAACATGAATCAATGTTTTCTCTGGGTGTCTCTTCAAAACCTTATGAAAATCACTTTCTGATCATGGGGACAGCTGTTAAACTTCATACTTGGTCTGTTATTTCCTAGTAGGTGGCAGTAAGGAAATGAAACCATATTCTAAATAGGTTTTATTGACATGCACATACAATATATACCCACATTGTTCTCTGTTGGCAATATCTGAAAACAACAACTTGCAATCAGGTACAAGTTGAATGACTGTTCACACTAGAATAAAATGGAGATATGGCTCATAAACTCTTGGTCTTGATGGCTGGTGGTCATTACGACTCCTGCAGAGTTATTTTTGCAAGTATAGATACGTATATCCTGTGCACTCCTGTATAAATTCTCTCAGCAGTTTCCACTGAATAAAGAGTATTCCTCCACTTCTGCCTACTCATTGGCTGTGTTTTGAAACAGTAGCCCCATTTTGATTTGGACACAGCTACATCTCCATCATCCCTATAAAAGGGTAAAACACTATATAAAAAAAATGGGTCTGATTATTACCCAAGAAGAGAAATCCCATTGACTTTCTTGGCATGATCCAACTGTAATTTAAAAGAAGCATATTTTAAATGGAGATGTACAGATACACAGAAAAAGGAAGCTATGTTTTCACTAGTAAATGTTAAGTTGTATTAAATGAGTATAAAAACAATGTGATAACACTATGTTTTTAGCAGAAAGAGATGACAAAAATCTTGGGAAAGTTCCAAAGAAGTACTTGTGTAAGAAACCAATAAAGAAAACGTATGTCCTAACCAAGGTCAGTCTCCCCTTGTGCCCAGCTCTGAGCAGAGAAACAGTAAGATATCTAATGCACCCAAAGAATTGCCATCTAAATGGGAAAGACAGAGGAAGTGCTGATATTATCTCCATAACAAGGAAAGAACAAGTAAATTAACCAAGCCATAGAAGTGAGAGTCAGCTATGAACTGAACTGAACTGAACTGAGCTCTCCCGAGTGCCAGAGTAACACTGAGCTGCTCCATGATCGGAAGCTGGCAATAAGCAACACGAAAGACAAAGGCAGAATTTCTGATTTCACATCAGTGGAGTCCCTTGTTGGTTTTTTAAAAATGTAATTGGAGTTTTCTGTTTGTTTTGCATTTGCAAATGTTAACATGACCATGAATCCATGCATCTGTCCTCCTTTGCTCTACAACCTGTTGTGCGCTACCAGACGTTTCAAATGGACTTTCAGGACTGTGCTGGTTTCTTCCCCTGCTTCGCCTTCAGCATTTCCTGTATTCACTCAGATTGTCTTCCCTTGCTCAGATGATACAGTTGTCTGAGTCACGGTAATAGATAAAACAGATGCCAAGAAGGAGAATATCTACAAATACAAGCAGCATTTCCTTTCCCTTGTTTCTTGAAGTGATCCCATTTGTGTCTATCTTGTTTCTGGGTATCATTAGAGTACCCCCAGGGTACTGAAACCTCTAACTGTAGAGACTGTTACGAGCAAAATCCTTCATATTTTCTTTCTTTTTAAGATTAAGATATAGAAGATGATTTTGTTTGTTTGATTTATCAAGAGCAAGTTACCATTTATAAACTCTCCAGACAGCTGGCTCGCATTTGCTTCACTTCTCTCTTCAACCTGACATACGTGGTTTCACTAGGCACCCCAGGAGGGCCTAACAGCCAAAACAAGGTGTTTAACATGAGTTTCCTCATTGTGCAGTAATTAGATCCCTTTCCCTTATGACTTCCAAATATGATTGAGTTTGATTTGGATTTTAATAGCCAAAGATAATAGGAGGATGACTTAAAAAGAAGGGTCACTATGTCCCCTGAGCATGTTCAAAGCAATGATCCAGAAACATGTCTAAAACACAGGTTACTGAGATGGTAAGAACCATGAAGTCTACAACTTTTTTGTGAAATTTGGCTTGTTTGGCCAAACAATGCGAAGGCCAAGAAAAAAATGCTTGCTTATTACAGATTCTTCAGGGAAATTAAGACCACAAAGAAAAGAGCTATTTGTGATACAGAACAGCATTGGTCATAGGCAAAAATAAAAAGCTTGCTAACTGCCAAGAACAAACTAAAGCAATAAACTAAATGGAAGTTCTAAAAACTGGTCATGTTCTGCAACACTTTTTCACAAGGACAAGTAGAGCAGAAGTTTATAACTAGTTTGGGAAGAGAGACAGGAAAAAGATATCAGAGAAAATAATTCAGCTCGTTCTTCAGCATAGCAAGAGACTCATTTCAGACATGCTTTTTCCAGGCGTCCATGTGGGACATGCTTTCCTTGAGTCATTTCAGAAGCAAGACATTTAATTCAAACACTCATTCCTCAAGACTATGTCTCTCAGTAGGATATATTCTCTTCAAGGATGTACAGATCCAATAGATGTTGCAGCACTGGCCATAGGTTTAGCTAGACTGCATTGTATGGAGCACCACAAAAGTCCTGATTTCTTTCTTTATATTTTTCCCATAGGAACTGGAGATTCCACCAAATGAGAATTGCCATCTGGCGCAGATCAGGGCTCCTTGTCACCTGCTTTCCTATCGCTGAAACACTGGCACCTTCAAAGGAAGCTTTTTGGAGCCCTATAAATTAAAACTGAAATAACACAGGGACAGTTGTCATTCACTGATAAGAGGTGTTATGCCCTAAAGCATAAGTATTGATATCCTAACGCTTTCTTTTTCCACCCTGTAGATATGCAATGGAGGGTCTATAAGTTGTCAAAATATTACCATTCTTCCTACCAAATTCTTCTCGTGGGTGATGTCTAGTGTCAATGAGTTACAGTGACAAATTATGTTCTGAGAGAAGAACAAGTACAGAAAATATTTCCTTTTGCCAGATATAACATTAAATGCAGCCTACGCTTCAATCCCCCCCCACCTGAAAAATTGCTTTTGTTGAGGTGTTAATTAAAACCATCCACCATACATTTATGGGACAAGTAGGTTTTAAATCAGCCAGAGAAAACGACTTATTGTTATTAAACCCATAGGTTATAGCATGCCTAAACTGCTCATAGACCTAAACCCACTGCAATCTCTGTTTCAAGGGATCCTAATAAAAAAAACATTTGGATACCATTACAGTTTGTAAATAACACTAATCTATTTGGTTGTCGCAGGTTGCCTATAGGCCTTTCTCATTTCCATACAACAGTATTGAAATCAATAGTCCCTGTTGCCCAACATCATTTCCATAATTTCTAGGAATTGCTTTGATTGTTTCCTTTAGTCTTTTAAAAAACTGCATGCCGAAACTACATGGACATGCTTCCTATGTTGATTTTTGCTTTAAAAGACTCATCTAAATCCTATGAAAACACTAGTTTCTCTAATGATTGAATCAGACCCAAAAACATTCATTATGTGCACAAAAATGATGATGTCTAGGGTATCTTTCTAGACAAAAAAGGGAAGACGGGTTCTTGGCCCTACACCAAGTGCTAAATGGTGTGAATGGGGTCCTCATGCTTACATGGATTCCACAGCCATGACCTCACCACCCTCTGAATTTTTTCTCAATTCCCTTCTCAAATACTTTATGGATGATAAAGGTGATAAGGAACAGGGAAGTGAATAGTGGGGTGCAGGAAGCCAGTGGAAGAGCAGCCTGTGGTTTTTTAACCTGGATTAGTGCCCTAGCTGTGGATATATCACCAAGACCTAATTTTAAGCAAGTAACCCACCCCCCTTTGCTTAAGCATTTTGAGAACTCTAGGTGTCACGTCCTCTTTGGGAGATACAAAGGAACGGGAGAGGAGCTGGGATGAAAGGCAGGAAACATCGGAAGGAAAAGGGAGCATGTAGTAAAGTATTCAGTGAAATTAAGGGATTGGAAGGGAGGGGAAATTGCTTCTGAATTTCATGTGGAAAAATGCAAATGGTGAGATGACTTAGCCTGCAAAATAATGTGCCAGGAAAAGTGATGGGGGCACCAGAGCTTGAGACGTTTAAATTACTTTGGATAAAGCACTGGGGTGTGGAATATAAAAAGCAGTCGTGAGTGTGCTGCATGTAACTTAACAGCTCATTCCCCTCTCCTCGGGGCCTAGTTCCTCACTGCCCAAGGACAGGCAGGGTCCCCCAGGCCCCAGTTCATGAGTTTCCAGCGCCGTGCCGTTCCCTGAGACAGCCACGGGAGAGCGACAGGTTTGTCCTGCCAATCCACCTCTAACGGGCGTCTTCTTACCCCAGCACCGGCTGCTGCGCGCACCAGACGGACTGGGGAGCAGTGCCACTGCTGTAGGATGGGGGGGGGGAGAGGTGTTCGGGGAGGGCGTTCTGCAAATACGCGATGTCCCCTTTCGTCCCTGCGTGGGCAATTAAACCAGTTCTGACCCCTGTCTGGCTCCCTGTCACAAGGGTTCCTCTGCGCCCACCACCCTCTGCTCTGTCCCAGGACAAACCTCAGGCTCAGGAGCCACTGACACGTACAGAGCAGCTGCCTTGTGAGTCCCTCTCCTTTGCAGAAGATGTGACCAGTTTGCCTTCACAGCAAGGGCGGAAAGTCCTAACCCCAGAGCATGGCAGCTGTCTGCACGTCAGTGATTAGCCCAATAAGAAGAAAATCCACAACAAGAAAATGAGGGCAAGCTCTCAAGCTCTGGCTATAGCTTGTCCCTGTTGCTTACATCTTGGATGATTTGTGTTGTGTTACATTGACATCTGTGTTACTTCCCTCATCCCAAGGGCCACCAGCACAGCAAGAGGATGCCAGGTCCACTGTTTTCTGTACCTGGAGACTTTAAACCAAATCCCACTGGCCACAGACTAGTCAAACTCCTAGTGACTCCAGTGAGAGACAGGCTTTTTTATTCACTGCAAAGACTTGCTCGCTGGTAAGGAAGCCTGATGCAGTAAGTGGTAGGGGTCACAGTAGATATTGTAACATATTCAGAGAGATCCGGGTAATCTGCAGGTATAATTCTAAGCTACAAATAGTTACAGATGCTTTCAGGACTCCATCAAAGCTTTATCCATCCCATTTTATTCTCAGCATCGGTCTGATAATAGCCTATTGGTGTTTCTCTCCATTACTTCTCACTCTGCAGGAAGATAGTGGTGCATTTGAAAATAAATAAATGGCTTCAAAAAAACTGCTTTCCTATTCTTCACCTGGAAAATAAAAGCAGAGTAAGAAACAGAGCACAACCTCCATGACTGCAGCACATTAGAATTGCTAGTAAATGTTTAGAACACAGAAGAGGGTAAATTAAAGTGGTATGTGAAACCCACACCCCAGCCCCTTTTTCAGTTTAACCTGAATGGGGATGAGCACCATTTATCACGTGGCTATTGCGCTGATAAGAAGAAAGTGTCTTGCGGTAATACCGCATCTAAGGGAACCCCCTTTGGAAGTCTTCACACACTGGGCAGACAGACCTGCCTAATCTGCAAAGACGGAGGAGGCCAGGCCAGCAATACAGGAGAAAAGCAGCACTCCATTTTGTGAGATTATTTCAAATCACCTTTGCGGGAGCATGTAATAGCAGGACTTACTGTGCTTAGATGCTCAGCAGCGTGTTATACCCCCCATAATGCTCCACAATCAAGGAACTCATGTCTGCATGGCATTCAGCTGATCCCAAGATCTTTTAAGTAGAAAGTAATTGTGGCTCTTTCCTTGCCATCTTTGCTGTATTTTCTGGACTTTGTTCCTCCTTCGTGTAAAAGGGACCTGATGGTCAAGGTGCCTCAGTTAGACTCCCCAAACCTGAAAGGCAATCCTTTTCCAGACTCTATTCATACTGGTTCTGAGTTGGCCTATTTGGATGACATGCATTAACGCAAGCATAGTGCAAGCATACCTGATGGCCAGAATAATATGTGTTTCTACGCATTTTGCTTCCTTGTTTTCCTAGCCATCACAAGGTATGCCATGAGCATTTTCTGGATATTAGATTAGATTTCTACGAGGGATCAAGGAATGCACTCCATTCTGAATAATAGTGTACAGCTGTTCTTTCAACTAACCTTCCCTGCTCAAACCTCCTTAGGCATGGCTGGTGAGAAAGCATTTTTAACCTCCAATCTCTATAGTCATGGCATTCCCTGACAAGCCTTAGCAAATGGTTAAAATCTCTCAGTATCTGATTCATTGTTTCATTTCTCCTGCCTCCCCCAAGAGTCTAGACATGAAAGAATGGTTCTTCTTGAGTTGAGGTATTTTGTTGTCAAGCAGGCTCATTTTAATGGATGACTATCAAAGTTTATCATCCTCATTGCTAGCCTTGTACTAACCCTGCTCTAGCAATGTAAAAATGTCTCCTTTCTCTCTAGTTTTGGCTCAATTGGGAGGCAAACAAAAACCAAAAACAGGGCAAAAACTTCACATTCCTTTACAGAGTTTTTAAAAGAGCAGGGAATATTTAAAAGAACATCATGAGTTCCCACTATCAAAGAAAATTCAGAAACTGAGCCCAGAAACATTCTCCAAATTGCCACACAGTGCTTCAAAGCTCTTTGCAGCAATTGAAGTACTGATTCTATGTAAGATATTAGACAATTTATTTTAATATGCTCATTCTGGGGAATAGTTCCGTAATTCCCGACACCACCATGGAAACAGGATCTTCTGAACTATTATTATTCGATAAGGCTTGAAAAGGTGCTGTTCTTGGAAGTCTTGGATTTTTGCATCAATGATCTCATACTTTCCACAAGAATTAACAAGTTACCTGTGTCCTTGAGTTCTTCAGTTCCTTCCCCGTATGGGAGGTCACAAGCCACATGTTTGTTAAAAATGGCAAGAGCAGAGAAGGAAGCCTGTTATTTCTGCAAGGTTGTATAAGACTGCAGCCTCTGCAATGAAGCTCTGCCTCCTTTGGGTTGTTGTACTGCAATACATTTCATTGCAATAGGCATTAGGTAAAGAATAGTGAATTGCAAACAACTAATTTTCATTTAGAAGAAACTACAAGAATCTTAGACATGCTCAGCTCCGGCCTGAGCTTTGCTGCAACCCAACATTGTGCAGCTGAGACAACCCACATCACCGAGCTTGACACAATGCAGTGCAACAGACTGGGGTGAAAAACAGCCAAAACTAACATTGTCTTTTCCAAACGTAGTCTTAGATAGCTGTAACTTTTGCAGCTCATCTCTCTGCTCAAGAGAACACCCACATGTGAAATAAAGGTTTTGTCTAGGGAGGGCATGAGCTTTAAATCCCTAACGGTAGGAGTCAATGAGAAAATACAGTCTTAATGCATTGTGTTCCCAACAGTGAATCTAAGGTAAGCATCTGGCAGAGCACGGTGCACCGGCTGTAATTAGAAAGAGGGACATTTCCATCTTCACAACACAGTCGCTGAACTGTTGAATACAGTGGGCACTCTCCTTCCTTATCCCTCCCCAGCAGAATGAGGGGGGCTGCCGGGACTCCGTGCCTGCATGATCCACACTGAGAGACCACAGACGCATAGGATCCTGCCCACACAGCAATCAGCTGTTCAAAAGGGGGGTAAAATTATTCTCCAGGACAGATCTAGTCCTTGGGCCTGCCTTGGCCTAAGGGTCAAGAGGAGGGTCTTTGTTCCAAAGGGTCAAGTGATGGCTTAACCATGCTCTGCAAGTCACTCCTGAGGAGAAAATAACAGCTATCAAAGGGTTCTTTGTTTTGATGAAATAAAAAAAATAAAAAAAAAAAAAAAAAGACAAACAATAAAACAACTGAATAAATGTTTGGGGTTTTTTTAATGCCAAGGACAACTAAATTGTAACTGTCAGCACTGTCTCCTTTATAATTTTCCCCCTCTCACTGGCTACAGATAAAAATCCAGTGATTTTGACTCATTTACAGCTATTCCATGAGGGACTTAGCAAGAAGTGACATCTACAGAATACCACAGACTGAAACCCCAAATCTCTCAGTTGCTTTGGACCACAGACAAATTCAAATCTGCATTTGCCACTCCTACAGAATGGCAGGAACTAAGCTTGATATGGCGCATCCATGACTGGCAAAGCATGGTGAGATCCAGACTTCCTGAATTCCACATCCAACGAATCCAAATAACGCCCCCTTTCCTACAGACATAATCAGTCCCTTACGCCTTGCATTATTTATTTTATATACACTGCCATCTTCTACCACACATTTTGCATGCATTTTAAACTGAGCAATCATTTTATCTACTCAAGAAGCACAAGCACTACCTCCAGTCAGCAGCAGCAGCTCATGCCGTATGAGCTTGTAGTCCTTGAGCATTATGAGTTCAGTGGTACCTGCTATTCATAGCCAAATACTATAATTCTTAGGTGGTTTCTGTAGGATTTCAGCAACGTCAAATGACCTTGGAGCCCATGTCTCTACTGGAACTCCACTGAAGAACAATGCTGTGTGGAGACTGTCAGTAAGAATTGAAGATACCATATGATTGATTTCAGCTCATAACTCTGCTGATAGGCTTTAGAAGGTTTCTTCTCTGGTTTTGGTCACACCAGTTCTCAGTCACTGATTAATTTTCTGCTGGATGCCATGCCTTGAAGATTGGTTAGCTGCTGTTGAGTGGCAGGTCATTAATCACAGGACAAAGCCAATTGCTCTTTTAAAGGAAATTCATGCATTGTTTTTGGATGCAGAATAAAGTCATATTCCTCCAATGACCACATCTGAATCTGTCATATCATCAATAATGGCAGGCTTCTGAAATGTCATTCTTTGCAATGGTATTCCCTTGAGGAAGAAAAGCAGGAAGGGAAATTGACTCAATTCTGCTTTTTCAAAATTATTTTTTTCACTTGTCTTTCTGGCAGGTTTTCTTGTGCCTGTTTCCACAGTGACACTAACCCCCCACAGTCTCCCACCCCCCCTCGCTAATTGCTGAATTTATCTGTGTTGCTTGCTTTATTACAGCTCAGGCGGCTGACATGGGAAGAGGTGGCTCTGCAATGCCTGACATCATGTGTGAAAAGAGAAAATAGAAAGAAAAGCAGCAAGCTACTGAGAATTAAAGTAGCTTTTGTTCCAACATGTTTGCTGATCTGCTAGGTTCACACATCTGGTTGGGTTGAGGAATGTAGGGTGGCAAGTAAGCTTCATTCAGCAGTTTGATGTTTATTTTAGGAAGCTGCCTTCTTTTTCTTTTTATCTCCAAAAAGTACCTGGAGACAGTCTTCAAGACGGGATTTTTTTCATTGGTCTGCAATAAAGTGTAAGAAATGCTGCAAAGGGCTAACTCTGGGTGGAACTAAGTGGAGAAGAAACTTATACCAGATGTTACAAACCAGCCTACTGGTGGGACACAAAGAGCTTAATAAGCAAATTTAAACACTTCGGCCTTTTCACTTGGAAAGGGAAAAAAGAGTTTCTAACCCAAAAAGTCCTGTAGTTCTATGAGCTACTTCAGGGCTTTGCATCACAGACACATGTGAATATACTGGGCTAGGAACTTGAGGAGATCATTAGCCACTTCTCAACAGCTGAGCTGTTCCTTCAATGAGACCAAGCAAAGAAGGGCTACAGGGAAAATGTGGGTCTGAGAAGCCCCCCCAACACCCCAAAGTAAGCTATTCACACCTCTGAATGACAGTCCTTAGACTGAAATGATTTCAGGATACAGTAGGGAATCAGAAAACAGTTTAATAGTTATTTTTCTATAAGTCTCCTCCCCTCTTTTTTCTTTGCTCTTTAAGCTTTGCAGAAGTTATTTAATATCAATGCAAAATAAATTTAGGAGAAAAAGTTTTAGCATTAAATTAACTTTTCATTGCATTTTAGCATTTTTAATCCAGCAGACAAAAAAATCATTATTTTCTTAAATTTAATTAATTTACTAAACTCCTCACAGTTCATTGAATTCAATCCTGTATCTGCGATCTTTCTGGGTCCATTAAGCTCCTGGGGTTCAACTTCATCTCTTCTAACTCATAAAAATCTCATCAAAATGGAAATAAAATGCAATTTTGAACTTGCTAATGAAGGGAAAAAATGTTAACTTTCCAGTGCTGTTGAATTAATGGATTATCTTTGCCAGCCCATTTTAAAGGAGAAAACTTTCACACTGGGGCAAACTTATAAAAGTGGGAATAATTGCACAAAGAGGCATTAGCCGTGCCAGTATTTTTCACTGCTTTACTCTGCCACTACCTAAGATACTACTGCATTAAGATTTCTTTCCCCTGAGCTTGCTTTGTCTTCTATCCAAGCAAGATGGATATTAATGTTCTTATAGCATATCACATATTGTTATTAACTGAAGAAGTAGTCCTAGATGTCAAATGCTCATTATGGCTTCAGTTCAGTAAAGCACAGGAGCACCTGCAAAATTTTAAGCCTGGGGAGTAATTGTAGGTTATTGGTTTGGAGCAAGGGGGTTTGAGGGATGGAAAATGAAAATAGTCTTTAATTACTTAAGCAGTGGTAAAAGTATTTGGGGGGGAGGAGGTGGGGTCGCCTTTGGTTTTGGTATTTTTGCAGTCGGGTGTTGTTTCATCACCAATGAACATTTTAGTTTGCTTCATATGTAGACCAACAGTTTCAGCTTGGTTTGGAACCATCTTCTGATCTTAAATCAGGGCAGAGTGGGAGACTGCCAAGTTCCACTCCAGAAATATCTGCTTTCCAGTGCCATAGGAAACAGTTTGGGGTTCTTCTAATCCCAAGTATATAAAGAAAAACTCACACCTAGAAAGTAAAGAACTAGTCATATTTTTCCTAGTAATTCTTTTTTTTTTTTTTTAATAAGTGACCTTTCTAACACAAGGATTTTTTAATCTTATCTTGTCTGTTTTTTACCTTTTCTTGAAAAATAGTTTGCATATATTGTTTGGATTTTTTCTTTCCCCATAATTTTGTACTGTTTTGCTTCCTTTTAATCATAATATTTTTCAAGATCATTTCCCCTAAGAAATAACTGGGAAAAGGGGACCTTGGAAAATATAAATAAATGAAACAAGATTTTTTTAAGCCTGCAGAAGTAGAAAAAGGATATGGAAGAACTGAGAAAAGTATTGAAAGCAGGGTAGAAAAAAAAAAAATTAAAAGTTATTTGCTTATCTCTGTGAAATGAAAACTGATTCACAATTCCACAAGAAAAAAAAAAAGTAATTTCTCAAACATTTCTAACAGTGCAATATGTATTTATAAACAGATACATATGTTGTGCAAGAAATAAGTGCTCCCTATATTATTTTTACTGTCATTACCATCATTATTATTATATGCACAACTGAATCACGCTCATGGACCAAGCCAGACTAGGTTAATGCCTGTGCAAATCATGCACACGCAGTGATCAGATCAATGAGTTTTTCATATTCATAGCACTTAATTACCATCCTCTAAACACAAAGCCTGAATGACCGATGAGCAAGTCTTTAGGAATAACACTGATTATATTTCAGATAGACAAGGAGTTGATCTAATGACCCCAGATGTGTAGATTTGTTTCCTTCCCATATTCCCTCTCCTGGAGAAATCATACGTGGCTGAATGAGGGCTTGGTAGGGTGTGGATGCTCTTCTCTGACTGAATGTGTCTGTATTTGGTTTCAGACAAGGAGATTTTAATCTTCTGCACGTTGGATACAGACAATTAGAGCTTCTTTGGGCAATTGTCAGGATTTCCTGCTTTGGAGAAGCAAATCCAAATATGCTGCTCAGGACACCTCCGACTGGCTGGCTCTGCCCTGCGCCACCGCTGATGAAATGGTCCCAGCGGATGCCTTAATGTACAAACCTCAGTCTCTGTGCTTTTCAAACGTGGCTGATTTCTGTGCTCTCTTCAACCCATTTTTTGACTGTCAGTTAATTAGCTAGCTAATTTTCCCACCTACATGCATGGGCGCTTGATGAAGCTTTGCAACGCTAAGAAAGATTCAAGAGTTCAGCGCTGGAATAAACATCCAAGAGCTGAGGTGTAGCCTTTAGATACGCAAAACAGGGACCACAAACTCTGCAGGAAGAAGTTTCTCCCAACATTTTCAGAACTGACATGTGTTCTGGACGACTGAACCACAGAGGGTGAGCGAGAGCCTGAGAGAACTTCAAATTCTCCCCCTGCTCTGCCAATATTTCCCCACTACCTATCAGACCTGTGCATTTACCTGGTTCTCCGAGACCTCAGCAATGAAAAAGTCATCATCCTCCCCACGCAATTGTTTTCAGTGCATAACTACCTAGCTGTTAGAAAGCTTCCTTAGTGTCTAACGTAAATACCTCCTGCTACAATTTAAGCCCATTACCTCTTGTCCTTTTCACAATGAACGGGGAGAGCAATTTTCTCCCTTCATACATGCCTGCCTTTGGCTATCTCTTCCCTAGGCTAATTACACTCAGTTTCTTTCAACTTTCCTGGCAGCAGCTTTGAAGTTTTCAATGCTTTCTAGGCTCTCAACATCTGCACCACTTGAAATATGGTGACCAGATTTAAGTCCTGGCATCCCAGTGAGGCTTTACTGAGTCCCAAGAACGGTTATCTCAAACAGCCTGCAAGAAACCTTCTTAGTCTATATCCTGGAATAAGATCTACATTATTTGCATGCTCTAAAACTACTTTATTTGTTATCCTCTCTACTCCCACTGTTCTTTTCCCTAGAAATCCTACCTGGCTAACTTGTTTCTCCTTTATGTTTGCGCTGCAGATTATTCCTGTCAGGCAGAGCACCTTACAGCCACTTTGTTGAATTGCATGCTATCTCCTTTTCCAAATCATGCCTCCATCTTGGTTCTCTAGCACATTTGCAGTCTATTCTCATTCAACATTAGCCACAGCTTAATAGTCATATTTTTATTCCGTCACCCAACTGTTAAGAATGTTGGATATTTTCAGGACAGCATCTTGTGGGATCCCTCTTAATAGACCCTTCCAGTTTAACTACAGATAGCTATTCTCCCTGTATGGTTTTCCAGTCTTTTTTTCATTCACAGCATGATACTTTCACCTGGACCACTCTTTCCTAGCCTGTTTACACATACTGTTCTCAAGCTTTCTTTGAGTGAGCTAAGGGAACCTACCCCACAGCTCCACATACTTGTTGCAGTATCACCATTCGCCCATCTCATTTAAGAGTGAGCAATCCAGCCTACTCAAACTGATCTTTAAATTTTCAGTGTCATCGCAAAATGGAGATATCTTCCAATACCAGCTTTTTAGATGCTCTAGCTGTTAATTAGTCACTGGTGTTAGTATCATTGTTATTGTTATTAAAGGTAATGCCAAGAAGACAAGTTCCACCGCGGGAGTGGGTGATTTAACAGGTACTAGCCAGCAAGCACCCGTGGTTTATTGACCTCCAGTTCTCACAGCTAGATATACACCATCACCTCTGCAAAGGGTCTGCTGAGGATTTTTATAAAGAAAGTTCCTGCCTGAAACAGGTTGACCCAACCTGGCTTTTAGTACTCTGATTTAAATGTTAAGGCCAATTTTAGATTATTAACATTCTGTCTACATTTCACATTTATCTCTCCTACCTAAAATATCAGGAAATAATCTAATTGGACCCAGTCTGTATAACTTCTATTGTTATAGTCTCTTTCCTTCTGTCTCTTCCTTTCTCTGTCTTTACACAAGGCAGAGGAAAATTAGCAGATTTTCCAGGAACGTTCCAATTAATAGTGATGGATTCTGCTACCTCCACTCACAATGAAAAGTCTTTCACATTGCTTAATTATCTGAATGCACCTTGAACAGGACAGGGGTGTGTACGAGTCCCAGCACTGTGACAGAGAACCCCAGGCAGGTCATTTCAAAAGCAGGTGCTCCTTTTATCTGCTTTGTCTCTCCGTGTTATCTCTCACCCTGTGTTTGTACAGCATCTTTTACGACGAGTCCCAGTTTGGCTCAGGATAGAGGTGCAAGTGATAAACAGTAGGAGAAGGGGGTACAACAGAGTTGCCTGCGATTTAGCAAAAGTGGTGCAACAAAACTCCAGGTTACTGATGGACGTACAAATCTTCCCTTTCCAAATTGGTGTCCCTGGGAAATCCATCCCTTTTCGCCACATCTAGATCCTCCTGCCTGGGTTCAGTCTGGGTTACCTGACACTTGGCTGAGTATTATAAGCAGCCTAGCTGTATTCTGCAACCGCCATAAAAGATAGACTCCTCTGTAGGACTACCACCAGCCCACGTAGGTTCTCTGTGGTTGCCTGCTTCTCTCATTAAGTACAGACACAGGGGCGATCTCATTCTTATGTTAAATACTGAAAGATAAATCAAATAAATCTAGATTATTTTCTTTTGTTTGCTCCCTGTACAGGATGAGGGTGTAACCAGTGGAAAGAAAATAAACTGAATGTTCCAATAACCTCTCCTGAAAAGCCAGTTCAACTGAGATTACCTGGCTGTGTCATCACCCAGTGTCAGTTAAAACCAAAGGCAATGGGGACACAGGGAATTAGATGTGACACAGAGAGGTGACCTGGAGGAACACTGCTTCCTGACATGCTCTGTGTTGCAGTCCCTGCAGCTGCTGCCAACCCGGCAACATGCGCTGGTCGCTTCCTTAATCCCAGCTCTGGGAGTCCCATGAATATTTGGGACCTCAACTATTGTTTTTTAAAGCACTGTTCTAGTCTGAATGAAGAAAAAAAAAAGTAAAAATACGGTTACCATGATATGAAAGCAATTTCAAGATTAAAAACTTAGAAGGAAAAGGAAAAGAATCTCCTAAGTATTCAGTTTTTAGAAACCTTCATATCTGAAGGTGGTGCTGAGTGGCAGGGAACAGCTCATTCATGATTTCAGAATACCTGTTGTCAATACCATCAGTTTGAGGAGTGGTTCAGTGCCCAAACTTCCCATCAAGACAATGTGTTGCAATAGCAGCAGTCAGAAAAAAAAGCCTCTAAAAAGCAAGTATAAAGATGTTTCATTTGCTGTTTTACCCCTGTTTTGATCACACATAAGTTCTTTTTGTCCCTATGGAAAGACCATAAATACCAGGCATTCATTTCTCCACAGATTTACTCAGAATAACTCAGGGATATCCAGTTATTTCTATTCCATTCCAATATTTTATTCTCTCCTTTCTTTTTTTTTTTTTTTTCAGACTACAGTTTTCCTCTGAACATGAGTATTTTGGGAAATCATTAAATTTTGCTAATTTAATGCCATTAGTTTGTCAAAACTCTTATTCCCACACACACACTCACACACACACACTCCTGTTGACCACTGTAATTATGTTGGGTTTATATTTTCGACTTTATTAATTGAAGAAGTGTGATAAAATTACCTCTGCCCCACTGGAGTCCCATTGTTTGCCTCATGGAGATTTTATTCAGCTGGTGAATGATGGCAATTAACTTGTGCCCTAATTATTAAATGATTCACTGATATAATTATGTGTTTTATGTCAAGCTACTGATAAACTGATAATTAATAATGCTGTTTAGACAGATAAATCACTTTTTCCAAAAGAGTTGTTTGCTACATTTGTACTTTTGGTCATAATTAAAATTCCATTGGATTTTTATGTAATCTGTGAGGACTGTTGATTTGAAAAGGACTGTGGGTTTGCCGAGGGTTATCATGCTCTCTGCAGAAAGCAGACGTCTCTAGCCTTCAGAGGATTGCACTTGGACACCAGCATCCCAACCTTGATGCTACCCCTAAAGGGAAGACCCTGGATGAGTCCGGCTGCAGGGGAAGATTCCCCCTAAAATGGGGCTCCTTTGGGGCAGCTCAAGCTGAGCACCCAGCACTAGCAGGCAAAAGACTCCTCGGCCTCTTTGCCAACTCCTTGCCCAAATTCAGGCCCTGTGACTCAGAAAGTCAGGAGGTTGGCTGTGGCTTGGGGATGGGCTTCCCGGAGGCCTGTATTCCCCTTCTATGATATTACTGGTACCACAGAGGGCAGCTGCCTTCCCCTGCCCTTACGAAGCCTCCAGCTCTGAAGTCACCACCTCATTCCCCAGCATACCTTGAAACACCACCAGTGGAGCCTGGAAGGTGGATAATTTCTCTCTGCACATAGAGAAGCCATATCCAGCCCCAAACATCATTCATGACTCAAGCCATCGTCTTTAGCAGCCCACAGTAATGTCTGAATATACAAGGCAGGCAAGCTGTCCCTTCAGAGCCTGAGTCAGTTGTACCTCATACCACTGTTTGTCACAAAAAGCTTTCGGTCAAGTTAATTCAGGATGTGTCTTGATGTGCTGTCTTTTAAAACCAGGACTATAACTATAAAGAAAATCATTCTGGCAAGTGTATAATGCTCTGTTAAAATGCATTACCTTAAATCATATCCTCTTACACAGAGCACTGCAATGTTTGAATACATTAAATTTCTATAGCCTCACTTTGGTAGCCTCCACTTTGGAGACTGAAGATTGCACAAATTTCCCTGCTAATTCTCTTAACAGGCAACATTTGTGATTGTGGCTCGCACCCACATGGGACTTAGAGACACCCCTAGCCACTTAAAATCAGAAACTAAGACATAATATTTACCCTGTTCCTGTGCAGCAGATGTAAAACCTCAACAGCCAACACAAAAGCTGTACGTCTCTCTCCTAAAACAGCAGGGAGTAGAGGTCAAAGAACTTGCCCAAAGACAGAAGGAGGATCTGTGGCAGAACGAGAAATCAGCTAAACTCTCCTGGGCAATACGCCCGTGCTTTCCCCATATGAGAAGCGTTGCTGCAAATGCTTTTAGCTTCTTGTATTTGGGGATTAGTTTTCTTATTACTTCTGTGAGAGGTCTTATATAAGGACAAGGAAGACAGATGACATTGAAAAGTTTGCCACCTAAGTGAATAAAATTGTTTAAATTTGATTAGTACATTCAGACATTTATTTAAACATTTGAATGACCTCCTCTTTCAGATTTATGGCATGGCAAGGACAGACAGACAGAAACACAGACTGAAGAATGAAACAAAAAAGTAGTAATACATAACTTATCAATCACAGCCAAATTTCCAGATGTTTCTTGAAATTTGACATACAGATGTTTTTTTCCTGGGAAAATCTGATGGTCTGAAAACAGCTTTCCCAGCCTATGAAATCTGTTGCAAAAGGGAAAATGTTTCCCATTCTAGTTTTGGATGAAAATTTGACATTTCAAAATATCTACATATGGAAATCCAGGGAAGAAATCTGCGAATGGATTCATATCTCTACACTGAACTGATTACATTTCAGCATTTTGGCTCTGAAAATATTTTTCAGCTCAGAAAATGCACAAATGAAACACTTTCACCATTACAAAACATTTTATCTTAAATATTTCAAGGGGGAATAATTAATAAAACCCCTACCATCTTCAGACAAAGCAAGATGTTTGTGTGGAAAACAAAATCATGGCTCCCTGAAAAAAATTCCCCTCCAACTCTGTTGGAGGCCAAGACTGAAAACACTTAGAAATCAATAGGGCAGCCAGCACCGATGGGAGCAAAGAGGTTGCCCTCAGAGATGCACGAGCAGCTCTTTCCTTTTTTAATGAATTTCTGATACAAATTGAAATGTTTGACCCGATTAAGTTCCTTCTGCTTGGCACCTCCCAGCTGTACTGTGAGCTGGGGGACTGTGAAAGATGGATGGCGTTCACCAAAGTGAACGAAGGCTCTTCCGCTTAGGCAGAGGTCCTAATCCTACGGGCCGATGGCTTCTGAGACCTTCGGATCCTATGACTATAATCAGGCAACTGTGCTAACAGTGAGAGCTGTACAATCTGGCCCAGAGCAAGAAACAGTACATGTTGGTTTTACAATGTGATCAACTTAATGCTGCCCCAGGAACCTTAATACCTTTTTTTTTTTTTGCATTTCTTGGCTGGTTTTGATGTTAACTGTGCAATCTTAATGGAACTGTAATGAACTCCTTTGTTAGACTGCATTCGCAATGCTGTGCTACTAAATCTTTATTTCACACCTTATTACAGCCCTTACTGCATGAGGCTGCCCGAAGTCATCAAGCACAAAGTGGTATTACTGTTCAGACAGTGCAGCTTAGCAAAAATAGCCTAAAGAGTAGGGCTGATGGTGGGTGCCTTACAATACCTGCCTTAGACCCAACCCCCACCCCCTTCCTCACTGTTGTACCTGCTGACATTTTCAAAAGGCTGATGGTTATGAAATGCATTTCTAAGCAAAGTATGAAATTTTTGTTGTCCCCTCTGGCAGGTGCTTCTATCAGACACCATCACCACAAAGTCTCTTGATCAAGTGTTTGCAGGCAACTCATGGAGGCAAACCGACCCTCTCCAGGTCCCATTCTGCATCCACATGTCTTTCCAGGCTTGAGGAATTCCAGTGGCAATACTCTGGATTGTGGAGATAGGAGTGCTAGCCTGACTACAAACTCAGAAGTGTAATGAGAAGACCAGCAAGTCTGGACAAGTCTTGTCCTCCATCTCTGGCTGCACAGTCCTGCCCCCAACCCTGTGCTACCACTGGTACTCACATACGTGGCTGTGCAGTGGGATGGTTAAAGGAGTTGATGGAAAACTAAGGAAACAGAAAAAAAGAAAGTGTTCTGGTTTTGGCTGGTAACTGCCCAGTCACGTGAGTCTCAGTGCTAGCTAAAGCAGGAGGAGGCTGGACCACATATCCGAGATGAAGGAGAGCACTGGGGTGTAGGCAGGGGTCAGCAGCCGTGGCACTATGTCCCTCACAAAGGTACCCTGCTTCTAGAAATACCAGAAACTCTTCAGTTTTAGGGGCTTTAAAGGGAGGAGTGGCGCTTAGAACTTACTGGAGCCCTTATTATTAAGCCTAGACCTCTGTGGAGTGTTATTTTAAAAGTACTCCCTCCCAAACATGTTGCTTTACTAAACTCCTACAGATATCAGTGCTACTGCTTCTGCCTGACAATAAGAACTGCTTGGGTCGAATTATCCCCCACTAGATCCAGTGGGCATTTCTAAAAAGCATCAGGGTGGGATTTCCCCCATCAATAATCAATACACGACTTTGGGTACAGATTCCCATACAATTGCATGAGACGATTTATGCTCTCATTGTCATCTTTCCCCTCTCTCCTCACCAAATATGAATGTTACGTATATCACATTCAGGCACAAAATATCTGCAATTAGAAATTCTGAGTTTCCAAATGCCTGAGATACCCCAGGGAACCCCACAGAAGGAATCTGGCTGGCACTGGCACTGCGGCAGCAGAGGACTAATCCCATGGAAGAACTTAGAAGTGACCAAGGCAGAACATGGAGCTGCAGAGAATTGACAGAGGATGGCATTTCACATTCATTAGCACTGTGTCATAAATATGGTAATTTCTGACCTGCCTCCCTTTTGCCCCTTGGGATGGTAAAGTGTGAATGAAAAGCAACTCTCATGTTCGATTAAAATTTTAAAGCGATACCATTGGGTATTGCTGGTGCAAAAAATGAAGTTTTAGTTAAAAACTAAAAAAACATGAAGGAAAAAATAAATTAAAAAATCTCTCATAAGGATAGAAATGTACCCTCCATTCATTTAAGTATTTGGAAGAGAGCAGAATTCAACATTGGTTTTTATGTTATTCTTCTTTTTAAAACTGAATCTTTTGTAAGATGTAGATCCAAACACAACTCAGTGCAGGTAACATTGAGTTTTGAAAAATGAAAGTAGTCTCAAAATAGAAGTGTTCAACCTGATATTGAGGGAAAAACAGCCAGTATTCTAGGCAAGCTCTATTTTTTTCAATGTAGAAATGAGCCCAAGTAGATTTTGGATATTTTCTGCATTTTTTCTGGGTTTTCTGTATATCCAGCCAGCACAGTGGTTTTAATAGATCTGATCTACCTTCAGAAAAATCTTGGCAGGCTCATAATATCTTTGCAAATCAGCTGTACCCCAGATCTGTAATAAGTACCACACTGTTGGGAAATGCCGAACATATTATATTCATGCTGTCTAGCTATTCAGTTCACACACAGTAAATCCAGCTGAAAGCTCTGGATAGATTGCACATGCTCGAGATAACCAGGACAAAATGATGTAAATTGTCCAGTAGCATCTCCAATTTAGAATTAGAGATTTTAGCAACCCATGACAGAGGTTATTTGTGATTTTTGGCATTTCTGGCCATCGAGTCACTGTTATTTATCAGAAAGAATAAGGAAGATGTGAACAAAAGCTTGAAAATCTAAGGAAAGGTTTTTTTAAAGCTACAAACATACATTTCTTCTTGAAATATAGTCTGATTTTTAAGTCACTAGTGATCTTTTACTACTTTGAGTTGGCAAAGCCCTGCCTCCTTCCCCCCAGTCTGACGCAGTTTGCATGGCTCTTTTACAGGCAAGTATTAGCTTTAAAGTTTTTTTTAAAACTGCAGCAAGTCTTGGATTTTTAGTGTCTAAAAAAATCCCTGTGGTGATGGATGAGTGGGCCACCCACAGGTGAAGAGATCAAAGATCCATGATAATTGCAATTTAGCAACAAAGGACAGAACCGAGGGACAGGTAACTTTGTGAAATGAGAAGAAAGGGAAACATATAAAGGAGCTAGTTAATATCTAGTTTCCTGGGTATCTAACGAGTCAACTTGGTGCGGGATGATGTATTACCTGCCAGCTTTGACTCTACAGATAGAGCGGCGTCACTCTGAACTGATACTCACTCATGACAGGGAAGAGAGAAGCTGGTTCTTCCTAGGAAATAGTTTATTGCCCCTTCTAAAAGCAGCGTTGCTGTGGATATAAACCTGGGAAAGTTGATCTGCATTTCACTATAGCAAAGACAACTCTCCTTTTCAAGCTTTGGAACAATGACAAAGCAGTGACTTTTACTGACACACCAAGGAGACAAATGCGAGACATCTCTATTACTGGTTCTGGAAAGAGCCTCGACAGGACAGTACCCTGATGGGAAAGTGGATTTGGACATGGAGCAGTGCTATGTTATGGCACGACACAGCCCGCGCGAATCTCCGCAGTGTTTTTTCTCATGCATTGATACCAAGCCCAAACTTCCCACATTGCATGACGCTTCTCAAAGGCAAAAGCCATGATGAGGAGGTGTCTGGGCAATTACGTATGAAAATCACATCCTCAGAGACTTGCTCCCAGTCACCCATTAGAGTTAGTGGCCCAAATATGACTTCAGGCCTGTTTCCAGTCATCCAACTTCACAGGGCAGTAACAAAACCCATCTACATGTTGTTACTCCAAAATTTCAGCTTTGATATGGCAAAGTCAGATTCTAGTCTTGTTGGTACAAATATCACAAATGTTACTCTGCTTTCAAAGTGCTCGTAGTCTGGCCCTTCACTCTTATTTCTCCCTACATTCCTTAACCTCGTACTCATTTTTTCAGTTGAATGCCTTCAGGGTAAATGCTTCATCCTCTTTCTTTGTTATTATATTTTTCTCCAGCATTTCTCTAACGACCTACCCAGAGGAAGAGCGAGGGCTAAAATATTTATGCATGCAGATGAAACTGTTCTCCTAGTTGCTGTTAATGATGTTTGCTTCCATTTCTAATACCCTTTCTCCCAAAATAACATGTATGATCACCAGGCTTAATAATATTCATCTCTCTCAATCTTAACAAAACTCTACTAGGCTCTCTGTCTGCTAACACATCTAATCCTTCTAATACCATTAATGCATATGACCCTGTCTGTTCAACTTGGGTGTGAGCAGATTCTGGTTTTGGACTTATGTGTGTCTTTGATAAATTTACTCTCTTGATACTTAAAAATACTCCCCTCCCTTAGTAAACATAGGAGTGATTAGACTGCAAATAGAATTAAGTTGTACTCAGCAGCTGCTGTTGGGCAAAAGGCAGAGATGTGGATATCTGGATGAGTCCACTTATTATTTTGATTTAACCCGATCATGAACTTGCCCACACACCTTAGGAAGAAATGTCTTTCTCCCACAATTTTGCTTGAGCTAATTATGCTCTTAGGCTTTGTCAGGCCACTTGAAGTCAAAGGTTCAGCAATTTGCCTCTCTTCCCTACAAAACAACCTGGAGAGACGCTGGAATTGTCCAAAGGTTTTTCTTCCTGTTTGGTCTATGGTTGGAGGAAGTTCAAATTCTCACAAAATAAAATATTTCTGAACACAGAAAGGTTGAGTGAGTACTACTTTTCATGGTGTCTTTCACAGATATTGAAACATTCAATCTTAATATATGGCACCTGTGAGCTCTGCGGTACCAGCCTAGCCTATAATGGCTGGGAGTCTGCAGATGTGTTTTAGAGCAGGGCATGGCTGGCAGTCATGACATACCAGAGAAGGCATCAAAGCTCCTCTTTTTCTTAAATTCATCCTGTAGACTCAAAAACCAGCACAATTAAATTTGCCACATGAGGAGAAAGTTTTATGACATTACAGCTGGTCCTGCTTTGAGCAGGAGGTTGGACTAGTTGACCTACTGAGGTCCTTTCCACCTTGAAATATCCTTTAACACTAAAGCCAATCTCTTTACGTTTGGAGGGGAAAAGAGAGGGAAAGGGATTAACTAATGACTTTTGAGCACTTATATTTTGACAATTCTGGAATCTTTTCTTATTTTTTAAATACGTATTTTTATACTAAATTCATACATAGACACACACATGCAGGGCATCTGATCAGTGCTGTCACAGCAAACAGCTAGGAAAAAAATGGGTTAAGTGCTCAAGCATAATGGAACATGAGGGGGAAAAAGAAGAAAAATGGAAACTGCTGTGAAAGAGACATTGTGGGAAAGCAATTGGGATTCTTGCCTTGCAAGTGAGAGGAGGCAAGATAATGAGAGGAGGCTGGAAGAAATTAGGAAAGAGATTCCAACAGGTGGAGATCAAAGCTTATTTTGTGCCCACCTGTTCTGGAGTAACACAAATGTCTCTGTGTAACTGAAATGTTAACATGGCTGCTTAAGCATATTAGTGTTCCAGAATTATTTTCAAGCATAATTGTAGTTTCTCTTCTACCAAAAAATTCTGCCCAAAACAGGTCATCCTTCTCTTTTCCGAGTACAGGAAATCCTGTCCTGGACAGGTACTTGTGAATTCAAGGCTTTGGAAATGAAACAAAACTTGCCATTACCTCCTGAGAATTCATTTCTACTTGTCTGGCTTTGTGATCTACACTCAGGCTTGCCAAGGACCTTTCTTTTGATGTTAAGGAGGTTTGTAAGCATTTTGCTCCCCTTACCTTTGTTTAGACTGACAGGGAATATAAAGTGGTTTTAAGTGCAGAATGGCTGCAAGACCACCTCCACTTTTGTACCAGGCATATTTTTCCAGTGCTCTGTGAATTGGCTTCCCCACATCCAGCTCAGTCAAGGTCCTGGCCAGGAGACTGTGTCGTGTCCACCTTTGTCAATTTTGTATTCGGTGGGCACAAAGAGAAACCAAGTTTTAATGATCCAACCCAAAATGTTAATGCCTGTTTCCTTGTCTCACGCAAGCTCCACATATGTTTGAAATCTGGCCAGTTTTCACCTAAAAAGAGCAGAAGATGGAGAACTGACCGGAAAGGAGTACATCAGCTGTGGGTTGCTTGGGACAGTGTAACTCGCAGCCTGGAAGGCTTTTTAAATTCAAACCCATTTTCTGAAAACTGACTTTGCATTCTGGGTATTAAATAAATGAATTGGGCATCTGATAACTTGCTCAGGTCTGAGGCTATGAAGTGATCAGTGCGGAAACGCTAGTGAGGAAAGAATAAACCCAGTATCACACTAGCCTGGTCCCAGCTTCCCAGAGGTTACAGAAGAGTCAAATTCATCCCTCTTTCCCTCGTGTCTAACACTGTTTTATTAAAGAGACTTAAAGTCAGTACCTTTTACCAGCTCCAAGAAGGAAATCTTGTGTTAGTCCTTAATTAAGAGGCTCCCTATAGTTACAATAATCACACTCATTTTAGCAGCCAGCCCAGTTGGAATAAAAAAAACGTCCTGAGCATCAAGATACGGATGATACTGAAGCAAGAACGTGCAGTAAATTTGGGAGGACTGACAGCTTCTGGACTGGGTGGAGTCAGGTATTTTGAGTGAAACCTCTCTGTCACAGTAATATAAGCTTAAATGAATTTATTTGTGTAGTGCTGGCATTATAGTTGCTGTAGTACAGATTGGATAGAAACAATACCATCTCCAGATTAATTTTTTTTTTCTTTTGGCAATTTATTAAGCTGTAAACCCTAAACATTTTAATAAAAATACAGAAGTACAAAACAAAACTCTGTGTGGTTCATATTTTATTCAATAACATTGGCGAATAAAAGACATCCCCTTTAGGGAAAAAAAAAATGCCAATTCCATTTCATACTGTACTTATTTCTCTAATGTTTCTGAAATTATTATTTGCCAGGAAGCATATTATGGGACCATCATTTTTCCTTCTACCTCCCAGCACAAAGGCTGTTTCTGCTTCTCATCAATAAGAGATCTGCTGCCTCTTCCCACCTTTTCTTTTTTTTTTTTTTTTTCTGTCTGTGTGTGCTGGCAAATTCAACCTGCATTATAAACAGCAATTCTACATGCCAAGCAAGATGCTCTGCAACCTTAGCATTGTGCTCTTTTAGAACAGCATCCCCAGAGGAGTGACTTTACGGGTTATTAGTAACATCCACAGAAATGGCAACAGATATGCCTGTCCCATCCTTCCTATGTA
Source organism: Aviceda cuculoides (assembly GCA_035590195.1). Lineage (NCBI taxonomy): Eukaryota > Metazoa > Chordata > Aves > Accipitriformes > Accipitridae > Aviceda > Aviceda cuculoides. Next base: position 37,675,501 of record JAVJGG010000001.1, on the reverse strand, counting down.
TTATTCATAAGGCTGTAGATTTGTCATGATAATTTATTGGGTAAATCACAGATGCCTCTCATTGGGACATAGTCTGTAGACCTCGAGGAGAATAATAGCAAGTTGTGGACATTGCACAATATGTATTAAAGTTTTAAGTGCCACCCCAAGGTGCAGGGAATAAACATGCACTGGAGTTTCTCTCCTTAAAGACAATCCCAATAAGAATAAGAAGAGACTCTGCATGTCAGGAAGAATTTATTCTGATTTTGTAATGCAAATATTCATCTGGTGGAAACCCAACTGAAAACCATGGAGGCATCAGAGGAACTAGTAGGTGATAACTTTCCTTTACTGCTAGACTGGGGTGTAACTAAATCATGGTAGAGAAATGCATCAGATCCCATTTTCAATTCACCAAATCATCAAGAATTGATTTTTCCAAAGACTGTGGTGCCTTTGAACTGAGCATCTAAATCCCTTGTGCTCTCATGAACTTCCTTGGCTACATTAAATTGAAATATAAGTTAAAAACTTCAACAGTTCAGAAAAGTACAACTGGATAGTACACATATTTTTATCTCAAAAATAAGAAAACAGAAGGAAAACAGTTTGCAAAAAGAAAAGGAAAACATGCATATACATATGAAACTTACCTACATATGAATTTTAGTGACATTATGAAATTAACACACCCCCAGTGCTTTCAGGCCTTGGGCCCTAACTCATTTACACTTGTTTTTTGTCCTGTGACTTTAGAGACAGTAACTGAGTGATGTGAATGCGTCAGTCCTCTGTCCGTCTCTTAGATGCCACATGCGATTTCAGTCACCTGTTGGAAGGGGCACAGAGAGGAAGAGTAGAAGATACACAGATACTCAGAGATTTGGAGTAGCTTCTTCAGGAAGTAAAATTAATAACCTAGGACTCTCCAGCCTGGGAAAAAGATGACTTAGGAGAAGGAGCAGAGGTCTATAAAATCACAAGTGGCACAGACAAGATAAGTGGCAAATAAGGTATTTGGTATTTCCCAGCACATGACAACCAAGGAAACAATCAGGCAGCAGTTTCAGAGCAAACAGAAGAAAGAGCTCTCTCAGTCAGTACTTATTTGCAGTGTGAATAGCTTTGAGGTGAAAATGTAAATAGATTCAAAAAAGAAATCAGACAAATTCAGGGAGGAGAGGCCCATCAGGAGCTATTGATCCTGATGATCACCTGAATTCCTCAGCTCAAGAAGTCTTATAGTGCACTTTTGTGGATGCTGAACAGATGTATCAGAGGAAGGCATATGTATTCCAGCACAAGAATTAACAAGCTTCAAATTAAACTAGAAGGAGGCAAGGTCAAAACAAGTGTGTAGTTCCTCTAGGAGTATGTTATCAGGCTGTGAAACTTAGGGTGTTAGAGATGCAAACAGTTTAATTGAGTTCAAGGGGAGACCAGAAAAACTAACGAAAGGTAAGTTGATTGGGGTTTACCATTAGGAAGTCACTTAGCTATAAATGCTGGAATAATATTCAATTTAATTGTCTTACAAACTTCCTCTCTTCTCACTCGCTGCTGCTACCACCACTACTGAAGGCAGACCCTGTAGGATTTGACCCCACACAGCTGCTCAGGTGCTGAGAGTAGCTGTGGGTCTACCGTGCAGTGAGTGGTGGGGGGGGTGTTTTATTATGAACTGAAAGGATTTAAGTGGAGCTGAATTCAGTTCTCAACCCACCAAGTCTACATGCCCACCCGCCCTGTAAGTCAGTTCTCTGTACAGGATGAAACCACACATTGCCGCTGAGCATTGAGAAACCCTTCAACGAAATGAGGTACAGAGCTGCTGCAAAGCTCATTGTCCTAAACATAAAGCAATAGATAGGGTAGCTTTTAGGAGCCAAATACATCATAAAGGCAAGTAATTAAGAAGATATGTTCTCTATACAGCTTAGGATCAGATCCATGTAATTATTCGGCTTCCTAACTCTCATTGACCTCAGTAGTTAGGATCCTAGATACCTCTGTACATAACAGCCTGGCAGTGCTGGTAAAGAAAAAAATCTAGATAAACAACTGGAAGGGTGGGAACAACAACAACAACAAAATCAGTATTAAGTACAGCAACCCAGGAGTTACCTAATCAGTGGGGTTTTCCCGTGCTATTTATCTAGAAGCTACTTTGGCTACACTTACCTGCAGCAGATGATATTGCTCCATCTCTGTAGCATGCTGTGGCCAACCAAGAGGAAAAGAAAGTGATCTGGTAAATGACAAAAGCAGTAAATATACCTGTCTGAGAATGATCAATTCTGTTTTGTCAGACTCGGGCAGATCCTACTAAGTGATGATTTCATTGTGCTGCTCAGCAGCGAATACTCCAGGAGCAGAAAGCTCAAGATTGACAATGATCCGATTCTCCTCTCCAACAAGTGAGACATTGAAGCATGGAGGAGGTCACTAAGTATTTGTAATGCAACACTGCTACTGAGAAACAAGAAGGGCAAAAGGAAACAGGGAGACAGGCATTCCTGCATCTGCGGTCAGGCTTCCATCCTGGGCTTTGCTGGGAAAATGGACCAGAGTAGATCCCTTGGAGCTAGCCATCACAAGTCATGGAGTTGGTTGTGGTTTCCCACATAGTCCTGCTTTGCTTAGTTCTACTCCACATTGTGGGCATCTTAGCTTCTGCCAAATCCCAGCCTGAGAATCTACCAACCCTTCCAGAACAGCTTGGCCCACAGATGGTCTTTGCTGCCCCAGATCAATGAGCTGGCACTCATCAGCTTTTCCAAGAACAGGGTTTTCTCCTCAGGTTCTTCACACAGGGGGGATATTGCAGAGGTGTTTGGCCCACAGCAGTATAGAGCAAATGCCAAACCAGCTTCTCTGTGGGAATAAACCTGAATACATTCCCTGGCTGGGAAGTGGATGCTATCTTTTGCATTCACAAGGCCTACATATTCACCAGGGAGGTCTTTGTCCTTAAGCTGAGAAATTATTTGGATTCCAAATATTTGGAAATTAAACTACACCACAATGGCAGGAGTTAACACACCAACTTAGAGATGGTGTCACATATCCACCATCTCCCGCACACAAAAAATCAAAGCATTCTTATTTTTTTTAATACCCATGAGCTCAGACACAACTAAGACAAAAGTGCAGAAGATTATAACCTTGCACTGAGGTATCATAACCTTAAACATTCCTTCCAAGTTTTAGCATTTTTTAGCATTTTTCTCATTCTCACATTAAGATGCTCTTGTGAAAATGGAAATGCCTTCTGGTTTCCCAGATATTCCTTGCCTCACTTGTGAAGCACAGTATCTTTCCAATACTTGTGTGTTTGCAAGGGAAGCAAGTATATTTTTAAGGCACATCTGACATCTATAGAGGGAAGAAAGTTAGTTCTGCAGTTCATTAATCCAAACAGCAGCGCTTCTGTGCACAAAAGGTTTTGTGGGGTTTTTTTTCCCCTAGCCAAGTTGCCATGCCCTGTATATATGTTCAGGTGTAAAATCTGCGAAAGGTAATTACTTTCCAAGAGTGCTATCAAGGCTCAGGCACTCTCCTCAGCACATAAATCTGAGGCAGCCACGCATCTCTCCAAACCTGAGGAGGCTGCTTGAAGAAATATAAAAACTCTGAATTTCCCTTTTCTTATTTAAACACCTGTGATTACCTCACAGAGGCAGTGAGTGCTGAAGCCCCACGTAAATGGTTTGTAATGCAGTTCTGAATCAAGCCTTTAAGGATTATTAAAATAATCCATCTTAATTATAGTGAAAACCTGTTACTGGCCTTACATAATAATGCTTCATTTATAATTTCCATTTAGGTCTGCTTCCCTTCCTGTCATGCTTCCCTCTCTCCCCTACAGTATTTTTCCTTTATCTGCCTTTGGACAGAATTACCTGAGACCTTTGAAAAGTGATAGAATATCCTTAGGGTGGCAGGATGACCCTGTAATTAAGGCAGACGTCTAAGGAAAATGACGCTTTAGGTTTTCTTCCTAGTTTTGCCTTGAGCCAAGGGTCCTTGCTTTAAAAGCAACTTTCTGCTCACCCTTGCAGTCCCAGCCAAGATCAGAGATGAATGAAACGAAATATCATAAAGGCTTATCTGTGCCCCAGTCTAAATACTTTTGTCTATCATCTGCCCTATCATTTACATTACCTGTGCTATTGGTGCTAATAAACTGTGGCTTCCTCAAAGGGAGGATGTGTCTCTTAAAGCCTGGTTAATGCAATGAGATCCTCCAAAGGAAGAGCAAATTATTATTCTGTGCTAGAAGAATGATTAGAGGGCTAGGACGGTATTTTGATAAAGGCTTCTGAAGATATACATCCCAAGTGTCTCTGTTGACACCACATTATTATTTCCATTCGTATTTGAGTGAGGTTTTGTGTTCTGTGCAGAATAACCGAGATGCCACTTTGGGTTGTGGTTTTGGGCCTGCCACAGGTTTCTTGGCTTATGCTATGCCCAACGCTTGCCCCCCAGGCTCAAAATCTGTGCACAAAATGCTTGCTGCCATGCAGCTCCTTCTCCAGGCAACAAGCCTACACCCAGAGGAATCCGGCATTTTGCAAACATCGGCTGACGCCTAAGCAGAAGCGTATGCAAACTTTTTGCTCAAGCAGTTTTAAATGCAAAGTCTTTGGCAAGCCGTGCTTCAGTTCTCCTGTTTATAAAATGATGGGCAAAATAACTCAGTCTGAGTCATCACCAATAATACAAGGTCATGAACAGGGTCTCCTAGATGGGTCTGGATACTGATGGATTCATCTGCCCCTTTACCACTCCGGAGAACTCATAGCTGCCCCCCACCTCTTTTCAAACCTATGTGACTGAGGGAATCCTCTTCCCTTTTCCACTGGCTCAGCCAGAGCACAGCACATTCAAGTGACTTTCTGCCAGTCTCCACCTCTGTCATCTCAGAACAGTCTTCTTATCTTTTTATTACCATTTGAGCCCTAAACTCTTGGAAGGACCTCATAGCTATCTTTTCTAGCTTTTATCCCCCTGTAGCTTCAATAAAAGACTTGCGTTTTATCTCTGGTAAAATAGTAGTACAGGATCAGGCACAGGAGAGCCTCTCTCAGCCAAAAGGTATTTCTTGCTCAGGCACCTCACTGCTGGCAGTGCTGAGTGTGCAGCATCAGTCACAGCACATAAAACTTTGGCCATTTCACTCCATTGGCTTAAGGTAGTCTCTGAGTTGTCTAACAGACATCTGCTACTTAGCTTTAAAAATGAAAAAAAAAAAAGCAACCTGTGAAGTCTTTTTTTTAGTTTTACTTTTGTACAAAATAACAAGCAAGGAATTGTAATGCTCACAGACAGCTCAGCTGACCACAAGGGAATCTGCTTCTTGACAATTCAGGCGACCTCATGAAACACTCACTTCTTCCAGTGAATTGCGACATTTACATTATTTATATTAATTTCTGTTTTAATTAAAGTCATCTATTATCCCTTCATCATGTACAGCAGAGACCTGATCCAAAATGCTTTTTAGGTAAAGGGACTTTTTTTTACCATTTGCTTTTGAGTTTTTTGGGGGAGGGCGTTGATGTGTTGTATTGAAAAAATAATCTCAATTTTACGCACACAATGCTTGGGAAAATAGGAACACAAAACTAACCCCCTGAGGTTAGCTGAGAATCTTTCTAGACATAAATGTCTACCTTGCATAATTTCTGGGCATATTACACTCAATATTAGTATGGAGACTTCAAGCTTAGATGCCTTGCTTCATCTGTGTGGGAAAGGGAAACCTAGTCTGTGGCAAACCCAGCTACAGACCAACATTTCCAAGATTAAAATTTAATTGAGTCAATTATTCTTCTCTTGCTCTCCCATGGAAGAAAAGGTTAAGCTAAATTTAAATAAGGCATGTTGATCTCTACATTATTCATTCAGTCACTGATATATCACTGTCTTGATAATTTATGGGTTCTAAAAACTACCTAGATGTTCACCACCCATTCCAACATTTCGAGGAATCATCAATTAAGGTGTCCCTTGGTTCCAAATTCATTTCAACTGTGATAGATTTGTAGGAATTGATCAAAATTACTATTCAATCATTTTTTACATGGAGCTCTCTGACCTCACCATATGGTATCAACTTTCCTCTTGTGGCAATGTGGATGTCTCCAAGCTGAAGCTTCTCAAATTAAAAACCCACTATTAATTCGAGCAGTGATTTAATACTGCTACACTTCTAAGTCTACCTCTTTATGTCAGCTTTACACAAAATCTCCTTTCTTTAGGAATGTATGACATTTTGCCTTTTATTTTTAAGTGCATTTTTAGCAGTACTTTAAAAAATGTTTTGTCTCACTGAAATAACTATTGCTTCTTTGGAAACCTTAACAGCCTAAATGCAAGGATTCACTGAATCTACATCTAAGAGTCAGCATCAAGTCTAACCATACTACCTAGGTTGCCTCTAAATTCAGTGAATAGAAAGTAAGCTCTCATTGGCATCCCACCTACCTTAAGGTGTTTGCAAAGTAGAGGGAGAGAAATTGTCTTCCTGATGGAACTCACATCTCTCCTTTGACCACAAAGGGAACATATACAAGCAACTTTGACCAGAAGAGCAGTGTAATGTGCAGTCTCCAACAGCAAAAATACAAAAGATAGTTTATAAAGCTGATGCTGTAATCCTTGCAGCAAGCAACATTACATTAAATAGAGGATAGAGTTTCCTCAAACAAATAAAAGACTAATATTTTTAAAGTGGTTTCAGCAGTAGGAAGCTGAAGACCAATTGCCTTCCAATGCTACTGGGACTTCCAAGGCCTCCCTTTGTAGACCTATCTGAAAGTTACTGTGCTTTGTGTTGTAAGATCTAAGCAATATGAATAACTAAGTCCCATTTTCAAGAATGACCTTGGAACTGGGAAGATGTTTCATCTCGTTGAACTGTAGTCCTCAAAACCTAGCTTTTTTGGTCACTTTCCTGACATGCACCCTTATGATGCAAAGGCAAATCATACTCCTTACTGCACTGCTTATAGCCTCACAACTACCAGTGTAGCCAAATCCTCCTTTTACACACTCCTCCATCTCTCCTTGGTAAAACAGAGAAAAGAAAGAAAACAATTAGCGATGTAAAAGATCCACCCAGCACCAGGCAGTCATAATAATGTATTTCCCCTATCACACATCCTACAATGAAATGATTGTTAAAATCAATGATCCATACGCAGATACTTAGCATTTCACCCACAAGACTTATAGAAGGGGTGGAAGAGGGAGGGAAGAGACAGAGAAAGGTATTTTTGGAAGAGTGTGAAGCACATGTCCTCTAGTAGGTCTTAATGACAGGTCAAGATCTGCGAACAACCTTCCATTGCTCCTGCTGAGTTTGTCAGCCTTCGACTAATAAAGAAGGCAACAGCAGCCTTTGAAAGCAAAAGAAGAGGGGGCCAAGAGATTTTGTTGGAAAGCAGCACTGAAGCTACCATGAGCTCACTGACCATACAGAAGCATGTCAATCATTGTCAGATGCTAAAGAGATTAAAAAGGACACAAAACCAAAGTAAATGACTTAACAGTGCAAGTCCTTTAATGACTTACCAGTCATTTACAATGACTTACTAGTGTAAGTCATTTACAACCAGTAAGTGGGAAGCAATGGGAAGTAGTGATTCTGAGCTCTGTAAATGACTTACACTGGTTGTTACACCACAAGACTTCCCAGAATACTACCAAGGGAGCTCAGGAACACTACTTCCTAGTGCTGGTGGCTTGTCTGGCTAGAAATTAGAAAGGGAGCTGTCTTTGAAGGACCTGAAAGGCAAAGGGAGAAAAAGATTTGTCCACACCCACCAAGATCAAGGTATTGCCTGCTCTCAGCTAAGAGGAGACTTTCCGGAATGTGCAGGCACCACCTTGCCCCATCCCACCACGGGATTCAGTGTGTGACACCACCCATGAGGTCTGACTTGCTGGAAGGGGAGGACACTGCTGTCAGGGTGGATAGCTTTTCCCACCAGCAGCCAAAAGGGTACATCTGGTATGGGCTTCAGAGGCAGTGACTGCAGGGTGGAGAGAGGGAGGAAGAGGAATTTGCCTTTACTGTGCCACATGCCAAGTTGCAAAGGCACGTTCTTCACTTCAAGAGCAAAGAATGTCTCTTCTGTTCTCTGCCCTGCTTTGCAAAAACTTCGGTCACACACACACACACGGAGGAAACACAAAGAGCAACATGCTCAGCTACTCTGCTGTGTTCAAGGTGTTAATAATTGACAGTGGCTCCCAGAACAGACGATGTCACCACTGGCCCCGATCAAGTAGGAGACATTTGGGAAGTTTTTGTTTGTGTTCTTTTTGTGTGTTTGATTCGATTTTCTCCCCTCTTTCCCCCTCCAGTTGCCCTAAAGCTATAAGAATAATATAAGATCTGTCTCATCCAGTATCTGTGACAGGTACAGCTCTGCACGCACGGCCGTGAGGAAGCAAGAGGTCTTTGAGTCTCCTGCAGCTGGCTGACGAGTGTGAATTACCTCCATCTCCCTTGCCAGGCATTTCAAATCTGAGGGAGAATTGCTGCTCAGTAGGATTCAGGCTGCCCTTTTCCCCATTGTCCTTACTTATTTATGGGCTTTATTTTCCTATGTACTCTGTGCTGCAGCACTTGTAGGTGGTAGCGGTAGAACGTGAGAGCTGCCTGCCCGGGTTAGCACTGGCATACAGGATCCTGCTGCAGTCTGGCACCATTCTACAGACAGTGCCACACCTGTGAACTGCTCCAAGGCTAAAAAAACCCACCTTATCCCAAATCCCTTCTTTGGGTTTTCCTTTGCTCACCTGCTTACAACAGCAAAGGATATTGTAAGGGCAGGGTGAGCTATGACCAGCACTTTCCGGGAGCAGGACAGCACTGGCTTGGTATAGACTGAAGAATAAGTCAGTTTTTTCTGAAGTGGCAAAAAAGGCTCCAAGTTGTTGTAGACTAGCACAGCCTGTTGAATCACGGGCAGATTTTACCCTGTTCTTGTTTTTCAGGCTCCTGTGGTTATGTCTGCACCCTGCATGGCTCCTTGAGCATTACTGCAACGCAAGGAATCACGAGCAGCAGCGCAGCCCAGCGGGTGGTGCCCCTGCCGCTACCCCACCCCACGTCCAAGGGCTGCTCACCTACTTTGCCTTATCTGTCCCTCAAACTGGTACAGTTCATATCAGGGGAGTTAGATGTCTCTGGCGGGGGCAATGGTGCTGTTCAAATCGCCAGAAAAGCAGATGGTATTTAGTACTTCACATGAAACATCCAGTGCCTCCAGACTGGGGCTTTTAGGGGCCCCTGGAACCCATAGCCAAACGCAAAACCAGTGATGGTTGTAGTCAGGCATCTGGACTTGATCTGCCCGAGAAGCCCCTTCAGCTCAGGTTGAATCTCTCAAAAGCTTTTGTGGTCTTAAATGAGGCTGTCACTAGGCTGAGTGCTGCAGGTGCCCCTTGACATTTCAGGCTTTCTCTGCAGTGACAAGCAAGTGTGTTTGAGGAAAGCTCAGGTGCAGAGGAGTGGCCAGTTGTTCCTGACACAACTGCACTGGTTTTTCAGTCTCTGTTTGCTAATGGAACATGAGAGCAAAAAAGACGTGGGTAGTTCTTCATTAAAGTCATCTGCTCGCTCTGTCTGTTTATTTCCATTTTTAAAAGGCCACCTTCATAACTCAGAGGAGCTTGCCCTCCTTGCTGTTACCAAAGAGAATTTCAAGCAGGCTTAGACTTTATCCTCTTTCCAGCTTAGTAGATCCTCGATTTCAAAACACCACTCTGCACTCTGCAGGACACAGGGGAAAATTGCAGCAAGGGGATGCTCTATAGGAAGAAAAGATTCGTGCTTTCCAGAAGCATAAATACTCGGCACACAAGCTGCAACTTTTGGCTTCCCTCAACTTAGCCCAAGATGTTTTATTGCAAATTTATGATTGCATCTTGAGTACCAAGGGTAGTTTCTTGGCCTTTTTTTTTCCAGCAGACAGGTATCTGCCCACATCTTTTGCTCCCGGCTCTGATTTAAAGTTGTCTTTGCCAGTCAAATTTAGCACTCGCTCATTCCAAGACAACTGAAAGTAAGACCAGGTGTGGGAAAGCAGATTTGAGTTACATCGTGCAGCTTGTCTCTGCATGACTCCTGCCAGGGATGCAGGGCAGTTATACTGTCTACTTCCCTGGCTGTCTTTTGCAATTCTGAATAAAAGAAGGAATCTACCAATAGGGAAGTTTTTAACTTGGGATTTCTTTTTTTATTTCCTTTCTTCTTAAGCATTCCACAGCATGAGGTACTACTGATTTTAGAAAAAAAATGTCCAGGTCCTAGGTAATACGAGGACAAGCCTAGATGAAGAATTAATGCAAGACATCTCCCGTGTAGGCTTGTTACCCTGTGCTTGGGGACCCAGTGAACTGTGCATGTGAGCAGAGAGGAACTGTCGATCGCGCGGGGACGCCTTGTTGGGGAGAAGTCGCCTCACAGGTACGTAGTACGAAAGCGCTGGGTAAAGCAAACAATCCCTGCCCTGCCATACAGCCCCAGGTTTTGCGGTCAGCTCAGCAGAAAATTCCTGAGCCAAAGGTTGTAGACCTATTTCTGTGTTAATGGCCTTGGATGGATGAATGTGTCCGACTGTTTGGGGGTTTCGACTCATTACTTGTAATACTTGTAGCAGACGCAATTAGCGTTCCACAGCTGAGCTCTATGCTTTTCTGTAGCTTTGTTTTGCCCCTGTTGCTTGACTGCTTCACCGGATACCCTTGTGTCTTGGCGAATTCCCTGTTCTCCTTTTTCAGGCTTCTCACAATGAGACACCTCTGTCAGAGGTCCAGCTCTGTCACATCAGTTCCGCATTTTCTTCTTTCCTTTTAGCCCCTGACACCTAGGAAGGGTCTGTATCTCCCCAGAATGGAAATTTCCCCATGGGAAGGAAAGGATTATTCTAAAGAAAGAGCAAAATTCAGCCCCAGAGACAAAAGATGGCAGTAGCCTGGGAGGATACATCAGAAAAATGGGACCCTCCAGATGAGTCGGGACGTGGACGGATGCCCTTCTAGGAGGCCTCCCTCACCATCAGCAGTGCCCCGGGTATCTCAGGCTCTCCTTGGACAGTAGAAACAGCTACCAGCAATAAGCAAAGCCAGCCGCAGGACTGCACCTCTTTTTTTTGCCAGCCCTCACAACCTGCTGACTGCCATTGCCAAGGCACCACGCCGGCACCCTGCCCACCGTCTCAAGGCACTAAGCGCAGTGCTACGGCCCCAAGCCTGGCGGGCTGGGTCAGAACTAAATGGGGAATTTGGCCGATCCACCTACAACCAGCTGCCCCGTGCCGGCACGGCTAGGCGCAGCCGCCGTGTGGAACGCCTGCAAAAGCGGTTTGTCGGTGGCAAACGCCTCCCGTAGCCAGGACAGCTTTCTTAGAAAGTACTTTGGTCTTTCCGTAGAAATACTGCAAGTTAAGTTCAGACGGAAGCAGGCGGCTCGTATGGAGAAAAATGAGCGCTCCTAATTTGGGGCCAAAAATATACGTACCTTGGAATGGCGTGTTGTCATGCAAGGTGTTAGGAAATCTAAGCCAGAGAGCGAACTCCTACAGACATCCTATTAAAGGATCAAGCACAAATATCACACTTTTTTTCTTTTCATTTTTTGTCTTCTGTTCAGCACTAGTTGATTCCTTACAACATACCCAGGTGTTTTTCACATACTTGTGGCAGGGTATTTTGCTCCCAGCCCATCTCTACTAAGCAGATGAGAGAATAACCCTTCAGTTTTCTGCTTTACAGTCGCTATAAGGAAACTCATAATTCAGCCTTCATGTACAGCAAAGTTCTGATGAGATTTAATGGAATTGTAAGTTCTGTTTATGTACATACTGGGAACCAAAGGCAAGGCTGTGAATTCATTTGCTGAGGGACATTTACAATCCCTCCCCACAAAATAAAGACAGAATGTTTCATGCTTTTTTTTGGCAGAAGTCTGATGTTTACTTCAGCAAAAAGTGAATAAATAATATGAGAACCATAATTTCTTTTAGACCTCTTGCAATGTTTAATGTCTATGTTATCTACTATATATGTTAAAGCATCCTGGTTAATTTCCTGAGAAATGCATACATGTTGCAAATTCCTAAGTTGGCAGATATTAACGGTGAGGAGGCTAGAGAAAGTTCTTGCTCAGCTCCAGCTATATGTTTCCAGCACAGGGATTGCAGAGATGAAATGTTTGATCAGCCATGATCAGTACACCCAGGGAACTAATTTTTAGCAAGCATTTTTGCACGGTGTCCCTCTATTTCACCCTTTACAAAACCTGCCCCCTGTTGGAGAAGTTTGGAGCTTTGAAGGTTTGGGTTTTGCTAAAAGGATTTTGGCAATAACATGAAAATTGAAGCAGTTCCTCTCTCCTTCCCAGTTAATTTCAAGTCACGAAATTGTGCGATGTGGCACAAAAGGCTGCATATCTCTGCATTTTTCCTGGGCGTTTGTTGGGGTGAAGACAGAGTTCAGGCATGCCACTGACCCTGGAGTAAATGGCCTGAATCATGCAAAGATATGCAGAGATATGCTTTGCTCAATGGATAAGGCTAGATAAATGCATAAACCTGTGCCAGATCATTGCTGGTGGGGTTCCATCAATATAGATTCATAGACAAATTAACCCTCCTCTTCTGAAGGGCCCGGTTCGCTACTGTTGCGAGTTTTGAACTTTAGTGTGTGCTGAAATCACAGCAGCGTAAAACCTACAGAACAGAATGATATCTGAGGCCTGGTTTGCTCTCATCTTCTTCTTATGAAAGTGTATTAATAAGCAATTTGTCTTATCCCACAAAGCATTCAGGGGCAAAGCATGACATTAGACCAAGAAGGATGATAAATTACTGAAAGATCTGCAAGCCATGTTTGCGAAGATTGAAAAAGATGGTGTTATTTAACGTTATGTGCTAACTTTGTGATTTATGTTTAGTATGCATGCTTCGGCCTTTCCATGGGGGGTATTTACTAGGTCACTATCTATAATGGTTTTCTTTAACATTAAATTGGTCCTCCAGCCGCATTCTGGATTCCTAATATGTTTCATTAGCACTTCACCTCTAATCATTTCAAGGAAAGAAAGCGTAGTGAGTGATCACCACTTGTTCAAAACCAGCTCAGTGAGAGTGAAATTCAGCAGGAATTTTCTTGAAAGTTTCTAAGACGTTCAGCATCAGGGTTTTTTTCTGACGGGAATATAGTGCTTGAGTGATAGGAGAGCAAAAGGTCTATTTGCTGCATGGCCCAAGTGACAGGTTCTAAGTGAGAAGAGGTGGGAGGTGAAGCTGATGTTAATGAAGTATATCTGGTGGTAATGTGACCCCAGAGCACATGCTCTTGTCTGACATGACAGCTAAGGGAAATCTTCATCTCCATCCCGCTGCTGAAGGAGGGAGTCACGGAGAGATGCAGGCTCTCCTGCCGCTCTCGTTGGTGGGAGCACAGAAACACACCACACCTTCCAGACCAAGGGGTTGTTTCCACTCCGGGGGATCCTCTGGGCTCTTCAGGGCAATCTGGTTTTGCCCGTACTGAAGACAAGGGGCACTACACAAGGTCACCCCAGGCTTAGTTCACACTTGGGTCCCCTGCTGGGGGGGCACAGCATGGAGCAGAGCCCGTATAGGAGCTGTCACGGAGGCAGCGTGGACAGTTGGAGGAGCAAGAAGCTGGGACAGCATCGCGAGAGAGGGAGCACAGTTCAACCAACCTGCCTGGAATGATAGTGGGAGAGCGTGGGAGAGCAGAGCCCAGATCTCAGCCCCCGGCAGTGTCCGAGGGACATTCCCCACGGCATGGGCTGGCCTCTCCAGGCAGTAGCAAGGAGCAGGATTTGCAGCTCCAAAAGACCCGCTGGACTTCCCAGCGCTGCGGAGCTGGAAGAAGCCTTTTTATCCAAGGCTAACACAGCCCACCAGCAAAAGGTTCGAATGTAGTGCAGTGATTGCCTGTGTTGCTCGCTCCCTGTTGTTTTTTTGTGTGCTCATTCAGGGCTGCCAAGCCAGCCACATTCCAAAGAGGGGAGATTTGCAGAAAAGCGGGGATTTAACATCACATTAAGAAGCTATTTACTGAAAGTGTGAGATGCCGACTGAAACTTGGCATGAAGCAAACTGACTGCATCTCATTGCCTAAATGCTCAGACTAATAATGGTGTTTATCTGTTGAGTACAATGCAAATTTGTAGTGCAGGGGACAGCAGAGGCCTAAAGTACAGGGTGTTCTGCAGCAAACTCGAGCTATTTTCAAGGCTTCAGGTGCGTGAAGCAGTTTGCTGCAATTGCTGGGATATAATAGTCCTATTAATCAAAGCCTGAAAATCTTCCTTTTTTGCTTAGTCTCAAAACTTTCTGAGAAGCATAAACAAAAATAGTGAGAATGATACAGCGTCATATTTATTGTGATTGCTGTTATTACTTCAATCATCATTACTATTATTATTTCCCTCTACGCAGGATCCAGACTAAAACTAAAGCATCATATTTGAATGTTATCGCCCTCTTCAGTATTTTAGAGGTGCCCATTAATGCTGGTTTTGGAAGGATGCTTATCCCAAAATAAAACCAATTCTAATTGACATCACGCTGTTTTAATATTCCCTCTGGCCTTCTGCCCTCCTGGGATCCCAGTGTGCTGCAAATGATTTTGTGCTCCAGATTTTCTTCAGCTCCTGCCACATTCGTCAGTCTCATTTTGGCTCTTCAACCAAATTTCATCACCAAGTGTGAGGATGAATTCCACCACACCACACTCTTCCTCCTTTTCCCATAAAGTAGCATGTCTCCTAGCATGTAGTACAAGACAAGCATCTAGGATAAAAAGAAAAAAAGCATTGTATTTTTATAGGCTTGCTTTTTCCACTTAATCTGATGTGCAGTTCTTAAATGTTTCTCAAAATCGAACCACCAGCTATACTTTTTCATCATCGTGAGAGTTTTGATATGACACACAGCCTGCAGGACAGGGAGGCTGGTCACTCATCTGTGTGCTCTTCCAGACCCACATCCAGCCAGGATTACCAAAATAGACAGTAAAAGAAAACTTCAGAAACTTCAGAGAATTTCAGTCTGTTTTCCAGCCCCAGCCCACCCATCCTTTCCCTCTCAGTTCTAGCCCCAGCACACACACCATGGAGGAGTAGTGCAGACAAGGCCCAGAAGAGACACCAATTTCTGTATAATTATCCTTTTGCAGGCTAAGAAAAAATGCCAAAAATATTTTAGAGATTCCTCCACTTTTCTTCATTTGAGCAAATCAGGTAATACATTCTGGGTAGCTCAGTCAAAAATGCCCCTGTCCTGTTTGTTTGAAAATATATTGCTTCTGCCTACAATGTAAATGCTGACT
The DNA here is from genome assembly GCA_035590195.1 of Aviceda cuculoides. Classification (NCBI taxonomy): domain Eukaryota; kingdom Metazoa; phylum Chordata; class Aves; order Accipitriformes; family Accipitridae; genus Aviceda; species Aviceda cuculoides. The sequence goes on along the minus strand of JAVJGG010000001.1, from coordinate 37,660,132 downwards.
GATTTCTTTTAACTAATTTCCTCAATAAAGAGACAAAAGCAACAATAACAAAGAAATAGCAAAAAGAGTCCAAAAGCGAGGCATCAGTCAATTAGGCTAAAGTATTTCACATTGCTGACTTCTGACTCATCTGGTTTCCCTTGGTGTTTTGAATCCAAACACATTTTCTTCCAACTTGCAAGCTTAAATGATCACATACTGCCCAGTGAAAAACCCTCTAGAGTGGATGATACTGCAAAGTACTGAGCACTTAGATAAATAATTTGTGCTTTTCTTCAGGGCAGTATGGACTGTTCATTCCCAAAGAACCTAAACAATTTCCTCGTACCCCTCATCATCTTTCAAATGTCATATTTAGAACATCAAGGGCTGATCAGGATTTAGCTCCTGCCAGCCTCAAAATACCTTCCATGAGTCCATGCAATCAGCTAAACTACGGTTTAGGCGATCACACTTTGTAAACCAGAATTTCTCACAGCCCCAGCTGCATCCTCTCTTTTCCATCACCTCCATCACCTCCTTTGCCTCGTGAAAGACAAAGGAAAAAGGAAAGTCCAAACTCCATCAGTGCTTTCAGTCTAAAAGTAAGAAGTTGAAATGGTGAAATGTTTTCTGCAGCAAATATCTCAGACAGAAATGCCATTTCCAACATTTTGGCTCAGCTTGACTTTAAGTTATGTCTGTTTGTGCCGCCAGAGAACTGTAGCCTGCCTGGCCCATGCCCCTGCAGCCGTCAGCCCATGCTCCTTCAGTGGCGAGAAGCAGAAACTTGAGATGCTTGACAAAAAATTCATATTGGGTATTGTGGCAGCTCAGGCAAGCACAAACCGACCTTGAGGCAATCTGAAACAGCATTTCATCCCAATTTTCTGACACTTTTTTCTTTCCCCCAAAAAAAGTAAAGTCTACATTTTCTTATGGAAAATATCCATTTAAAATACTGTAAATGTTTACCAATAAAACATGGAGAAAACAAAAATTCTTGAAGTCTCAGTGGAGCCGCAGTGCTGTAATCCCACACTCTGCAAATGGTTAATGATCCCCACAACAAATCAGTCCCCGTTTCTTTAAGTGAGTTTTTCTTTTTGTCACTTTCAAACAAAATAGGGTTGGGCGTGTATCATTTAAAGAAGTCTCTAAAGCACTTTGGAGGGGAATGTAAAAGAACATTATTTCTCCTGAGAAAAAGGACCTTAATTTTTTAGAATGCAGTAGCTACATCAGTTTTAAATCAGACAGCTTGCAGGCCTTTAATTGAATATGATTCTGTGTGAATGCATTTTCTTTGCTGAAGGAGAGATGGTATTTTCTGTTAGGGAAATTGTATGCTGTGTGAAACATTGTGGGTATGATGAATCAGAGAGAGATTTGATTTTTCCATGGAAAATGTCATTAATGAAATCATTGCCATTCTTTCTGAGACATTTTAATGTTTTATTTTTAAAAAATTGAAAATAAAAAATTTTCTGAGTTTTGCTTATGTTTAGGTTCTTTTTTTTGCAATGACTTCTTCAGATTAGTGCAGAAACCTGGCACATAACATGAAAACTGTTTACAATCCAATTTTCTGTCAAAAAATGTTTAGATAGAATATTTTTCAGTAAATCCTGGTGAAGAAATTTTGACATGTTGCCTTTCAAGTTATATGTCTCTTTTGGAGAATACTTAAGTTTCTTCACTACATACTGCATGTAGGTTTAGATAACTTTGTTAAGAACATAGTCAGCACATATCGCAGAAGACAAATGAGGAAAAACATTTTTATACTTACATTTTATTACTTTAAAAGTTTAAAGTGATTTTTAAAAATGAGCATAAAATTAAATGAACACAGAATTAAATAATCACAGAATCAGAAAAATAAGGAAAACCCACTTTCTTTTGGTGCATTTTCTTGCTGCAAGACAGTATTTTTCTTTTTTATTTTATGTAAAGTTTACTGTATTTTGGAAATACCCATGTTTTTTCTTTTACTAAATATATTGTTTATGCAGGTGAAAAATAATTTACTACGTGGGACAACTTTTCACATGAAGTGCAAAAACCTATTCTGTTCAGCATGTATGTCCAGCAAAAGAGTAAGGGAAAGCCACACATCTCGCGACCTGCTTTGCTTTGTCTTTTTTTCCCCCAGGTACGAAAGTAAAGTAATTGTTAGCACAGCTCTGCTGATAAATTCATAACCTGTCCTCTGTTTCACACTAAAAACAATAAAGTAAAAAAAAGCAAAACTTGTTTCTGCTTCTATTGAAATGACAAAACTCTCAGCGACTTTGATAGGTGCTGGTAAGACATTAAATAAATAAAAGTGAGCTAATTCTTGGGATTTCAAACACCAGATTTGCTAGCAGAGTGCATGGTCCTAAGGAAGGTTGCTCTCCCAAGAGGGCAGTGCAGAATAGATGCTAATTACACGTACGCACACGAGCTTCACGTGGCCACCTCCTGCCTCGCCTTGCCACCGGAGTCAGCAGCACCTTGTCACGGGTTCGTTTCCCTTTGCCTGCCCCAGTCAGGGCAGCAGAGGGGTTCTTCACCCTTTCCCACACTCAGCATCATGGCCAAGCCTTGGGAATCTCATGCCAGGAGGCGGCAGCCAGTGTGCCCAGTGTGGGGGAACATCTCCCTTTGAGTGGGTATCAAATCCTGGCGTCCATCTGGCCATCCGTAGACAACCACAAGCACTCTTGCAAGGCCATGGAAATTTTACTCCATCTCTTGAAGAAAAGATCTCTGAACCAACTGCATGTGTGCAATCCTTACCCCATCCTGCTGTGGGCAAGGGGCAGCCACAGCAAACCTTTGTTGCTTGCCACCAGTCCCACCGCCACAGTCTCCATGAAAGATACTTTTATTTTCTACTCCTCTCCTCCTAACTCCTTCCAAGTCACCTCTGAGCCCCCAAAGTTCCTTCCTACCTCAGACTGTGGAGGTGTCCTCTGTTGCAATCATCTGACAACCGATTTCCCAAATGGTCCTTGGCATTCAGATGCATTCCCAGATGTAAATGTTGATAGCAATCAGCTTTAAATCCAGCCTTTGCCTTGGCAGATAATTAGACTGTGAATAAAACATGGAGATAGATACCTGGATTTCTGATCAACTGATGACTTTCATGTGAGGCACGAATTGTAAGTGTGACAGGACTCATTATCTATAAATCACTGGTTGGATTGTGGTTAACTTTCCGTGGTAACAAAGATAAAACACACTCTCTCCCTCATTAGCTGAGCACTGACAATGCACTGCAGGGATCTTTCTGCTGCACAGAAAACATCTGCCTGGATCAAACTTCAGGAGATCGCTCACAAAATCTTTTCATCTGAGGCATCTCTCCAGATGAAGTCACACATGGGAGAACAAGGTCTGTTCCCTGCCCTGGCCCCGGAGCAGCACGGCCACCTCCGCACACCCAGCTCCACAATGTCCCAGACCCCAAAAGCAAAGCTGCCCCCCCCCTGCAACAAGCCTCCAATGAGTCAGGGGTACTTAACTCACAGTTGCAAAAGTAATACTGAAGTGGGATTTCAAATATGGTTTCAACTTCTTCTGTCTTTTTATTTACTGAAGAGGCTTCAGTTCACGCATGCTCTGGAGAAGCTCGACCCATCTGTGCAGTTTTCCCTCTAGCTCCATCATGGTCTCACCTTCTGCAACACAGTACCTGTAAATCTCTATAGCGCTGTTGGACTGCCTTTTTCTGTCTGTTTCCTTTCAATTTACCTTTGGCGTCCATGAAATATTGGACAAAACCACTTGTGTGCTCAGTATGCTGGAACCTCAGCTTTTTATCAGTGTTGTGTTTCCTTTACCATTTCTCTTACCATGAGACAGGGCAGTAAAATCCTTGGGGCAGGGGCTGCAGGTTAGCAGCGTGCTCCCGTGGCTCTAGGATGAATGCAGCGTTGGTCCTTAACTGAACCCCAAAGATGCTAGTGCTGTACAAGGATACCTGCACCCCATTTGCATTGAGGAATTCACACATTAGACAACCTGCACCCTTCTGAGAGCCTTTCTCCCTGAAAATAAATCTTTAGATAACCAAATCTCAGAAAATCTCCACAAAATCAAGGGCAGAGGGTCTTTTTTTGAAAAACAGCAGATGTACTGAAGGACCAAAGAAACAGCTGGAGAAGAGAGGGCTATGAGGTAAATTTCCCCTGATATTCTCATAGTATGCTCATGTTGCTGCTGGATCACAATTTTTTTACAGACTTTTTTTTTACAGATTGTATTAGTTATTAAAAGATTAGTAAGGATAAAAATATTGCTAGGAATATAGAGTGCAAAAGACTGTTGTGCAAATTAGGAGTTAAATGTAGCATGCTGTCATGGGGACCTGGAAGACCAAATGAACAAGTTTTTCTGCTGCTGTGCCCTTGTGAGAGGCAGTGACTAGAGGGTAATTCATAAAATGGAAGAAAAGTGCTTGTTGGCCTCCAGGTCTGGCAAGGCCCTTTTCCATCAGAGAAAACCAAGAGCAAGAAAGCATTTACTGGGACAAGGTACAAGGAACGAGGAACAGGGAGGTGAAAGGAGACAAATCTCTTCCTTTTGTAGCTGGCAGCAGCAAATTCTGCTGCTAGAGACTGGGAAGGTGACAGTGACTTTCTCCAAATAATCTCGTAGCATTTTTACAAGGTATTAATCAGCCTTCACAATCCTCCAGGTGGGTAAATAGCACTTTCCATGTTTATCATGTGGATATGCGAGTTACCAGATGACACAGAGATTAACTCAGATTCTTACAGCAAGGTAGCAATAGGTTTATAAAAAGCACCTCGCTGCTCTGAGCTTTCATTCCTAATTCTTACATCCCCTTTCTGAAATGGAAGGATTTATACCCCCATTAGCTTTTGCTGAATAACAAAGAAAACGTAAGAGCCCTCCTAATTGGCTGTAAACACCAGGCTGCTTGGTCCTGACCACACTTCTTTCCAGAGCCAGGGATACTGCCCAAGGGTCCTGACTTCCTTGCCCTAAGCGGTGGACTAACCTCTTACCCTTGCTGTGACTTTCTTCTTCAGCAGCTGTCTCTCCGAGCAGCCCACAGGTCAGGGAAATTCATAGCAAATGGTGGATGTCCTCTTTGGAGAGGACTCAGTATGGCAGCAGGTGGTCACCATTGCGTTTGCAATGCTGCTTTCTTACATTTCTACTAATTAAGAGCCTGATCCCGGGAAGTGGCAAGCAGCTCCTGAGGGATGCTGAGAACCCCTCCTGCTCAATGGTGCTTGCTACAGAAGGCAGAAGGCATTGCTCCCAAATATTACCTGGCCTGCTCTGCCTTGCTTGGTTTCAACCCTGAGAATCAGATCCGGGAATCTCCACCTGTTAGTGGCCATCTCTCAAGGTACTTTGACTCTACTCGCAACCTTATTATAACTCATCTGCGCCCCTTTCTAAGTTTGTCTTTGCCACTTTTGGTAGTTTCTTTGTCTTTGCTCTACCTTGTTACTAGTCATGCTGATAGCAATATTGTAAAATGGAACCAGCAATTTTTGAAGTGACCGATAATGTAAAGACAAGGCCTAAGGGTGAATGAAAGACAAGCCAGCCTATGTGGACTATCAAAGAGAATCCAGGTGCTCATGCAGAGGAAACCCAATAATAGTTAACTTTTATGGGTTGCAACTGTGCTGATGTTCCTCTCTTCTTCCTTAATCACACACATTTACCTTGTATTGATGCTGGGATGATTTGTATGCCATGGGTTTCTGCTGAATTTCAAGAAGAAATATATTAACCCAAAATGAATAGCATTGTGTCAGTTGAGGGTGAGTATTTATTTCTGGTGTGTTGCATTTCTTTTCTGCTGTGCTGTCAGATTGTCTGCAGGGCAGCAGCACCCGGCATAGCAAGTGAATCACTGCACTTCATTCCACAGCGTGATTTATACTTCTCCAGTTTTGGTCATGCTGTTTCTGCCTTTTGTATTTATTGCTCTTTTTTCAGGCATTACACTTAAGACTAGGATCTTGGTCCTCTGTGCTCTCACAACTCATGGCACCATTTGTGCCTACCAGGGTAGCAAGTCATTGTATTGGAGTGGCTAATTTATACCCAATTCGTACACCAGGACCTGTTTTACATAGAGGCAGAGTAGGCAATTGTCTACAGTGGCAGATTATTAAGGGCTAGAAGACCAGAACCTTTAGCAAGCATGAAGGAAGGAGACCATCTGAGACACCCAACAACAGTTATGCAAGAGTGGATACTCTGGGATTCACCTTCCTTGAGGGTCTCAGGGTTGTTAGACTGTCAAGAGCTTATCTCTGGTAGAAGGTGACACAGTCTTACCAAGCTCTGTTCTCCACCTGCCTCTACCACTTCCTTAGGGGGATGGAGGATTCCTGTCCCCACACAACCTCTCTTCCTTTGGCTGTCAATCCTGAACTGCCTGAGGTGGGTCTCAGTACCATTGTAGGATGGGAGTAGAGGGAGGTACACAGTGGGGTCAGGCACAACGCAGGAAGACCTCAGGTATGTGTTACAGGAGCCAAGGAGGTTTCACAGTCACAGCCTCTTGCGAAGGTCCCATTTCAGGGTAACCACTCTGTTACAGCCTTAAACATTGAACTATGATGAGAGCAAAAGATCTTACCGCATTATCATCTTTAGAGATTACACTACTGAATTTTGCCTATGCACTAATACACCTTGTTTCTTGTAAATGGCGGTGCACGCTGCAGCTGATGAGAATCTGCTCCTTGCTTGTGCTTCCCAAATCCTTCAAAGATCATCAGTGTTTCACAGAGAACTTTGTACTGCTGATGGAATGCAGGCCACAAGAATCCCTTCTTCATCCACTCCGAAAGCATTAAGTCAGAGCAGCTACAGGAACTCATCACAAGAACAATCTTGAATCCACTTTTAAACCATCATTAGTAGCCTGGTTGCTGGCTAAGTGCAGCCCATACAAGAGGCTTCATAGTGCAAAGCAATTCTTGATGGTTATTAAATTCCTAAGGTCAAAATAAAATCATGCAGGTGAGCTGTGCAGGAAAGTCACCTAGAAATTTCTAAACCGCATTATTAATTAACCATGTATAATTTCACTTGCTGGAAAAGCAGTATTTTACAAATGGTAGAAAACAGATGTTTGTGGTATGAAGACTGTCTCTTTTGTTCTGAGAGAGAGAGAGCCCTAGAGGGGCTAGGAGAATAAACCTCCTTACCACAAGATAAGAAATAAAGCTGTGCTGCTATGTCACTAACCAGAGAAAATAATGTGCAGGCATAGAATAATATGCAGTAGTATTTGCAAAATAGGAAGTGTTCAAAACTGTTGCTGAGTGCTACAAAGAGGAGCATTTTTAATTGCCTTCTCCACTCTCATAACTAAAGGAGCAGGTTCCCCTTGTTCATCTCTCATGCAACCAATCCCAGTGAGCAGCCATTCAATGTCTTTTGCAAGACAAGAGAACGTATATACTAGCACCTATATACTAGGACCTATGTACTAACTTGAGCTTCCCAATGTCCTGTAAAAGTTCTCCACTGGAAATCTGGGCATCTTCTTACATTTCTACTAGTCTTTCCACAATACTTTTTTTTTTTTGCTATGCTCCACTTCTGTGTTTAATAATATGATGCCTGGCATTACCCAGGCTGGGCTTGATGACCCAAGAGGTCTTATCCAGTCCTACATTTCAGCATGTCATGTTTGTGGCATTTCTAACAGGTTGCCACTGATGCATGAATAACCCCAGTTAATCTCTTGAGAGATAAGGAAGGAGAGGGCATCAGATTCATGCAAAGTGCAAAAGCAGTCAAAACTATCCTAAAACCTTGGAGGGGATAAACATCACTCTTTTCATGACCTTGAAACCTGAGAAATCCCCAATACAGCTGAAAATGGATAAGAGAGGTTTTGCTTTTTAGTCATCCAGAAAGTGAAAATCCATTTGACAGGTATCACAACATCCTGACTGCTGGCGAACCCCCAAGGACCGCAGGCAATGCGTTTACTTGGCACCTTGCTACTGCAGGTGTCGATCCCAACCAAGAGGAAACCCCACACCAATGTTCTCGCTCAAGGTCCAGTGTGGAGGGCAAGCAAGGTAACTGAAGGTAGCAGTGTCCCTGCGTTAGCTCTGCAGATGGAAAAGCTGATGTGATCACTGCACAGCTTCTAAAGGGTGGGTAGGTCAAGCCTGGAAAAATACAGCCAGTGTTTCTCTAATAACAGGCTTCTCTCTCCATGAGCTGGTTTAAAAGCATCCATCTACTGACCTTTTCTGAAGTGTCAGTGAAAAACTAAGAAAAATCAAAGTAATTTTTTTCCCAATTTTGGGTCACAATAAAAGTGCTGAAAATCCAGAATTTTCTCGTAGGCTGGATACTTTAAATTTTGTGCAGGTCCAGCAGTAACACTTGTGTTCAATTTCAAAGAGAGTTCCTGGGAAATAATAACTGTCATTCATATTCATGTCAACTTCTCTATGCTGCCTTGTTCACTGAATGTCCTCTTGAAACTTTTATTCCCCCAGTGCAACCTTCAGTCAACCACTGCCACTGAGCTGCCAAGGTATAAAATCAGAAGAAAGTGAACAATGAAAAAAAAATTAAGAGAAACAGCAAGGTGTGAGAACAAGCTCTCGAAAGAGATTATGAAAACGGGCTCCTAACACCCTGATTTTTCCTGAAGGCTGCATACCTGCCATGTTCCCTATATGTCTATATGCCACAGTCTATATCTACAGAGACCTTACATTTGTGCAACTCTCTTGGAAAGGTGAACATATTTCTAATGAAGGCAACATTTTGCCTTGTGTCAGCTATGCATATCCTTTTTAATCCCTGGCTCCTATTTACCCATTTGTGACCCTGGCCAGGAACAAAAAATTACATGTGTAGACTGTTTGTTCCATGAAGCAGATTGCCTTGACCAAGAATTTCAAAAGCCATTTGACACAACTCTGGGTGCCCAGTTTGAGATTTCTTGCAGGTCTTCATGACTTTGCTGGAGGAACCTCTCTAAGATATAGCAGGAGGGGACCCCAAAATCGATCCTTCTCTGAAACTCCTGGGTTTTTTTTTAACTTGCTTGCTTTGTGATTTGTTTTATTCTAAGGCTCTGAGGCAACTTGTAAAGAGGTGGCTGTTAGTATTCCAAATACCAGGAATCATAGAAACACAGATTTTTACTACTTAAGGACATCAAAAAACTAAACAGACTTCCTGGGTTACTACATTCACTACCTGCTGCTTGTCCTAAAATCATGAATTTCTACAGCTAACAGTCCTCCAGTTTCCTGCTCACTCTGCTTCTTTCCCAGAACAGATTTCCATACTACTGAGAAATCCTCCCACTTTCACTTTCACAATTTCTTGCAGTGTTCCCAGCAAACACAGAAGAGCTCCCTGCTGTGCTTTGTATTTGGTCACTCTTCAGCTCTGTTCTTCAGGGCACCCACCACTCTTCTTTCCACGTGACTCATTCTCCAGCCCTTTTACTTTTTGCTTGATTGCCTTCTCACTTGCTACAGTTTGACCCCTCTGCTTAAAAAAAATCAATACATTTTACCCCCAAACTGGCTCTGGGTAAGTTTGAAATAGCAATGGAATAAATTCCCTCTTTCTGCTTGTAATACGTGATACTTCTACTAAGACAACCTCAATACAGCATTTCCCTTTTTTGTGACTCTGTCATTTCCAGTTTATCATCCCCTCTATAAATCCTAACTCTCCTGTCCTTCTCAGTGGCACTGCTGCTTCTTCAGGATGATTATGAACTCAGTGGTAGACTACCAACTACTTAAAAGCCATAAAAGAGATGTGTTGCACTTTATCTCCAGCTCAGGATATGTTGGGGCATCTATTCTTTATTGGTTTTATTTCTCCCTTCTTTTTTTTCCAGCTTCCAGCAGCCACCTGCAACAATAGCAACTATAGCAATGAAGCAGCTGAAAATGTTGTTATTTTGATTTAATGAGCCCTCTATTCTGTAAAATCATAGAATCATAAAATGGTTTGGGTTGGAAGGGAAATAAAAGATCGTATAGTTCCAACCCCCCCTGCCATGGGCAGAGACACCTTCCACTAGACCAGGTTGCTCAAAGCCCCATCCAACCTGGCCTGGAACACTTCTAGGGATGGGGCATCCACAACCTCTCTGGGCAACCTCTTCTAGTGCCTCACCACCCTTACAGTGAATAACTTCTTCCTAATATCTAATCTAAATCTACCCTTTTTCATTTTAAAGCCATTTCCCCATGTCCTATCACTTCATGGCCTTGTAAAAAGTCCCTCTCCAGCTTTCCTGTAGGCCTTTGTATGCTTTTGTATGTCTTGTAGGCCTTGTATGCCTTTCTGCAACACATGTGGACTGTAGAAAACTATAAATCTCCGCTTTTATGGCTTTGAATCTTAGCTGTGAATTGAATAATTTGCAATACTGAACAGTGAAATGGTGCAAGTGGTTTGAACATGGAGGTAAATGCAAGTCTTACATGACAGAGACACTTGCCAAAGGAAGAGTGTAGGGAAGTCAAGGTGTGTAAGCAAGACACAGAACAACCTCAATGGTGATGTGCTTAAGCTTCATTGAATAAACAACAGAATGATTTGATAACCTTCCCAATAAGCTTTACAAATATTGCTGCACTGTCTGAATGTATTTCATGCTAGTAAGCTAACAGGGTGTCAGGAATAGCAACATCCATGACAAGATTCCTTTCTGCCATACTCCCCGGTTAAGTGTAGGGACAGTAAATTTCACAGCATCTTTACTCTTTGTCTCGAGTGTAAATAACTTCTCATGGCCTTTTAAAAAAATAATTAAATAAAGTCTTTGCCTTTTTGCAGATTTAATCTCAGTGCTGATGCCTGTTGATGGATCAAACACTCCGTCCCCAATTTTTAAATCATGTAACTGGTTCAATAGCTGTCTTATCCTTTGCTTTTATAGTTAAATCAATTCTTAGGAAAGAAAATAAGCTTGTCAGTGAATCATTCCCACAGTGGTCTACCCTTCCTTAGAGCCAGTTGCAGATGATATAAAATAAATCAACTCTGAACTTTCTTAGAAACGGAAGGGAGTGAAGAGAGAAAATGCAGGAACTGCAAACCAGAAGCGGCGAGAGGCTGATAAGTTGCCATCATGGTAACACGGAGTAGATCACCACAGACAGTCAAATCTTTGTCATTTACAAAGAGTGGTTGCCATTACCATGCCTCTTCATTTCAGTTTCTTTGTAAGTAAAGTGCAAATGTATGAAGTAGCGTAGGACAACTCTTGTGCAAAGCCAAAGTATTTAGAGATTCCTTAGACCCAGACTGGAAATCCTTCCCCAGGAGAAACCTCCACGGGGTTTGACTCCACAGAAGGATCCCAGCACTGGGCAATGTGTCTGTGTCCTGGGCAACACAGTGATGGACATCAAGTAGCACTAGGGTCTGCTTCATAACAAAGTGGGATAGCTTTTACTTCTCTCCCTTTCATATACTGCTCAATAGTTGTAGCTTTTGGTCTTTTCCTAAAAGTCTAGTCTGTCATGAGATACCAGGGGGTGGTTTATAAAGGAATGCCTGAAAGACAATTCTGGATGAAATGTCTATTGCATTAGTTCTTGGGATTGCAGGGCATTGGACTTGAGGACCTAAATTCTAGGGACAAACTGAGCTAGAATCAGAATACAGAGAAATGGTCCTGTGTCCTCTAAAATAAGACACATTAGTCACTTTGTGTCAGAACGAAGTCAAGACAACAGAACAAGATTTAAAAGTGCTTCTTTCAGTTGTCATTCTTGCTGCCAGATACTTAATCTCTTCATGCCTCAGTTTTTCAGTTGCAAAATAAAAGGTTTCCTTTTAAAAATGTTACTTCTCCTGAAAAACTTTCTAATTTTCCTTTCTTTTGGGGGACAGAGATTGAAATAATTTTTACTATTTATTTATTTCCTTCCCAACTGAATGCACTATAAAGGTTTATCTCTGTTGTCTTTCTTGGTCTCTCCAAATTTTCAGAGATTAGCAAAAAGAAAATTTTGTGGCTTTGTCTTGTTGGCAAAGTTTAAAAAAGGTACACAGTGGAGAAATAAAAAAATACATAGAACAGAGCAATAGAATGAAAACACAAGAAGACAGTCTCAACACTCACCTTGACAACTGAGACACTCTGAAAATGTAGTTTTTCCAGGACTAAGAAGAAAAGTTGGATTCTACCACTGGAAATTATTTTTTCATGCTTTCTTCTGTACATGGCAGTATATACAAGTCCGGTATCAGAATGTGGGCCATAACGCTTTTCCTACTGGAACACCCTTTTCTGAAATGAGTCCTGCAGTGCCTTCCAATGGCATCCTCCAGTCCTGTGTTATATCCATGCTTGGAAACAGACGTCTCTAATAAACATAAGCATTCCCAGAAAAAATCGCCAAGGGTTATATATACATATTAAGCATCTGAGCAGCATTATTTGCTTTTAACTGAAGATGGATTTTAACTTGCTGCTTCCAATTAGAATAATAATAAACATTTTCCTTAATGATAACAATGGGCAATAGTGTTAAATTGGAAATGCAAAAGCTTTTTCTGTTGGTACAGTATAAGTTACAGTATCATTAAATATATAATCAGCCATTTATTGCTTGTGTTATTTTTGAGGCACTTAAATAAAAAGTTGATTTGTCTCTTATTAGACCTCAATAAATGTTCCTTTAATAGTCATAGGGTGTTTTAATGCTTTACAGAATCATGGTCATTAAACCGAATGCAAGACATTGGACTTAAATAAAAAAGAAATGGAAAAACTCAATAAATCAGGATAATAAAAGCTTTTCTTTGTGTTGTTTGAATTGTGCTGAAATGAATCTGTCTCTTAAACTGCCTTACAAAGGCCAAAGTAGCTTAATTGCTTTAGGGCTTGATTACGCCTGCATGAGTCAGCTGTGAGACTGTGGCAGTAAAAAGACACATTTTGCCAGAGAATCTTGAGGATGGATTTTGCTGCCGTGTTTGTAGACTTCCCCCTGAAACAATGGCCAGATAAGAAAAACATACTGCAATGATTTCTGCATTATAGGAGTCTTTCCTCTATATCAGGGGCAGGTGGAGAATGGATAAGGCGCAACACTCGGGCACAATTTCTTGCCCTTTGCTATTGATTTTCTCCACCTCCTGTGGTTTACTCTGGCATCCACTGCCAGCATACATGCCAAAGAGTGACTCTCAAACACTTCATGATATATATCTTAAGAGGTATATGAAGTATATATATGATATGAGGTATATCTTAAAATGTAGCGAACTTGGAAAAGTCTTAGAAACCATCACTTATAAGCAGTGGGAGATAAACTTGCAGAAAGGATGCAGCTTGGGGGTTTGGGTACTGTAAAACTGTCTGAGCAGAGAAGAGTCCAAGAGTAGTGAGACAGCTTCTCCTCTGTAAGAATATTAGCAGATGTGCAAAAAGGAGACACCACCCCCCCCAAAAAAAAAGGGACAGGACAGGATTAAAAAGCACAGAAAAAAATTAAACAGGATCTGTAAAATTGTGGTAGGACCTCAAGAAGTTCAGTCTTCCTGGTCCATAGCACAAAGTGGCTTGCTTATCATGGGCAGTGAAACTTTTAACATAAAAAAGCTGGATGCAATTTCGATATAATTTCTGTGGGCCAACAGAGAGAATGGCTATTGTTTTTAAAAATGTGGCTGTGTGAGAGAAGATATTTTCTCCACACATCTACCCCTCCTTGGCCACAGAACATCTCCTAATGCCCCCAAACACCAGACAGTATTGCAGGAGTCTCATTCGACCCCAAAACTGAGGTTCTGATCCCAAACCAAACTAACTGATAAAACTTTTTGCATTGGAAGAATAGTTGAAAGGGTTTTTTTTTGTTCCAGAACGGAAAGGGAAGAAGTATCACCTTGTGGGATACCCCCCCAAGGACCTTCACCAGTCTGCTAGCTCTGCCTGTGCACTTAATCTACTTTGGGATTGGCTGTCTTTACTTGGGTGTCCCAGAGAAATGTCAGAGCTGGGTGCGAGTGTGAAAGTTGTGAACATTGATATGGGGCGCTGGGAACCCCCAGACTTCTGCCTACAGGGAGTGGGGTGCTCAGGGATACCTGGCATGGCCCCAGCCCACCCGTCCCACCGTGCCTGCCCATCCTAGGCAGGCGGATGGAGGCCCTCGCTGTGCACGGTCCGCACCGTCGCATCTCTTTGATCAGGGCTGCATCTGCTCTGGGCCATTGCAGCTTCAGGCTGATGTGGCACCTGTTGGTCCACTTGGTCAACGTTATTCTGAAAAACACGTTGATACTAATAGGTGCGTCTTAAAGATCTCAGAAGCGTTCTCTTTGAATGAACTCCAGTGTAAATTTACTACTGAATTTGTCTAAGCATTTGATCAAAAAAAGTAAGTTCTTTTAAATCATGCTTTTTTGCCAGCTCAGTTACCTAGGTGAAAAGTAGAATTTTCTCATGCGAACGTAGACCATTAATGCTCAGTCTTGTCTGGGTTTGACAGCAAGTGACTCAGATAAACAAGGACATAGAGGCCTGATCCATTCTGAAGGGAGCTTATTTACATAACGAGCTTGAGCTAGGGAGGTGGGGACAGCGAGACAATCCGTGATTGTCTGAATGCAAGAGTTAAAACCTATCGGAATTGCTGCACCACTCCAGGTACTTTGCTACCTGCCTAAGATGATATCACGCATCAAAAGACCTGCACACATCCTGCTGCTCTGAAATCTCTGTGGTTTCTTTTATTAGTTCAGTTAGAAACCTCTGAACTTGAAAGTCCTCTTCTCCTTGGTAGTCATTCAGCATTCAAATGAGCTAGAGATGAGGACACATGTGAAACCCTTGTCTTTCTACTTTCCCCTGTATTATTTGGTATTTAATTGGTTAGCAGGTATTGTTGCTTGTGGAAGCAAAAGAAGGGAGGAAAAATGTAAAAAGGGCCCAGTAGTCATGGCAACAGAAAATATTTCATTTAGTTACAGAGTATGTATGTAGAGATGGGCAACAGCAGCCTTCCTAGAATGGCTGCCAAGTCACTTATCCTGTAAATAGGGAAATAAATACAGAGGCATAAAAATCCCTGAGCAGTGACATGGCCCTTTGCTGGCTGGTTTAGCTTCAGATCAGAACTGTCTATCATGTCGAGGGATTATTTACTTTCTTCTGATCCACTATGTAAATATCGCTCTTACAGGTGTGCTTCCCCCTATTTCATGATTGACCAAGCTTCCTGATATTGAGAGCTTCATCCGTAAGAAATAGGACATATTTGGACATTACTGCATAAAGTAAAATATTATAGGCAGATAACTGCTGATGTCATGCTCTAGAGATTTTCCAGGTCAGAACTCTGACATGGAGACTCATGATTGCTTGAAAAATTATCTCAGGTTCAAATAAATCCAGTGCATACTTGACTACAAAGTGGTCCTTTGCCTGTGCAAAACAGACTGTTTTAATAAACCCTGGTTGTGGCACTGTGATGCACAGCTGTGATATACACAGCCACCCAGTTTTTAAAAAAAAAAAAAAAGTATAAAAGCTGAAGACATTGCGGTCATGAATTTTGCAGAATCAAGAGAATCAGAAGAGGCTCTTGATGGTCATGCTGTTCATCCCTCTGCTCCCTGTGTAGGAATTTTCTGTTTAAACTTTATTCCCCACCAACCGTCCAACCTGGTCTTAAAGAAAACCTCCAATGCTGCAAACATCAGTCCCCAGGCAATCAAGACCAACTCTTCATCATCCTTGTTGTTAGAATATTTCCTCTTATGCCTAGCATGATCCACTTGCTGCAATTTAATCTGGTTACTTCTTGTCCTATTCTCAATGGCTGTGGAGAGAATTCTTTCTTTCTTTGGAGCTGCTTTTCATGTGTGTAAAATCATCTTTTCTGCCTTCTATACTTTAGACTGAGAAGCGCCAGTTTAGTCTGTCCATATGAGTTATTGTATCCACATTACTGACCGTCATCACCACTCCGCTGTGTGCTCTTTCACACTGGTCAACGTCCTTCGTGGTGAGCAGTGCTCAGAAGTGAACACAATTCTTTAGTCAAGACCTTGTCAGTACTGAGCAGGACTGATGTAATTTGCCAAAGGATCCTATTTAGATCCTACTATGCCATTTTCCTTTTTGATGACTACCCAAAATTATCCACTCATGCTGACATGGGCTGTGGTCACCTGCTTTGTAGCAAGTTTGATCTACAAGGTCATGTGAACTTCTTCACCCCCTGTGGTTTATAGACAGGCCCCTATTAACTGCAGTGCAAAACTTCACTGGAGCAGAACCTCCATTTTGTGTTTGTACAAGTAGGCTGGATTTTTTATTCTCTAATCTCATTTGAAATAGACTACAAGGAGAGTTGAGGAGCAGGACTAGTATCAGATGGTTATAGCTATAGGGAGATAAGTTTTGATGTCAGTTATGTAAGTGTAAAAACAATTCATTTTCCTAGATTTATCGCAGTACAAGAATAGAATTAAGATAATTAAAATTAAAACAACCATATTGTGAACTAATATTTGTGAACTAAACTACCCTACCGGTGTCCGGGGGAATACAGCTGTGACCTAGGAGATAGAATGTAACTATTTGTTCCTAGGAGAGCAGAACAATTTTTCCCCAGCCATCTGCACCCAATTATTTATTTGTATTACACTTCTTTTTTCCTTCCTATTTTATCGTATTTGAGCATTTTTTTTTTTAATTTGGGTAGCAGCGATCAATCTCTTCTTAAAATAAAAAGCAACAAAGACAAAACACAAAAAAGAAATTAAACAAAAGACGTGATAGATTGGAAGATTCCTCTCATGTTGAATGTTGAAGCCTCATCAACATTCAAAACTAAAAATTTGCGGAATATCTTATCTCTGCTTGTCAATGGCAAACATGATATGCAAGTTAAAACAGAATCCTGTGCTTTATGAATTTTCAGTTTTAAGTAGAGAAAAGACATGATAAAAGGAGTAATGAACTAAGGAAGAGCTGGAAAGAATTTAGATTAAAAGATAAATAGCCCTTCTGCTAAATTACGTCTGACTCCCAGGGAAGAAAAGTTTGTTGCTTCATAAATGATGACATGGCACTGAACAAAACTTTCATGAAGGCATTTTACCTAAATAATTACTTGTAACCAAGCAGCGTGGGAGTTGGGTGATTGGAGGACTTAATGAGACGTTTTTGTGTGACTCTCCTTAACTGTATGTGACAGTCAGGTTGTACAAATCATTTCAGTAATGCACATTGTAGGCTAATAACAGACGGTGCTATTCCCAATTAAGGTCACAATTCCTGCTAAGTTGGCAGGTAATACCAGGGCTGAAAGTCTGAAGGGATACAATTCTGGAGGGGAATGCTCTTGCGTGTGGATGTTGTGAACCCCTGATAGATCATTGAGTCATGAAGGAAGATTTAGGTACACAAACTTATTAACTCAAAGGCCAACCTTGTCCCCGGACTAGATTAATTTACCATCCATAGTGAACCCTCCCACTTGCATCCTGACATGAACACAAAGCTGATGGACAGTTTAGCACATTAGCCTGTCTATAGTCTCATGTATGTGGTAAGGACAGATCAGGCATAGATAAAGTTTACTTCACCCAACAAACACTTGGGTCCTGTCTGTTCCTAAACACTGCCTGGGTTGGGATTGTTTCGCCTAACTTTAGATGTCTCCATTTAAGCTACTCTTTTTATAGTTGACAGAGGGAAATAGAAGTTTTGGGAGATTTTCTTTAAGAGGTCTATTTTAGGATGAGATCAATAGCTTTTCTTTAGGTGCTTAGTTCAGATGAAGGCATTCACAAAGTGGACATCTACATTTAATCATGTACTTTGAGCATGAGTTATATAAGCAGGCCACAGTCAGGAATGCGGGTGGAAAGCATGTGGGTCACAAAGCTTGTTGTGTTAAAGCCTTTCTCTTCCCATGTAAATGTTGTCTTAATGGATGAAAGCCTGAGAACATGGCTCAAAACCCTACTGGGGAAGAGTGCAGACTTTGGAGTCCATGGCTGTGGGAAATGGGCCTGGTCTTTCAACAGGATTGCTAAGAAAATGTGGTCAGTTGCTGTCTGAGACTACTGGTCTTTCTCACGTCTGGGCTTGCTATTACACAGCAAAATCTGAGTAACTGATAACTCAGTGTAACTTTTCATTGCTGAGTGATGCAGCTACTCCCTAACAGTCCACCTTATTTACCTGCTCATTCACTTTACCAGAGGGGCCAACAGAGAGGGTCTGCAACAGACTAGCAGTATTTCGAAGCTGAAAAATGAACACATGCCTGGACAGATTTGGTCTGTCTTCCATCAAGTGTTGCACTTAATACTCCTTATACTCCCTCTCTTTGTGGGTGTAGCACCTAGCATCCCTGGTCTGTACTTGAGAGCTCCTACCTCCACTGCACACCGTACACACCTTGCTTGATCTGATGGTATTAATGAGTTACTACCATGTTGGGTCTGCATGCTCAAAGAAGAAATCTGCTGGGTTGGAAAATATTCACTTTGACATTTCTTTAGATCGCAGCCTGATATTTTATCTCCTTTTTGAGGTTCACTGATTGCATTTGCTGTTGCTTTAGGTGTTAAAAATAGAGCTTCATGTGAACTCTCTTCAAGCCTCTCTGTAGTGATTATGTTACACACTTGTACACTCTACTTACTGTAAGTCAAGTGGAGCTGAACTGAGCTATATCCCAGTCAGAAGTCATTCAGAGTTTTATTGGAATAAAAATTGAATAAGAAAAATGAAGAACCAGCCCCAGGTTAATAACAGCAGGACTAACTAGTCTTCAGTGGACTTGAATGTAAATTTTTTCAATGGAGACATTTCTAAAAGAACTACAATCAGTAGTCTTCAGTTATCTGAGAAGATTTCTTCTTTGAATTATTTTAAACTAAAATAAGAGTAATGTAAACCATTAAAGCAATGGTTATTTAGAATTTGCTAGTTTGTAAAGGAATTGTGCCTCTACTATCCAGCTGAGTTTTACAGATTTTGTCAATGGTCCACTTTTATTGACTACGATGAGTTTTCAGGACAAAAACTATCCAGCAGATGAGACAAGAATTGAGGCTGTCAGTGAAAGGCTGTTGGCTAACATAGGTGGGGACCAACTGCTTGGGAGAAAGGTTCAAAAAATCTTGTAAGACATATCTATGCTGTTATTGTTCCCGAGCGAAATTCTAAGCCTCAGTAGACCCACTGACTTTAGAAGTAAATTAAAAAGAGAGACTGGATTAAAGTAGTTAGAGTAGACGGAGAAAGAGGCTGTCTTTGTTTTCCCATAGTGATGCAGCTCCTCAGTTTCACTATACACTTTCCACACACGTAACTCTCCCATCAGCTTCCACCAAAGCATGATGCTGGCTTTAAACTTATTTGAAAAGCTGCTCACCAAAGAACATAGACAGTCCATCTAGGCCAGTATCATCTCTCCAGTAGTGGCCATAAGGGGATGCTTAAAGGCAACTAAGCACAGGACAAACATGTATAGTACATGTATGATATTCTACCATCCTTTTCAGAGCTTGGGATTACCTGAGCCTCTTGTGGTTGGACTGCTCCGTAACTCTCAATGGGTGTAAGTCTTAAATACATGTCCAGTCTCTCCCTGAATTTCTAAGAACTTGAGGCTTCATCGTACTTTGGAAAAGAGCTCCCCAGGTCTGCAATGCTCTATGTGAAAAGCAATATTGTTCCCAGGTCTACTATACATTTTTAGAGGCATGGGGACCAGAACTGCACACACTATTCAAGCAGTGGTTGAACTGCAGATTTATAGAGGCAGAGTCACATTTTCTGCTTCGTTGATTATTCTTGTCCTAACATTGCCTAACATTTGATTTGTTTATTTCAACAACTACCAAGCACCAAGCTGATGTTTTCATGGGACTATTTGTCATAACTTCAAGATACTGCTCCTGAATGGGAATGGTCAGCTGAAGGTTCATAGTTTTTATGTGGTGAGGATTGTTTTTCCCCACATGCACCATTTTATGGTTTGGGGTTTTTTTTATGTTCATTTACATTGACTTTCACCTCTCATTTCAATGATCAGTCACTTAATTTTCTAAAGTTCATCTGTAATTTTTCACAATCTGTTTTCTTCCCTGTTACCTTGGATAACTCATGTCATCAGCCAACTCTTGTTATTTTGTGCTTGTCTCCTTTTCCACACGATTTATGAATATGTGTATCAGCATACCTCTTAGCACAGATCTTTGTGGAACTCCACTGCTGACTTCCATCCCTGGTGAGAATTCCTCACTTACTACTACACTTTGTTTCTCTTCTTTTAAACAATTTTTTTCCCCTCTCTTTCCCTGTTACATTGGTTAGGTTTCCTGCAAGTGCCCAATCTGATCACCCCCATACACACGTTCTTTAACTTTTTCCAAGAATATTAACAGAGAGAAAGAAGCAACATTACAATGTGATTCTTCCTACCAGTGTTGTACCCCTGCCTCAAAATAAATCCCCTCTGGAAATATACTTTTCTTCCTCTTTTCATTGTGGTGGGAGCCTTCATGGTCAACCAAGGAGAGATGCTGAATGTTCAGGGAGCTGTCATGAACCTCACCATAATATTTAAAAGTCAATATCTTCAGATGGGGAAAAATTATAAATTCTAGGAAAGGCCAAAATCTATCTCTCTCCGGATCCTGTTGAAATATGCAAGAAAATTTGATTCTATGAAGTACTAACAAGGACAGAATATTTTCATTCTTTTGACAGGAAGCTTCTTTCTGAGACAGTGAAATGAAGATACTTGCTTTTAGAGAAAATTTAGATGTCTCTTGTAGGATCATTCTTGTGGTTTTGTCAATATTTTTTGACCTGGTTTGCAGCTGAAAACATTGGGTCCTTTATCTTTCGACCAAAACTTGCATTTTTCCATATAAATTATGACTGAAATAATTTATAGGAGTGAAGATGGCAGAGGGGTTTCATATACATTTTTCTAGGGGAGAGGAAAACTGGAAGCAATTACCTCAAACCTGTAAGCTAAAGGATTTATCTCTCTGTCAAAATTCTGCTCATTTAACACTGGTCTCGGATGAATTGCACTAGTCCTTATTCTCAATTTCTTGTCACTTTTTGCAAGAATCAAGAAGATATGTTGGCCACCTGTGATATCAAAGAAAATACATTTCCAAATAAAAAAAATATTTTGAAAGGAAAAATTGAAAATTCACCAAAGCAGACATATTTCTGCATGGGTAGAATTCTTGTATGGCTTTTCAAAACCATTTTGTGGTGGAAAGACACATGTTCCATGACTTCAACTTGCTTGAGATGTAACTAATAAGCAGAGAAAGATAGAAAGCAGGGAACTCTTATAAGTCAATGGACTCTAGTGATTATTTGCAAAGCCCTGTATGGTATTGAGACAATTGATTTCCATTAACAGTCATAGATACTGGTCATTCAGCTCCAAGAGACAGTTTGGGAAGTCTCAGCCCTGCTATAAAGTGTGAAATTGTAAATATTTGCCTGAATGTATCAGTAGCTCTTTATATTCAGAGGATCTGGAGAAAGCCCCTGAAGAGAGATTAAAATGCTGGAGGATTTAGAGCCTCATAGCAATATCAAGGACTATCAAAGCATCTCTGAGCGCTCTGTGCGGGAGAGCAGAATTGCTGTGTCAGACCATCCCTATCTCTGGGAGGGAGATTGGTCAAATCTCTTTGTAGGGAAGGGGAACACAGTCTCCATTTGGATTATACCCAGCAGGAGACAGTTTACCTCCTTTCTAAAGAGGAGCTTTAAAAGATTTCATCGGAGAATCACTTAGCTCAGAAAACATCGTATTACAATTGAGGACAATTAACATCTAAGGAGAAGCATGTGGAGTTCATGCTTAGTTTATGCTTCTCCATCTGGGGGGTCTCTTCTGTGCTCTCTCTGCCAGTTCCCATTAGCTTGGATTACACTAAGCTTAAAGCATCCATGCAAGCAAAAGGTAATTACTTGAAAAGCAACAAATCCAAGGGAGACTCCTAAGGATGCTTTTATACTCTATCTGGTGCTTACCAAATGTGTTGTCTGTGTCCGTTACAGAAACACTGGAGTAGCAGCCAAGCTATGTTAAGAACTTTAAATAAGTACAAAGATTTTTCAGATGAGATAAGCAGTTTTACAAAGCAGATGTGGGACACCAGCATGATTGCTGTAACAAAATGGAAAGCCAGGCTGAGACCATTGCAAGTTACTCCTGAGGTCTCAGGATCTCTGCACCTCCAGTGTAGCTCCTCCTTCCATTCTCAAGACCAGTTAACCTGCCTTCCTGAAAAACCCACTAAAGCGTAGTAAAGGGGATGCAAATGTCATGTATTTCTCTTCACACAACCTCTTTCCACTTCTCTAGCCCTGGGAGATGTATTTGGCCCTTGAGAGGATCCTATCTAGATGTCCTGATGCTCATGAAAAGTAGTGGCTCTCTTGTCTTTGAGAACATCTGGATTTCAGTTTAGGACCAAGGTACAAGGCTCCTTAGTGGCTCCATGATCCCTATATTCTTCCTATTACGGTCAGGCCATGCTGATCAGATAGTCTGCATTCAAGTTGAATGCCTTAACTCCGATGTCATGCTCTTGCAAGGGTCTGTGGAAGAGGAATGCTCTGTGTGAAGTCGCCCCAAATCTGTTCTCCTGAAGTCATGGCTGTTGTGTGCCAAGGGCCACTGCTTCTCACCAACTGGGCCAGGCAACTGAGGGATCAATTCGCCCACTCAGCCCTTGATTTGTAAATAAGGTGGGCATGGCAACTCCTATAGTATGGCAAATACTTAACACAAATCACCACAGCAAAACACAACTAGTCACACACTACGTCAGCAGTCACTGAATGTATGATTTCACTCGCAGTAACTACTGAAGATGTTTAATTAAGTCAACATCTGCTACAAATGTGCAAGCCACAGTTAAGTGAGATTTGATTAGATGGAATACATCTCTGTAGAAGAGTCTGTGTTATCAGCACTGTATCAACACTGTCTGATACAACACCTCCTGCTGGTTAAGTAAAAGGTTCATTTGCAGCTTTCGATGTACTGCTAAAGGCTTTTAGTCATCTCTTTCTTACAGTCTCTCCGAAAAAAGCTCTGTATGCATTACCCACCCCCCCAGGGTCTGGGGTTAGGTGGAGCACTGTGGTAGTGGGAGCTGATGCTATTCCTGCCTCACAACTGAAGGGACAGGTCCTTTGCACTATCTTTCATATCCAGAGAGGGACAGATGTTGTCCATAGTTCCAGTGCTTATTCTTTCTTGAGAAACCTGTACCACGCTGCCTTTCTTTGCAGCCATCTCCCACCCTTCAGAACCACAGGCCTTTCCTTGCTCTGCCCCTGGGATTTCTTCTGGGTCCAGTCACCTACTTCTTGATGGTCCGAAATGGCTAATAAAAAAGGATACTATTCAGATTCCTGATGACTAAAAGACATTAAAAAAAACCTGTATGGAAAGATGATATTTTAGTATGTAAATGGTTGAACGAGAATGACTTTAAAATGTTCTTTTAAAGTTCTTATTTTTTCCCAAATGAAAACCTCAAAATTTTTCACTTTTGGCAGTCATAAAAACAATTTTAAAAGTTTTTTAGTTTTTAACATGTGGAAAGCTCAAGAAATTTTTAATGAAAAAGATTTCTAAAGGAAGTCACCATTTTTCATAAAGGGCAAATACTTGATTCACTTTCCGAACACAAAATGTTGTTTGATTTCAGTTTTGCTGGTTCTATTCTGAACATAAGAATGATCCCATTTTCCAATCTATTATAGAGCCTGGCTGGAAAATTAAAACATATTTTGGAGAGAGCTTTGAAAATGACCATGTGTGTCTCTTGTGATGTGCTGTTCTATGTCAGTATAATAATTTATACAATATTCGATTATATAAAGGCTTTAATGGAGCTACTCCTGGGAAAGTAAAAACGTGTCCTATAAGAATTATCTGGAACTGTCTCTTCTCCTTACTCTGTCTCCTCCTGGGAAAACGAAGATGAAGAAGTGACAACAGAGAGAATGAGGGGATCTGCAGCTGCTGTTAATGACTGATGACTAATTATTACTCTTGGAAATGGCACAGAACAGATATACTTAGATGTGTATTCTCTTCTGACTTGTTTGCCTGACAGATTCCTTTTTCCCGGGATTTCTGTTGTGCTTTTTTTTTTTTTTTAATTGGAAGGAGCTAATTAACACAGAAGTCACTAAAATGACTTCTTGGTTGCTTCATTAATAGTCTTTGGATTAAGTACCATAGCCTCTAGACCCTGGACAGTCATCTGGGAAAGGAATTGAGCTCTGTTGCTTAATTCCTTCTCCACTATAAATGTAAGTAACAGAATAGTATAAGATTTTTTTTTGAGCCAAGACTTTTTAAAAAAAATCATTATGATATTTATTCGCTGCTCATAAATTCAAAAGTAGCTTTTGAACCAAAATTTGTCGTTCTGAGTAAGCAGGAGGGGGCGGAAGAGTTCAGTGGTTGGAGTTCTGTTTCTCCCTGGAAATCTAATCTTACCGGTAACCCCTGAACCTGAACTGACTCAAGGCAGTGACACCGAATTGCATTTTGCTTCCCTGAAGGACGAAGGAGTGCCCTTGAGCTTGCTCATGAGAAGGGGAAACGGCAAAGCGGTGCAGGGAAGCCCTAGAAACCTGGCTTTACCTCTTGCCACTGGGAGGGCTTTGGATGGTACTTTGCTCATCCCAGACCTGCAGGAGGGGCAGCAGCCCCTGCCCGCTCCCACCTTAGAGCTGTGGCACAGTCAAGCAAGTTGTGGGGCCAGCGCTGCTTTGTTGCGGTGAGCACTGTTTGCGGTGAGCTGCATCACGTACTGACCATGGGATGTGTTGGCTTCTGTGAAATGGGTTGATCCGGGCCCAGTTCTCAGTGAAAGGGTCTCCACCTCACCACTGATGCTCCTTTCGTGTCTCTCTTGCCATTACGCTACCTTCTGAGCTCAGAGACGGGAAGGCAGGCACGAGGGAACTAGACCTCTGATTCTCAGAGGAGGGAGCTCTTCTCTGGCTGGGTTGCAGCATTTCTGTTCCCAGAGCCAGAACAGCTGGGGGAACCAAGTTTGAGAAACAGCACAGCTGTTTCTCAAAAAGAGAGCCAAAACCAAAGAGCATTTGGTTTAGACTACTCTAGTCTAGTGAAATCCCTAAGAATGTCCCCAGATAAGGATGAGGCATAGACATATGCTTCTTTGGAAAGAGAATAAGATATAATTTACTCCTCATGTAAAGGAATTTTTTTCCAGGAATCCATTCTTGGGATGGAAACTTTGAAGATGCAAGGAAAGCAGGCTTTTTGTGAACTCACTTTTTTCCTTCCTACAGATTGTGCCCTGCTGTTAATTATGTTGATAACAAGAAAAATTACAGGCCAGTTGAGTGTCCAGTCTATTACGGTGTACATCAGAAAGGTAATAACACCACAGGTGTTTCAAGGTGTGCCTTGAAAGGGATACACATGGAAAAAAGTCCAGAGTTGGAATGAGACGTTGAGGGAAAAGGGTTAGGAGTGGTTGTGGTGATGGAAAGGAAGCATGTCAGTCAGCTGAACACAGCACGACATCTTAAGCAGCCTATTGATCTCCTATTCAGAATTCATGCAGGGCGACTCCTTGTCATAAAACATTCAGCAGCCAAAATCAATAAGAGATGTGGAGCACTGAATCTTGCTGCTTCAAAGTCATACTTGAAAACAACAACAAAAAAATCACTGCTACTCAAATGTCACCAGGGCACCAGCTTGGTTCAGACCCAGCTCAGCGATTTCAATAGTAAAAGTTTGCTTCCTGTTTTTCCAAGGGGGAGTCCAGCTGGAAAGTGACAGGAACTGGATTCATCTCTTTGACAGGGAATCTATATTCTGCCCCTCTCTGTTTACAAAGGAGGTTCAGGGAGAAAGATAAACCTAGATAACATGAAGCATTTGCTGAGGTAGAGCTTGTCTTGTGCTGTGAATTTGCCAACATTTAGCAGTTCCCTGGCTAAGATCTCATCCTCTGGCTGCATGGCAAAATGCAAGGGGACTAAGAAACACATCACAAAAAGCTTAGACGGTATCATCTTTGGAGACATACCCTCCCCAGTATGATATATGCCAAATTGCTCTCCAGCTGTTTCTTTGTCACCAATGCTCAAATATAATGTCTAACTTAAAAAAGTCTGGCGCTGGGTTTCAAAATTAAACAAGATCCAAATAAGTGGGTTTTGGCTGTGGATCCTGTTCTCAGAGACATGCATGTTCTGTTCATCCAGAGGGAGGAATAACACACAGGTGCACAGCCTCAGCCTTCTCCATGGGAGCACCTGGAACAGAGGTTTCATGTGGATACCAACATGTTATAGATCTGCCACCCTTTCCTCCCCTCTTTTGCACCATGTCATCCTAGAAAACCAGAAGACACTATTGGAAAAGCTTTCCCTTGGTTATTCTGTCCTGTCTGCTGCCCCTGAACAGGCATGGCTTAACATGAACCATTCTTGGGAAATGCTTGTCTGACAGGTGAGACAGGCAGCCTTACACAATTTTCTCCTGCTTCCCAGTGCTTCCCTATCCTTACATTGAGAAAGATTTTCCTAATACCCAGTCTAATCTTCCCTTGTTGCCCTCAAGCTCAATACTTCCTATCGTCTCTCAAGTGGCTCCTGGAGAATAGATTGCCCACTGAAGCTACCTTTTACATATTGAATGCTGTTGTCATGTATCTCATTACTCTCTTCTAGACTAAACAATGCTAATTCTTTCAGTCTCTCCTCTGAGGTCATATTTCCCATGTGTTTGTGCTTCAGTAAAGGTCACTGGCATCTGACATAGTCCTATGGCAGAAAAGAGTAATTCTGCTCTTGCACAGCTCTGAGCCCGATAGTTACCATCACCTCATTCAGTGTGAAGGGGAGGATTGTTTTTAAAAGTCAACACAAAACCTGGGTATTTGTTCCATTTCTAATAATTTCCAGAGTAACTGATGCTGCTAGAAATGCACAAGTCGGACAGCCCGACAAAGAGACAGCCAGGGATTCAAGTGGGAGCACTAACTGATGAGCTCAGAAAGCATCTGTTGTCACAGCACCATCCCTCTGTGGCAGATAAAGGAGCACAGAAAAACCTGGAAGTAAAAACCATAAAGATAGGCATCAATGAAAATTTTGCATTTGACTTCCAGAGGACATGAATGGCTGTACTGCAGGAGACTTCTCTTGGGATGGTACCATGAGCTTGTTCTATAGCTGTGTCTACACTGCACAGTGCCCGAGATGGCTATAAAAAAAGAGCACAAATTGAAAAGCCATTGAGGAACAAAATCAGCTTGCTTATGTAAATCTCCATATGATTACAAACAGCCTGTTTCTGATATCAAAACTAACCTGTTCAGAGCTCTGGCGGTTCATCTATTACTTACGTGTTGATTTTAGTATCTGTGTTTATTAGGATGAAGGGTTAGTATTGTCTGGACAAGCAATGAACCAAACTTCCATAATGCTTTACTAGTTAGGCTGGTAGCTTGAGTAAATATTTTGACAAACCACAGTTTCATTAAATATTTTTGCAATTTATTAAGCTGTTGGTTCCCATTCCTATTCATAGGAAACATAGATAAGGCTTGTGCTCTGCATTCTTCTCCGCCTTTTTTTCCCAAGAATGCTGACTCTGTTTCTGACTGTTTCTGAAGGGTGTTCTTGTAGGTGACATTCTAATTTATGCTCCTGAAGGAGACAGGGGGGAATTAAGTGACATGATGGAAAGTTTGTTAAGTGTAATCAACAGTGAGGATAAATGCTGTTAGAGATTTCTGCATATTAATCTGTCTTTGAGCTACTGCAGCACCTGTGACGAAATGAAAAGTTATGGATTTGGAATCATAAGCTTTGCCTCTCTGACTTAGTGTAATATTATAGATCCTTAATCAATAAACTGATCAAGCTTAACTGGACTGATCTCCTGAACACACAGTGGGTAGTGTGGGTATTTCAATTCTGCGCTGCCCAGCACAGTGTAATGTCGTGTATAACCCGCCTGACTTATCACTGTGCTCCAGAATTGTATGACCTTTCTATAGGGGCTGAGCCATCGCTGGCAGCCCTAGCAGATGCCTCAAATGGCACTACAGACCTATGCTCGGATAACTGGAACTTGCCTCTGTGGGATTCAGCACTAAGTTAAGACCTCTAGATACAAATATTCAATGGTAAGTGTTTGCATGTGAGACAGGGACTGAGCTCATTTGCTTAAGCCAGAAACCTAGAGCCGTGCAGGACACGGTACCATGTCCGAGATTCTGTATGGGGTAGGCAGTGGTGGCACAAGAACTGCAAGAGACCGGTGCCTGCCTCGACACCATGAAGTGTGGTTAGAAAGGAGTCACAACAATAATTACACGCATGTGCGTTGGAAGTTTGGCAAGAGATGGCTTTTCTGTCTAGCAGAAAAAGGGTGGAAAGTGAGGACTCTTAAGGCCAGGACACCAGTGCTTGGTTCTGGTTACTGGAGACATCTTAATTTACAGGATCATAATTGTTTTAGTAATGACTTCTACATTTGTCCTCCATCTTTGCTCTCACATAAATGATTTCCATCTTTTTCCTTTTCCTAGGTTTAGTTATTCTGTTTCAGACTTTTTATGTTGTCTACCAGTTCTCTAAACCATTCATTAAAATTCTACTTTATAAATCTTAAGTTATCAAGAATATGAACAAAAAAAAATCATGCTTTCATGAAAAAAAAAAAAATTGCAAATAATAAATTGTCATTACCTGAAAGTGTCCCTGATAAGACATCAGGAGTCATGGTTCACCCTTAACATTCAGAACAAGAAATAAATTGTTTTTCGAATTGCTAGGGCAAGTAGTCATGAAACTAAACTACCAAAGATTACATCGGATTCTTCAGTACTAGGCATTGTTTTATTAAGATGGGATATATTTTTGAAAGAGATTTTCATCTTCGTCATATGTAAATGTATCTACACAACTGTGAAGAGCTGTATGTCTACTTAATAGATGAGTCAAATTCAGCTTGGAATGAACATGTAGAGAAGCCAGCTCTTTCATAGTGACGTGAAAGAGGCATGTAATCATCAAATTGCCCATATCTAAGGAAGACGCAGTTTTCTGCCAAGTGACCCTTTGGACTTTCCTCTATCCCCTATTTCTCTTTGTGGGAATGTTTTCTGTGCTTACAATACCACCTGCAAGCTCAGGCAAGGACAGAGTAGTACTTTTTGCTGCTCATCACTCTGTTATTTGTTCCTGCCCCTAAAATTATCATCTCCCTGCACTCCTGGTCATTCCTGTGCAAACTGTTTCCACTCCGAATGATCCACAGGCCCTCAGTAAGTGCAGATGGATGCTGCCCCATGCCCTGGGCTCCAACTGATGTGCCCTGACACATGCGTTCTTATTGTGGCCTGTCCCTCTTTGCAAGGAGTTTTTTGTCTTGGGCACCTGCATAAATGGAGAGACACAATTCAACCCTGTTTATGGTGAAAATATTTCATTGTCATGTGAGAAATAGTGCGAGTCCTTGTTTTCAGATAAAAGATCCTGTTCTGTTACCGCAGAAGTTATCACAGTCATCTACTCTCTGCACTAGGTTTACCAGGCATCAAACAACTTATGCCTTTTGTTCTTCCATCAGTCCCCAAAGGATGAGTGGTGACTGAGAAAAGACTGCTACTCTCACAAATTTTTCCTCTCCATCTTACAGTCTTACAGGAAACATTGATGTTATTTTTGGGAAGTACCACCCACCATAGGAGAAAATCAGGTTCAAGACCATCTAAAGGAACATGAAGGTGCACAGGTCCATGGGATCTGATGACACAAACCATGAGTCCTGAGGGAACTGGCAGATGAAGTGTCTAAGCCACATATTTGAGAAGTTGTGGCAGTCCAGGGAAGTGCCTGCTGACTGGAAAAGGGAATCATAACCCTCATTTTTGAAAAGGGAAAAAAGGAAAACCCGGGGAACTACAAGCCACTCAGTCTCACCTCTGTGCCTGGCAAGATCATGGGGGGAATCCTCCTGGAAACTATGCTAAAGCACATGGAAAATAAAGAGGTGATTGGTGACAGCCAACATGGCTTCACTAAGGGCAAAATGTGCCTGACAAACCTGGTGGCCTTCTGACGGGGTTACAGCATTGGTGGGTAAGAGAAGAGCAACAGACATCATCTGCTGGGACTTGTGCAAAGTGTTTGATGCTGTCCTGCATGACATCCTTACCTCTAAATTGGAGATACACGGTTTTGACAGATGGACCACTTGGTGGATAAGGAATTGGCTGGATGGCTGCACTCAAAGAGTTGTGGCCAATGGCTCGATGTCCAAGCGGAGAGCAGTGACGAGTGGCGTTCCTCAGGGGTCAGTACTGGGACCAGCGCTGTTTAACCTCTTTGTCGGTGACATGGACAGCGGGATCGAGCGCACCCTCAGCAAATTTGCCCACAACACCAAGCTGTGTGGTGCGGTCGACATGCTGGAGGGAAGGGATGCCATCCAGAGGGACCTTGACAG
>JAVJGG010000001.1:37573415-37622208 GCA_035590195.1 Aviceda cuculoides | reverse complement strand
GTCATTTTATTAGTGTTATCATTATCATTATTAATTTCTTCTTTTCTGTTCTATTAAACTGTTCTTATCTCAACCCATGAGTTTTACTTCTTTTCCTGATTTCCTCCTCCATCCCACTGGGTGGGGGGGGAGTGAGTGGGCGGCTGCGTGGTGCTTAGCTGCTGGCTGGGGTTAAACCATGACAGAGGTTCACTGAGGACAGACATCCATGGTTTGTCAGCTGGGTTTCATACACTCACTTGTGAATCCTGTCCACAAATGGGATTCTTCTCACTTGGGCCAAAGGCACTTGCTGCTTTAGTTGAAGATAACATAGAGATCCTCCCGCATCTGTAATCATTGCAAAGGCTTGGGCTTCCATTTCCCGTAAGTGTTGCCTTTTTTTAATGTCCTGACCAATTGCAGCTAGAGTCATTGCTACTTTCTAACTGCCCGAAAACCTCCCTGTAATTTTCATTAAGGAAAGCTAATTTTTATTTTTCTTTTCTTATGCAATACCCCTGTATTGTTTCAAACAGCCACCAGGTTTCCCCTAAAGATATCTCTGTTTCAGGGTATGGAGGATCAACATTTCATGAGCTTTATATTTCCAGTATGTGAAATGCTGAATGTCAGTACAATTTACAGCAATTGAGCACTGTAAGTGGCAGAACTTTAAGAGGATGTTGGGCATCACTTTTGTGTTTCCAACAAGATATTCTTCTTTGGTTTATAAGAAACAGTGGTGTCCATGATCATTTACTGTCATAAACTTGCATGTGGTTTTGTGTCCAGTTTAACAGAAGTCACTGCCCAATTGATGAATCCTATGTATAAATGGAAGCATTTACAAAGACACACTTCTTGACTTTTTACAGAAAGAGGCTCTTCTGCATCTTAAATTCAGAAATCGTGTCTTTATTCCACTGGCCCTTCTCCATGTCCAGCAACTGCCCGTGATGATGAAGACCCCCACCACAGTGCCCCTCTCCTGCCTGAGAGTGCAAATGGGGCTCAGCTCAGTGTCTCCTCTGTAGAGACAAATCTTCTCTTGGCTTCTCCATTTACTTCCAGGAACAGAAAAGACCCTTAGGCGAAGGAGCCAACCAAAGACTTTATTGCAAGTGATACTATTCAAGCTTTCTGCGGGGAGCCAAATTGGAGTATAATGATTACATTGAAGAGCACCTCAGAGAAAGAGGATGAAGTAATCTAAGAGAAATGAAGACTGAAAGCAGTAGCTGACACTCAGTCTTGCATTATAGCCCATGGGACAGAAGGCACAAATACAGTGAATTACCTGTAAGATGTCTCTTCTTCCCAGAATGAATGACTTCTAAGATACTGGCTATACAGTGAAATGCATGAAAGATTCTCCTTTTCTGTCTTTAGAGGACTGAATAATAACTTACATGCTTCCTTGTACAGCAATACTTTAGTCAATATTTATAGAACAATGCAGTAAAGCAGCTTCAAATTTGTTCCCTATTTGATAATAAATAAAGATGGTTTTCAGATTTCTAGTTGCCTTTAAAACTGTCTAATATTGTATTTTTATGTAATTTCAGCCTGAATAATTTAGTACCAGAAGAAAGCTTGCCCCAAACATATGAGGTCTCAAAACACCCAGCGAGGAAATTCAAGAAGCAAAAGAAAATGTTCATCTGTGCAATGTAACTACACATGGCACATCCAGACATTTTACCAAGACAGGTCAAATCTCAGGGACAAATCTTATTTCATGTCCCTCTTGCTGATTATGGTGTGATAAATCAGAAGCTGCTAATTACAGTTGTTACTGTGGCAAAAGTTTCCAGTCCTCCATTCTTTCTGAGTGCCTTGCTCTGCCCTTCATTGAGCAGTTTCAACAAAATCCATGTGTCTCTTCTGCTTCTTTTCTCAGTTTGGACTAAAGCTGTGGGTTACACTTGGTTGTGATAGCCATAGCTGTGGGAACAGAAGAGCGTAGAGCTCCTTTATTTTCCTTCATTCATGTATACCTGTTTCCTGTTCTTCCATTATGCCGTATGCTCATTACTCCAACTTCATGCTTCTTGGTCACTGACTAAATCTGTAATCTTAAGTGTTTTGAATGGCTGGACTAAAATAGAGATATTAATCTGCACTGAAAGGTGTCCTCAGCACCATTTATGTTTTAATATGTTGTACTCTTTCCTTCATCATTACAGGTTATCTAGCACGCACATCAGGTCTTCCACCTCTTTCTGTTCTGCCCATGACACCTCAGTGAGTGAACTACCAGAAATCTCACTACACCTCTCCAAATCACTTATTAAATCACACTGTATTCCTCAGAAGTGAGTAAAGCTAGTTACATCCCTATAAAAGGATTTCTTATGTTACTATTTTTCTGACAAAAACAGAAAAATCCATTCTATTTCTCTTCTGGAACCTAAATTCTATTTAAAACTACGGGAAAGGATCAGATATGAGTAGGGTTACCTACATCGCCAAACTGAAATGGCCATGTCAGTAAAAGTTAGCAACCCAACTTGAAAAGTCTGAAGTTGGACAAGCTGCAGACCAATCCTGCAGACCTACCACAGGCAGGACAGCCCAGGACCAGGGCACTGTAATCCAAATCAATCTTGATTTACAAGAGCTGTGAATCAGACCAGGAGGCATCAGCCCACCCCCTCGCAGCGGCACGGTTTGCCACTTCCCCAGCTGTGCTGCTGACCTTTAGACCACGCACGTCGCCATGTTAGCGGAGGAACCACATTATCAATCACGGCAATAATAACTGAAGTGTAGCAGTCAGTGATACTCACCCTGACTTTATTTAGATTCATTGCTGGTGGATCTGTGCAACCCAGTGTCTCCTTCCCCAATGAGTATATCATTGCCATTATGTTTCTTTTGTTCATTCACGAGTTTGACTAATGTACAAATTTCTTTCAAACACACTCAAAGAAAAGCCAGAAAGAGAAGACTTTTGCCTTGGTCTGTTTAAGATAGTTAGTTCCTTCTGGGTAGATAATAGATAATTAAAACTCCCCAGCATGAGGTAACCTTTAACGAAGCAATGGGCATTGTAGCAGACTTCAGCAGGAAGCAGATGTAGCAACACGGTAATAGACACCCTCCTCTGTGCAGCTGGTCCCCGCTCTGCACCACGACGAACCGTCTGTCTGAAATGAGGGTCTTTGGCTCCAGCATCTGAGATGATGTTCAGGTAGCATCTGAGATGCTCAGGTAGCATCTGGACTTCGGTGACAGCAGCCCAGAGGGAAGGACCGATTTGTTAGTCAGTGTATTCACATCTTTAAATCCTTCCTCCATCTCTCCAAACTGATAACTTAGGTTTCATTCATTACTTTACTTCTCTGAGAACTATTGATTTTTAAAAACATGTTTCCGCCTGTTTCACAGAGTAACACTGACAGCAGAGGAAGGAGTACAGAAATGGCAAGAGTTTACTGCCTAACCCAAAGTGCATCAGAATCAACAGAAAATTACCCATGGTCTCCAACAGGCTCTGGCTCAGGCCTGAGAGGCAAAGGGGTTCCATCATGAGGAACTCACGCTTTCTCAGCCATGAGTTATTTTTTCCTTATCTCATACAGCATCCGACAGGACCCTGCTATGGTATCTCAAGAAAGCAGTAAGCTCAGCCTGTTCGGGGCTATGAGGACTCAGCATCTTCTACAGCCATGGGAGAGAGGAAATCGTAACACACCCAAAATAAGGTTAAATAAGGCAGCCACAGGCCACAGATAGCAAATGGAGACAGGATCTAACACTGGTGTGTGTCAACATGCATAAATCTGTCCTCCCTGCCAAATTCACACACCACTTGGAGTCCATCTAAAATCAGAAGAAATGGGGTCTCCTCTCAGCTCTGCCCCAGCATCTTGTCTGTGACATTTGGGGTCCTGAGCCTCAATTTTCTTGCATAATGAAGAGGACCTTCACGATATGTTTTCCTGCCCAGTCTCTTTAGGTTGGTAGCTCTTTAGGACCAAAGCTGGTTCTTACTTTGTAATACAGAAAATACTTTTGCTTGGGACCTAGTCTTGCTAAAGGCTTCTAGGTGCTTACCATAGTAATATTTGGTTAAGGAAAAATGTTGAATAACTTTCCTCACACCCTACTGGTTGGCTGCAAGTCCAATGC
This sequence comes from Aviceda cuculoides, assembly GCA_035590195.1. Taxonomy (NCBI): domain Eukaryota; kingdom Metazoa; phylum Chordata; class Aves; order Accipitriformes; family Accipitridae; genus Aviceda; species Aviceda cuculoides. The sequence goes on along the minus strand of JAVJGG010000001.1, from coordinate 37,618,092 downwards.
AAGACACTTTCCAAAAAGACTATGAGCAAAATCTAAGCAAATACTCTTCCATTTAGGTTTTCCATTTCTCACCTGGGCAAACTATAATCCTCAGTCAGGTCTGGGTCATGGCCTGTTAATGAATACCTGTGTAGTTATCAATAAATGCCCACGACATGGCACTCAAGAAAGGGCTGCAGCTTCATCAGTGCATTCAATCAAGATGTAATTGCAGGAGCCGTTAGATTGCAGACAGCTCCTGCACTCTGCTATCAAGATTGTAATGATACCTCTTGTTTTGCTTTTCAGCTATCATTTTAGTAATGAATAAAAGTTTATGGAAGCATTCTACTTTACAGACAGGTGATGAGCCAGAATTGAGACTCTGTAGTGCAAGAAGGCACCAAAAGTTTATGAGAAAATGTATTTGTGTGCACTTTGATGCTCTTTAGGGGTTTTATTTATGAAAAAGGATTACAAATCAAATTTATTCCCTGAGAGAAATATCCCTTGCTTCCTATATACAGGCCAATTTCAGAAATTCTGTTATGCCAACTTCAAATATTATGCTGAACAAGGAATGAGTGAAGGACAGGTCAAGGGATGAAAGGAATGAGAAAAAGTCTGAGAGAAAGCGAGTAACCCTAGTGTTTGCTGTTACCGGCAACTCACAAGAACTATGCTTGTTAAGTTGCAATCTGTCTTGTTAAACACTGAGCACTTCGCTCAATGACACTGCATCCTAATTATGAATCTTCCCAAAGCTGTCAGACCTGAACAGTGCTTGTCAGCGTTACTGGAAGTAGGGGGAATATTTGTAAAGGGAAGGGAGTTGCTCTGGGTTTGTTTCTTTTTCAGCGGCAAGGGAGAAGGTGCAGTTTTAAGTGTTTCATGAGCATGACTTGGCAGGGACAGGGAAAAGATGCAAATGCCTTTTGCATGCCTATTTTTTGTGCAGTAAAGAGCCAGGCTCAGCAGATTAGTATCTACCCTGACCCTGCTGCAGATTTCCCAGTTACTGGGACACATCCTTCCCTTTCTTTGTCCTGCAGTGAGAAGGCTGTTAAATTTGAGGAAGCTCTCTTGGGTAATAATCCCAGTCAGCAGATTACTTCCTTGAGGAAACGTGGAGCCTGAAAAGAAGAGCAGGCTACAAAATGGAAATTGTGCTGTGCTTTTTCTATGCTCTGCTATGTCTCCTCAGACTTCTATTTTTTTGAAAATCATTATACTTTTCACCCATATTTTTAAAGCACCTGGAGTTTTGGAATGGCATATACTAAAGCAGAATAGATAACTACTACTGTCTATTTATAATGCACTAATCATTTACGTAGCGAGGTGCTGTTAGTTTTGTGCTTACACTGTCTTTGGCTCAGAGAATCAGCAGTTACTGCTGTTTGCAGGAAATCTTGATGAATAACATAGTGGCAACAAGAGTACAACACTGATATCCTGTCCCTGGTTGTACCAATCCAGTACATCCCTAATAAAGAAAGAAACAAAGAAATCCTAACTGTGCTGCTCACATTAATTGGGACTGAAATATATACTCCAGTCAACAACCATATAGGCAGCTAGCTTACTTGTCAGCTTCTGGCCCAAGCTGTGAAAATTTCAGGGCTGAGGTTCCCTCGCAATCCATGGAACACTTTAAGCACAGGCGATAACAAGTGAACAGTGGTTTTGCAATCCCTTCCTAAAATACGCACTTCTGTAATGCAGGGATCGGTGCTCAGAGCAAAGGGAACATCTCAGCCTAATCACCCATGGGGCCATCGGTCCTTCCTTTAAGACAAGCAAGTACGGATCAGGCCGGGGATGAGCGGCTTTGGGTTTGTAGGGTGCGGGGGTTTTGGCAATGGGAATATTTAGAGAGCAAATTTTGCTACGGGTCAGCTCAACTGAGGGCTCAAACGTGGGACCTTGCTGAGGGGCTCCTCTCCCTCACGGTGATGGGACAGGTCTGGCGCTGAGCCTTTGCCTGGCCAGGTACCTGCTGGTGGCAGAGGAGAAGGGCTCACACAGACACCAACACCGAGGATGAGGCTGCGCTGCGGGAAGCTCGCGTTCACGGCGCTCAGCAGGTGGACACAATTCTGTCGGCTCCCGCTCCTGCAGTCGGCGAGGCGAAAGGCTGCGGTTTGGTAGTTCGAGCCAGGAGACTGCTTAGCGTTTTCTGTAAAACAAGAAATATTTTCACCTGGAAAAACTGTGGGGTCGCACTTCTGCCTGGCAATATGGTGATCACTGCAATTTCTGCACGCTGATGAATTTCACTGAGCCTTTGAAACTGGTAATTAACCATTTATTACTGGAAGTCGAGAACAAAGGGGAAGAGCAAATTGAATCTTAACTAGGTTCACTGTCTCAGCACTAAACACAATTACAACTGCTTTACTGGACACCTTCAATTTTCACCATCATTAAATAGAGACATATTTCAACCACTTATTGAATACAGCCTAAAATAAGACCTTTAGTTTAGAAAAAGGCTTCTCCAGAGCCAGTTGCGCTCCCCTGGGGAGCAAATTCACCCATCCGGGCTGCAGTTGGCCACAGGGCCCTGAGCCAAAGCTGTAACAACTGGAGTCAGTTAGTCCCTTCTCAATTTGAAATTCAGGATGCTATGCCTGGTTGGGGCTACTCAGCTCTTCCCTTTCCACAGAGGCAGATTTGGTCCTTAAATAGACTTCCAACCTCTTTGCCAAAACGTGGACCCTGCTACATCGTGTCACATGAGAATGGTAAGCCTAGGGTGTACGGGGATCACCTTCTAACAAGCTTTCTTTAAAAGTTTAAGAGATGTAAAAGATGATGAGGACACCCTGTGCCATCAGTGCCAGGGCAACATCATGACCTTCCCCACTTCAGGACCACGTGAGCCACACTCAGTGGATCAGATGCAAAATCTCAAGCCCCAGAGAGCCAGGGGCTGGTGCAGAGCCGCATGGACCGGTGCAGGGGATCCACACCTGGGCAGCGAGGGGGTGAACCTCCTGCTTGGTGCCTGAGACTGCAAAATGTCTAAAGAATGCTTAAGAGTAAAGCCAGCTCCTGGTATGTTCCTCTGCGGTCACTGGAACCATGCTTATTCAACCAATATCTAAAGATTTATTCTCATTTATGTGTGTCTTACTTTGTCAAAACAGTCACACACTTAGTGAACATTCAGTGCACATGTGAGTCTGTCTCAGTCAAGTACCCACATAACTTCGAACATGAGGTTTAAATGTTTTTAAGGTTGCTGGGCATCCAGAGCATATACTTAAAATTAAATATGTGATAAAATATTTTGCTAAAGCCATAAAACAAACACATGTAGAAAATGTAAGTGCAGTGGAGCAAATAATAATAATAACAGAGAAAAATTCCACTCGTTATTACGATGCTGAACTGAAGCATATTGTGATGGCCTTAACACAGAACCCAGGGGACTCTGGCATCCTACACCAAAACATGATCTGGAAAGAACTTGTTGTGCTCATGCGCTCTCGTTTTGGAAAACAGTGGTTCTTACAAAGCTGAGCCAGGACGTAGGCGCCTCCATTCTAACCTTGACTTTGCTGCTGCTCTACTGGAAAACTTGGGCAAGTTCCTTATTGTGTTCTGCATCTCTTCGCCCATCTGTAAAATACCAATCACCTCTGTGAAGCTCTTTTGATACGTATAAATTCAGTAATAAGCACAGCTGATCACCTCTCCATTTGTCTGCTGTGCAGTGGAGGTCAATGCAGAGATGTCTAAACTTGTCCCACGACCAGAATAGCTGCATTAATTAAGAGGCTGACTGGGTGAAGCTAATTGCCACCGAAAGGTCACAAGGTAGGGCTTCCTGATTCCAGCACGAAGCCACGCTTACGCAGCTCTCCTCCTTTCGAACAGCTCCACGGCAGCCCGCTCCTTACACGGTGCCCCACACTCGTGCACGTTCCCCAGTGACAGCCCTTCCTGGTGGCCCGTTCCCACTGGCCCTCAGTCTTCAAACCCTTTTCTCAATATCCCAGTGCTGACAATATTTTTTGCATCTATTTTGAAACCGAGCTCTGATAAACTTTTAATTGTTTTCTCCTCCCATTAAATTCATCAACAGGAGACACGAAAGGGTGCAAAGACAAGCCCCAGGTGCCTCATACAGACTTTTCCTCTGCATAGGAGATTAACTCAGGTCAGATCCCAATTTCCCTAGCAGCCTGTAGAGCTGAGATCCAAGACTGCAGGTTAAGCCCACTGATACATACTTCCAGCAGACAGTTTACACTCCTGTTGCCTTTTTGATAGGAGGATTGACAGTTTCACAGATTCTTTCACTTCCATCTGTCTCGGAGTCTTTCTCTTCATTACCCCCTGCAGAGAAGTAAATGAATTCGAGGCAATGAGGGTCTTCACCGGTCAAATGCACTTAAACTGCCGGAGCCTCCTCAACAGTTGACAAGTTCGCATCGCAACAAACTTGACTAGATGCCTTGTGACACCTCCCCAGCAGGAGACCATTGGTCTTCAGCAGCGAGATTGACCTTGGAAAGTCCACGCTGACCTCCCGCTGTGTGAAATACAGCAGAGAGGTAGGGGATCCTGCCATGCAGGTACCCAAGGGTCAGATTCAATGCAATTTGTGTGATTGCTGCACCAGCCGGCAGAAAGAGCCTTGCTAAGCTTGCCGTGCAGTTCCTGAACAATCCAGGGGACAAAACAAAGAGATTATTTTTCCCAAAATTAGTGCCGATCAACTGATGCTAGAAACATTGTTATTATCATTTATTACTTTGTATAAGTGCACAAAGAAATTTTTCTTGTGAAGTGTTTGGATAGGAAGGGGAAAAAATAAGCAGATGACCTGCAGGGATGAAATATTGTGGAAAAAAAAAACCAAACCAAAACAAAAAAAACCCAAAACAAACCAAAACAAAAAAAAACCCCTAGTACTCAGGGTTAGAGCCTTTCCTGAAAAACACAGCTTTTCAAGCACCAAAAAATCCCTCAGTATCTGAGGAACAGCATGTGATTTTGAGGCAGCTGAGTGTGCCCTAAAAACCACGCAAGCTTCTCATTTTATTTAGGGGTTCAGACCAGTCTATTGTGAATGAGGGTGGGTGACCCAGCCCCACCTCCTTCCTTCTTTCTGGGAACCTGGGGAAAGCAGTAAGGACAAAAGCCACTTCTTTTCCTCAGAGTAAACTTCGGAGAGTGGTGTGGGATGTCTCTGAGGTGTGCAAAATGTTACCGGCTGTCTTGTAAGTTAGCAGGAATATTCAGTCTTCCTGGTGTTTTCTGGGTTTTTTCATTTTTATTTGGGTGTTTGTTTGGGGTTTTTTTGTCTGAGTGAAGATTTTGGGAGATTTTCTTTGCAATTCAGCCTCAGAAAGCTTTGCTTTTCAGACAGATTGCTTCCCTTCTTTCTCCTTCTCTCTAAAAAAATGTTTCCTTTTTTTGTTACAGGTTTTCTGTGTATTACTTCATGTCCTGGTTTTGGCTGGGATAGAGTTAATTTTCTTTCTAGTAGCTGGTATAGTGTTATGTTTTGGATTTAGTAGGAGAATAATGTTGAAAACTCACTGATGTTTTCAGTTGTTGCTAAGTAGTGTTTATACCAAGTCAAGGCTTTTTCAGCTTCTCATGCCCAGCCAGCAAGAAAGCTGGAGGGGCACAAGGAGTTGGGAGGGGACACAGTCAGGACAGCTGGCCCAAACTGGCCAACAGGGTATTTCATACCGTGTGACATCATGCCCAGTGTATAAACTGGGGGGAGTTGGCCTGGGAGGGATCACGGCTTGGGAACTAGGTGGGCGTTGGTCAGTGAGTGGTGAGCAATTGCATTGGGCATCACTTGGTTTGTATATTCCAATTCTATTATTATTATTATTATTATTATTATTATTATTATTGTCATTTTATTATTGCTGTTATTATCATTATTAGTTTCTTCTTTTCTGTTCCGTTAAACTGTTCTTATCTCAACCCACGAGTTTTACTTTTTTTTTTCTCTGATTCTCTCCCCCATCCCACTGGGTGGGGGTGAAGTGAGCGAGGGGCTGTGTGGTGCTTAGCTGCTGGCTGGGGTTAAACCACAGCACCTCACTTCAGCGGTGAAACACCCTGTGTGGAAACTCCGAAGGGCCTCTATGCTATCTGTCAGGTAGTGAGGATACTGGAGGTTTGCACCTATGAACAGCAAATTAGGACTTGGTGAATTAGGGCATTGAGCAACCAAGTACTGAAATTCCAGGTAGCTCTGTCTGATGCACCTTCTTCTTCTACGTGAGGTCCATTTGAAATTTCTCCAAGCCTAGTAAGTGCCAGGAGTCCCACAAGTAGAGGCCTTGGTGATAAGAATGGGTTGCTGCTTCTTCATTTGTCGCCAGATACCAATAAAGTTGCTCCAGTAGAAAAAACAAAATGTCCCAAGAGCCCGTACTCCAGTTAGAACCAGAGGCAGAGCAAGGAGATGGTCCTCTGTCTTGCTGTTATCTCCCCGTGTGTCTGAGCCCTCAGCACCACTTGCACGTCACTTGGTGGCCTGGCCTTTCTAGGCTTTCATTATAGGACTGAGCTTCTACACAAGTGGTTAATTTCTGGACTTCCCACTGATACGACTAGTGCTCAGGCTAAGGTGCATCTTAGCTGCCATAAATATTGTGAATCATAATACTTGCATAAGCCAGCTACTGAGGTCTAAGTGGAATTATCGAAAAGTGCAAAACTTTTTTAGAAAAGTAGCTCTTTGGGTCAAACATCAGCCCAGTCCCATTCAATTCTACATTAATGGCCTGGCTGAAGGAGAAGTTGTACTACTTATTGAATTTACAGAGTGATATCAGGCTGGAAGGGTCTGCCAGTACTTTGGAGGAATGGATCACTGTCAAAATTATCTTGAAATTAGTGGAGAAATAGAGGGAGAAAAATAACTCAAAGATGAAAAAATCTGGAGTTCTGTAGGAGCAGTCACAACTGGATCTGCGGGTTAGCAGGGATCACAAAACTAAATTCAGTAATGTCATACAGGAAAGTAAACTTTATTCTGAGATAAATATATAAGGGGAAGGTCACAAGAAAGACAAGAAAATGGGTAATTCCTCCTTTCTGGTGTGAACTAGCAAAGGGATGCGCATCATGTCCAGTCTGGAACAACATATTTAAAAGGAAAAAAAAATGTGAACCGAGTGAAGAAAGGGGAAATAACACAAGAACAGTCACTTGAGTTGAAAACATGAGCTGTGAGGAAAATCTGAAAGAAGAGTTTTCTCAGTCAAGTGAGGAGAGGCACAGCAATCTTGAAATAAATAGAAGTCCCATAGAGAACAAAAGGTTGTTGGCTTAAATTGTGACAAGCATGATTTCTGAGCTCCATTCAGTCGTATAAACATAGACGTTTGAAGCCATTTCTGATGCTTCAGGGGGTGTGTGATACATTTCTACACTACAAGGCTGCAAACGTGGCACAGGTACTGCAGCAGATCAGGCCTTTCTGGAGAGGTAGCTAGAGATGGGCTGGCAAGGTGAGCAGCCTCCGAGCACAGTACCAGTTAGATGGCTTCCCCAAGCCTCTGCCAGCCAGGGCGAACACCCCTAATTCTCTTACCTACAGGGAAATAGGTTTTACCAAGAAACCTGTAAAGCCTGTGCCACTGAAGCCCGCTAGAGGAGCATCAGGTACGGCCAACCAGACATGAACTCCAGAACCCCCAGACTATCTCCAGCCTCCATATCGCTGCTGTTGCAAATAGATTAACAGGATGAAATGCCTTTAGGAACTGTTATTTAGGACCAGGCATTAACACGGCTGCAGTGTGCAAGATGTGGCTCTGCAGTGCAGGAATTTGCCCCTCGGCTGATGTATCGGTTCAGTGTGACCAAGCGCGGCTGTGCGGAGGGGCTGACTGGTATGAGGGGGACACAGCAAATGTCTCCTATTTGGATGGCTGCAGTTAGAGGATGATAAATCAATACGTAGACAAAGAGAACTGGCTAGGACAGTTAAGGATAGTTTCTGCATACAGGGAGCAGAAGCATGAACAAGGCACAACAACCCACCCTTAAATTTACTTCTCCTATTCCAACATTTATTTTTATATTAACTCCCTTTCTCCCTCCTCCACTCTCTGGCTTACAAGAGGAGCAAGGTAATTTGAATACAATTTTAAAAGAATATTTGCCTCGAACTGGAAAAAAAAATTGAAAATTCACTCTGCTTGTGGAGGAAAAAGAAGAAGGACTCCACCTTAAATGGCTTTAGTTCAAGCTGTTAGCATTGCTTCTGCTGTAATAAAACTGTGTTTTCTTCTCTGCCTTCTCATAATTGAGGCCAGAATGTTGGTGAGAAAAGAAAAAAGGAATAATTTATTTGAACCTCACAGCCATCCCAAAACCTCTGGATTAACACAGGTTTCTGTGATCTGTGAAGCTCTCAAGGTACAAGTTATAAAAGCACACAACGAGTTTCTGGCTAGCGGTGATGGCTGAGGAGTGTGATGGCTGCTTGGCAAGTGGGGCAGCCTCACCGGGAAATGTCAGAGAGGGGGAGAAACTCAATGTACAGAGACCGTTCAACATATGGTTATAGGCAACAGTTCCTGATGGCTTATTAAAAAAAAAAAAAGCTAAACAAAAAAAAAAAACAAAAAAAAAACCAAACAAAAAAAAAACCAAAAAAAAAAAAAAAAAACCAAACAAACAAAAAACCACCTTCCTTAAGCCTCTCAGCAAATAGAGCAGCATATTACCTTTAAAAACACAACCACACTGTTTGTTTCATTTCCTTCTCACTGCAAGAAGCCTCGTGGTGTGCACGATTTCTGGGGCTGGGTTCGGCACCTCGGAGCCCTGATTGCTGAGCAAAGACTGCCTCCCGCTCTGGGGAGTGCTTTCAGTCTCGTGTGGACGGAAATCAGGAGTCGCATCCCGGAAAGAAATAAAGGGGTTGAAATGGAGGCAGATATTCCGTGCGTGCCGTGCAGCCCCTCAGAGGCTGCCTGTGGGCAATAACCGGCCTTGCGCTGGCCCCTGCAAAGGGGGGAGCTTAAACTCCACCTTTTGCAGAAGCAGCAAACATTTCTCAAGGAGCAAAGCTCACAAAATATCAGAATATAAGGCCCGTCCATCAGGATCCAAACGGCCGCAGAATGCCCACCTCTGTTTATGCAGAAAGGTGACTTAATTTTTCCTCTGTTTCTTCACTGTACAATTGGTGCATAAAACCCTCCAGCAACTCTAAGATATTATTTAGTAATCCTGGCATGAAATGTTGAGAGGGAAAGTGCCTGGATTGGCTGAAGTAGCATCTGAGACTGAAAAGGCATCTAGATCTTCTGTATATTTAATGTTTCAGTCAGAAATACAGTCTCCATGCTTCAATTTAAAGAGAGAGAAGCTCTAATCTTTACAATACTGTGGGCCGGAGATCACAGTACAAAAAAAAAAAAAAAAAGTGAGTTGGGAAGACTATCATAATCACTTAATTAGCTGCTAGATCAGCCACTGTAGCAGAGCAGGATTTATTTGGGAGACAAATGGGATTTCAGGTTTCTGTCTTACAGTTTTACAATTCTCATCAGGAGATAAAACAAGTAAAATAACTCAGAGTAAAATATCAGAATAGGTTTTACACGATGGGTCGTTTCCCCTCCTTCTCTCACCATTTTCACTTGTCTCAACCCACTCTCCTATTTAATGGGAACTCAGCACTTTCTAAAACTTTTCAAGTCTGAAATCAAAACTAAAAAGCCATTGCAGAAACATTTAGGTAGTAAAAATCTGTAGCAAGTTTTCGTATTTCTGGCATGAGTAAGTGTGGAGGGCTCTCAGCACACTGAAGAAATATTTGTGCATCATGAAATGGCTTCCTTCACACTGCAGGAAATACCAGGAGGAAGCTGGAAGAAAGACTATAGCACCTGAATTTCCCACCCGTCCTTGTTATGAGGTAGCAAGGGGTGGGTGTGCTGTTAGTGATTTCCTCGAAATGATTGCCCAAGCCACGACCACCCCCTGTGCTTTGAGCTGACACCCGATGCTCCGATGCTGTCCCCGTCGTGTGAACATGTCCTTCCTTAAAGGAGGGTACAGAAAGCCCAGCTTGCCCTGTAAATTACCCTGCAGCCTTTCTGCCTCCCTGAATATTTGGACCATTACACTGTAATTTTCCTCTGAATGCTGCAACTGCTCTGTTCTTCTCAGATGCCGTAGCTGTAGCAACAAGTCACGTAATCTTTCTTAGTGGGTTCGCTTCTGCATGGCACCCCTCGTAATGGCCTTGAAAAGCAATATGGCAATAATGCCGCAGTAATCTGTTATATGCCCATCCAGGACACTTATAAACCAAAGAAGTCTGATTGCTCCATGAAGGCAGACTTACTGCAGATGCAGCAAGAAGAGATGGCCTCACCTTTCAAATATTTCCAGTGTCTGGATCCAAACTTGTGATGAACCAAGAATGGGAGAAGCATGCAGACCAATTTCAGGACTACGTGGTTGGGCACTGGGGTTAGAAGCAAGTGAAAGAATCATGCGCGATGACAAAATTTCTTTTCAGTCTAGTGTAGAACATGTGGATATTTAGCTTTGGTAACTAAATGGGTCAAAGCAATGACTTGGCTTTATCCTTAAACTAATATCTATCTTTCAAGTCCATTCCCTAACGTGTTATTTTGAAGGGTAAATACACAAATAGAGTTGCTTTTCTTTTCTTTTTTTTTTTCCTTTTTCTTCTTTAACTCAGGATACCTATACTGCTATTGTGTGGTCTCTAAAATGTTTTTTTCCAATTCTCACTGCGTTTCTAAATAACCCCACCTGCTGCAGAGCAATCGACAGAAAATTGCTGTGCACGATGACGAACCAAAAGTCTGTCTAGCCCCATATCCTGCCTCCTTGCCTCAGTTCAAAAGCAGATCTCTAAGGAAGAGGATATGTAATAATCCTTCCTCCAAGGACTCTTCCATCCTCCAGCAATGTACAGCTCAAGGGTTTCAGACACTTTGTATTGAATCATTTGCAGTGAAGGGTGTCATTTTCTGCATTTTCCCCTGATATTCCTCACTGGAAATGTTCTCTGTCTTTCAAACAAAACACATTTCTCTTCATTCGTTCTTTGCTGTGATCCTCACTTGAAAAGGAAAATAAGCTTGGCTAAAGAATACTTTGGGCAGAGTTTACAAAACAATTGGAAATTATGAAAAGAGATTTCAGAGATCTGAGGAATATGTTCTTCATGCACAGACTTGAGGCTCTGTCATACACTTCCTCAGCACAAACTCCCTATGTCTTTCAGTACTTTTGGTACTTCAGACTGAGCAAGAAAGCTGGAAACCTCCTCACTGCCTACTTCTAATTTGCAGCTGCTATCTTGGATGTTAATACTTTGAAGAAATCTCTCTGTTCTCCTGACTGTTCATAGTCATTATTTCTATCAACTCTCTCACAGTTTTCTAAGCCTCTCATTTCAAAATGCTTAGGAAATTACCTACTGGCAAGACATGACTAAGCAGGTGATAGTGCTGGTAGTTTAGGAAAACTATATGCATCAATGTAGCAGCAAAGTTTGGACCTCAAATAATTAAGAAATGACAGAACCCTCTGAAATGCACAGGATGCTTCAAGTTCCCATCAGCTTGTTCTCAGCTGGAAGCGAGCCTGTTTCTAGCAAGATCTGCTTTACTACACGGCTTTCTAAATTTCAGATTTATAGGACTGCATTTATGACAGATCCCTGACTGCACAGGGACAAGCAGCAGTTAAAGGAATCACTTAGTTTCACTCTAGGCTCTGGGGTGTATTTTGGAGCAGACTGGGACAGATGAACAACTTTGACGAACATGAGGATGCTGTAAGCCCATGTCAGCAGGTATGAGCACAAGAAGAAAATGACAGCCATTAATACAGCACTGGCTGTTAAACTCTAAATGAGCCTGAATGCAGTTCTCTGAAATGAATCTTTTTCCTTTTTCCCCAAAGTGTAAAAGGTCTCTGTGCCTGAAGAAAAGGAGGGACACTGTTACTGTCAGAGGAAGACTGTTATCTGTAGGGAAGGTGTTTGCCTCATCTTCACTTACCATTAATCAAGTAGTTTTTATGGAGAGGTCAAGAAAGGCTGGTGATACAGCTTCTTCACTGCAGGGAGACAGCAGGGCAACATGGATTTTGATGGAAAAATGCACATGAGGTTGACTGAAACAATTTGCATGTTTATAGGGTTTTTTGCCTTATAATTGTTTATAATTTACAAAAAGCCAAAGTATTTCAGTGGCTTTTTTGCATGGTGAGTTTCTATGTTCCACTTCAAAGCAAACTGGCTTTTCCAAATTTCTCTTAATAAAATCTTCAAAGTAGGCCTAAAGAAAGGAAGATCAAACACTAAAATATCTTTCAGAATAATATACACTTTTTTTTATTAAATATTTGTTTCTGGCAGATTTATTTTTAAATCCTTTTGGAATTGAAATAAGTCTTGTGTTGTATGATTTTGGGGGGTGGAGGGCAGTGTTGTTTCTTCCTGTCTGGCTACCAATTCATAAACTTGCACATCTCTAAAATAAGCTATTTGGCCCTTTCCTCTAGAAAGTTTTAGAAGGACAGTTGTAACCCTGAACATGTGTTCGTATGAGTATGAGTGCAGAGGGGGACTTTGGGGGGAGTGATTTTATCTCAGGCAGCTTTCTTTAGCATCTTCCATACCTACCTGGGAAGTACACAGCTACACACAAAATGCTGTAGTCATGCCTGGTTGCGTTCAGAACCAACTACAAGAAAAGTATTGTCGTTGCACCACAAGAGGCTGCTGCAGGTTGTGCACTCACACAAATGAGGGTCTGGACCTGGATTATCTAAAGGCTCCCTCACAACTGAGATGTCTGAATTCATAATTCTGCAACTGAATCTCCTTTTCTTTTTCTTCCTCCTGCTGGTGTGCCTGACACAAAGGGACACAAAAATAAACATTCCCAAGAGACCAGACTACAGCATCCCCTCTGTGTCTACTAAAAAGGAGCATATGGTTTTATTCTACACCTTGAAACCTGCACCACACTGTCATTCTGCCTCCACAGACGCTGGCTCACTTCTTGAAGGATTCTATAAAAAAAACCCTTAAACTTGTTCCTTTGTTACTGAAGTAGTGAATTATTTAGACCCAGATGTCGCTGAGACTTTCTGAGCAGTGGGTGACTGCAGGTACTCCAGTGTGCTGTTGTCGCGTTGTGTCCCTCTGCATCCTGCATTTATCACTTCTCCTTTCAGCTGGTCTGTGTGCCGCTGCAAAAGTCCATCCTCCCCCAGTCCTCTTTCTTTTTGTCTGCAGCTGTAAGGACCATTTTTGCAAAGAGCAATCTTCAAGGAGGGGCCTTTCTTTACACAGACATCTTTTCTGCAATTCCTAATGAGTAAAATAGCATATCCTCAAAAAAAAGGTGTTCCCTGCAGCCATTTAGAAATTCCTTTCTGTCTTGGTTTTGGCTGGGATAGAGTTAATTGTCTTTCTGGTAGCTGGTATAGTGTTATGTTTTGGATTTAGTATGAGGATAATGTTGGAAACTCACTGATGTTTTCAGTTGTTGCTAAGTAGTGTTTATACCAAGTCAAGGCTTTTTCAGCTTCTCACGCCCAGCCAGCAAGAAGGCTGGAGGGGCACAAGAAGTTGGGAGGAGACACAGCCAGGACAGCTGGCCCAAACTGGCCAAAGAGATATTCCATACCATGTGACGTCATGCCCAGTATATAAACTGGGGGGAGTGGGGCTGGGAGGGATCACGGCTTGGGAACTAGGTGGGCGTTGGTCAGTGAGTGGTGAGCAATTGCATTGGGCATCACTTGGTTTATATATTCCAATTCTATTATTATTGTCATTTTATTATTATCATTATTATATTCTTCCTTACTGTCCTATTAAACCGTTCTTATCTCAACCCACAAGTTTGGGTTTTTTTTCCTGATTCTCTCCCCCATCCCGCTGGGTGGGGGTTGGGGGGGGAGTGAGGGGCTGTGTGGTGCTTAGTTGCTGCCTGGGGTTAAACCAGAACACCTTGGAACACACCAAAGGTGAGGAAGTTCTTATTCTTGCTGTTGGCTTTGCCACAAATCAGTAGAGACAGTTATTGCTGCCTGACATGGCAATTGAACGAAGAGGTTTTTCAGAGGTGGTACTATAAAGAACATTGACCATTGTTATAAACTACTCCTTAATAGCTTTATCTGAGTCCCCTTATCAAGACTATATGCCAAATAGCAAAGGTCTCACACTATAGTCAAAAATCAGCAAGGGGTTTATCTTCTAGTTCAATTCTCCTGGTAAACACAACTAAAGAGAGAAGTATGGTAGAATAATGAAGTAAGGGATCCAAGTGATGTTTAAGATAGGACCTGTGGTGTTAAACTAGCTCAGATACAAAAAAAAAGAGCAGTGATACTGAAAATCATTCTTGTGCTGAAGGACTAGACAAAGCAACAGATACACTTAGACCTATAAATAACTTGTCAGGAAACTGTGCTGTGGAGGTCCCCCTCCTAGAGGAGCACGATGGTATTTGTTATAATAAAGGTAACCAAAAAGACTGCAGTATGGTTACCGGAGACACGATGAACAAAATGAGGCTTGCTGTTTAGATACTCTTTGGTTTGCCTGTAAGGGATCATTATAGCCTATTTTGTCTAGGAAAACAGGGTTTATGGACTCCTACTGTCAATCTGAAGGCCCAGATTCTGTGGCTACCCCCAACAATAAATTCTGAAAGCATCATTTGACTTCAGCCAAATTTGACAGAGGAGCAGAGCTCACAAATGCCCGTCTACAGGTTCCATGAAAACCTGAACCATGAAAAGAGAAGAACCTACAGGTATCCTCAGCTGACAAAAACTCCAACGGGATGAACATGTCCTTTCCTAGACACCAGCAAGCTCGGTCACAAGTCACAAAGCTGTGCAAATAAGGTTTCATTCATTGTGCTGCTCTCAGCAATATTTGTTTATCTAAATAAGCACATGTGATGAGATACTCCGTAGGAGACTCAGGGGCTGGGTGACATTCATGAGCAATCAGCTTCTCAATGAAGCTGGAATGTACGGGCCTGTGATTAAGGTGGATAATCAGGGTACAGAAAGTGAAATTTCATCATCATGTCAGCTGCGTGCTCACAGGGTGAGACAGGCACTTCATTTTCGCCTCTCTATTCTGTCTCCGTATCCAGAAAATGGACATGGTCATTCAAGCAGAAAGAAGAATTTGCAATAAATGATGTATTTGACTTTGGTCCTTCTGACTTACAAAAAAGGAGACCACAGTTTGCACTTTTGAATGGATTTAGCGTGTATCCTCTGGGATACCTCCTTTGGTCACCTTCTAACAGTTCCTACGAAGAGACAGAAAAATGAGCAAAGTGTTTCGCCCAGAATGATCTGATCAACTAAAGTCGGGTTTGTCCACCTACTGTAAGGCCCATGCTTAACCAGTGACACTCCACAGACAGAAAGAGGTAGTTCTGAACCCCCCAAAAAATGGTTAAAACATGAGGTTCCATTTGTATCTTCAATAAACCTGTTCAGAGATTATTTCACGTTGCCACAAGCTACAATTAAATTTCAGTTAATAACCAAAAATGGTCACATAAATACATCTGCCAATGATTATTTAATTAATTTCACATCAGTATTACGTGCCAATTAAACGCCTAACACCATCTCTTGATTTACCATACTAATAAGCAATATGTGTATAATTAGGTTGGTTATGAAACTTCAGGCCCATCTAGCATTCTGGAAAGGCAGTCTGGCCAAGAAGCATCAGTTGCTTTCTCTTTACTGAATCAACTCTAGGATAAAATTACCCAGTGATATAATGCCATGCCATCAGTGTACTTATGCTGACACAGAAAATCACCTTCTGATCTCACATTCAGCTATTTAAGAAATATTTCTGAATTTAAAGGACACATCTTCATTTATGCTTTTTATGCTTCTAATAAATTTGTCATCCACTTCTGTGGTGAATTAGACAACATGGGTTCCCTAAAGTTTAGACTGGAAATGAACCTGAGACTGAAGAAAATCACCTATAACAAAGGAGCCTGACTTACTGCATTAACTGATCATTTGGCCAGCTTGGTTCCCTTTGCTTCTGTTGAGCATTTGAGGGGGCAGATGAGACTTTGTTGCTCCATGCCTTGACTTGCAGCATTATAGCCTCATTTCTTTTTTTGCCACCCACTACCAAAGCTGTGTTGATTTCTGCTGCATTCCTATGCAAGTTTCCTCCTGCAAGCAGCAGACTCCACCTGCCAGTGCAAAGGAGGTGGAATATAAGAAAACACCTCCACAAATCAAGCTGCTGAGTAATCCCAGTGCACCAGGCGGCATGAACACTGGCTGCTCCAGAGCTGGGAGGAAGTCTAAATTTTAATGGTAATGAAGGTGGGCAGAGAAGAATAAATACTGTCAGAGCCTGCTAATTATGAAAAGAGATGGATGGCTGCTGTAAATCAGTGTGCTGTGGGGAGAGAGTCTTGGGACAGATTAAGTTATTATTCATACTGGGGCTGTTCAAATAAATCAATGGAAATTCCATCAGCAGCAGGTTCCATTTTTGTTTCGCTTCTTGATTTATGGGTTATGCCTTTGGTCTTTTTATCAGAATCCCCTTCTGCTTTATTCCTAACAGGTATGTATAATCTAATCTGAAGCCACCAGATACTTTCTTGTGCAAAAAGATTTTCATAAAAAACAGCCCAGTAACATGAGAATTCACAGGGCAAGTTGCTTTTTATATTTCAAACCCTTTCAAAGTACTTTACTGCATTGCTCTTTGCTTACATTCCTCAACAGAAAAGCAAGGATTAAAATAGTAATTTCTTCCGTGTTGTTTAGCCTGGTCTTCTAATGAAATAGTATCAATGCAGTCATTCCATGCGACTCAGCCCTTCCACTGCAGATTTTTTTTTTTTTCCCCACCAGTTTCAACTGAATTTGTAAAGGATAAAGGTCTCAGGGACACTGAGTTCCTAGTGGAACGAAAATAAGCAGTTAGGTAGAAGACCCCACATGTCCTCATGAACAGAGAAGAATCTAAGTGGGGAACAGCCAGGGACCCAGGCCCTGAGCTCTGACACTCGTAAGATTATTTGCTTGCCTATTTAGATGTCAAATTCTCCGTAAGGGTGTCTGTGTTTCTGTGTTGATGTACAGCATCTTATGTGTCACGAGAGTCTTTAAGCACTTAAGTCATAGGAGAAACAATAAAGGACTTTAAGCACTTTAAGAGTCTTTAAGCACTTAAGTCATAGGAGAAACAATAAAGGACCCAGGGCGTGGAGTCAGGAAGGCCAAAAACATTGCATTGCATATTTAACCTCTACTTCAGTGTATAATTATGTAGCCTTACCTACCCCACCAGCAATGTCTCAGGGTCTAAATATAGATAATGCTGTGAAGTCTTGCTGGGTAGTTGTCTACCAGTTTTTCTAATGATGGTCCAGACGCAAGGGAAGACATATGGCTTGTATAGTCAACAGGCGAATGCCCAGGCAGTGCCTGGATAGCACAGTGGAGCATGGAAAGCAACAGCCTTTCAAGGACAACCTGAATTGTTTGATAGAGAGCAGCCGGCCACCTCTATTGAACAGATAGGCATAAGCAGGCAGTAATGGGGGACGGACTCCTCTGAACAACAAGAGCAGGCTAATGGGCTGGGCAT
Organism: Aviceda cuculoides; assembly: GCA_035590195.1. Lineage (NCBI taxonomy): Eukaryota > Metazoa > Chordata > Aves > Accipitriformes > Accipitridae > Aviceda > Aviceda cuculoides. The sequence continues at coordinate 37,600,442 of JAVJGG010000001.1, read as the reverse complement.
GGATGGCGAGCAATGAAGGCAATGGTCAGGGACCAGCTCACACCCTACAGAGACCCGGGTTATCACCAGGCAGGTGCCTGATGAATGTCTACTTGAACGGTCCAACCTTTACCTGTTAACAACTGCTTAAAATCACCTCTGACTACGTTATAGGAACAATGATGCAGACAGCAGTAAAACTGGATGGAAAGCATTTATCTGTTCCTGCCTCTTACTAGCTTGACGGAGCCATTCATACTAATCAAAGAACCTGCCATACCATGTGTGCTGCTACTAAGTGCCTTCTTGCTTTGCAATTGTAAAAAAATCTTTTGTACATTTCGGCAGTCTGGCATAGTGTGTTTAGATGCCCCAATCCCAGCAGAGTATTTGCAAATCCGGTAATTGCGTATCATTACCTCCTTTTGTTGCTGATGTTGTTGCCTGTGCATTACTTTACCTGTGGCTTTGGACCACTTAGTGTTAGAGAGGGCTATCTATAATGCTCTTCTCTCCAATGGTTTGTCTCAAGCAATGTCCATACATCTTTGAGCCTTGCAAGTAAAGCAGCATGCCGCAGAGCTTAATTAAAGAGGAAATAAAAAAAGAAGTCTTTCCCCAGCGAGCTGAGAGAGTTGCATTCTGCTGAAGCTGATGGGACAAGATTGATTGTCTGATGTTAACAGGCAGAAAAAGGAAACTTTTGACACAGGTGGGAGAGCCATACTTCATTAGGGACAGCACCATTAAAAAGGACATTCACTTATAATCTACTCAGGTTTTTTTATTATTTCTGTATCCAGCAGTGTTTTAAAGTAATTCCCATCCTGTCTCCTGCTGTAAGCTTGGTAGTAAAAGAAGCCGGTTTTATACATAAAAGTGGTACTAATAGTCCCTTTTCTCTCCCATGAACCATTAGCATGGGACCACCAATACTGCCAGGACATGGCTGTGCTATTTCCATCAAACATCAGACCTGTGCTGAAAATCATTTCAGTATCTCATCCAATTAGCCTGGTAAAGGCACTAGGACATGTCTTCCAGATGATTCTTTCTGACAGCCAGGTCCGCTATTTCCCATTTTCTGGAGGTGCCTACGCCAGGATTAGTAGTCACCATTTCAGAGCCCTCAGGACTCTCTTTGCTCTCTGTAAAGGCACAAAGCAGTTGCCTGCAGGATTTTGAAATGGGTTGTACAAGGCAGTTTGTAATTAGCCGATGACAATAGAGTCATGACTGCTGGAGTTTTCCTTTCTCTCCAAAGTAGCAAAGCACTTTTAAAAGAGACATTTTTGCCGAACAGAACGCCACTGTGGATCTCCAATAAATGCTGAAAATCATCCTTGAACCTGCTGGAGCCTGGCCTGTCACGGCAGAGGATGCGCACCCAGCGGGTGCCAGCTACGTGAGCCAGTCGTGCAGGGGGGTCGGTCTCTGTGCCCACATCGAGAGGCAGCTCCCAGCAGGGCTCCCTGTGTCCGTGCTTCTCTATGACCATTCACTCTTGATAGGAGTGACATCCTCTCTTTTGAGAGCTTCCTTATTCCAACATCAGCTGTCTGGGAACTCACCCCAAGAGTGTGAGGCTCTGCTCTATCTTCCTCGCTGGCCAGCCGCGTGAAAGGGGTGGCGAGGGTCAGCTTTGGGTGACCCGGCTGGTGAACCTAAGAGGAACCCAGCACCTCGGATTGTGCTCCAAGGACAACTGCCCTGCCATGTGGATGGGGTCTGTCTCTCTGTGGGGTACTTCCTTGGCAGCCCCCAAATCTTCCCTCTGTCTCTGCAGCAATGTTGTGCAGTTGAGATCATGCAGGCCGTGCAGCTCAGAGCCTTTCCTGCAAGGACATCCACGCTGCCAGGACAGCCGGGATGGGCTGGCAGCCTGAAGCCTGGCTGAGCTCAGGCTGCCTCCAAGAGAAATTTGGAGGCACAGTAACCCAGTTCTTGCCGTTCTACGTACTCAAAGCTAAAGAGCACTTTGGTGACTGGACTTTTACTCAGCCACCAGCACCAGTACAAGGACTGTACCTGAGAAGAACGGTAGTATTTCACAGCAGTGTAACCTCCAGCCTTTTGGCTGTAGTTGGCTGTAGCTCATCCTTCTGCCTACGAGGCAGAAGAACAGGCCATGCCTCAGGGTGGGTGGCTAATAATTTTTCTCTGGTGACGGTAATTTTGCTCACAAAAACATGCCCAGAAATATTCAGATGGGTCCTCTGCTTTACCAGCAAGGCCACCTCTCTGCCCAGGTTTACTTTCCTGCTCTGTCTACCAATTCCCCACCTTTAATGGTACATAAATTGGAGTTAAGTCCTTCTCTTGACATGAAGCACCAAAGGGAAGATCTCTCCCTCTCCTTGCCATGTCCTTACAGGAATGCTTTTCCACACCCGTGTGTTGCCCACACAAGCCAGATAATTGTGCAGAAACTGCACCTCCAGCCCTCCATGGTCGTATGGATTAACAGCCCATGTGGCTTTTTCTCTTGGTTCCTATCAGCTAATCAAGAATCTCTGGTTTTGTATCATTTCACAAATATCACTCCTTTCCCTGGGATCATTCTAGCTGCATAATAATGACCTGTAAGTGCCAAATGTAATATTCAGCTGACCTTCAAGGTAAATTGTGCTTTGCATTTGCCTTACACACTTTCATAGAAACATAATCTGCTGTCTAACATAAATGATAATTTCCAAAGAACATAATGGTTCTGAGTGCAGACAATAACTGGCTGCAATTTGCTTCATGAGCAATTTTATTTACATCGACAGCAGAAGAACTAAATTGAAAGGTCTGCTCTTTGACTGTGGCTCTATCTGTGCTAACGCCAAAAGTCTGTTCAGCTTCAGGAAATCAATTCACCTTTGATTTAGCCCTCTGTATTATTAACACAAGAATAATACAGAATATAGATTTCCTGCCCAGATGAAATGCGAATATCTCTCTTCATGCCAAGGCAAGCACCACCCAAATTATTGAGAAAGAGCCATTTGACGGCGGGACAGCGCACCTGTCAGGACTGTGGATAGGATTCACAGAAACGGAGCTAGCGGGAGATAACCGCCGTGCAGGCGTGCTCGGGGTGCCCTGCGGTCTTGTGTGGCTGTGGGGGTCATCTTCATCGCACGCTGAAGGTAGCGCTGAGGCGACCTTCACAGCCAGGTCGGGCTGCCACGTTGGCTGCAAGCGGCAAGCTAGGTCGTAGGTGTGGCTGGAACACACTGCCTGGGGCGGGCTGTGTTTGACACAGCCGTGTTGCCTGACATTGGGAAGGGTGTATCGCACTCGCTGACTTTCAAAGTGCCAGAGGTCACTTTTCCAGAGCAATAAAAACAAAGCCACTAGACTGCGTGGTCTAAGCAGGCCACTCGAGTGGATGAGTACCTGCCTGACACCGAGATGGGGTGGGATGTCTCAGGCTCACAGTTCTCTCTAAACTCTTCATTCTCGACGGGACTTCATGGCTGCAGAGATTGTCTTGATGCCAAATGCACTCCAATTTTTAGAAAATATTCTCCTTTATATGTTCATATTACTTTTTTCCTTAATCAGAAAGATAAATCATAGGGTGCTGCACAGAAATTAAGGGAGACAATTTGCCATATTATTTGCACAAAGATACTGTATGAGACACCCCAGTACTCCCAGTCCCAAAGAACCTGCAAATTACATAGAAAGTGAACAGCATGTAAATAGTTTAGAGAACTGTCATAAAAAGCTTTGTGGATTATTGAAGAAGAAGGAGGAGCACGATGCCCATTTTATGAGTGGCAAGTGGAAGCAAAGAAAGACTAAATGAGTTACCCAAGGTCTTTTGATAAATGTCACAAAGCATTTTAACTGTTAATCTAGTACATTAACATGAAGTCCATTGCTGTGAGCCAGAACCTAGTAACAGTGGAGGTGCTGGATTTAGGAGCTATTCCAATTTACCCACATTGAAGATCTGGTGAAGGTGAGGGAATCATGTAGTAAATTACATTTAGATTTTGCTATGATGAACATCTATGAAGAAATAAGCCCAGACAAGTTCAGGCTAACTGAGTCACAATAGTTTGCCAGCTGACACCATTGCTAGCAGAGCACTAAAGAAACATTAAGTGCCTCAAGGTCAGGAAAACGAAGCTTTCATTGTGAAGGCTGAGAAAGGGAGAGGAAGCATGTCTCCAGTGCTCCAGCAGCCCCTTAGACTGTCACCAGGAAGACTTAACACTTTGCAAATGCTCTCTGACCTCCGTTATAGGGAGTGATTGAGAGCTGGTAGCGGTGGTGTGAAGGTGACACACAGCAAGGAGGAGAGCAAGAGAAGGAGCTCCGTGCAGCAGTGACACTTGCACATACCATCATGGGCTGATGTACAGCCTTACTTACTGGTGCCTTTTGTGTTCTGGAAAAGAACAGTAAAAATAACTGTTAATAAAAATGAATATACCTTAATTCAATAGTGGCCTAATAAAAAAGTATAGGAAAAATATATTATTGAGTTTCCTTTTTCTTTCTTTTTGCTCCATAAAGTATATAAATAGCCATAAAAATGTCAGTGGAAGAGAGGGAGGTGAGCAAATAAAAGCGAAGCATCTGGTGATCGCAAGAAGTTTATAACCAGAACCCCAAGACTTTCTGCCGCTACCTTGAAGGCCAGTTGGCACCATAACATGGAGTACAACGCGGAGAGACCCCAGAGCTGGTGGCAGCAAGGAGGCAGGCCTGTCAGAGCGTCCCCAGCCCCACGCTAACACAAAGCTGTGCTATGACCACCTCGTTATAACAAGTCAGCTCAGTAATCCATTGCCGCAACGACAGCGGCCATGGCACAGGCGGGTGTAGTAAAAGAGGAAGGGAAGGACAGATACAGCAAGGAAAAAGAGTGTGCCTTGAAGAAGGGTGAGGAGGTAGTGGGGGGCAAGCGCTTAGGAGCACCCCCAAGAAGCACCGTGTAGAGGCCACCCAGCTGTTTGCTGGGGGAAAGTGGAAGTGAGCAGGACCAGATAAAATGGCTGGGTTGGCACTGTGCGTGGGCACTAGACTGGGTGCTGCACCTTGTAGTAGGATAGCAAGGGCTGGAGCAGCTCCTTCTCTATCACGGGGTGGGAGCGGCAAGGAGAAGATCTCCAGGGCTTACAGAGAGTGGACCGTCCCACCAGGTCTTTGACAATTGTGGAAAAGCTCTCCGAACCCTCCCTGGAGTTAACAGTTCAGGTAAGCAGCCCATAGCCCTGGCAGTCCTTCCTCATCTGAGTTTTACCCTAGAGTGCTAAGACACTACCTGGGTTATTTCCAAAGACAATTATTCATCTCATTACCCACGCCCCTGCAGATTTACTTCAGAAAAATGTTTTAACAATTACAACCATTATTTTTTTTATATGATTAAAATTTTGTATCTAAACTAAAAATGTAAACATTTGCTGGATTCCTCAATGACCATTTTTATTTTTATTTTTTAGATCAGCTCTATTGTCAATTAGCCACTCTTCTGACGTGAGGATTCTGACAGCAAGAATAGCAGAAATCTGCAACAAATGCCTCCAATTTAAAAGCAGAAAACCACAGCAGGGGCAAGTGATGTTCAAATTATGAAGACCACTTCAGTTCAGTCCAGGACGGTAATCATGGTTCCACAGAGGGAAGGAAGATGTGTGTCCTACCATTATAATAGGGCATTATGCTATCATACATTGAATATGTATTCCCATAGAGGGACTTTTCCTTCATCAGGCCTTCAATTTAAAGGGCTCTGCTGTATCAGGAAGTGCTGTTCATGTCTCAGCAATGCCGCATGATTTAGACATTAGATGCAATCAAATCTATTAAGGAGTGTAGTTTAATAATCCACATCCTCTTTCACTTCATTTTGTATTTATTGCCACAGTATGCAGCAAATGTGAGGCATTTCATGGCTAACAAGATTCAGAAAGGTATAAAAAAAAAGGAATAGAAGATGGCTTTGTTTTGCTGGTTTCACACAGTTCATAATGGGATGCTCTGCACAGCATGAGGTTCACAGAGCTGGGCTCATTCCAGGGGGAAAATAGTAAATGTGTAATAGGTTTATAATCTGTGAGATACAGTTCTGCTTTCACCAAATGGGTCCTGGAAAACTTTCCTCTTTTTGCTGTTGCAGGCACACTCATACACATATGGTTTACTAAATCTTTTTGGATCTTGTTAAGTTACATTAAGGGGAGGTAACCAGAACAATTCCGGTTCCTACAGAAGGTTTAACCAGTGTGGTATCCTGGCCTATCCACCAACAAAGGACAGTTGCATCCCCCAAAATCTTAAGGATAAAAAGTTGTTGCAGCAAAGCGTTTAAGGAATGTCTCAGCTGTGTTTGCATCTCCTCACAGCTACTTGTCTGTATATCGCAAAGCACTTTTTGAGCCTCAGCTGCAGCGCTCTAAAGGAGTGACAGTGAAGGGATAAGAGGAGAGCAGTCTCCTTCCCACAGACCTGCCTGAGCGCTGCTGCTCTGGAGGAAAAAGAGGACTGGCAGACAAGACCTTGCTTGCTTCCCCTGCTCCATAGTTACCTCTGGGTAACTGTAACTGTTGACATCGGCAGTGTTTCTCCCAGTTTTGCACCCATCTGAGGGGAGAGCAGCATGAGTAGTTTCTGATCGCTCCCAGCTGAGCTGGATTTGATTAGGTGTTCATCAGGAGACAGCCTCCATCCCACCAGAGTCATCAGCGCCTCGGTTTCGAGCCAGCTCCTGAAAAAAGCAATTTGGAGCAGGTGGCCAGTGGGTCCCTCTGAGGCCAACATCTGCAGGTCAGTTCCAGCTGCCACTGCTCTTCCAAGAGCCATAAAGTTGGGGTTGCTCCTTCTTAGCCAAGTCATGCCATGAAGACATATTGAGGGGGTTGCTCTACCACCTGCTCCCACTTCCTCACCTTCAGCAGAGACATTCAAAACAACTTTACCATTCCTCCACAAAAAAGCTTTAATAAAATCTTCACTGAGCTTTGCTGCCAATAAATGGCAGCATTGTAAGGTGTTGATACGGAAGCTCAGACTGATAGGGAGGACAGGAGGTGCATGGCCTTCTCAATGCACTTTACCCTCCTGCCGAGCATGGTCGGGGCTGCTGTTTGGCCCTGCGGGAGTTTCAGAAGAGAAAGGGCAGTTGCAAGGTTTCTGCTGAGCTTCCAGCCTCTAGAAATGCCAAAGCTAAAAAAAAAAAATAATAAAAAATCAGTCGATCATAAAGTAATGGGGATGCTCAAGGTGGAGAAGCCTCTTCAGCTATTGATGTCATCTCACTTGAAAGCCTGGCCAGCATGTTTGACTTCTGCATTTAAACATTTCCCCAGCATAACGTCATGCCCAAAGTCTGCTACCAAAGAGATCTTAGCACACAGAAATCTCCATAGCAAATTAATCACTGCATCTTAATCTAAGCAAGCTCCTTTTGTAGGTTTTCCCCAGAGAGATGCTGGAATGAACAGCGTACAGGGCTTGAGTTCTCCGTCCACTCTTACAGCCCAGACTTGGGGGTACATGTTCCAGTAACCCACCCCAGTGGTGCATGCTGGTAATGTAGTCATTCCAGCAGGTAGTTCCCACCACCATGGTGCTGGCTGAGTCATCTCGTGGGGCTGGATGAAGGAAAGGTGCGTACAGCACCATCCATCCATCCTCAACTGCCACAAACCAACTCAAACAAGGAAGATACATTTTCCTGGGAAAATGTCCTATCCTACTCAGTAGCTTCCTAATTCCTTCTGGTTGTAGCTGAATGCTGTTTCTCAGGACAGACCAGCCAGCCAGCAGCTGTTTGCCTCAGCACTCAAAGCCTTTTCTATTTGCAGTTATTTCAGTTGCTGCACCTCCATGACAGGGCTGATAAATTCAATTCTGACTGCAGCAGGACTGGGTGACAGCTGAAAACAAAAAGTACAAGCGATCCTGACAGTGCCTCACTTCAAAGAAAAGAAAAGGCAAGGTGGGAAAATGTTCTTGAAGCAATCCAGTGAAAGGGAGCTGCTCCTGAGCCACTGTATTCACTGGGGTTTTCCAAAGGTCACTCTCATCCTCCCTCTTTCCACAGTCTCTCATAGACCATCTGTGGCCCAGATAACACAGCCTTTATTGGGTTCCCCACCTGTCTCAGCAAAACCTGATTATATATATATTTTCCTTTTGCAGACATTTCCTCTCCTTGTTCTCTTCCTTACCTCTATTCTTTCATTCATCTCAAGCTGGTCCAAACTGCTGTATAGTCAAGGGTGGCTCTTATCCCAGGAACAGCTGAATCCAATCCCACCAGAATTTTATAAATGTCATTAAAATCTTTTTTTGCTGGTCTGCCCTGATAGTGACCTACAGTTGTGGTATCCTGCAACCAAGGTTTATGAGAACAGTAGCATAAAAAGCACCAGTATCACTTATTTGTTATTGAGATAACACTAGCAAGACAACAACATTTAGTGATCATAAAATGGAAAACAGAAAAAATGGCTATTACCTTGCACATTGTAACTCTCCCAATCACACCTTTTCATAGCCCTGTTGCTGCTCTATAGCATATCTTAACATTAGTGGAAAAATAGTATACATGGAAACTCGGTGCTATGTGTAACAAGATTTCATATACATTAAAATATTTGCATATATTTATATTTGTATATATGCATGCCTTTTAATAATTTATTACAGAGCTTCCATGCATTTGTATACCTGCACAGTAGCCCTTGGTGGGGATGTTGCTGGCTGTCCTTAAGCTTGCAGACAGGCAAGTGGCAACTTGGGTCAAGTATGGAAAGAGGCACATAAGAGAAAGTTCAAAGGCCTTTACAAGGTAATGTCCATTTCCAACTCGTAATAATATTTTCAGATATTCTAACTTTGTTAGGTATTTTTTATACTTAATAATCTATACTGTTCTAATTTCATATAATATTGATCTCTTAAACCTCCTTTGCATTATATACACACATGTGTGTGGGTACACACATACAAAATTCTACTGCAAAATTTTCTGTTGAGATGCCACCAGCTAAAAGGTATTAGAGACACAACTTTGTATTCCCTTGCATGAATGTCATAGTTTAGCAAAACATTCAAACACATGCTTAGTCTTAGAAACCTCACTGATTGCTGTGTGACTATTGCTGGGTCTAGTTAAGAATAGGCTTGAAACAGACATAAAGTTGTGTCTCTCTCACAGTCTCCTATGGGGATATGAGCATTATGAGCTATAAAGTTATGCCCCTCTTTTATTCACTCCAGGATTTTAAAAAAAGACAGTGAAAAAATACTTACACAATTAAATATAAAAAAAAATACTGCATCTCATGTTTATTCCTGGTTCTCAACATTGTAAAGAGCTCTGTAGAGTCCTAGGATCCTGTTGTGTTGTTACACAAAATGCAAACATCAAACCGGGTGCATTAACAGGATTGCTGTAGGACAGATGTGTAAAATGTTCCTTCTCTGCCATGCTGCACCCAGGTTTGGAAACTGTTCTTTGAGAACGAGGTAACCTAATTAACTTAAAAATAATTATCAGCACAACAACGAGGATCACCAGATGTCTAGAAAGTCTGACTTAATTTGGAAAGACTGAAAGAAATGAACTGGTTTGAGTCTAATGATTGAAAAAGAGAGGAATTAGAATAGCAGATTTCACTTGTGGTGAAGGTAGCTGCAGAGTAAGTCATAAATAAATAAATGCACATCCACTGTGGATAGAAGAAGATATTGGCTTAAAAATAAGCACGAAGGACTTAAGTGAGACATCAGGAAAAAGCTGGCAAGGCCCTGCATAGACTAACTTCTCTCAGGAGTGGTTCGGGTAAATCTGATTCTGCCCTGAGGATGGATCTGGGTGAGGTAGTGCCACTGTCCCTTCCTCCTGCATTTTTTACCATAGAAGGGGGTGCCCCTTGGGGGAAGTTATGTCCTAGAAATATTTTTCTAGCCACCTTTCCAGCCACTGGAAGTAACATCACTCTTTGCTAGTGCCAAAAGAGACTGGCCAATTTAATAGCACTGGTTTCCACTTTCATAGGCTGGGATTTCAAGGGGATCCTAAAGTTGCTCAACTTCCTCAGACTTTCAATAAGATTTGGCCCTTTGGGTGCTTCTGATTTTGTGTTTGTTAAAATAAAATTGCAATTTCAGTGATAAAGGCATCAGTATTAACAACACCTTATCTGAGTAGCAGAGCAGCAAGCAGGCTGGTTCACTTCTGGTTCACTTTTATCAAGGGCATGTCTTGATGACTAGGAAGGGATGGTCGTGTGGGTCCAAACAGTAGGAAAAGCCAGTCCCGGTGAGTCCCACATGAGTTACTAGGTCTTACTCTGCCTAGTCTGAGCGTGGCTATGAACACTGAGGGGCATAACCAGCTGCATAACCCATCGTAGAAATGGGAAGCAACAGAGTTGGACACTGCAAAGACTGAATTCTGTTTCGTGGCTAACTCTGGGGTTTGTCGTGAGTGAAAAATGTATAAATTTTTCACCTTATACCAGCAAAGGACATGCTGGGGAAGGGATGGAGAGTGGTATACCAACTGTAACACAAACTTTTCCACATTACCACATAAAGCAGCAGGCTCTGTTTTAGACCACTTATCCCTGAAATTTTCTCCTCTTTAGTAAACTGTGTCATTTGTCTTCTACCATTCAAAACCATCCAGATACATCCTCTTATGCTGAAATAGACCACCCTGTGCTCTCTGCACAAAAAAGTAATTGGCTTTAAGTGCAAACAGAGAGCTACCTAAATAAAACCTCGTTCCTGGTCTGCATAGATAGGCAGCAGAAAATGGGATGGCTTTGGGGGTGAGATGTCTTGCAGAGAAAAGAAGTTTCTGGAAGGTCACTCCCAGCAGGACAGAGATGCATTCGAATAGCCTGCTATTCAAGTACCACTGCTTATTTCCAAGGAGAGTGGCAATTTCACTTTGGTTGTCCCGGGAGATAACCTCCTTAAAATAGAGTATTTCACTCTCCTCTGTAGGGTAACCGCATGACTCCAAGGAAAATGGGCAAGCCCAGAGCAGAGGGCATCTCTGCACTGTGCAGAGAGCATCTTCACTGGCAAAGGGGCACAAAATCCACTGAGATGCAGAGAAGCCCTCACACTCTCTTGGCACCGGCTTGTGCTGCTTCTCAGTTCCGTACCCATAGCCATCTCAGCCTGACACCCCATTTAGCCCTCCAGCATTTTTTGTGGCTCCAAGGTGAGAATTGGTTAGTTATCCAGTCATTAAATTCACCTTACTTGAGACCATATTTCTATAGCAATCACGCCACTAATACTGTTAATATTAATATTATTAATATTACTGTTAATACTCTGCTTCTGAGATGAAGCAGTGCTGCATATGGGTTTCTCCAGAAATAAGACACGCTCTGTTGGTTTCTATACATCCTGTTGAAACCCTCAATGTACCTGAAGTTGCTTTTTACCCCAGTCTGTTACTTCACCCTGTGGGAAAGGCAAGATGCAGGGAAGTAGAAAGGGTAGGAAGGTAGGAGAGCCAGCAAGAGAACAGAAAGATCTAGGAAACCTGTGCAAAATCCAGGCACACCACCAGCCTCACTTGTGCGAGCTGTACCATTGTCGGTCAGAGCAACCCAATTAGACTTTCTCAGCACAGCACCTATTCATGAGCCTGAATACCTTCTCTTGTTCAAGCACTGTCAACAAAGAACTTTGCTCTGAGCTGTCCAAATATTCTATAATTAAGATGAATTAGCAAGTGGAGAAGCAACTGCAGCAAGAAGAAATAAGAAGGAAGCAGCTGTGCAGAATATTAAATCCCTTCTTCAAGCTTTAAGTCTGAACTGACAGACCTGTGCACTTTCTTCTTTGTTGGCTTTTCTTGTCTTCTTTTTTTTTTTTTTCCCCTTCTCTTTCCTTTGGTAACCGAAGACTGAAAAGGACACAACCCGCTAGCTACTAACCTGAAGCATTATTTCTCTCGTATCTTTTTTTTTTTTCCCCCATGCTATTCTTTAAGAGACATTCAGGCTCACAGAACTCCCCATTTCCTCCCTGAAACACTGATTAAACCATAAGACTCAGGTGTGATGGGAAGCAAGAGAACAGGGCAAATGTGTTCCTGACACCTAGAGTCTGAAAGCACTGCTCTGGTTGTCAGAAAGTAAATGCTCTTTCTCTAGGAGAAAGCGGAGATTTAAACAGCTTTCAACCTTGAATTTAAGTGACCATAAGTATTCTCCAAGAGTTGAGAAGGGGAAAGGGGATCTTTCTCAGCCTAGATGTTCTCTTCTGTCTTCTCACTTGTGGATTACTGGCAAGTTGTGATGTTTGGCTGTGTCAGACTCAGGTCCAGGAGCAAGCTCTTTCTTGACTTCCCCCCCCCCCCCGCAGGTCCCAAGCACAGTGGAAAAATTGAGCAACCAAATGGCAGCAACAAGCCTAGATGGACATACCTTACCCTTCTTAGATGATTTTTCAGAAAAGGCTGTGAGATCCTTCTTCTCTAGCCCTGTTTGTGCTGTTGGCTGCTAGAACTACTCCACCCCACAAACTGTAAAACAGAAGGTATAATAGACAAGACAAACACTTTGGATCTATTTCTGGGAGCAGAGCAAGACTGGGCTGAGCCCACAGTGGCAGAAACCTACAGGTCCTTCCAGAGCTTTATTTGGGTGATCATGGGACTTTTAATCTGTCAGCTACACGTTTTGTGACAGCTTCCTGACACCCCCAGGAATGTAGACAGATGAACGTTAGTTTTCTGGCCTAGGTGAGAACAGGTTGCTCAGTCCAAGACAGCTTGAGGCATGAAACCTCTCTCAGGAACTACTATCTAAGTAAAGAAAGTCTGTGAGGTTAAAGCAGCAGCTGCAGTGGATACTTCTAAGGATTGCAAATCCATATTTTGGCACTTACCTGTCCCTTCAATCATCCTTTAGGGACGTAAATCCCAGGAGGGTCCCTAGGCTGTTCTTAAAATGATTTGCTAGATGTGACTGAACTGTGTCAGAGGTGTAAAAAGAGTCTTGGTCAACCAGGGTTTCTGCTCACAAGAGAAAGAGCAGTTCTGGAGCTGGCCTAGAGACTAAGAAAAGAGGTCTAGTTTGTTTGGAGCATGCAATAATATTATTCAATTTAAAAAAAAAAAAAAAAACCTCTAATTGTTTAGGAGAACTTTATTTCCTCTTGCTGTTATGAGAGGTTTGGGCTTTTTCTCCTTCTGGTGGATTTCTGCTTCTCTGATGCAGGACACATCTTTACTCCTCGGCTAATAAAAGCTCTTCATTTGGCACATGAAATGGGCCATTAGTCTTTAAAAAGAACAGTAAGATGTGGCTTTAAGTGTAAAAGACTGTAAATAAAGGCTTGTTAGGGCAAGGTGGACCTTTCAGTGTGGTTTTGCTACACATTTCTTGGTGGGAGGTAAAAGGGGAAATGGGCATTAGGCAGCCCATTTTGCTGGCAAACAAGTTAAAGAGTCTAGAAAGCTGCTCAGCTTCTTTTACCCTGGGAAAAAAAACTTGCCCAGTTCAATCCCCAGCACTTTCCTTTCCCAGAGAGCTCCTGTAATCAGATTCAGCCGTTCAGAGATGCTGGGAAGTAATGGCTGCATGGGAAGTTCAATACAGAGAACATTCAGTATCCAGCCACCCCTGGCCCCGAGGTTCGTCATCGTTGCAGAAATGTAGCCGTGTTCCTCATTACAAGCAAGATTGATGTATTTAGATCGCCCTGCAGCTCTCCTTAATCAGCTATCTAATTTTAGGCCTTCACATCGAGGCTGGGGAAGGGAAGAGGGAGGGAGCATATTGACAGAGTTCTTAAAATACTGTAGCAAAAACCTACCCTTGTTAATCATTCTCTTTATCTGATTTATACCCCAAAGATATAAACTGCTCTTCTCTCCCTCAACTCCTTTATTCCCTCCAGGATTCACACTGCAGAGCTAAGATCAACTGCAAAAAAAAAACCTTTGATGAAGGTTCAGGTTGGATTCAGGTTCTCTATACGGGATACCTCGTTGCCGCAGTGTACTGACTTAACTCTTCCTTAGCTTCTCGGTTGCAGTAGAGAGAGCCTCAGCTCTCAAGCCCCATTGGTCTGTCTTATTGTCAGTCACAACCCCAGCAACTTTGCACCCTTTTGGCTCATTTCAGCTACGTTTGATGAAGGAGGTTTTTGACAGCAGATAGCCAGAAATGTTGGGTAGCTCCTGCTGGGAAACTCGGGGAGAGCAGTCCCAGAAAGCACAAGAGCATTCTGACTCCTGCAGGCTGGTGATTTATTTCTATGTCTCTCTGGAAGAGCAATGTCAATAAAAAGTTATTACAACTCTTTCTTTTCCATAAAACCAAGTCAATAAGATATTATTGCAGTGGTTTGTTTTAAAGGAGAGCCTGGCAGCCAAAACCACACAAAGAAATAAGAAGGGGACTGAGAGGAACCCCCTAAATACAGAAGGTCTGTGTTAATCCACCAAGTGTGTCTGAGACAGCAGTTCAGGATCTGAATGTCATAAAGGTGGACTTGGTGCACAGCCCAGATGCTCTTATGGTCTTTCTCAGCAGCACTTGCTAGGGAAGCGCAACAGTCCCTCCCAGCTGGAGCCCTGCTGCAGCTCTCCTCCCTCTGGGCCACAGACAAGATCCTAACCAACTGAAAATCACTGCACTAGATTATTCTTCAGCGGTGGATTTGATTATTTCCAAGGCAGAAGTGACCTAACTTGGTTCTTTATGTACTGTGGATCATTCAGTTTTATGCTGAAGGGCTAGTGCACTTTGGGCTGAAATCCAAACAGCAAGCAGAGCTGCAAGAAAAGTATTACACGTGCTCTACAGCTGAAGTACAGAACAGAACTGCCTGCAAAATCTGTCCGAGGTGATCTCATTACCCGTTTGGTGGGCATCCCATCGCCTGTCTGCCTGTGTCACACCCTGTATCCTATCTTAGTGTATCTGAATGCCTCTTCAATAGAGTTCCTTAACAATGGTGTAAATCCTACGGTTTGACAGCTGTGAAAACCTCCATCACCCAAAGATCTAAACTGTGATATCTAGTGCGCACCCAGCAAAAATTGGTGCTCACTCAAAATTTATTTCCACTGCTGAAGTATTTTGTCTGTATTGCAAAAACCTTTCCAATGAGCAGGAGTCTCTTGCATCTCTCATCACCAACATGAGACGGATCTCCAGCTAATGCTTCTCGGACCACCGATGTTCACTTCTTACCACAATCAACCTTTAGCTAAATTAACAGCATTTGTTAGGAGTACTAACAAGAATTTTTTTTCAATTTATATCAGCAACCACAGTCCCAGAAGCTTTTGTTTCAGCTGAAAGAATATAAGAACAGATGAAGTAACGCTAGTTGCTTCACACTGAGTGTGCTCTACCAAGCCTTCACTCTTTGGATCAAACAAAGCATTTGGAAAAGGGTGGAACAGAAGGAAGGAAAATTTATGAAAAAATTACTGTCCAAGGTGTCTTTACAGATCCATGGTTTGTATGTATACTATAGGTATCACAGAGAGACAAAGTGATGCAGGAAGGAGTAGGCTGGGAGAGAGGGTCTGTAACCTAGCAAGCTGATCCAAGTGACAAACTGGAGGGACAGGTCCTTTGCTTACACAGTCCAAATGAAATATATGCATTTCCCACAGTAGTAGAGAAAAAAACTTATCAGTCTGATGTTCACTAACCTCATTACTGTATAACTGATGGCAGAAAAAAGCAGGGATGAGCTGGTTACAGCTAGTCCATTAATCAGGTCCCTGGTGAAGCATCTCAGCTAGAGTTAAAATTAACGTTAGCAAATTAATCGAGACTTCACAATGGAAACCGCAAAGCATATGGTGTCAGCTAATGGAGAGGCTGTAGGGCTGAAGCCTCTGAAACTTCATGTCTTCCTGAAATCTAATTAGACCCTAATGGAAGGAAGACTGAGTGAAGGCTCTTAATTGAAAATTACACTTCCAGTTCAATCAAAGCCTGCTTCCGTGTTGCTATTAACGGCCTTTTAAAAATAGCTGAATTCTACAGTGACCTTGCATACAAAGTGTTCGCTTACAGAGAGTATCTGTATGGATAATCAATGGATGCCTCAGTGATGGATTTGGACCTGTTCTGTAATAATTTATGACTAGTGTGTATTGACCTGGTTACTGGGATGTTGTCTGTATGAATGAATATATGGTTTAATTTAATAGGAGCTGTCCAGAAAGAACAAACAAGCAGGTAAAAATGTCTCAAGGCAAGCCACTCTTTGGCAAACACTTCAGAAGTGTTAAGAAATAATGCACAGACGGGAAACAGCTTGGAAATAGTCATGTATCTAAAAAGCAAAACTTCTTCCAAGGAAGGAATAATTGTTCTCCAGTTGGTATATAAAGGCCCAGACTCAGTTTCACCTAACTTTGGTCACATAATGAAGGCACACAGATTAGTGAGTGAAGGTACCCAAATGCAATTACTGTAGATTCCCTCTATAACTTCTGGGCTGTTGCAGAGCCCAGTACCAAACAACTTACCTAAATGCCACTGGAAACCACGGGACAGAGACAGAGAGCTGCCTTCAGAATAGGCAGCAGAATATCTCCACCAGGAGCTACAGGAATTACATGACTGTTGCACTTGGAAGATCCAGGCTAGAATTTGCTCAGCTGGGACTGCTTGGTGAAAGCAAGGTCAGAAGTACGGGCATCACTTCAGACCTTCAAACTTCAAGACTTTCTAACTAGTTTCCTGAGTTCTCAGCCCCATGCCTGAAACCGTCAAGGCAGCTGAAGGCAACTCTGCTCAACTGTGTGAATCAGTCCACTTTCCCCTTTGGTACACAACCCAAAAGTACATCTCATATCTGTTTATGTGCTCTGTGAAGCATCCTCTAAATTTGCTTGCTTGCATTTAGCAATACAGCAAGTTTGTCTTCTATTTCCCTTTCCTACAGCTCAGCTTACCTGGCTCAACATCCCCCCAGCCCCAGCACTCCCCAAGCTTTGCCACCCCACTGCTCTGACTTGCAGGCTTGGAGACCTCCTTGCAGCTTCCATAACTTTTCCTGCCAGTGTAATTTTTATGGCTTGGTTTGCCTTTAGTCTCAGCAGTGGTTGCTGTGCTCCTTCTCATATCAACCAATGATTATGATGCACCCTGTGGAGTTTTGCTCTCCTGAAACCATCTACCCTACCTAAAAAGAAATGATTCTTCCTGCATTAGGACAGTTTTTCCCCAAATTGTGTTTGTGAGTCCTGAGTAACTCATAGATTTATTTTCACTGTTCTGAATCTGGCACAGCATGACATAAAGCTCAATGTCACTGGTTGCCTCTGATATGAGTTCTCCCTTCAGTATACTTCTGTCCCTCTATTTCTCACGGTCTGGAAGTTTTACAGGCTGTGACAGGAGATGCACGAGCAATCATTTGTTCATGGTTTGTCTGACACTGACTCGTGGCTCAGTTTGGTCAGCTCAAGCTTGGAATGGAGCAGAATAGGTGGGATACCTACAGCAGCTTGATAAAGTAAAACTCAAGATTATCCTTTCAAGTTCTGGGCCATCTGGGGAAATATTTTCTACATGTAAAATAGGTAATAGAGAACAATTTATAACTCAAGTCAAAATACTTAAAACTGTCTGGATTATTTCACTCTGTATCCCCTCCACTCACCTCACAAAATAAGACTCAAGTGCTGCTTCATGCAGCAAAGAAAGGCTGAAGCAGCCTGTCAACAAAACCCCAAGAGACCCTCTCTATTTCCACACAGGGATTTTTCCTCCTCTTGGGCTATGCAGTGCAAAAAGCATGGAAATTATTCTCAGAAGAGGTTCTCTGCAGGGACTAGTGAGCAGCTTCAGGGACAGTTCTTCTGTTTTAAATGGGGAGACCTTAATGAATCCAGGTACTTCACTGGAGACTCATTGCAATGCTAGATAGTCTTGTGAAATGCAGCTGCCAAGCCATAATGACAGTATCAGAAACATAACCCAGTGATAACTTGTAAATGCTTAAAGCAGCTCATAGAATAACAGTGAAGTAAATACCCATTCAACCAGAGTTTTGCATAAGGTGTCTCCATATATATTCCAGGAGTTCAGTAGGTAATTAATTACCATGCCACAGGTAATTAGCAAATTAGTTAAAATAACTGTACCAACAAAGGTAAGTAATTACTGCTAATAAATATTACATCTGTGTATATTTAAATTCCCACAGCCAGCTCTGCATTGATTTATAGATGGTGTCAAATAAGCATTATTTCCTTCTGATGCAAACTGAAGAAGCCTCTACTTAGGGCAGTGTGATCTCACATCTAGGTCAGCTCCGTCCAGGTGATTTACATCTCAGGCTTTAACATAAGGTACGTTTCCAGTCACTCTCTTTCCTATATGCACTCCACTCCAAACAACCAGCCATATCTATCCATTACTGTAATGCTCAAATCACCTTGTATTTGATTAAGTAAAAAATGAGACTTCTCTTGGAAAAAAAAAAAAGAAGATGTAACTGTCTCAGAACAACAAAGGGTAGACAATAGCCATTGCTCTTTGACTCTCCCTGTTGGCATTCTGTTCCATTGACTCCAGGAGCAAAGAAATTTTACCAATATTTCATTAAATAGTTGAGAAACACTCAGGTGTGCCTGTCCATCATCCATGGGTTTATACTGGAAATGCTGCTCAGTGACACTCCGTCATGTAAAGTATGGGCAGTGTCTTGAGCTCCGTATAGCAGTAACATCAGACAGAGGGATAACGGGACCGGTGCCAGGGACCTGAAGGCAGGCACATTCCAAACAGATGCAAAGTGAACATCTTAAGCCATGTTTATGGCTGTTAAAGCACTAACAAATCAAAGGAAGTCGTGGTTCCTCCATCTCTTCATGTCCTTAAGTCAAGACTACAGGCACTTGATTTTCTTTCTTTCCCCAATATAAGTTTCCAGGCAGAAACTAAGCAGCTCCTCTCCTGTGAGTTATTTGCTGCTAATCCTGTCTAGTCCATCTATTCTCTCTGCTACTGCTTTTTCTGAAGCTATCTTCTGGGTAACCTCATATCATCTTTGATTTCCAGACAACTCCTTCATCTGCATATCTGGACGTTGCCATGTAAAGCTAATTCCAGGTACATCATTTCCTTTTGATTCAAGTGAATAAACTGCATGGGGATATTTCCACATCTCTTTGCTGGTGAGAAGTCGTCCTACGCAGTGTTAAGATTCCTTCATAAGTTTTTATTTTCCAAAGCGTCTGGGTTTTCCTGTCTAGCACTTCA
Organism: Aviceda cuculoides; assembly: GCA_035590195.1. Classification (NCBI taxonomy): domain Eukaryota; kingdom Metazoa; phylum Chordata; class Aves; order Accipitriformes; family Accipitridae; genus Aviceda; species Aviceda cuculoides. The sequence goes on along the minus strand of JAVJGG010000001.1, from coordinate 37,581,234 downwards.
GCAGTTTCCCACATTTCACAGCAAAATGTTATATTTGAGATAACACTTAAATGGAAAATTCTCTTGCTTGTTCTAGTGCTGTAGGTTTCCAACCAGAAATCAAAGAGCTTTGATCTATTTCAGCATGTCTGAGGAGAAAACAGGTAAAATTCTGCAGCCTGAGTTGAACAGGATGCTGGAAAGAGTGGTCTAGTGAACTTAAAAATCCACCTATTAATTACACCACTGGAAAAATCTCTGATTTCCTAAGCTTTATTGTAAGACTATTTCTAAGATTCATAAAATTGACCCAACCAATGTATAATATATAAAATGAAAATGGAACTGGACATGACACATTGCAACTCAGATGCCCCCTTCAATCCAATCCTGGGCTACCACCATCATGTTTCAGCCTGTCTCATCGCACTGCCAAGGCAGCCTTTTTTAGGGGCAAGATCCTCCATCTTTACTCACTGAACCAACACCACACTGGGATGCAGCGAGAATAAATGCCTCTTACCAAGCACAGTGGAGCTTTCTGGTGGATTGTGTATTTTCATAGGGTCCACGAAATTTGGGTTCACTTCTTCCTGAACGACCCTGACCAATACATTTCACACTTTTGTCAATCTGCATAATGGAAGTAATGAAAGTGATTTCTTTTGTAAAGTGCATAAGTTGTTTTCATGGATGATGTGGAATAATAGATGTTTCAACAAATGTTTCTTATTATAGAATCTGGGCCTTTCTCCATCAGATATTCACCTGCAAGCTCTGAAAAAAACCTGTTCCTTTGCAAATCTATATCATAGTTGGGGGTAGGTAATTATCCTAATTACAGGTAGGGGGAGTTTGTTATTACTTTCCAGGTAACAGTAGAAACTTAAACATGGTCTTCTGACTTCTCTGTCTTTTCCCACTTCATTTTCTGTCCTCTAATTGAAGCCTTTTTCATAGCAAAAGCAAAAAAAGATTGGAAGAAACGAGAAAAACAGCTAAAGATTAGAACTCAGAGCGAGGCTTTCACAAGAGCTAATCTCCCTTTGCCAGTCCAAAACTACCCTCAAAAAGAACCTAATCACCTGCCTTTGCCACTGCTTCTGTGAACACAGAGGGAGCTTTTCCTTCATTTTAATTGTTCTGATTCCTTTTTAATTATACCCCTTCCTCTGTTCTGCTCAGTACCATCAAATACTGGAAGAAGACATTGGATCGCAGCCTAATGAGTTTTGGCTGAATCAAAACTCTTGAGTTTCAAGTTTCTTTCCCCACTCACAGACACAAAAACCCTTTTTTTACTTAATGAAGTTTCATCAGAGGCCTCTTGCAATTTGCTTGTTCACATGGTCTGGCTTTGCAAAGGTTCACATCTGCTTCTCTGAGGCTAGCCTCCCTTCACTGCCTTAATAAGTAAAACCCAAAGCTTCTGACTAATTTGATATGAAACTGAGTTCCTCGAATTGAAGATAAGCATTTTTGTTTATTGCCAGTTGATAAACTGGGAGTGAAATTATAGCTCTGCCATGGGCAGAAGAGCTTTTGAAATGGGTTGTGTTTCTTAGCACATTTTGCATCTGGAGTGCAAAACAGGAAAACCGGCAGCAATGCTTTGTTTCTGGTGCGTGGGAAGTCTGAGAGAATGACAACAGTGATCCTCTCTAGTCTAATAAATCTCTGACACTATTAGCTATAAATTTAAGAATTAAAAAGCACTTTTGCCAAGAGCAATAAACAGACATAAGTAAGGGTAGAAAACTCGATACATATAGAGTTAATCATTTTCTTTTCATGATTGCCCTTTCAATTTTGTCTCCATGCTTTCAAGTTGGATCCAGAATGGCTTACTGGAAAGTTGCTTAGTACTAATATGAGAGTGAAACAACAGCTGGATCCCAATATCTTCAACCACACATATTCAACGATACCTGGGATGATCCTGATACCTCACGCACTCAGAAAACCAAACCTATTGTTTTAAAGCAAGATTTCTCCCACACAGACTTAGCTTTACAAATCCCACATTTCACATATCCCACAGAGTTTCATTGCCATTCTGTCAGTTGCTCCTGAAGATATTAAGCACAAAAAGCCTTGACCAGTATCCTGTCAAAAGAACAGACACTCAGCTAGGAAGAGAGATCTCAGGCTTTCTCCTGCCACAGTAGTGTCTCTACTGTACATCTCTTCTGTGCTAGAAACAAGAATTATCTCAGACTACACGTGCTGGATCAGACTCCTACAAGACCAAGAACAATTTCAAAGATATTTGGAGAGTGCCAGGTATGTGTTTTCTGTCTGTTTTCCCCAAAAGAGACACAGGATGATAGAAGCAATAAAAACAAGGCAAAACTCACAAGAAGCATGCGTCTTCTCATACTACCCTTTCCCATAGCAAGATGGAGAAGGAAAAAACTCACAAGGCAGATGTTACAAGACTTAACACACAGCTGAAGGGCATTCAGGTAGGATCCTAGAAATTCATGGCGGAAAGGAGCTCAATAGGATTTGCTCCATCCCCTTAACTAAGTGGACAGAATAGACATAGTTCATCTCCTGTGAGAGGTTTGTCTCACTCATCCTTAAACATTTTGAGGTCCAGGAACCCACAACTTTTCAACATTACCCATCCCAGTACTTGTCTGCGCTTCCAGTTAGAGAGCAGTACAATGTTCCAGGATGAGGAACTAGCACATAGAGTATACTGGAAATAGTTGCAAGTTTTAGTAACATGATGCTGTACCTCAACAAGGAACAATTTTCAGGAAGACCAATTCAATGTGAGGGATTATTAGACCAACTTATAAAGCTAAAAAAAAGACAAGCTTCCATGCGTATAAAGCCCCTCGCATCCTTTCATGTTATTCACCATCTGTGCTCAGACCTTCAAAAATGCCTATGCAACTCCAGCACTTACACACAACAGGAGATCAGTGAGACTCAAACTCCTAAATCTCTTGGGTGATTCTGAAAACTCTCTTTTTTATAAACAAATTCATCCTTTATGTGAAGCAAAATCACAATTTCCACTTCTCCCATCATAATCTCATTCCAGGAGCTGTCTCCATAACACCACTCAGTAAAAGATACTCCTCCACCTAAAATGGTCACTGTCTTCCATATGTTTCTCTCATGCATGGATAGATTAAAAAGCTGCTGCTCATTTATTTCTGAGGGAGTTAAAATTCACAGAGGCCCACTATACTGAAGAAGTTTTACAGGGATTGCAGAAGAATACAAGCAGCAGGGAGACATTTAAGCCTCTTCCTTCTTTTTAATCTAAAAACTGTTTGCAGTTACGGAACAGGGACTAGAGACTTCATTTGCACTGCTTCTGGCATCATTTCTGTTCTTTTCAGCTCACAGCAATGCCTACATATACCTAGAAATGCAGAAAAACTTTCTGAGAAGAGATTCTTCCAAATCATGTTTGTAAGTAGAGCAATCCATGCTTGACCTACATACAAAAATTTGAGCTTCACCACTGAAATTCAAAGTGGCACCTGCCAGTTAACAACAAAATCTCCTTATTACTTGAACAGGAGAAAGAAATTCAATTTGATTTGCAAGTTCACCGAGGATACATCTATATTGCACGGCTGTAGAGAGAGAGATGAGCGGCATTTTCCTCATCAGTCTGAGTGTCCACGTCGTTTGGCTTGCTTTTTGCCGCCCAGGCTGAATCCTAGGAAAGGCTGACCCTGCGCGCCAGTGAAGTAAAGCAGTCGTCAGGTAGGGCAGCGAACTGAGAGGGGCAGGAAAATCGCATCCTGAGGTATGGAAGAGATGCAGTCGCCACAATTCTGGGCTGCCTCAAAGAGGAGGTCTCTCGGGTGACAAGCAGAAAGATCATCCAGACCAGCCTCCCCACCAGGCAACCACAGCCTCAGCACACCCGTGCCCTGTCCCAGGCCAGCAAGGGGTGACCTTCCAGTGCCGGTGGGTCTTGTCCCCTATGCTGAGAAGCAGCAAATGGCTGGAACAAGTTCTTGCTGCCACAGCACTACTGGTACTGGAGGCAGCTTGCTTAAAACCATTAGAGGTGGCCCCCCCTTGAGCTAGTCATGCTTTCCGACAGAGGTGTGCTTTAGGCAGCTGATAGGATATTTGGACTATTATAAAGTCAGCTGTCAAAGAAAAAGAAAATCCGGCACTGATTGCTGTGATAAAGGAACTGGAACCTGAGGAGTCTGAAGTGCTTCACAGACGGTTCTTACTGCTGACAAGGAAACAGCATTTTTCAGCTCCAAAATGGAGTGCAAGCTTTAGCTAGCCATGTCTTATGGAGTACCCCAGTGGCATAGCAGCTACACCTACTTTAATATACAGAGAAACTGAGTTATAGAGACTAAACTCATCAAAAAGGCAAGTTGAGCCTTTCTTTGCAAGTTTTCCAGAACTCTTGCTGTTCCAGCAGCATGCATCATGGGAGGTGCAGTTGAGCAATCTTCTCCTAGAAGAAAACAGGGTATGAAGTACAGCTGCCTGGAGGTGCCACAGAGGTATTGCTAACTTAGAAGAGAAATCAGTCTTCACAATATTCACATTTTTATCAAAAAGTACTTTTTCCCCAGAAAACTGATACATTTATTTTTTAAAAGCTAATTTTTTAGCAGAAAAGTTGACTGGCCATTTTTTCTAGTGCCTGAGCCCACTCTTGCTCTGGGAGACAGGTCTTCAAATTACTGCACGTTCCACAGTCTGCCGGTGGGAACAAAACCTTGCACACTCCCTCCCCCTTATCCTTCACAGTGCTGAGAATATGAGTCATTCCCCAGTATAATGCTGGCAAACAGCAAACCAAAAAGCCATCATGAAAACAGCAACACTCTCAGGGCTTAAATCAACAATATTAGTCAGCCCAAGGTTGGAGTGATGAGTTAAAATGGAATTCCTTATTACTTCAGTTTTCTTTTCATAAAATGAAATAGAAAAAGAACAAAGAGATTCCATGGTGGAGGAATTTCTCGCCACGCTGAGTCTGCAGAGCTAAGAAAGCACTGTGCTCTTACCAAATGTGAACAGAGGAGACCAGTCCTCATTTTCTTTACAGGAAAAAGGTTTACCTCGAATGCCTCTGCAAATAGCTACCCTCAAATATACTCACAGAGCCCTCCAAAACAGTGTGGTCTACAAAGCCTGCCAAGCCCCAGCTACCCCCACAGAAAACTACAGACCAAGATGAGTCGGCACGGCAGAAATTAGTGTGCGTGAACAAGGGCACGCTTATTCAGCCCCCAGTTACAACGACAAATGGCAACCCATTTTCATCAGACGGCTGCCAGCATATTTGCAAAAATTAAGCCATGACCATTGGCTCCTGCCTTTTAAGGGCAGACATGACTCTCAACAGATTTGTTTCCCCCTCTTCCTTTAGTTTCAGCCATGCAGCTAAGTCGCCCTCCTTCAGACTTCCCACCTGAGGAACAAGCTGTCAGTCTTCAGAGCTGAGGTGGCTGAGGCAAAAGCCGCTGTCTGCCTTTCGGTGCTTGTCTGGGGAACGATACTTGACTAATACGCTCTTCAAACCAGTAGGTTGGTACAAAAGCAATCCCAAAAATAGTCGCTGTGGTGAGATAATAAAAAGGAAACACGTAACAGTTCTGGTAATTAAGAGCTATGACTGCCTGCACTTGTGATGATTTTCTGTCACTGGGAAACCTGGAATCAAGACTGGACAGCTTTTCCAGTCAAGCTGTTGATGAAACAAGAGATAATACAGGGAAGCGGTCTGGTCCACCAAGCAGAAAATATCAGAACAGACAGTCACAGTGGGGTTTTTTTGACCTCCTGAATTAAGAAACAGCCAGACCACAAGACTAAAATGTATAAAAAAATCAAAATTACCCCCTCAGAGTGCACACGCTCTGATAACATTAGCTCCGAGTGTTTCTGTCTGTTCAGTCTTCCAAGCTAAAGGCAATGTTTCTCCCCGCGTGGACATCATTTCCCTGTGCCCGTGTTAATGGCAAACCTCTCCAAGCTGACTCATCTAGATCCGCAAACCACAGGCCAGCCCGGCCCAGAGCCAGAGCATTCACTCCAGCACGGCTGCCTGATGGAACGCTCCCAGCAGAGACGGGTCGCGTCGCGCTGGTGCGTCTACCAGTGAATGCCAAGCTGGTTTGCAGTGATTCCTTACATTCCGCTCATATTTGAAACCCAAATGCCTCCCTGTTCCCAGTGCAAAGAGGAAAGTTTGCAGCTGTGCTTACCTGGAGGGAGATTATCATTGATGGGAGCTGTCAGTGAGCTCACTGCCTTGTTCATTTTTTGTAGTTGTTTCAGGGGCTTCCAGTACCAGTTGCTCTGGGACAGTCTAAAGCTGACGCCAGATGAAATCCCAGAAAGCCCAGAGACCAGCCCCTTCTGAAGAGTCATCCATCCATCGCAATTATTGATAATAACATACCTGGTGCCTACCACAATACTTGCAGCGTGGGAGTTTGCTTGGGGTGGCCAGAAAGTTTTTCTCAGTGAACGGTGTGTAAGAAGCTTATTTTACTCATAGCTTCCATGTTTTCCTTACTGTTTTGGCATGGCAGTTTCACTCCTCGCCAAGAAGTTTCCCTGCCCGAGCGCTAGGATCACACTGCCTTGGAGACATGCCCTTCCAACTCAAAACCCAAGTTATAATTATCAAGCAGGCAATGCACTTCAGAGAGAGAGTGAACTACACAGCAAAGCCCACTCCTGCTGAGCCCAGCTGTGGAGTTAGGGTTTGTTTGGGACTTTCCGCTACAGTCGTACCCATAATAAACCAGGACATCTTCCATTCTCAGTCCAAAAGAATTACTGGGACATTTTTGGCCTGGCATCGGCCAGGGTATTGTCACATTGTGAGCGCACCTGCTTACTGGTAACAAACAGCACCATATTGTAAGCATGAAGCTGCCATAAGTTTAGCTCTTACACACTCTTTGGGGTGTTTTTCCTCCATGATGCCCCATCCCATGGTGATTGTGAATGCAGATCCATTTCATTGTTGAGGGAAGCTTCCAATTATTTTTCTTTATTAAGCTGTTTATTTAGTAGTCTCACACTAAGTTATCACAGGGAATTGTGTTTGGGGGGGGGGGGGGGAAACCCAAACAAAATATGAGCCAACTTCCTTTATTGCTAAAATCAATGTTGGCGTTAATGACAGGTGAGCTTTCTCATGTTTACAGTCCCAGTACAGTGGAAATAAGATGAACAGCAGCTTCTCCGACATCACCTTAGGAAACCACTCAAGGAGGCTATTATTTTTATCTTCTAAGAGTCTAATTTATGTAATCATTAATTAGGTAAATATGGCAAGTACGACCCCACAAAAACACTCAGGGTATCATATTCTATTGGCCTACCACAGCTGTGCTTCCAGTGACCCCATTGTAACATTAAATCATACCATTATTGTACTTAACCTGAAAAACAAAAGAAAGTTGGAAGTCAAAACCCCCTGCTCTTGTGCAATGCATTGGTGGTTTTAAATATCAAAGCATTTTTTCTTTCAACTTATTTAAACCCATTCCAATGACAATAAATTGACACACAAATTTTATTGCTATGGATCTTACTTAGCAAAACAATACAGACACAGGATCATAGAAATGTCGGTGGGACGGGACCTCTCGAGGTCACCTAGTCCTACTTACTGCTGGGAGCAGGGCTACAGCCAACACTAGAGCACATAAGCTGTGTCTTTCTTTGGCCCCAAAATGCCTGCTCTGACTCTGGCGCACACCTACACAATAGCAAGCCAGGGCACACTCAGTGCTCCTTGCTCAGTGTCCTGGTTTCAGCTGGGATAGAGTTAATTGTCTTCCTAGTAGCTGGTACAGTGCTGTGTTTTGAGTTC
>JAVJGG010000001.1:37497286-37551554 GCA_035590195.1 Aviceda cuculoides | reverse complement strand
CAGCTGACCCCAACTGACCCAAGGGATATCCCAGACCATAGGACGTCATGCTCAGCATATACAGCTGGGGGAGGAAGAAGAAAGGGAGGGATGTTTGGAGTGATGGGGTTTGTCTTCCCAAGTAATGGTTATGCATGAAGGACCCTTGATTTCCTGGAGATGCCTGAACACCTGCCTGCCCATGGGAAGTAGTGAATGAATTCCTTGTTTTGCTTTGCTTGAGCGCACAGCTTTTTCTTCACCTATTAAACTGTCTTTATCTCAACCTATGAGTGTTCTCACTTTTACCCTTCTGATTCTCTCCCCCATCCCACCATGGGCAGAGTGAGCAAGCGGCTGCGTGGTGCTTAGTTGCTGGCTGGAGTTAAACCATGATACCTTCTAATCTTAAAAAACAAGATGTCACAGAAATTTGGTATCATCACAGCGAGATCTACTTCTGGACCTGTACTTGACAGGCAGGATTGTTGTGTAGCTACGATCAGCAGTAGGAGCTTCCAACGCTAAGAGATGACAAAGGTAAAATCCCAGAGAACTATGAGGGACAGCATAGAATCATGTTGGAAATGATCTAAATGTATTCCAGTTTGGTTTGGAAAAAAATTGGACCCATGGGGACAATCCTGAGAAGGCTGGTGATGTCACCCTGCAGCACTACCTGTTTCAACCCATAAAAAGTCACTTTTCAACAGGTGCCATTAAAACTCTGGTATTTAAGGGTAAATCAGGAATCATTCTGGCTCAGGAGCTGTTCTACCAAGCAGGGAGAGGGGAGACAGCAGGGCACAGTACACTCTGCCTCTAGCCCAGTATAAATTACACTTCTTCAAAAAAACATCTAATGGTGATTTCAACCTAGACATTATATTGCTTAAACCACAGGAAGAGATAACAGGCTCCATATATGGCCCATCATTCACATTAACAGTGAGAGATTAAGCAGAAAAGACAATAAGTAATGACAGCAAATCCCCAGTAATGAGGCAAGGACCAGCAGTGCAGGAGGAGGAATACACAGCACCAGCTTGTTTGAGTCCTTACCTCCAACAGCTGATAAACTCCTGCCATTGAATCAGCTTTTGGTCACTCATCTAAATAATGCTTCCCATAAAGCAGAAGGCTTCAGCAAGACAGGAAGAACTAAGCTCTGACATTAAAGCCTTCCTCCATCTCAGCAGCACAGCGAAACAAATTAAAGATGAAATTTGGGTCATGGCTTTACTTTGGGGCAGGACAAAAACACAAAGCACAGAGGTTGTCCTTCCCCCAAAATGTAAAGAGTAAACAACAGCCATGTGGCTGCTGTGAGATGTCCATGAAAGCAATAGATTTCTGGTCACTGTGTTTTGCTTGGGATGCGTGGACTGGAACCACACATTGGATGTGCATCCATAGCCTTTGGGGGCTTGCTTTTGGATAACTTAACATGAACAAATATTTTCTGTCTTGTTTCCAGGCAAGCGTGCACTGCAGGGGATTTATCCTCTAGACAAGATCCTCTGTCACATTAAAAATAGTCAAACCTCTTATATCTTATTACAAAGAAGAATGCATCTTCAGATAGTGTGTTTAAGCAACCAACATAATGAAAGAGGATAATTTATACATCAGATAAGAAGCTGCCACTTTGTTCTGTGATGGTGAATGGTGTGAAATTCATCTCTTGTGATATCTCCCAGCAAGAACTGTAGGGAACATGGATGTGAGCAGAGTGCCCTGGGTAGCAGGTGTCTACAAACCAGCATCCTCTACCAGTTTTCTGTCAGGCTGTGAGACTCCAGCATATCCTTTGGAGATTTAGAAGCAAGAATTTCCATATATGAGAAACAGGCAGGGGTTACAAGTGTAGGGTTGTCTGCTCACCTGATTTATTTGTAGGTTCTTAGTCTGTGTTTGTTGCTGGTACCTACATGCCTTCCTGTCAGATGAGAAATAGTATGAACCTTTCTCATGCTGGGTCTTTCACCTCTGCTGAAGAAGGAAACATATTCAATGTCTTGCTTGGTCAGGAATGTGTATTCTTCTGAGTTTTATCAGAAGAGCAAGATCTGGTCTATCAAAGCTTCTGCAAGGCACCGTGGTGGTAAGAACGCATTATCCTCATAGTGCATCTGGCCTCCAGCAGTATCAAAGCCATTTATGGAAATCGAGTCTCACACAAATACATGGAGAGCCATTATTCTTCAAATCTAACACAGCAAACAGTAACAGTCCATCCTAAGCCCTACCCATAGATACCAAATATATCTATTTCTCTACCATCCACCATGAGAAGTCCTCCCATCCTCAGGCTCTTTCTACGTCCCATGTTAGGTTCCACCTTATATGACAAACAGTCTTTGGACAGCATGCCCTTGGTACGATACTACTTGTCCTATGTGGCATGATAGTGGCCAGCCAGCCCTTTCTCACTTTCTGCTAATTTCTAGTGCTGCCGGCTCCAGCTAAGCCAAATGGACATCAGCTGTTCATAGCGTTAGTTCCAGAAGCAGTAAGGCCATGAGTTGAAATTTTTAGCAGTGACTGCCCTCTACTGCTACCCCTACAGTTGTCCCGTGACTTAAAGGAAAAAGCTTAGAAGAGAATTTTTTTCAGGAATTATTTTTGAACTCACTCAGTTCCCTGGCCCTGTTCAGAGCACCTTTGCACAGGCAGTGGTTGGCTGTGCAGCAAAGATAAGACCAGGAACAAACAGCACGGGGAAGGAAAGGATTGAATACTTGACTCAGTATCATCATGAAAGCTTGTCTTGGGAAATCAAACCTGAATGTTCCCACCTGCTTCTGAGATTTTAGCAACCCTTTCCTCTCTAATTGTTTAAATGATTCATGTAATTAAATCAAAGTAGGACAATTGTCCCTAATGTTTATTTACCTGGAAGATTGCTGCTTCTGTTTCAGACCCAAAGAAAGGCTGTTGTGCCCACAAGATCCTTCGATTATTTTTTTTTCTGGGTATGGCTCTTGATCTAATAATAAAAGATATTATCCCTGTCTGTCAATCTCGTCTCAAGTATTTATGGCGATTATGCTACTAGGGGCTGTAGTTACTTACCTGTCAATATCTGCTCACTAATTTATTTGTTCATAATATTTTTATTAATTTACATTCAAGGCTGGTTTTTCCTCCTTCTTTATTTCTATTAAGCAATAGATCTTCCCTTATGACAATGATCCCAAGCACCAAAAGCAGGAAAGAAGGCTCACACCGTCAAAGACCCTGCTTTTGGCTGCCTTCATGGTGCAAAGCAAGATGGGGGAGATGTTTCTTTTGCCTGTTCTAGTACAGTAGTTTTTGTGGGTTTGTGCCCCATTTTCCCTTGTATCCCTGTGCCTATGGCGTTCACTGACTGCTGCACCTACCCACATCTCTCACTGGGCCCTCCCTTGTAGGGAAACTTGACTTCTTCAGGATTTTAACTTACAACACTTAGCACAGGCTGGTTAAACTTGAACTAAATCTAGAGAAGCCAGGTTTGGTGCAGAAGCGCAGATCCCTCCTCCCTCACACTCCCTCTAAATTGTGTAAGTACTAGCACACAACAGCTACAGAACTACATTTATACAGCTGGTCTCATATCCCAGTGGATGCCATTAGGTGTCTATATACCTTCAGAAAGCTGTCCCAAGTCCAACGGCTGGGAGAAACCCACTGCAGATCACCTTCTGAGCAGGACAGACACAGCCAGCAAAAACAGTGGTTTCCTCATGGGGAAGTTATCTTCACAAAGATGAACTTCAAAGCAATTCCAGGCTAAATAATAGAAAAAAAATCATGCTGAAAGCACAGCTGGGGTTGAAGGCAAAGGCAAGATGAGAATCCTGTGGGAATCCAGTAGGGACAAACACAAAGCCTTTGGGATGACATTGGAGGATTTGGTAGATCTCTTCCCAGATCTACCAGGAATCTCCCATTTGTTATTATGCAAATATTATTCAGTAAAATCCTGAAAAATTAGTTTTATGCAGCTTTAGTCAAAAGGCCTTCCTTCTTTTTCACCCTTTAGTGCTGTCTGTGTTATACAAGGAATTCATGGGGCATTCACAGGCCCTATAGAGGCTTGAGCAGAGCCTCTAGCTGGAGTATTATTGATAAGAAAATGTGTGAGGGACAGGGATATCATCCTTTCAGGTTGCCTAAATTGTATTCAGTGCAGGGAAACACCTCTTGGCTGCAGGGAGTTTCATCTTCCATTCAGCTCCTTCATGTTCCCGGAGAGCTGGTCACCCTTCTTCCACTCATCCTGTTTCTCAGCCTGATGACCACTTTGGTCATTTGGGAGATTTTTCAGCACCTTTCCAGGTTCTTCCAGCTGAGCTAACAGAGAGAGAGAGAGAGACTTTTAGACAAAACCAGCTCAACAAAAACACTGTCCTCTTTATTTTTTCAAGCACAAAAACCCCCAAAACCTTTGATTTGTATTTGCTTTCAGAGGACATTTGCATTTCTGCAAAACGCTGCCTGAATGCCAGGGGTGAAGAGAATGGACCTGTATGTTGGGCAATTACCCAACTGCTAATTTCAATAAACAGAGCAGCATCTGATCTGAAACATGCTGGAAGGACAGAAGCCACCAGCCACATTCGGCATACGTCAGAGCTGTTGTTCCTTTAACTTTAGAGGAGCTGTTTTATCTCGGTACCCCAGCAGCAAGTGAGTGGAGGAGCCATGTCAAATGCAAAATAAAAATGAGCAGTGCCTATAAAAGAGAGATATCATGAGAATCTGCCACTTGGGAATAATGAAAGGCTCGAGCAGGTTGCGCTGATTGTGCAACCTACCAGAGGCCTGTCAGCTTTGATAACAATGGCAGCCATCAATTCCTGTAAAAATGGCAACAGCATGAATTGGAAATTGTGAAGCACCATTTAGGGTTGAAATGAGATTTTCTTCAGAATGTATTTGTCGGCGTGTTCCCACTCACTTGAAGAGTTCTGGACAGATCAGAAGGAACATGAAGTAGCCAGGGATGGGAGCTTTTTTTGGTGGTTGTTTTTTTTTTTTTTTATTCCTCCTCCTTCTTACAAAGCAGTTTTAAATGCCAAGAGCTTTCACAAAACAGTAGTGGTTTCAAATCTGCTAAAGGGCAATTTGAAAGCGAAAGGTATTATCTTCAAATTACCTTGGAAAATGATACATGTTATAAAAGGAGTTTACTTTTTGGAGTGTTAAAGAGATACCAAAAATCCAATTTTATTGTCAGATTACGGAGGCAGGTGGGGCGGCAGGGGGGAGCAGGGCGGGGAGAGCTGTGTAAAATTGCCAGAGCTCCTCTTCAGACTCCACAGATGTCTATTTGCCTTTCACAGACACCTACAATGAGGTATTAGACAGGACTGAAAGAGACAAAAAAGTTGTGATTGTTTGGAAAATCTTTTTTGTTAGAATATTAAAAAAAAGTAAAAACTTCTACAAATGGTACATATTAATAGTGGGGAAAGCAAACAGCTTGAGACAATGCTGGTCAAGCTTCCTGGAGAGACTGGAGTTACAAGAAATTTATGAATTGGCTAAAGGAAGGTTGAGCCAGAAGAAGAAAACAAGTCTGTGACCATCTTTGTCAGCTTTAGATTACAGTATTTAGGATGTGGATTTTTTTATATGGTTTTCTCTCCACACCCTTTGGTGCACGGAAAGGTTTTTTTTTTCTTTTCATATTTCTAAACTCCATGACATCTATTATTCCCCAAGGGAAAGAGCAAATCAAGTCAGCCTCTCAAATGTACATTTTCTAACTGTAAGAGCGGATGGATGGAAAATAACAGCACAGGCCTTAGAAAAAGGATGAAAAATTGAGTTTGGAATCTGAATAGGATGAACATAATCGCTGTGTTCAGTGCAGAGGAGAAGGCAAACCTCAGGACTGAATTTTCTCCCAAGATGAGCAGTGAAATGTAAACCAGGGGATGGGTTCAGACCGGATACACAATAGACTCTTTTTGCTTATAAGCCCTAGTTCTATTTTCCCTCTTTTCTGTGTTCTTGAATTGGTTTTGATCCTTCAGAGAAAGAATTGGTAAAAAGAGGCAAATTTTTGAAGAGCCTAGCACGCTTGGTATCCAGCCAATAGACATTTCTTTCTCTGAAATCACAGATTTCTTCCTTCTCTTCCAGGCCAGACTGGCCAGTGACAGCTTTCCCTATGGCCAGAGATGACACTCATCCACTCAAATCCAAATGTGACGGTAATGGATGATGCCTTCAGCCAGTTTCTATGAGACAAATTCTAACTCAAGTACGTCAGAGGGGTCAAATCCAGCTCCCGCTGGGGTCAGGTGCTCCACTCCACACGTTTCAGTCCCTCAATGAGCACCAAGTAGTCAGACAAGGAGGTAAGACTGGTGAGAACCTGGAAGCCTTCTCCATCTCTCCATTTCTTGAAAACAGAAAACAACAAGTTGCCTCATCTTCTCAGTCCCTTTTCAGGTGGAACCAAATCTGGGAGCTCCTTCCCAAAGGACTGTTTCCCTGCTTTCCCTGGCTCTGGCCTTTTGCCTGTGCTAAATCACAGGCCCCACTGGGAACTTTTTAAAGCTGAAGTCTGTGACTGCATATAATTTATTTTAAGATGCACTAGTACTTGCTTTGCGTAACAGGCGAGGAGCCACAACCTTGGTTAGCGCTCGCTACGAGCCCTGTGGAAGGACAGACTGAAAGCACACTTACCTCTAACTTTCCCCTCCACCTGTGACCCCTAAAAGCACATCTGCAAGAAGGGAGCAAAACTGGTTTTGCGATTTCTTTGAGATCCAAGACTTGCCTTCGAGGGAGAGAGACTGCAGTGTGAGCCTGTGTGAAACACACTGTATTGGTACAATCCAGTATATTGCAAATAATCATTATGAATGAAACAAGCTTCGGAGAGCAACTCACTGCATTACTTTTAACTTGTGTTTTCCTTGCCAGCTAAGCTTCTACAAATCCACTAGGATTGACTGGAGAATTTCTTTATGATTTAGGCCAAAAGAAAAAAAAAAGGGGAAAAGAATTATTTTACACTTCCCATTGCTGCTTGCTTGCTTTGCTATTTGAGCTTCAAAGTTCTTTCACCAAACAGGCTGCGGTTCTGTGTTTTCTGAGGATGAAGTCCGCATAGGCCCTCTCACACTCACAAAGTATCAATCCATTGCATCTGTCAAACGCAGCAGGCTCTTTCCTCCTGCGTTTCTTGGAGAATGCTGGGGACCGTGTTCTCCAGCCCACACTGAAGTAAACAGTGATGTAGTTGAGATAACAGATTCAACCTGGGGGGACTGGAAATTTTTTGTGAATTTGTTACATTAGAAAGATTCGTTAAGTTTACAAAGCCAAACACACCAAAATCAGGCCTTAAATCCTTTTGGAAAGCAAACCCTAATTGGTTTGTAAGTAACATCTGTGCATATACGTATGCACACAAATATCCTCCCACCACCAGAAGCGCTGATCGTACCTACTCCTTGAAAGCCAAAGTTTGTTGCTTCACGACTGCAAGGGAAGTTTCTAAGGAGAAACACAGCTCGCTGCAGGAAAATGGCATTCATGATTCATATTAGTGGCAAAACTGTTCCAGCTTGAGGGGGTGGGGACATGGAGGGGCCATTTCCTCGGGTGGGATATTAAAAAGCAAGATATTTGACCATTTGTGGCAAGCATGGATTGCCAGGGACGTTACCCAGTGAGGGCCTGAGGGCTGGCATTCCTCTGACTGGCTTTCGGCCCCCCTGATTACGTGCTGCTCCCCACCGGCAGCTGAACTGCAACTGAAACAATTTTTTTCCCTTCATATTTCATCCTCAGATGCTGGCTTTTCAGTCTTACCATGTGTAGGCAACAGATGCTTCCCCTTTGCAGCAAAGACCGTGTTTGGCAGGTAGAGAGGGCAGCCTGGGGGAAAAAGCAGCTCCTTTTCCAACCAGAACCCTCAGGGACTGTTTGAGGCAGGCTGGAGCTTTGGTTGACCACCTTACGGGAAGGCCCGGAGAGACTCAAACGGCAGAGCTGGATCTTGGTGATACACACAAGTGAATGGTACGGGGCTGCCGGCACAGCAGTCGTGGGGAGGCGTTTGCAGGAGCCAGGGACGTGTGCTCACGCCTCTCTGGTAGTAGGTACACACAGCAGTCCTCTCCCAACACAGCCCTATATACCCTGGGTCTTCAATGCCGTGCTTTGGTTGTCCCCTTCAGATCACGGAGCGATGCAGATTCAGCTCCCTTCCTCGGCCAGGGGATTTCTCTTCATTTTCATCAACTCCATAAAACGTCTTTCGGTGATTCATTCCCACTAGAACCAAAGGGTTTAAGCCTCCCTCCTGCCTTTGCTTCCTCATCCGTCACCCTGTGGTGGCACGGTGATAATGAACGCATTAGAGACTTGGAGATGTTCACACGCTAGCAGGATGCAGGAGAAGGCTGGCGCAGGCTTATTTCGGCCAGCTGGGAAAGAAAAGCCCTGAGAACAGCTTGGGGCTCAGTGTGTGCTTCCAGAACAGCAAGGGCATGTGCTACATTCTTTGCCCATCTTTGATATTCCACTTCCATCATTGTCACAAAGAAGTAATCAATTAAAAATTAATACCCCAGCTCTGAGGTAGCAGTATTATTTCCTAATAAGTTTCTTGCCAGCCACTGCAGGGCAGTAAATCTGATGTGACATGGTCATAAGAGGAAAAATATTAAATTTCACTCAGTTTTTTTAATATCTATTCAAAATTCACCCCCATGCTTGCAGAAGTTTCTAGGTATAGGGAACGTTGCCCCTCCTTTTTAAGCAATGTAAGGAGCAGTAGCAAACAACAGCTAATTGTATTATTTGGCTTGATGAAGCCTTTTGCAGTGTTTGGCAACACCCTTATCATTAGAGCTTCTTCTTTCCCCTAGGGTGCCTAAGCCTGTTCATCACATTACCATCTACCTGCTGCCTGACAAGTACTTTTGTGTTAACTCCTGGCAGCTTTAGAAGGCTAAATTTGAAGTGAGAAAGGTCTCATAACTTGAGTTACTAGTAGGACCTCCATTCAACCACTCTTCTTTAAAATTTCTTGCCCAGAACATTCATAACCTGTAACACAGAATTTCATCCCCTTATTTCTCCTCCCTAAGATCTCATCCCTCCCACAGCAAAAGGATGCCAGGAGCCGGTACATTCTTGCCCCAAAGCCTCGTGTTAACAGCTAGAGCAGGATTTTTATCTCTTACTAACTCCATACCTCCCCAAATCTAGCCTCTGCAGTGCTCAGACTGAGTTACCTGCTGTGGCCCCAGTGACTCAATGCTCACCGTCCTTAGGTCATTTGCTAGGTACAAGCAGACTCTGTTCAAAGTAGGGCATTTCTAGGCAGAGGGGGTATTTAACAATTGAAGGAGGAAACAGCAGCAGTCGAAAGAAAAAAAATATTGTCTTGTCCATTGTGAGCTGAAAAGTCTAATAATAAACAATAAAATCCCTCTGCTCCCCAGCCTAAAAATCTCAGCTTTTCAGATTAACTCATAGCTACTCGGGCTCCTTGCCTTCATCCTTTTAATGTTTAACACAAACTATTAAAGCAGAAACAATGCCCTCAGCTCCATTTCAGGAAGCACTATGAAGTAAAGTATATCATAATCTACCTCTTTATCTTTTCTCCAAGGGAAGCTTTGCTCTCCTTCCCTCATAAACCTTCCTGGTAAACTGGTACTGTTGATTATCTCCTGCTCTCTGTTGGACTGCCTTTGCCATTTGCTTCCATTAATTCTTTTTTTGCCATGGCCTTTTTGCTCCGAGGTTCCGTCTCCAAACTCCCAACAATGAACAAAACACCTGCAGGGTGCTTTGATCTTGGACTGCGCACACTGTGTGCGATCTCTTTCTGAAGAGAAGTGCTGGAGACCTTCCCTCAGCTCCAACATCTGGACAGAGAGGGAGAGGGGAGAGGAGGAACCATATGCGGGGAGAGATCTGACCCTTGCAGAAGTGTGCCCACACGCCTGCTGAACTCCTTCATCCAGCAGCCAGGGCTCCTCCAGGTGTTGCTGGCCTCTGCCACTGTCTGACAGCCCCAGAAGAAACGGGTTCCTGTTTCACACTGGGAAGTGGCAAAGCTGAAAGCAAAGACAACCAAGGGCAGAGCGAGCATCCAGCCTCCCAAGTGACAGCCGGGCTGCGGCACAGCAGCGCGCAGAGCCCAGACCCCCTGTCTCTCAGCCCTCTGCCTAAACCACAGGGCTATTAAGCTAATAGGCTTTAGTGTATGATTTTTCCCACAGGAGCATTTATTTCCTTGTGTGGTTAACAGCTCTGTCTTGTATTTCTCACTGCCATTGCTGTGTTGGCATTCTGCAAACCTCGTTATTTGCTGTTCTTTCCCCTTCTCTCTTGGGTTTCTGTCTGTACTGGGATTGAGGTAGACTGAGGCGTATTTCATCTTGCCTGCCGTAGTAATGATGTTTGCCATGAGAGAAGGGGTTTGATCAGGGAAAAAGAGAGGGAGGATTTAGAAGAAGAAAAGCTGTGAAAGAAACATGAAGGAAAAGCAACTCAGGCAGAGAGAAGAGATTGAAAAATGTTGATTTGACATCTGATGCTTTAGAGAAACTCTTGGCCATGTCTACTAAACAGGAGCCTTTGTGCTCCCTTTGTAGCAGCAGCAGGAGCAGCGCAGCAGCGGAGACTTGCGCTGCAGACAGTCAACAGAATCTCTCATCCTCCAAGAAAGCAATGGCTGTCTTTGCTCTGAGGGATAAAACGCCCTGCCTGGATTTTGTGGGGTTTGCAAATCCTAGAAAACTGTGTTTGGCTCCATTTTGCACATTGCTACTTCTCCTTACTCTTTGTGCTTTGCCTCTTTTTTTATTTCAAGCCAAAGAGTGTCCAAAGCCTTGGCAAAGTAGCACTGCTGGTTTATGCTTAGGGGAAGCAAGCGCAGGAGCAGAAAGCAAATCTTCTCTCTGATGGAGCCATTTCCCCTTGGGCAATACCAAGTTTGACTCCACAGAGCCATAGGGTTGTAGAAAACAGATTTGGAAGTAAGTGGAGGTGGTCATCCACCACCATGACCAACTCTGCCTAAGAACTGCTAACACTCTGCTTTATAAGCACAATAATTAATCCCCTTATGGCTCAGGGCTATTACTTCACTGCACAAAGAGCAGATCCAAAGCACAGCAAGGGGAAAGGAGCTGGCGAGGAAAGCCTCTGGCTGGACGAGGAGCAGAAGTCATGATTCAAAAGCCAACTAACTGCCCTGGACATTGCCAAAGCTCAGGAGAAGCCCTGATGATGCCTAGAACACGCGGAGATGCTTTTCTGCCCAAATTAACAAAGCTCCAATGATATTTCAGGCCTTAAATCTGCCACTGTGCCAGGATGGGATGTTACCTCTGAGGCTGAAATAATCCTGAGTGATGCATTACAGAGAGGAAGCACACAGCTGTATATACATATTGGCTTATATGCTGTGCTCTGCAGCAGGATGCCTGAGACAGGACACCTTCCTACCAGGGTTCCTGAAATTCCCCACCACAAAATTGAGAGCCACTGTAAAAGGAGGTGTGTTTGGAATTATGATTCATGTAGAGAGACACTTATGTATTTCTGTATCTCTTTAAACATCTTGAGGGCTGCCTTATTTCTGTCTGGGAACCCCTGGACAAATATATGTGCTTTTAAACACATGGGCCACAGGTTCCACATAAACTGTGCAGAGCATCCACACAGCAGACCTGCTGTTCAGGGGAAAAGTAACTACATAGCATTGGTACTTTAAGTCAAACTACACTGGAAATCCAGAAAAAATAAGGGAAATTCTTAAGATCAACCCGGACAATGATTTTTGGGTGGATGAAGTGCGCGTGCCTAGGAAAAAATGTGATGTCCCGTTGCCTTAATCTCTATGTATACAACTGTGTCTAATTAGGTAGGTAGGTAGATTGTATTAGATAGATAGATTTCATAGATAACAAATTGCACAGGCAAACAAATTAAACATATTCAGTAGGCAGATTTCGCATCCATATATCAGCTGCCTGAAGTTTCTCAAACACACGAAACACTGTCAGTCATTCCCAGGAGACAGGTCAGTGCCGAGAGCACAAGCAGAATAGCAACTGGCACACCACAAGGCTGTTTCCATACCAGAGACGTGTGCCATTGCTACCTCCCAGCCAGATGATGTCGAGATGAAGTGCTGTCCTTCAAAGGCTACATTTTCCTTTGGGACTAGGCAGCACTAACGATCAATGGCGTGGCATTTTACATTGCTCCTTTCCGCTGCTTCCTACAGCAGTTACACATTTTTTTCTTTCTATCAGTCGTAGCAGAAATTTGTGTTTGGCACATGTATTCACTCCAAACAGAAAATAGAAATAACCTTCTCTTCCTACAGGGCAGTGATTTAATATTGCCAGATGTGAGCCCAAATTCAGCCTTGCCATAAAGCCACTTGAATTCCAACACAGTGTGACTGCAGAGAGGTGTTACTGAACAGGGACTTTTTCAGCGTGCCCTTAATTAAACCCAGCATGGTGGGACACAGATTTCTGCAGTTTGCATCTGTGTTTTTTCATATGAAACCCCTGATGCTCACTCTGGGGATACAACTCCCTGTGTGTCGGCAAGAAAAAGAAATCGAGCAAGGGAATGGTTCTAACCACAAGGCAGCACTGCCACCCTGAGCTGTTCCTGGGGATATGCAGACCAGCAAGGCAGAGCAAGAAGTTTAGCTGCACAAGGCAACGGGATCATTGTGTCTCCTGGTTTAGGCGGCAGCTCCGATAGCCATAAAGAAGGCTCTCAATCTTCTACCTTCAGGAAGCCCCTTTCCTCTCTGCATCACCTTTGGGTTACACCACAGGAGCCACAGATGGCGTGGGACCTCAGGAATGACACTCCAGTCCCCACGTACTTGCAGTGATGTGGGTATACTCAATGCTCCCAGCCCAGCTGCTCACAATTCGCAGACTCTCAGACATCCACATCTGCAGACTGGATCGTTTTGGAGACACGAGCAGGGATCATGCCCCTCTACGTACACCCGCTCATTCAAAGTCATTGCAATGCCACACATCCAGCATCCGTTTGGCTGATCTTCTGTCCTCTGAAGGTACTTGTGTATGGCTGATCACTCATGTGTGGGAACTTACATGAGAGTTCAGCTCAGTATCAACAAGTGTTGGTTTTGCATCAGGTGGCTGAACTGGAGCGTAACCAGGACTATTAGAAGTCACCTTTCTCCAGTGATACCCCCTAGGCTGAATGGAGAACTGGTCTAAATTGTTTTAGATCTGAAGAGACCTGACATGACTAACTTCTGCTTTGGTCATGTGTCCACAAATGTAGTACAGCTGCTCTCCTGCTCTGTGTGAGTGCAGGTACCGAAGAGGGTGCGGAGGTGTTGGCTGAACATGGGAAACTTCAATCCTCCTTTATGCTCATGGAACAACTCAATTTCTGTACACACACGGTGCAGTTCAGCTCCCCACACCTAACCAAGGCCACCTTGCTGGTGCTATCTGTATCTGAGCTAGCGGGCTCAGTTCCTCTTCAGCCAATGGGGCTAACTTTGTCTGGTCTATGCCAGGCATTGTAACCTATAGGTGCTTATCCTCTCTCCTTCTGGGCACTGGACTGCTAGTTTAGCTGTTGACATCTTCTATAAGAAGTTTCCAAGGTGAATGAAATGTATCTCATTCCTAAAGGCCAAGTAACATGTCAGCAAGACGTCGCATCCACATCTACACTGTCTAGACAAAAGTCTGTCAGGTGTCAGCTGTAACACCAGTCCATCAATCCAGATTCCCTAGTTGTTCTGCATAGACAAAAAGTGAAGAGGAAATTTGACAGAGCTATTGCTGAACCTCCCAACTTTTCTCAAGGAGAGAAATTCTGCAGTTCCAAAACTGATGAAATGTGAAGTGTTTAAGGGAAAGAGACTTTGTTTGACACCATGACATAAAGGTCCTTACCCATACCTGGGTATTTACAAGCCGTGACTGTGTCTCAGCCTTGACTATAAGACCACCTCTCCCTCCCCACATCGTGCCATTCCTCTTCTGCCAGGGTCACCCTTCATGCATCCTTCCCTGCTCACAACCTGCTTCCTGCAACTTTCCTGTGGCTGAGATGCCACACCGCTCCCAGGAGACCTGGCCACATCCCAGGGACTATTTTGCTTCCTCACAGGGGCCGAGCCATTTCAAAGGAAGAAATATGCCCTTGCACAAGTGTGTCAGTAATGCACACAGGTTCCCTGAAGGGTGGTTCACGGAGATACTCTGCAATGTCCTGTGCTACTCTCAACACACTGGCTTTTTAACATTAGGCTGAATTCAGGAGCAAAAAGGGTGATACTCCTTACAATGCACAGGTCACTGCCATAAATCTATCCTTTTATAAGTGCCTGGTGTGATCAGCTCTTTCGCTACCTTTCAGCATGGCCATAACCAGTCCTGCAGCTTTCACTCACTGCAGGGTGTTGCAAATGGACTACTTTGGTCCAGCAGCCCAGGCACTTTTACACCACCAAAATTTGTTTTGTCACAGAGTCCATTAAGGGGAAATGGTGCCACACTGCAAAGCAACTCTTTTGTACCCTCGTAAAATCATATAAATCTACTAGTCTCACTGCCGGGAGCGACTGCGAACAGGCTGAGGGAGTTCTGCAGGAAACCAGGGCTATTAAGTGCTACCAACTGGACTTTAAAACACAGGGCGCTGCTGGTTCTTTAAACTCTGGGCTAATGACTGTAACACAAACTCCCCAGCTCCTCATCTCCCTCCTTTTCTTCGGAAAAGGTGGCCTCATATTCTATTTTTTGCTGAGAAACCTGCCCAGGCTGTCATTAACCTCTGCCTTTCTCCATCTGATGACTGGACCACACTCCTGGGTGCAATCCAGCCTCAGACAACAAAACTTTTATCCTCTGAGGAGCAGGTGACACAACTCGCTTCCACATAGTAAGAAACCAGAAAAGAAATTACAAAGCTGGCAGCTGCAGGGCTTTATCCTAATTACAGAGCTCTTTTCCCCAGCTGAGATAAGGCCTGTTAGCTTTCCTCCATCCCATCCCACGGACCAGTAACACCTGCAAGACAATTTTCAGCCACAGCATGAGGCTGAATGTGGGGAGCATGCCTCTTGCTGGGGCTCCACAGCCTCCCTCCTGCTTTGATTTTTCTCCTCCCAAACACAGAGCCAGGCTGAGATACTGCAGAGCTGAGATCTGCATGAGATGTTTCTGCTGAAGGAAAGCAACTGCGACATGGCGGCAGCAGCAGGATCATATCAAAAGCCCCGAATGCCATAGCAGCAAGTCGTACAAGAGCTGTAAAGGAATTGTTGGCAAGCAAGGACTCACCCCTGTCAAAGCCCAGCTCCTGAGCCAGCTGTGACCCTAGTTGTAGCAAGAGGAGACCAAGATCTGAACGTCGTAAGGAAGAATCAAGCCTGAGAGAAGCCAGAAGAGGAAGGCGCCGCTTGTTCGTGTCTGACAGCTGAAGATGGCCTGCTGCCCTGTAACCTCGTATCTGAAGAAGCAAAGTCATACAGTGCTGTTTCTGGTAACGCTGAAAGACATTTTATCCCTTCTGCAATGGCATTTACAAGAGACACATGTATCTTCCAGCCTGTCCTGAAAGGAAGATGAACCCCTAGGAGACACACGTCAGCCTAGCATGATACTGGGCTTCTTGTGACAGGTTTCCTGCTGAGAAAACATGAATAGTATCACTTCTGGAGATGAGAAGAAGCCCATCCGACCCCACAGGAAGCCCCTGGCTACTGCCCAGTACCAGCCAGCAGAGAGTAACCATCACCCTCGGCCCACAGCCTGCACCCACAGCAGAAGGTGCCAACGTAGGGAACACCAAGTCCGCTTTGATGAAAACCCTTGAACGCGCTGGTGAGAGATGCCACACGTGGCCTTTCCTACCCAGGGCTCTTGTGCAGGTATGTGGCCTTCGAGGGCAGGTGTTGAGGGTACAAAATGGCTCCCCGGCCTGCTGCCTGCCCAGTCGGGCTGAGCCCAGGCACGGGGCTGGGCTTCCCTCTGCAGCCTGGGGGAAGTGGGCAGATAAAACCTTCTGTAACAGAAAACCACGTTTTACCCGAACATCTGAAGGAGATCAATGTGTTAGTAACTCTTGATGGAAACCGGATACAGGGGCCATCAAAACCTGTTCAGGGATTAAACAGGACTTGAGGTGAGTGACCCCTAAACCCGCCTCAGCTGCTATGTCAAGAGGCTGGGCCTCCATGACCTCCTGTGCTCACACAGCAGGTCTGAGGTAGAGTGAAGATGGAAGCTAGCTTTCCTGAAGCCTGCTGCTGGTGAACTTTCTTTCCTGACCCATCTACCCTTCCTTGTAGATGATCTCTGATATTTCAAATCTCTGTTCCAAATCCCTTTTCAATGGCAAGGGCATCGTATTATACATTTATCTTGTTTATTCCACCTTGGCATCAGGTATTTTTGTAGCTGCCACCTCTCCACGACACAAGGTATGTTACCAACATTTCTTCTTACAAATGGGACTTTCCAGAAGCATCTCGGCACCTCTGAGACCAAAACATCCGTGATTTCACTAAGATTTAGGCACAGAGGCTCTCGGGCATCGTCAGTCCCCACAGGCACTTATCTGAATCTTCCAGCACCTAAACACCTTTGAAAATCCAGCCCAAACATCACGCTGTAGCCTCCCACTAGGATGTCTGAATCATTTCATAATCAGCAGGAAAACCCAGCAGCCTTCATGCAATTATCCAGCTGACAGCTGCTTCCACTACAGCAGTGCTAACGTTTGTATGAGTGAGTATCAAAGTGGGACAGCTTTTGTACATCAGCACAGGAATATTTGGCCAGAAGATGACTAAGCAGCCTATCAAAGCTGATGCATGTAACAACACAGATAACAGAAGATGGTTTCCAAGTACAACGCAATGTATTCATTCACCCTTTTTCCTCCTGTTTTCTTTGCTTTTTTTTTTTTCCTTTTTCTACTCAAGGAACTGCCTAGTGACTAGCTCGCATCTGAAGGCAGGCAAAGCAGCGGGGTTTTAGGACTGCCATTGCCATGAGACATCTCATGGCTGTCAGCAGCAGTGGTGTGTCACAAAGGCTTGCCCTGGCTATCTCTGTCCCCCAGAGAAGGGCTGCTGAAAAATTGCTCTCTTTGCTACTGTTGTGCCAATGTGTCCCTTCACCTATAGCCATGGAGAGCATAATTTTGTTTTCTGCAGCTCAAGATCTTTCTGCTCAGCAAGTGGGATGGTTGGCACCAGTCCTGACCATAAAACTAAGCCCCCAGTTTTTAAAACTAGGTTGAATCCAGTCCTTCCTCTAAGGCCAGCAATGGCTTGTTGAAGCATCCATGTCCCTGGTCTACAGACCAAGATGTGAAGACTGCTTGGATGTAAAATAAACAGTACCATGCACAGGACTAGGGAGGCCAGAGGCAGGAATAACTTTAGTGCTCTGTGTGCATGGTATATTACACACACACACAGAGGAAACATTTCAGTTGCTATGGGTTCCATACAGATTAATGCAGCCATGATAGCTAATACCTTAGGAGGTTGTGTCTTCAGGCTCCACTCATACATTAATAAAAAGGGGGTATTGGAAGAACCATTCCTCTCCTTGTACAAGTGCTTTGATGGAACCTAAATGAGGCCTTGCAGGAGTTAAAGAGCACTAGAACAGTAGAAACTTCAAGCGGGAATGAAGAAAACTCATTACAGATTTAACCAGCTGTGTAAAACCCCAAACCTTAGATTTAAAAGCTTTTAAAAAGCCTTGGCTGGACTCACTGAGTCATCAAAATTTAAAGACAGAATTATTCTAAAGGAGATGTTAACCAGACCTTTAACTCAATAATGGAGAAAGAAGTGGGGCAGGAGAGGATTTTAAAAAATAAAGAAGAAAAAAATCCCTTCAAAGCCACTGATAGACTTCGGCTGGTCAAGCTCCTGATAGCAGTACTTCTAAGCGGCTGTAAATCCCATGCTTAATCTGCAGCGTGGAGTATGAGGAAAATGCACAACTGGAAATTGCATGGGAAGTTGCTGCAAAAGGCTTGAGCGTGCTGGGTCACTCACACAGTCCCCGTCCAAGCAGCTCACCTTTCGAGGGTTTATAGCCACCACACCTGAAGTAGTGGTCCTGTGAGGTCTTTAATCCAATGACCAAAGGCAGCAGTGGACATTCAAGTCTGGGAATGTCTGCCTGGAACTTGTGCTTCCTGTGCTGTATCCATGGCTGTATCCAAGACTCACAGCAACCAACAGGACTGGTACTGGTTGTAACTCTGAACATTGGCTTTCATCAATTTTCCCCTGCCCTTTCATGCTCTTTAGCCTAATAAATATAAGGACTATTGCACTTCAGGGCTGGGTACATCCTTCTTGAGATTCAGAAACAGGGCTCAGAGAGAAACAGAGGTACAGACAGCCCCAATTTTAACACCTGAAAAGTCTCCATAGGAAACTCTTTTGGGCATCCTGGTTCATATTGAAAAGCTTGGGATTTAGCCCTTTCTTTTTCTGGCCATTTTAGTATGATCACATATAATTGAGCAGACGATTGCACTTTCTTTCCCCTTGGGTTTCTTAACACGCACTAAGCCCTACAGGATTTCCTCCTGCTGATGGAGGTGAAAATGGTGCAAGCCTGAGGCTCTTCTCCTGAGGAGTGCTCCTTTTATAAGCCAAACAAAGCTGGTCAGCACTCCTCCAGCTGCATCACCTTATGTCAAAAAATGTTGATTTAACAGAATCATAAAGTTTTGTAGAACTTCACTAATTTTGCTGAGAATATTTGTAGTAAAAATGTTATGTTCTAGAGTTTTGGGTTTGATAGTACAGTTTTCCCTTCCACAATAGCATCCTGTAATTAAAGTCAGGAAACAGATGTTTATAATAAAATGGAAAAGTTGAAACAGGAAAATACAGAAAATAGGAGTTCTGTGTTTGGCAGAATGATATTTTGCATCAGCTTATTGAAACTGAATTTTAACTTTTCATCTCAATTTTCTTTTAAGGCAAATTCGGAAGTCTTAGGCTAGCCCACAAGTAGCAAATCAAACTTTTGTGTCAACTTCAATCCATATTCATCCCTGCACCACTTTCATCATCCAGAGTTTATTTGATCAGGACAATGGCAGGGGAAGACCCCATTTTTGGCTTTTGCCCAAACTTCCAGTATTAACAGGCAATTCCTGTGGCTTGAGAAAGCTGCGATTCCTGCAAAGGGACTTGGAAAATACACATGGAGCTCTCTGACTCTGCTGCTATGGCCTCTTCATGTAGTTCAAGTTCTTTGGATTGCAGTTGACCCTGTTGCAAATCCCATGAAAAGCCCATGTAAGATAATATTGCTTATAAAGAGCTTGAGCATCAGAATGAATCATGATCAAGTAACAGGCCACAGGAATGGCACTAGAAGGGAGGAAGCTAACAACACAGTCTAGTTTCAGGCAGAGAAGACCTTCCTGGCTGTCTCACACACACATCAGGAAACCATTTGTTTATACATTATTATTATTTATGATAAATGGAGTGTGCTATAAACCCAAGGCCGGAAGAAGCTGTGCAGCTGGAATAAGATGCTCCTCAGATGGCTGCTCTGGGGAGACTGAAATGTTTTTGCAGAGCTAATTGCCTCATAAATTGGTTTTATTCTCCTGGCTGAGGCTAATGTCTTCTTTTAAAGTTAATAAAAAGAACTCAATTTGCTGATTGTTCTGGACTGGTACTAGCAAAAAGAGCTGCTCAGGGACTCTGGAGGGGCCCAGACAATTCCTCAAAGCCATTGCAGCTTGGATGCTAAGTAGTGACAAGCAAGGTGTTCCCTGCCTGCTATTTAATCTGCTTTCCAGCAATGCTGTCACATTGGGTGCCTTGGGTATCCCCATAAATGTCTAAGGGGGAGAGATTACAACTGACAGCCTCCCGTCGCAGACCCCAGGATGTGGGGATTGAGAGAACAGAGCACATGTTTTTGCCAAAAGAGCATGTTATCAGCAGGCATGATATAAGCTAGTGTCACAACAGCACTCAAACCCCAGCCTAGCCTCACTTGGCTTGGTGCAGCACAACAGTTAAACGTGCATCCCTCTGGAGATCAAAGCCTGAGCGACTCTGCAAAGGTTTGTCAAACGGGACCTGTAGAGTTACGTATAAAACTGATGCTCATTGACAAAACCCCATGCGCAGGCAGGTATTCTGTCCTGTCCCACCAGCCCCAGCTTTCACCCACAGCCAGAGCCTGGGAGCAAGTGGAAGAGCACCAGCGTGCACTTTTTGTGCCCTGGTCAGGTAAGATATGAGCTATTGCCAGCTGCTGATCCTTACCCCAACCTCCAGAGTGAAGTGTGAGCCCCTCACAGCTCAAACTCCCTCCTTTCTAACCAAGAAGAAAATAAACTCCTTACCCAACACATACAGGAATGAAACTCCCAGTGAAATGACATGATCCAGATTTAAAAATGCGAACCTCCTTTTGACTTGTTTTCAGTATTTCTTCTTTTCTGGTGAATAAACTTGTCGTTACGGGGGGGGGGGGGGGAAGTGCCAGAACCCTCTGTCACACTGGTGCTCTGAGCAATAGCACAAACTGGTTCAAGGTGAGGTCTTCTTCTGAGGGGACACCAGGTCTATCACCAGCACTGCCATGGATTCACAAAGATTTCACCCAAATGCCAGTGTAGATAGTAAGAAACAGTGGTTAACTGCTAAGCTAAGGTTAAGTGGTTAAGACAGTACATTAACAGCAGGTTACACTGGTTCAGTGGCAGGACAGGAGAGCTTTCCACAGGCATCTGTCAGACTCCCAGCACTGCAAACTCTCAGTGCCTTTGCCCAAGGATGCCACGCACAGAATCATTTGTATGACACTAAATTTGCCAGTGACCTCTTAGCAGAATATCCATGGGGCCAGCAAGACTTGGAGGCAAAGGCAAGAGCAGCAAACCTATCATTTCCTCTGGCTGGAGCGGTGGCTGGATGCTCCGCGCAATCATTGCAGCACGCTTACACCAGCTGCAGCCACCGTGCCTACAGGAGCTCTTTGATAATCTGAGATACTCAGGAAGGTGTCACACCTACAGCTTCTTACACGGACACAAATTTCTCTAGAGTTAATCAGGGGTTGACTTCAGGAAGAAAACCTTAGCAGATATCCGAGGAGACTGCTTAGAACTTGGGTCCCTTGGCCCCTCTGGGGATCAAGTCCTCTCCTAGTGCTGAGCACAGGGAATTCAGCTCTGATGCTGAGCTTAATTAAATAGAAATATGAAGTAAGAAAAAAAGGCTAATTAGATAGAAATGCAAAGTTACAGGATATGAATGCTGATTAACCTAATAATAGACAATAATGCTGTTAAGGGGAGTTAAATGGTTTGTTTAATGGATGGAATGATCTATAGTATATAACATATAAAGTACTTAACAGTAAACATTTAATTACCAACTTCAGTTGCATTTTTCTTTGCTGTGCGGAGGAAAAGTGTTTCATAAAAGAGTTACTGGAAGGGAGTAATTTATGCTCCTGCAAAAACATCTGTATTGTATGGGAAAGAGCAACAATGCTTCGTAGACACAGCAGAAAGCCTGAGACACAGTGAGCAATGCTGGGAACTGCCAAATAGGGGAGGGAAAAGCAAAATAAAATACCTGACCTCCTGATCTGGTACATCACTACCTCTGTGGGGCAGGATGTCCAGCCTTCCCTGATGTGCCTGCCCCTGGGAAAGAGGGCTTGGGAGGCAGAAGATGAGCATGAGGCTTCACAAGACAGCTCCGGGAGCAACTTGCTGAGGACTTAGGAAGGTGGCCGCTTGTCACAGAGGAGCAAAGCCAGCCTCTGGTGTGGGTTATGGGGAAAGCTCTTAGAGGGCTGAAAGCATCTCTGGCTAATGGGATCCTTCTTGTGATCAGCAAGAGCAAAACCATGGCCAAGCCACTAAAATACCGTGCCTGGTCCCGGCACAGATGCTCTCAGTATGAGCTTTCCTCAGATTTCCTTAGAGGAGCCAGAAGTCTGGCACACGGAAGGTGTTCATCAGACATCTGCGATGTTTTGTACTGAGGTAAGGCACTCACAGGTTTCACGAGTGCCTCCGTGTGGCTGGCTTGCTGCACACCTAACCACAGCACCACCTTCAACAGCAAATACAGCGCATTCTGCAAAATCAATAGTCAGGTTCCTCCGGGAAGCCTCTAGTAGAGCTGTACAGTGGCAGTCCTGGACATTAGAGAGGGAAAGTCACTCCAGGAGGCTCTCACAGGTCTCTGAATTGGAGATAGGAGAAATTACAGCACAGGGGTTTCCGAGCACATTTGACTTCTGCTGTAATAGCCAACATTGTGGCAGTCACAGAAGGTGCCCTACAGTGGAAGATGATCCCCTTTAGGACATAGGACAACAGGCTTGGACTGCTCCTCTTACTGGCACAGCAGCAACCCCAGTCCCATCACATTCACTTCACACCTTGGGCTGTGTCGTGCTGACCAAACAATGTGAATGTGTGCAATTTAATTTTAATACCTCGCACTCCTGCTAGAGCTCTTCTTTCTCCTACCTTATTGCAAAGCAGCTGAGATGGAAGCTATGACCTGCACTTGGTAGAGCTCAGCCCCCTGCCTGGCAAGGTCACCTGTAGAGTAGATCATTTCATCCTACTTAGATTTCAAAAAACAGCCTTGTTTGTATGTCCTCTTTACTGCACAGCTGTCAGCCCCCCGTGCCTGATGCAGCATAGGTGGTACCTGAATTTCTATATATTAATTCATGAGAAAGTGCTGAGACAAGCAGAGTACATGTGAAGAAGTCACTCAGCCTCAGCAATAGGGAGCACTCCCAAATGCAGGCGAGACATGGGATAATGCCGCTGCTAGGAAATGAAAAGCTGGTATTAGATTGGGCTGCTGCCAAAGAGTTGGATACCTGGCTCCGATAACTAGCAAGTCCCCTTACAGATCTATCCACCCAGCGTCTCAAAAAATGATCTCACCAAATACCTATCAGCCGTGCATTAAAACAGCTTGCAAATTCTGCCCATTGCTCCTGGCAGATGGCTGCGCCTTGCCCAGTGAGAAGTGATGCCTACTCCATTACCTGCACCACGGGGCCAAGGAGAGCAGGCTGGCCATTAACTGCCTGTGATGAGCTAATTAATCACGGGCACTTGCTGAATTCCTGTTCCTGCACCATTATTAATGGCTCTGTGGATTGGGCCATGCAGCAGACGGGCAGCAGAGGCTCCTCCACCTGCTGAAGCAGCAATCCTGCTCTGCAAAAGGCACCAGCTTCAGCCATCCAGCAAACAGGAGAAATTACTGAGAGCAGCCCCAAACTCCCATCTTCTCCTCTTCAGGGTTGCAGAGTGACTCCCAGCTCCACTCTGGGGCTCAAACTCCCTGCCACAGGGTCTTCCCAGGTGGCATGGGCTGCCACTGAAGGACAGCCCTAGCACCAACTACTTCTTCCATGGGGGGATGCTGTGGAGCGACTGACACCAGTCAATACCAGTGCTCTGCAGCATGTAATGCCCTTGCTTCCACTTTGCCCACTCCCAGGCACCCCGACCTCACCTGGTGCCACGTGTGCCTCCTCCATCTGTAGAGGCTTCCTTCTCCAGCTGTGTTCCCGGAGCAAAGCCCGGCTCTTCCCACAGCATGGTGAGGGTTCTCAGGGCTGGACCCAGGGGCCTGCGAGCCTGTTCCTGCTCCAAACACGCTGCCGTGGCCGCAGCCTGCACCTGGCCAGTGAGCCCAAGTGTCACTTGTTTGGAGCAAGAAGACATCACTGGGAATGAATTATTCAGCTGAGCAAAGGCGGCAGACAATGAATTATGCACACTGCTCCCCCTCGGCTGCCTTCTCCCCTCCCGCTTTTATCTTTCTGGGTGATGGGAATGAAACTGCGTGAGCGAGGGCAAACAGAAGGCATGCACAGAGCCCCCACACCTCAGGGTTTCGCTCCTGCCCTGCAAGCTTCCAGCCCCGGCAGAGCTGGCCCCGCTCCGCCTGGCAGGAGCCATCATGCCGAGCCGTGGCTGAGCCCCAGCCACCAAGTGCAGCAATAGTTTCAGGGGCACAGCCTGCCTCTCCCCCTTCCTCTGCTGCAAGATTTGATTCAGGTCCATCCCAGCGCCACAGAGATAAGAGGCTAAAAAGGCACTAAACCCTCCGGGCCATCTGGAAATGAAGGAACCGTGCAAGCACAGTCTGGCCAGCTCCCCGCACTGGCTCCGAGGCTTGCACACCCGCATACTAAAGTGGAGAACTCTGGCAGTCCATTCATCAAAGTGTTAATTGGCACCGATTTGCATCAGATCATCTTCCAACCTTTGGCCAGCACTTGCTATTTACACGCCGTGTCCAGCGTGCGGCTGTGCCGAGCCTGTCTGGAATGAGGCACCCCGAGGGAGTGGCACCTTGGGGTTAGTAGCTATTAAAATCACAGGTCTCAAATCCTTCCATGCATTGCATTCATTTGGTGTCAGGTCCTCATAACAGACTGGAATAGAGATGGCTGCTAGAAGAGTTTATTCTGCTGTTGTACTTGGTCAGGGAAGGACCAGCATCATCCTCTCCATCCCATGTGTTTGTAAGAACTCCCAGTGTTAATGGTGCCTGGACAAAGCAAGCCTCTGAAGCTACTCACCTCTTTGAGGACAAAGAAGTCTTGAATTGTTTCAGCTTCTTAATGTAAAGGCAAGAAAAAATGAGAGAGAGAGAAACTGATGCAGGACTTAAGATGACACAAATTATATTTCTGAACATTGCCAAGAAACAAAATGGGACAAATCCATCTAGTACTTGTCACTGGAACTGGGTGTCACCCCTCTGAATACAACAGAAATTGTTCAGCTTTGTTAAAACAAAAATTAAAATAATTTAAAAAACACTCAAACCCCAAACATTTCTCAGGTCATTGTGGTTAAACTCAGAGACTGAATTAACAGAAGGAAAAAAGATCGCAAACACATTGCCAAAGTCGTTGCCATTTGATTCAGTTAAAGTGAAGCAATAAGCCCAGGACTGCATCTGGCAAGTTTCAAGTAGGGACCATTTACATGAAATGCAGACTAGGAACAGGATTAGCAGAATACGCTGTAAAAACAGGTGAAGGAATTATAGCCATAAGACATATCAAAGTACAAGTTCATACAGACCAGTCTTCACAGCTGTAGCTTCTCCGTTTAGTTTCGTAAACAAAATTTCTGCAATGGCTTTCTAATTCTCAGCCCCTGTGTGTCAGCTACAGACCCCAAGCCTTGCAAGGGCTGGTGACACAATCCAGCCCTGGGCAGCACACAGGACCCCTTTCCATCGGGAATTTGCTACTCGGAAATGTCTAAACCAGAGCACGCAAGCAAAGAGGTGTCTGCATCAGTGCCAGGTGTGATGGCACCTGCGTGGCAAGGAATGGCTTCCCTTTGGCAGCCCGGAGAAGAAAAGCTGTTTTCCCCAATACCAGCATTATCAAGCTGCACTGCGTAGGATTTGCCGATGGACACGTTTGTGCATCTTCTAGCTTTGCAGTTTAGGCTGGTGGGAAGTGCCCTACCCTACCGTCATCATCAAAGAGCATGGGAGAGGCTGGTAAACAGGAGGAGCTGGAGAGTGGGACCAGATGCTGGAAGACACAGAGGCTACGGTACTAGAAGCACCCAGGCCTTGTCTGTGGAAGATCGGTACCTCCTTCCAGAAAGGGCTGAGACACCTCTGCATCCTCCAGCGAAGGATATTCGCTGTTTTGGGGTATGGACTACACAGCATCCAAAACATCTACAAGAGTGGCAGAGAGCATTCAGTCTGCCTGGCACAGCACAGGAAAGAGGAAACTCTTGAACTCAGTGTCCTTTGCAAGAGAGAGAGACCTGTTATTGTATTGACTACGCACATCTCGACCACTCACATTTTGTTCTCAGCCCTAAATAAGGAGGGTTTGGACCTCCCTGGAACCAAGAGGTGGGGCAGTCAGGGCATCAACCCAAGATGAAGAAGACAATGTATCACCCCTTCATCCTCCCCCAGCATCTCTTTAGCCTTGGGCCTTTTTCCTTCAAGAGGCTATTGCAAAACTTAACTGAGCTGACATCCCAACTCCAGGCAGAATATGGAGCCCTCACACCTGCTCCAGGTCATAAAAGAGACACCCTTTTGACTTGGGGGTGTTTGCCTTGGCCACAGTCTTTGGATAGTGGGACAGGAAAGGGATCCGCAACTGTGAGCAAAGCTTCAAGGATCGTGGCAAACAGATCACAAAGCAGGAGTACCTGAGCAGCTGGAATGAAGCCTGCACAATCCCTTTTACTGCATCACCTTCACAGCCAAGAAACGCAAAGGTGGTGAAGCAGAGAGTTGAGGAATCCCCATGGAAAGTAGCACAGAGTATGCAGGGGTCTCGCCTGGAACAACACATTCATCTTTACCCTGGGACATTTCCCTAATTCTGTCTAATAAAGATGTATTACTGACATTGCTAAGATAGAAAAAGGGAGAAAAAGCAATGCCTTATTTCTTTCTTATCAGTTGGGGAAATGATAATTCCCACTGCGCAATGGGATTAGGCTCAAATTGGAGTAGCGTTATAAATCTATAGTCATAAATCTGTGACCAAACTGAGACCGATAGAGCAAGAATGTCTTTCTAAGCCAGGCTATGAAACCAGTCAATGGCATGGGATGAGAGATGCTTTTATTGTTCGCCCAGTAAAACAATCAAGTGGAAAATTATTAGATGGGAAAATAGTAGCTTTGCTGGGCAGATACCAGGTATCCCCGAAATGTGTCCAGTGACCTGTCAGTGGAGCAGAACTGGGCAATAGGTTTCTTTGGGTTCTCTTCAGTGGATAATGTATTGACCAAAAAATACAGTTTAGGGTTAATTGAAACCAGTCATCAGATTAAGAAAAAAAAGCAAAGGCAAAAATACTTTAACATTAAAACATTTTCTTTCAGCATTTTCAAAACAGAAGGTTTCACATTTTTGCTTCAAAGCAACTTACTGTAGCCCAAGTCATAATGTTTTTAAAAAAGTGAAAAAGCAAACCTACAAATGAATGCTTCGGTTTGGTTGAAAGGAATTTTTTTTTTTTTTTAATGTTTCAATTTTTCCCTTGTTCATTCCACTGAGAAAATGGAAAAGAAAAAAAAAAAAAGTCTCGGGTCACCCCCCCTTACAACTGCAGGTGACCCTTACAACTTTTTTCCCCAAATTTTTCAGTTCAGCCCGCAAACTGAAAAACCACTGTGGGCACAGCCTACTTGGGAGTTTACTGTCCCTCTTTCTATTTGAATCAATCCTAAGCCAAAGAAAACGGGAAGTTCATTTCACCAGGTAATACCTACCAGAATCGAGATATTTAGCAGATGTAAAAATACTGAAAATGGGAGAAGTTGCGGCTGTTTACAGTGGGCTGAACATGACCCAGGAGATAAGAGATCTCCTGGCTCCAGAAAACACTGCCATCTGCAAGCTTCCTGCTCTGTCATCCTACCCTCATATAAGGCAATTTATAAACTGTGGGTCCTATCTTGCATTTTCAGAATCTGAGATGTGCTGACACCACTTATTTGCAAGCAATGCAAGATGCAGGTAACCCACCCTACCTGCTCTAAAGCAAGGGGGCTTTGGGGGTTGGGATTTTGGGGTTGGGGGAAAGAAAAAGGAGAGGGGTGCAACATCCTTCCCACTAGCAATATTTCACCATCACCCGTGTGACCTGAAAACAATATCCCTTTTTTTTGCAGAGTGTTACCACTTCTGCAGGGACAATACAGTACTGGATAGTTGCTTTGCAAGCTCAGTAAAATGAAAAGGCCTTATGAGGATCTTTGCTGGAACAGTCATCTGGTTCAAACACAGCAGAAGACAACAACAGCAGCAAAAAAATCCCACAATAAATTAGCTATCAGCACAGCCTTCTAAATGCTCTAGAACAATTACTTGCAAGACAAAAAAAAAAAAAAAAGTCACAGCTCTGGTGCTTAGAATCTTGTCTTTTAAAAAAAAAAAACAACAAACAATAATCCACAGGTTTTGCATAAAAATAAACATTTTAAGCTGACAGCGTTATGTTAATTGGATCAACCCGCTTTTTAATATATGTATTTATATGTATATTTTTTCTATGAATATTCTTTAAATGGGAGTCACAAATGCATAAAAATATTTTTGAAGAAAAATATGTAATAGCAAAGACAACCCCAATGGAAAAAAGAAAAAAAATTATCAGACAGGGCAGTATTCTAAAGCAATGGCTCACCATACTGTAACTTGTAGAGTCCAGTCCTTCTGTATTGTGAGCAGTTACTCCTAAATAATATTGGGTTTTGTAAAATGTAAATTTCTGCACATTTATTTAAAAAAAAATAACAAACAAACAAAAAAACCCAGAAAAGTAAGAGAAGGGATTTGGGCATGTAGGACAGATTTTGATGCCTGTTACATTGCTGTAAATAACTAGCACAGATCACCTCCCAGGCTGAAGGCAGGAGGAACTCCAGCAGAGCTTGCATATATAAGAATATATTTTCTAATCAAAATCTGATCTGTCCCTCTGAATTAAAACAAACAAAATTAAAAAAAATCCATTTTGCCCTACAATGTTTCTTCTGTTGTCCTACAAATAATCAAAGCAGATTGGAAAAGGTGAGATATTCAGTAGTCTGTGTCAGCATTCTGTGTATCTTTGACAAAAGCCAGCTCTTAACAGTGAGGAAGATTATTTCAGAGAGTGATCCTGTCCCTTTACAGCAGGAGGTAACCTCACTGTTAAAATCCCTTCAAGGCAAAAAAGATCAGGGGGCGGGGGGAGGCAGCGAGGTGCAGGGGGAAAGCCATAAAAAAATGATAATAGCTCGACCTGCTTGCCAGCTGCGTCAGTATTCAAGTAAAGTTTAAAGTACCTTTGTGGGACTTCAGGGTCTTGGAGGGTCAGACCGGCTTATTTTAACAAGTGTAATATGCACTTTGAAACAGCCTTGTCATCTGCTTGTTTAAACTAAAAAACAAAACTCAAAAAACAAACAGGAGCAAAGGAAAGGTGTAGGAAAGGTCTCAGTATCAGTATTAGACTGCAGCGTCTTCTTGACACTGACACTTTGATATTCTTGCCTTCCTTTCTAATGCATTAAAATATCATGAAGTCCTGCAGCCATTTTAAATGAGTATTTCAAGAGTCCAGTTTTCGTAGAGGTTAACTTGATCACCAGCACAACACTGGAGAAAGCTGATCTACCAATATTTCACTTACAGAACTCTTCAAAGGAAAATAAGAAATACAATTCCACAAATAACAGAGCCAACTAAAACCACAGGAAGCAAATTGTTTTTTTCCTCAGTGTTTTTTCATAGACATTCTTTGAGAACAAAAACTTTCTTCCCTTATCTCTTTTTTTAAAAGCAAATTTTCTAACCAGCCACATTTTAGAGCTATCTTCCATCTACATGAATCTAAGTTTTTCTGAAACTGCTTATAGGGTTTTCGGGGCAGAGGATTCCCTCTCCTAAATTTCAGACCCATCTAAATGGCATCTGCTTGTTTTTTCTTGTTTCTCCTCTTGTATCTGTCCACTCCCCTTAGTATGTCACAGGCCAATACTACTGCAAGAATTCAGGTGCCTGCATTTGAAAGAACTTTGGACTGAGCACAGCTTCATACATTTTGTCTTCTCCGTGCCCTTTCCATGTAGTTTGTTCTATCTTTACATGTACAATATCACAGTTTTTGTAACATTGTTTTAAAGGAAGAAAATAAAATACACACAAACACACACACACATACATTGTATTGGTGAACACTATACACTAAATATTTTTTTCGACAGCATAACAGAAAGGTTGGCCTACTGTAGGTTGAACATATAAGGAAGGCTGAATTTTTATGGCTGCCATGCAAGCCACCTTCAAAACAAAACAGATGAACCCACCCAAGAGCAAATGCAGCTTTCTACTCTCAAGTCATTAGGCAAATACTGCCTTTCCAGGGATCAGACTGACATTTTGCCAATTCAGTCAATGCAGTATTTAGAGAACCACACTGAGTTGCTTCTGCATCAGCCCTCCGATTCCAAATGCTGTTAAAACCAAAGGCGGAAGAGGGTATTTGACTTGCCTTATTATTATTAATAAGTATATATTTTGATAACACTTTGAATTTCAATTTACTTCCGAAACTTTGCACTTTGAGAACACACTGTTTAAGTTGACTTTTTTTTTCAGGCTTCTGTTCCTTTAAAATTCTCTTTTCTTTTCATTCCGCTAATCTTTTTCAATTATTTACCAGAAAACTTGCTTTCTTCCAGCAGAAACACAGCTGGTGGGCTTGGGCTTTCACTGCAGCCACTCTGTGACATTCTCTGGGAAAACCCCTCGGCATGGGTCAAGTTCCTTATGCTGAATCCAGTCAGACTCCTTCACACCCATCAGCCATCCTTCGTCCTGGAGGAGAAGACAGAGATCGGATGCTGAGAGATAGATGTGAGCGGGGATTTTTCTTTCAGAGTGCAGGCCAAGGAGGTGTCAAGGCACTATCAAAGCCATGCTCATATTTGGCTTGGAGACAACCCAGGAAGAGGATGGAGGAGAAGGAAAAAATGCTTTCATTCCCTTTTAAACAGGGAGAAGGCTACATCCCGCTAGAGTCCGTACCAAAACTCCTGTCTGACCCAGAGTGTCCAGAGACAGTGAAATTGTAAGCAATTAGCAAGTGTAATAGAAAAATATCATAATTTACACCCACCAAAGCAGGAAAAATTCTGCCAAAGAAAGTCTCTCGAGCTGCAGGATGGGCATCACCTATCTCACCTTTCACAATGTAAACACGAGGGGTCTAGCATTCTCTATAGCCATAAAAGAGACGGGCACCTCCACAGTGCGATTCATCCCATTTATCTTGGGCACAGGTCTTTGGAAAGGATGAATCATTCCCTAGAGGTGCTTGTACCCTGTTCTAGTCAGGGCACCTAGATGATTAGCATTTTAGAGAGGTGGTACAGGCAAAATAATTTCTGTTTGCTATGGCGAAATTCGGGTCTTTGAGAACTGGAAGCCAAGATGCTCAAGCCACCTTCCCAAAATCCAGTAGTCTGTTGGGCTTGATGCAAGGTGAGGTTGGCAAAACTCCCAAACTTGTGCTACACATGATGTAAGGCTCAAGGTCTCTCACAAGAGTCCTCCCTAGCCACCAAATTTATACATCTATAAACAGGAATGAATTTTCACTGAGGCAAATGGAGTCCTGCTTGGCAGAACCTGCTCAGGAGGAGAACCAGACTTCCCACCTCCTGTCTGCAGGGTATCTAGCATGGAGTTTTCTGCTCCATCTGAAACACACGGGAGAGACAAGATATTCAGGGTGGGAAAGTTGCACTGCTTGCAGCTCAGGTGTGCAAACACCCTATTCTCTGCATGCCTTGGAGCTGCCGCCGTGGGAGCACCCCTTCAGCATGCAAAGACACCCACTCACGTGAGTCATTTGCAGTGGGGTAGCCTATGGGTTAAGGCTGCAGCACGAGGCAAGAGAGCTGCACGGGGGACTGCTGCCTCCAAACTCAACAGCCTGCTCTGCATCCACTCCTCCGGGCAAAGCACGCACCAGGATCACTTGGAGATCTGTTATCACCTTCAACAACATAACCTGCCAGGGCAGAAGTGCTCAGGCAACCAGATGCTCTAAGCTGTGGGGAAATGGGGCGTGTGTCCGTACGGTTCACGCAGCTGTTCTGACACTTCTGCTTTCCTGGAATTGGCAGGAGTTACCTGGGTATTTACCCAAGGCCGAGTAACGCCTCCCTCGAAATATGTTCCTTAAAAACAAACCTGCACAGTGCAGGAGGGATGCAGCTCTCACCAGGAGCGATCCCTGGTGCACGTATCGCTTTCCGCTGCCGTTTTGCAGCATCTACCCTCCTGTCCTGTTTTCTGCACGTTTGGTGTGGCAGGAGCTCAGACCACCCATTGTATCAGAGTTCCTTGCTCCTTGCAGGCTGTACCGAGTGCCTGCAGGCTCAGTTAGCCCTTGCTGCCGCCTTCGATTTGAGCATTCAGGGGACGTCATGGGAATGGCATGAGACGGGAGCCCATCTGCAGCAGCCAGCTGCAGGGGCTGCGGAAGGACTGACATGCCATAAATCAGGAAGACAAACGACTAGGCAGAAGACGCTGGGCCCAAGCGTCTGGAAGGCAGCTTCCAGCTCACAACGCGGCAAGCATAAAAGCTCATCCGTTTGCACATAGCGTCTGTGCCATACAGCATGCATCGCTCCCACCGCATCCTGCTACGGAGGGTGGGTCTCCTCAGCCATAAGGATTAGACATGAGAACACAGATTGACCCTTGCCGATTTTGAACCACATCACTTGAAGTACCAGCTTAGAAGTGTTGCTGCCCTCAACCCTTTCTTCCATCAAGAGAAATGAAGCCAGGTCTGATTGACGTACCCACAAACTGACACCTAAGCTGCAAGATGGGGACATGGGTCATAGTCTACTGTCCTAAGCTTCCTCCACTCACGTGCACAGTTCATCCACATGTTAACAGCCAACATTTTCTGGATGGGTATGGTAGAGGTTAGGAAAATGAGCTATAGCACAGGATACGCTGTAGGAGGCTTCGGTGCAGCTACAGCATCATGTTAGCAACACTCAGAGTTCACCCTCTGCAGCTTGGAAAGTCTCAGGTTCATGGCTGTTGCACCCACATCCAGCTAGAGTGCAAACACAGGGCATTGAAAAACTCTGCTCCACAAATGCCATCTCCTACCACAGAAACTAGGGGAGCTGCCACTCGTTTCCCATCCAGAAAGTTTTCAGAGAAAGAAATGCTCACAAATGCTTGTGCAGGACAGTCCCATTCAGTGAAAACCCTTATCTCCAGAAGGAATCACTGCCTCTTCCCCATACAACTCTTCCCCCAAGAACACCTAGCTCTGCAGGAACTGCTGGCACATTATAGCTCCTATTTCACAAGCAGCAGCAAGGTCTGCCTCTATAATTCACAAAGCCAACAGCTGAGCCACAAAGAGGATCCATATCTTCTGTGGCCAGTGAACTACGTGACCCTCCCTTTACCCCTTGTGAATCCAGATCTTGTCTGGGCTTGGCCAAACCCAAATAGCTGGTGACTACCGAATAAATTTGGAGATTTCCCTACCTTTTCCAAACAAAAACCTGGAGCTGTGAGCATGGATTTTATAAAACCCCCACCTCCCTCAGCCAAAGTAGTAAAGCTGCTGCAGATTTTATCAGCTGGAAGCCCTCAAACACAGCAAGTAAGGAGGATTTACTCAAGGCTCCTAGAAATAGCTCAGATTAAAGAAAAACACGGCCAATTAAATTCAGGTTGGAGATGGACAGTAAGATGGTTCTCTGGAGCTGAGCAGCCTGCTCCAGCCTTTGGTTCTGCTGCCATCTCCTGACCAAACACTGCCTTTTGGAAATAGCCATTGCTATGCTGAAGTGCGAGACATCACTCACGGCAAGCTGCCTTCCCAGAGCTCCAACGTTTCTCCAAAGGGGAGAAAACATCATCACAAGCTGTGGGTCACTCCTGCCAATGCCCCAGTCTGCACTGCAGTGGTCACAGGGAACGTGAATCAAGTTTAGGAGCAATGAGGAGGCAAAGTATGGGCTCTGTTGGGCTCCCTGATCAAGGAAGCCATTGTAATGGCTCAAAGGTCCTGACAGGGACAGGAAGCCATGGATGTTTCACATGCTTTCCGCAGGATAATGTCTCCACTTTCCAGTCACAAGCAGAGTCCTCCCCTCTGTGGCAGGAAGCCAAGCTCAAGCTCAAGGACAACCAGCTCTCCCGCCAGCTCCTGGGCACAAACTGATGGCTCTGCATCCAGCCAGCCGACTGTTAGCGGAGGAAGAAGCAGCTCTGGAAATCCCCTTACTCCTCCCGGCCCAGGCTCAAACCCTGTCTTCCCCACTCACCCGCTCCTCAGGGTTCTCAAATGGAATCACAAGCACCACATCCCCGGCCTTCAGCTGCAGCTCGTCGCTGTCGGTGGCCCTGTAATCATGCATGGCCTGGACCTGCGGGGAGAGGACAGGAGAGCTTGGGTGAGGCCACCCTTCTCTCACCCAGCTCTGCAATGCACGACAAGGCTTTCCACTTCCTTGGTGCACTGCGCGGTTCAGGTTGGAAGGCAACTTTGGAGACCATCTGACCCAACTTGCTGCTCGAGGCAGGGCAAGCTTGGATCACAAATGCCACGTCTATGGGAATAACCACCTCCCTTAATCGAAGGGCTACATGCTTGTCCATACAGCCTGGCAAGCGGCTCGCCTGTGCCACAGGGGCATCCTGGCGAGTCTCATTTAACTTGTTATGCATCAGCACCTCCCCATCCTTCCTTAGGAGGGTTGAATTCCCACGGTATGGGCCTAAAAACATCACAGGGTAGAAAGCCTGTATTCACTCGAATGGTGCCCTGTATTCTCTTTGCAGCTGGACTGCAAGAGAATTAGAGATTATAGCCTCCCATTTCTGTCAGAGAGCAGGGAGAGGAAACGTAGGGAAGAGTATCAGTTTGGATCTTTGAGGGATTGTATCCTGCCATGTTTTGTCTTTGGTGTTCAGTCTAATTCCTATCAACATCTGCGTTACAGCTTTTCTACTTCAAATAGCAGCTCTCCATTGAGCACTACAGTCTATAATGCTGCCTGTAACCGGTCTAAATGTGATGAGCCTCCTATTGTTCTTCAGGGTTTTGTCATTCTTCTGCTTGTGGTAGAACACTGGGGGAGGGGGGCGGGGATGTAACTAAACATCCAGATGTATGGATGTAACTAAAGCAGAAGACAAGCATTCCTATAGCAGGAGACTGTCATTTCTCACTTTCAGGGCATGATGCATCTGTGCTGTCTTGCTACCATATTCCTTTATGTACATTAAATTTGTGGCCTATCCTCACCCAGAATCACTTCCTTCCTCCACACCTTCGAAACAAGCTGCGAGTGATCTTTAGCATATTCAGAATACCCACCAGACTTCCCTGTCTAATCCTATACTCATATCCCTGTTCATCTTGGCTTTTCAATTTCCCTAAACACAAAGTCCCCTGTCCCTACTGGTGTTTCCAACTCTTCTTCATTTGCCACTTGCATCACAGCTTAACCTTTCCAGTTTGGAGCACAACTTCTTATCTACTATCCAGTGTCTGTGATTGACACTACCACACCACCAGAGATAGAAATAACTGCAGCAGAGAGAAGGAGAGGGTTTGCTATACAGCACAGCCAGATGTTTAGACACTGATGCTCTTATACAGTCCTTTGAAGCATCTGGAACTGCATGAAGCTGGGCTGCTGGAGAGGAAGGTGTATCTCCCCTTCAACTTCCTTCCTCCCTTTCAACATGGCATTGCCCACGGCCATGCTGAGCAAAAGCAGTTAATTCATTACAGTAAAAATCACTGGGAACTCAGTATCCCACCATCATGCATTCACCTTGAACAGAAATCCTGGGGGCATGTCAGCCCTTTCAGACGAAGCACCTCCTTCCACAGTGCCGTTGACGGTAGCAGGGAAAGTTTCTACAATGACAGCAGGCAGAGAGCTCTGGTAGGCAGGAGCAGCCAGGAAA
Organism: Aviceda cuculoides; assembly: GCA_035590195.1. Lineage (NCBI taxonomy): Eukaryota > Metazoa > Chordata > Aves > Accipitriformes > Accipitridae > Aviceda > Aviceda cuculoides. The sequence continues at coordinate 37,515,997 of JAVJGG010000001.1, read as the reverse complement.
GGAAAAAAAGCCACTGAGAAAAGAGAATCCAAAATTGCAGCTCCAAGTCCACCCTGGAGGATCCACATCCCAACCCTACCCATGACTTCAGCAGGTTTTCCCAGCACACCAGTCAGTGACAAAAACACCCCAAAGGACAGCAGAAGCAGCAGTGAGAAGGCAGGAGAGGGGACCACTGTCTTCCTTTGCTTAAGGTTGCAGAAGGGCAGAGAGGATTTAGTTTTTCCGGGACCACAATGCCTGGCATTTCCCACTTACTGTGGTCACAACACAGTTCTTGTAGGGCCCTCATGGAACAGACAACTCAAACATGACAGCCTATAGGAAGCAAGCGGCCATGAGATGGGACCTACTTCAGTCCCCTAAAAATGTGGCAGTGTCAGGAAAAAAAGAGGAACCCTGGGTATTCAGGGGACACAGGCAGAGCCCAGAGGACAGGGTAGGTAAAGTGAATGGTGAGCAAGGAGGAATCCAGCAGACAGTGCAAGCTTAGCACGGTATGGGCTGTGGGCTGGCTTCACAGCACAGATGAAGGGACAATTCTTTTTGTGGATCTTCCAGCAGAGCTTCTACCTAAGCATTAGACAGACAAAATGCAATGGCTAAGTCTGTCTTCTGAATAAGAGCATTGTAACTGCTGGAGCAGCAGTGATGTGTTTTCCCAAGAGGCCACACCACTTTTTTCCCAGCGCAGCCTCCCACATATGCTGTATGACAGAGGGATGTGATGGAGAAAAGGGACTGCTGTCCCTCGAGGTGCTTACCGATCCTGAATCGGCTGCAGTTTTAGATGCTTCAGCTCCAGCTGCTGCTTCTGATCCAGCTGCTGCAGCTCCTGCATGGGCTGCTTCTGCAGGCTGCAATACAAAATTCATCCAGGTGGAGAGTTATGCTCATTATAGCTACGTGTGTGTGCAGAAAAGTACAGCTCAGTCTGTCCGAATGCTCTGTGCTGTTGACTGCTGCCATCTGCTGACAAATAGGTGAGAAACCTCAGGGTATCGCTAGGTTTCTGTCTCCCTCTTTGCAACCCGGTGAAAGCACAGTAAAGCCTGCATTCCCTCAAGCCAGCCACGCAGCAGGCAATCCTCCAGGGGAAATCAAAGAAACGCCAAAAATCCTGTGCACCTCTTTCTTTTCATAATTTAAATCGCAGACCTACTTTACACATGCAGAGTATCTATTATTACATGTAGATTGGCCACTTGTATGTGAATACAAGTCTGCTTGCATGCCAAGGGACAAGGATCTCTCAATAGGCTACTTCCAAGGATCAGCAGTCAAGGAATATTTAAGGCTTTGCATACTCCAAGAAACAGAAGAGCATGGTAATAATGTGTCCAGATGTGGAACTTAGTCTGGACCCAGCATCTACATGACATTAGCACTGAATAAAACTGAACTGAAAACTGTGCTAACTTTCACTCAATTTGAGTTTCGATAGGGCCAAAGAGTCATGAATTTGGACCCTGTTGTGAATATTCTATTACTAAGAATTTGCTATGAATATTCCACATGGTGTGTGCACACATGCACACATTTGTGTTGGTGGAGAGAGGAGTTTCTAATGCACAAAAGCTGCCCCCACCAGGGAAAAATATTCAGTATCAACTCGAAATCACTGCCTGGCAGGGACTGTTCCAAGAAGCCTGGGGACAGGAGTTTCTGTGCACAACAGAAGACCAGCCAAACACCTCTGATACACTTCCAGTGGTTCAAGTTTTTATTCTCCCTTGCCTGAAGTCAGGCTAACTCTGTTTTAACACAAAATTAAAGATATTCATTTGCCCCTCCCAGAAACTGCAGCAATGCAGGAAGTCAGTTGGATCTGGTAGCATCAATGCTGCGGATCATCCCCTTGGGATACCAGCCAGGCAGCACCTGGGAAGTCTCCTGGCAAGAATCTCAGGGGTCTAATTTGCAGCCCGAGTGTCCTCGTGGCCAATCTATCTCCGTTTGTCCTCTATACCAGGTAGCACATGTGCCTCTCTGCAGAATCCAACCAGATATCCATTTCATACCTGCACAACAGAGATTGCTATACAGACGTTTCCCATTTTTAATACATGTGAATAAACCAGCTTTAGCATGCCTACATGCCTCAAACATTTGGTAAACACATGTACCTCTGAATACAACCATGTTCAAAACAAGGCATTGTCCAGATTTCTGGATGTTGTAATTCTTATAGTCCCAGCCCTACAAAAGCCCAGTGTAGAGCAACGTCCATGGTAACCCTTAACTCTACGCCCATCTGGCTACTAGCCATGCACTGGCACAACGCTCCAAGTAGTTTTCTAACAGCAGCAGCAATAATGAAATAATAAATCCTCAATTTAACAAAAAGCCTTTCCTTTACCTTCAGCTGCTCCAATGGTGCCATTTAACACATACTTTCCTCTCCTTTCACATCCTTCCTCATGTCTCCCCATCACCACGTCCACAGGCCTGTATTGCCAGAAGATATTATAAACAGCAGAGCTGTTCCCATCCTGCAGAAGATTCCCACAGCAGCTTTGGTAGTGCTAAGGTAAATGTATGCATATGAAATGCTACAAAGACTTCTCCTATTTAATTAGATTCACTCGCAGGTTGCTTTTTATTTGGATTCAGTGAAACTGGAACCGGGACAGATGCCAGCCCAACTCTATCTGGCCAAGCATGGTTTTTATGTGGACAAGCGGAAAGGAGCTCAATGTGATCTCCTTTTTTAAAAGCAGCTAATTTGCAAAAAACAGTATTTAATAACCAGAGAAATTGAATCTAAATTAGTCCCCTGGATTTCAACAAAAGGCATTTTCATGTCAGCTCCTTATTTCTCTATTTTATGTACCTACGGGCACCCCAAGGCTATAAAAGCATTTACAGTCATGGAAAGATACTATAGGGAGGAGAGGAAGAATTGCTCACTGCTGTTGCCAGGTTTGAAAGCTTCGCTTATTCCAACAGCAGCATCATACACACCAAATGCAAGTTTCCTAGTCTGCTTCATCCAAGTTTCTCTGCAGTTGTTAACCTCACGGCAGATGGGACTATGCAACCATGCAACAAGTCTCCTTTCATCAACAGCCAAGAACAACATTAGAGCAAAAACACCAAGGAAGACTGGAAGAGCAAGAGGAGGATTCCCCAGTAATAGGGAGCTCTGCTCTTTAACTGTGTACGGTATGCCAAGGTGAGAATTGGCATGGTGAGAACATCTTGGCTAGTAGCATTCCCCAGTGGATTAAATTGTCCTTTGGGTGAAATCAGTTTCCAGGATGGGAGAAATGGCCCAAAACACTTTTTACACCCCGGACTGTAAGCACAGCTCAATCAGATACGGTCACACCTCACCCCTGCCTATCCGCTTGAAAGGCACGAGATCTTTCCTTGCGAAAACACAGACTTCTTTTCTTTCTAAGACAAACTGACAATGCACATACAGGGCAACGACAGATGTTAAACACTGACGGCTGATAAAACAGACAAAGGAAACAAGTTTCTCGACACGTGAAGGAAAGCACTAGCCACAGTGAGTCCTTGGGGCAGGCTCTCCGCAAGGATTAAGTCACGTCCTCCCAAGTATTGACTCGAGGTGGTGATCTGGCCCTTGACAATGGAAAGGTTGGCAGGACTCAATGCCCCAGCACAAGCCAAGGACCCGTGCTAACATCTACACCACGGGCTATAGCCAGCTCAAGTAGCAGGCTTGAGCACCCAGACCAAGTGTCTTCTGTCCACACTGCAGCTGCTTGTCCAGAGGGGCTCAAAAGTAGTTGTGCTTGAAATATCTCCCAATGGACTAATCTGCAGCAATCTGAGAGCTTCCCTGGCCCAATACATCTAGAGGGAATAGATGAGGGTCTGGCTTTGGCTCAGATGCAGAGCATGTGAAGGGTTCTCCCTTGTCAGCAAGCTCCAAAGCTGAGGTTGAAGCAGATGCCAGGTAAGTCTTGGGCCTGCACTTAACTTTCAGTGTAGACACAGGCTGAGCTATTTCACATTAGCCTTTCTGGCAACAACGGTCAATGAACAGCAAACACCACAGATCATCCCAAACGGGTACGTACACCCAATGGTACAGGCAGTAAAGACAAGGAGCAGCTGAGACATTTATGCGTCGCACACAAGACCAACAGGATGTACAGATTTTAGGAAATACTAGGGAGTGGAGGGTGAGGACGATGCCACAGTGGGATTAACGTTGAAGAGAACGTCACAGCATCATGCCAAAGGAAAGATGAGTGAGTTAGCAGGGAAAGGCAATGGCCTTGTGTGCTGGTGGAGACATGAGTGTCGGAGTGCCAGACCTGACTTGCAAACATGAGACGGCCCCTAGGGCTTCCCAGAAGGTGCAAAAGTGGGTTCAGCAGCACATGGAGCAACTTGGCTCGGGGTGTGCAGAAAGGGAAAGCAGCGAGGGAAAGGAGGCAGGTACGCACACAGAGATGGCACTGGCACAGGCACGGTACATGATGAGAGATGAAAGCCGTATGAAGTTCTTACCTCCCATAAATCCCAAGGTAAAGACTAAGCATGTCAAAGAGCAACAAAAATAAAACTTGTTTATATGTGATTGTTTCAGTGAGTACAAACATTACAGACGCTGATCAGACTGAAGCAGACATACACATTCAACAGCACTTATCTCTGCATGTTTTAAAAATATTTTTTAGTACCTGAATTTATACACCCCTCCCCACTGCATATTCAAATTTAAGTACCAAGGCATTTGAGTAATGTTTTTTTCTACCTCTGGTATGAAAGGAGACAGCCAAGCCACGTTCAGTTATCAGTGGCAGACCACACAGCTAGAAACAAACAAACAAACAAACAAACAAACAAAAAACCTCGTGAGTTTGTGGTTCATGATGGTTAAATATGCTCCCATATATCCACACCCAACAGAGTTGGTATGATTTCAGAACAAGACTTCAACTGGTGTCTTTAGATCTGTAGCGAAATATCTTAATCTCTTTGCCACAGTGCCACCCTACAGGAAATAAATTTGATTGCTTTGAAAACTAGATGGTTTTCACTAAGTTTTGTACTGTGGTTACCATTAGAAAGTATTGATTTCAGACTCTTTCTTTCAGTGACTTCTGAAGCCAATAATAAATACATTAAACCACCACATATGCTATTGCTGAACAGTTTTGAAAAACCCACTCAGTGTAATATTTGTTGCTTGGTGGAAGGGTAACAAACGATTCCATTTTAATCAAATTTATACTCGTATCCTACCCTGGTATACCAAGTTACTCAAGTTATAACTACTGATTCAGAAAAAAAAAAAATAAATCCCAGTAAATAAATTTAAAAAATAAAAGCTTATCCTGGCATGCAACTTGTTCTGTCAGGCACACAGATACAAAATGCCAATCTGCCCACGTTAAGTTCCAGAAAGTGGTAGCTTGCCATATTGGTGTGTATCAAAGTACGACAATAACTAGTATCTTACAGACAGAGTATTTTAATTTAGAAGAATCAGATGCCTAATGTTTGATCTCTCTAATAAGAGAGGTCTTAGTGCTACAAAAATCTGTGTCATACAGGCCTACTTGACATGATGATACTGGAGAAATACTGTAAACATCCCAATTATGTTTATTACAAGTTTTAATGGCAACCACGGGCAAAAAATAACCATTTTGTACAGATGAAATGGGAAGTCTTGGTGAGGACGACAGCCAAATTCAGGATGCACTTCAAAGCCTCCAGCCATCTAGACGTAAAATGAAGCACAGCCCACCTGCCTCTGACAGTGGACAGGACCAGGCACAGGCCAGACCAGAATTAGGCATCTCCCTTTTTGATACTGCACCGTGCAGCACTATGCTCAGGGAGGAAGCTACTTCCTAACTATGAACAGAGACTATGTTATACCCAGAAAAAGAAGGGCTTCACATCACTTGAATATCTGTCTACAGCTTTATTCACCTTAAGTAATTGCAGATTATCAGTGTCTGTTTATTAGAAATCCCTTTGAGAGCAATTTGTAGCAGGGCCCCAGAACTGAGGCTGAATTCCAATCCACAGAGTAACTGTTTAAATCTACAGAGCATACAGAGGATGCTAATCGAGGGAGGGACATACATGAAGTTGAACGAGTTGTCCATCAGCAGATCATCAGAGCAAAGCACAAGCATCCCACAGACAGCTGTGGCCAGGCTAATAGCCACCTGATTCTCACTGGACTTACCCATCCAGCAGAGAAGACCAAGGTGCCCACCTGCAAGGCACAGGTCTGGGCACCCAGCCCAGCCACCCACAGCTCAGGTCCACATTTTCATTCACGTGGGTGCAGGTCAGGCCACACTTGGCCACAAGTCAGTTGTGAAGGGAGAAGGAATGGTGATATGAACCAACCTGGGAGGCAGGTGTGGGGGTCTTCCCCGCAGTGGCATCTGGTGTAATGGGATCAAAATCCAGATCCGACAGGCTGGAAAGGCCCAGGGGCATCAAACTTGGCAGCGGTGAGGAAGAAAAGTAGTACGAGCATTAGATAGACACACGAGCACAGCAGAGGGAGTGTATGTGATATCCAGGAGCTAAGGCTGCAAGCGCAGAAGGCACGGTGGCAATGCAAACGCCTGGTGTGACTGCTTGGTGCCTATAATCATGGGCAGATCACATAGGTGCCACTGTAAACCAAACCTGAGCCTGTTCCATGGCAGTCATTCATCTTCCCACCTGGCCAAATGAGCTGACATGGTATAAGCACCTGACCTGCTGTGGTCCAAAGGATCACTGCCACTTCAGGAGGGCTTCTCTTCGATTTAAACCTATTCCACACAGCTCATCCAGCTGCCTTTGTACCGAAGGGCCAGGACAGACTCCCTCAGGCACATACAGAAGAGCTGCCATCCATCCAACTTATCTCAGGAACTTGGATCCAGGCAGAAAAACCCACTCAAACTGCTGGAAGGCAAGTCTGAGAGACCTCAGAGCTAACTCCCAAAGCTCCTAATTCCCTCCTGCCTTCTGAGACAGAAACACAGAACATGGTGCAGCTCATGCTAGCTAAGGGATTTGAATCACTCCCCAGTCCAAAAAATGCTGTTTTCAATGGTTTCCATTTCTGGACATCCCAGAAACATGCACACATGAGTCTTCTAACAAAGTATAAATTTGAGAAGCTTTGCTACTCTCTTAAAAGTCAGCAGAATAACTCCCTTCAACTGATTAATGCTCTAGCTAAAGGCAATGATGGCACATTTGCTGATTAGCATTAATAAAACAGTCTCTACAAAGGACTTGAGTAATTAGTATTCAAAACTGAACTATCGCTTTTGGTTTTTAGATTTAACCTAACCACTACAAGACACTCCTTTCTACTCAGCTTCAGAGGAAGTTGCTCTCTTTAGGAAGTCCAGCAAGATTTGCTCCCCCCAGCTCGCTGGCCTTACTGCTTCAGCTACCTTTCCAACACCACACAAAGTGTGGCAGGTTGGTCTCCACAGTTATATCATAGCCCTACAATGGAAAAACTCCTTGAAAGTAACAAGAGACACCATTTATGAGAAGGTTCTCTGAATACAATGCACACCACCATCATTTTCACCTCCTCTAGTTTCCTCTCATGCCAATTCTCTTACAGGTTTTTCTCTCCCTTATGAACATCTCTTTTCGAGATCCACAGGGATGAGGACAAGGAACCAAGCTCTCCTGTCTCACAATAATAAACCTTGACCAGTATGCAAAAACCAACTGGCATTCTAGTACACTCCTCCAGCGCATCCAGGCCACCCACCAGAGAGGCTCCAACCTCAATCTTTAGTTTTGTTTGGTAACGAGACATCAAAGGCTCCAGTCATGGACCAATCTTACCTGCCATTCAACATCAACGTGCAACGGCTAGCGCCCCTTGCCTTTACCCAGATCTCCCACATCACAGCTCGTTGGAGCTCAGCCATCTGACAGGAACGGCCCTGGGCAACACCCTGAACACTAGTGGCTGTTGGGTGCTTTAGTGAAGATTGTCCTGGCAGCCAGAGTCCTCCCTCAGAGCTTTCATCTGATAAAGTCACAGCAGATCCCATCCTGGGTCCGAGTACATCTGACTAAGGGCTGGCATTCAAGTGGAAATACATGACACAAACCATGGGGCAGAGCGAGCTGTCCGTTCTGATACAGGAGAAAGAAGCACAGAAAATGATAGAGAGTTGCTCGGCTGCCCGTGGTCCTTCCAACCTTCCAACGCTGCTGTCAAATCATCTCTCTGCTCGCTCTAAGCTCTGCAAGCTTTATCCATTGCAATGCGAAATCCGACATGGACTTCCTTCCCTCCCCACTCAACCTCTGCTCCTCAGCAGCTGGCTGGAAGGCAGCAAACCAGAGGCAATGGAGCAGCGTGAGGTAAGGAAAAGTTAGGGAATGAGTTGCAGATGAACACTGATAGAGACATTGCTTATGCTTTAACAAGGATTTAGGGGAAAAAAAAGTATATAAAGTAGATGCATGTATCTCATGATACAGCCAGAAACCCACCTGGGTATCCTCTCTTGCAGTGATGTAAATCAAAAGGAAAGTGAAGAGAAAAACATATAATTTGAAAATGTTCTTCCTTTTTTGGGAGAAGTGCCACAACATGACAAGAAAGAAATATTCTGTTGGGAACCGCTGGCTGGGGAAGAGTGACAGACTGCATCAGCAGTCCTGAATTCACAACAGGCACAGTCCTGCCCACCTAAACTGGAGGCACCTATTATCTGCAAAGAGAACTTGATGCAATTCCCGTTGGCCTTTCCTGTGGAGTTGTGGGCTTTAAACCACAAAGCCCATGTGTGAAGGCATAGAGAGCACAGAACTGCCTTCTCCCAGAACTGGCACAGATGCCAGGCTTAGCACTTGGGGATGTACAAAAGCAGAAAACATGCTTCATCTACACCCAGGGCCAGTGGGTCTGGAGAGAGCATATCATGGGATATGAGGGGAGCCATAGTCCACGTGCATTGCTGCTGAACAGATGCAGTGATTGCTTTCTGGCATCTTTACCAGTTGGCATTTCTCCTGTTTCTTCTACGAATGACAGCTCTGAAAGGGGAACATGTTAGTCAAAGCTGCCTTCTAGCCCTCTAAGTTGGCCTCCTATCTAACCCTTTACCTTCTGAGGTCCAACGCTGAGCTTGCCTTCCTCCTTCACCTGACCAGGTTTCACGGCTTGACAGCTCTGAAGTGAAGAAAGGTTGAAAGGAAAAGTTCAGAGGCAGACAAATACAAGGCAGGGCATAGCAGCTAACCTGCAAAGGGGTTGTCACACTTATCTCAGGGACAAAATTGTCATCAAACAGACTGATGATGTTCTCCTGCTTGATCTCCTTGGAGGGGGTGACTTTTGGAGGCGGAGACTTTTGGAGGCGGAGGCACCGGAGGCCCTTTTCTCAACTGCATGCAACTGAGCACACGGCCACAGCACAGACGGCGACACCCAAAAAACCCAGACAGGAACCAGGTTAGCCACAAAAACTGAAGGTGGGGGAAATCACAACCACAGGAACAGAGCAAAGTCCAATCAACTCCATCTGAAGAGAGAGTGAGGGAGGGTGAAGGGCTGAATTGAAACAAAGCAACCAGGCGCCTCCAGAGAAGGTTTGGCATCATTAATTACACTTCAGCCGTGGGCAAGTTTCCCTCTGCAGAGGAGAAGCGTAACACAATTAATATGCATTGACAGGACATGCATACATAATTAAAGCATGTGCAACCTTCAAAAGAACCACTGGGAAGGGAGCAGATCAATTACTGAGAACACGATTAAATAGACCAGGCCAGCACTGCCTCCTTTTGCTGTACTTACCATACCTAAGGGAATCAGAGATCAGACTCAATTTGTCCTGTTATGGGTAGGTGACACGAGGACAGGCTCTGATCTGCCCAGAACTGGTTCCCCAGTGCACTGTTTATCAGCGTAGCATAAGAAAGGTCTGAAGGAGCCCTTGATGGCACCTTACCACTTCTCAGCTTTAGGCAAGAACAATTCAGACACTTGAGAAGCCGTGACTGCTGTGGGCCCAGCTCTGCTCTCAGTTTCACCAATGAGCACTGACACTAACGGAGTCGTGTTTCCCAAAGGGAGATCCCAGAGAACACATAAAAGTCTGACCCTGTAAGTCTAACCCATCCTAATACCCACCATCACGCTAAAAGACTCAGCCTGACACTGCATCCACAACCCTGTGGGAAGCTGTGGTATACGCTCCCTACATCAACCCATCCACATCTTTTTCACATTTTCCTGGGCCCAAGGCCCAGTGATCATTTCTAGATCAAATCAATCTTTGAAGAGCTGCTGCTGTGTTGGAACAAAGCAGCTATACAATTTCCCAGCACCACAGCAATGCTCAGCAATGACAATGCTTTCCATTTACAGTGATGTTTTACAGTTACTTGATCCTCTCATTGTACCTAGGATCCCAAGGCAGCAAGACTCAGAGACCTGACAGTGGGCACCCAGTATACCACAGCAATCCCCAACTCCTAGTCCTGTGTTCACACTCCTCCAGCATATAACTGAGCTCTACAAGGCATTTATTCAGATTGCTAAGGATACACCCAGTTTTCTACTGGATTAATCTACTTTAGAGAGTGTGAGTTGAGTATGCAAACACATTTTCCAATGAATAGCTGGCTAGGGGAAATAATAGTGAAAGTAGTGTGTTCACTTCCAAATTTTCACAGCTTGCAGAAAGTGGCATGTCCATATTACCTGGGAACAATCCCTTTCTGAAAATCCCCTGCTTGCCAGCTGCAAGAAGGGACCAGAAATTTCAGGGAAAAGCTATTCTCAGAACAGAGCCACCATCTGCAGAAATGGGAGGCTCCAATTACAAACTCTAGAGTAAAAAAGATCCCAATTCTTCTTCTATTTATTTCTCTAAAATAGCCAGTCTCCTTCCTTCCAATGCATTAGTGTCTTGTAGACCACTGCTTCCACAGTGTCCAGCATTACCTTCACCAGCAGTCTAAAACCACATTTCAAAGACAACAGACTGCATATTGATGTTGGGTTTTACCTGAAAATTCATCAAGCATGAACAACTTTGCTGCCTGGAATAAAACAAATCCTGTAAAATTTTCTGCTGACTTGGGTCCCACTGAGCTTTACCTGTCTAAATTCAACATAGTTGCACCAATTTCAAAAGTGTCGTTACAGTGTTGCAGTGGCGTAACTGAGAGCAAAAGTCTGACCTTTGAAATTTCACAGACCGGTGAAGTCCTGTGTCATCATCAAATTACTCGGTGCGGAGAGCTGATAGCAGTAGCTTCTTCCAAAAGACAGAAATAAGTTGTTTTCTAGAATTGAAGGACAGTAGAAGAGCTATTTTTTTTGGCATAGGGAACAGCTCAAAATTTAGTCAGTATTTATTTGGTCTCTCCTGTTTTACTGTCTTTTTCTCCACACCCTTTGCTTATAGTTTGCATTAGTATTTCAGACAGGAGAAGGCCAGGGAATTGCACTTGCTCGTTGCTTTTTCTCCCCCCTCCCCCAGAGGGTGAGTCCCATAGCCTGCCTAGGAAGACCCTAGAATAAATCACTTACCCATAGGTCAAAAGTAATGACACCTGCGAAGATTTCCGTATTAAAGTCAAGCGCTGTTGAGAGAGTAGCCACTTGTGTTTTCCAGCTGGCTGGCAAAAGCTGACACACACTCAGGTTGTCCACACGGACTTGGCTCCCAGTATGAAACCCCTGTCCTTGTCCTCCCTCCCTCTGGAGCCAGCTCCACCTCCCGGCACCCAGTGCGAATACAGAGTGGAGCTCTCGTTCTTCACTGCAGCGAGGCCCGGGAGAATAAATTAAATACAGCTCTTGGGAAAGAGCTGCCAGACGGTGGCAGCATTAGCTGCAAACACCGTTTCAGTCTCACCGGTGGCCCAACTGAGGATCCGGCCAGGGCTGCCCTGGAATATTCTGCTTGCTCGACAAGGGGTGCCTCCAGCCCCATTCCTGCGGGCAGGAAGGCAGCAAGTGAATGAGAACTTGCAGGCTGGCAAAAACAAGGCTTATATGTGCTATTTAAAGGAAAGGGAAGAAGCCAAACTCAGCAAGACGAGTCCACAGGCGCGGCGAGTGAAGTCTGCAGTGAACAGCTCAATAAATCTGTACGATTTCTTGTTCCAAATTTCAGACAAGTTATGCCAATCTCTGAAAAAACAGGAAGGCGATTCTGGATGCACTATCCTCTCTCGCCCGTACACATACCCTATTCCAAGGTCCTAGCCAGGGTGGTGGCGAAGCCGCTCCGGGCTGTGCGATGCTGAGCAGTGCAGAGACCCCGGAGAAGTCCTGAAAAGACACTGCCAGGCACCCACGCGTCTCGCAGGGCTGGAAAAGATGCTTTTGCCAATGTACAAGCGGCCCCTTTGTGTCCCTAGATAATCCTGAAAATCAAAAATGGAGTGGAGACAAAAGTGTTGTGAGAGGCTATCCAGAAACAGGAGACGAGGCTACACCACAGGCCTGGACTGGGAATCACACTACTGGGAATTACATGCTACCTATGCCAACAGCAAAGAAGTTCTGGGCCGCATCCGTCTCTTTGCAGAAGCAATAGGCTTTCTCTTACCAGTTTGGCCAGAACCCCTCTCAGCTTTAACTCTTCCTGGAAGACTCCTCCCTGGTGTCCCACTTACTGAAATGCAAGGATCAGCACCAAACATAAATTTGTTTTCCCTGCTAAGCTTTTCCCCCACTCAGCAATAGAGGGATGGGAAGAGGAAGTAAATGTTTTATTTTCCTTCAATCCTGAAGTGAAACATATCATATGAAATGCTGAGTTGCAGGAGCTACATCTGCTATTTTAAACACAGCACTGGGTATCTCCTGTGTGAGGAAAGGATTAATAAACTCCACATGGAAGGTATCAGACTCCATATAATGGACAGTTGTCTTCCTGGTACCCACCTAATTTCTTCACAGCATAAGAATATAATGCCTTTATCTTTAGCAGAATATTTTATCTTGGGATTAATGTAAAACATCATGCAAAGTACAGATGTTCTCCTTATCAACATCAAACTTTTTTCTTTGAACCTTCCTCAGTTATGGAAGTTCTTGGGAAGAAATTGAACCATTGAATTCCACAGGTTAACTCAAATATAAAGAACAAACTTCCTTGCCTAGCTACAACTCTATCCTCCCTGGATCTTCTTGGCCATCCTACTAGACAGCAAAATGTATTACCAGCCTTCCCCCTGTAGAGGCATTCAGAGACAGCTCAGTTCTTCCCTATATGATATAGAGATGACCAACGAGCAACCTGCATCCTCAAGAACTCTCAGGAACCAGTGAAGGAGAACAACCATCATGTCATACTCTCTGTGCTCAGCAGCAGGAAGAGGTCCAAAAAAGCAACTGATGGATGTCTTTGACTCACAGGGCTTGTGCCATCAGCGGTCATACTGCAGAGACATGGTCAATGTCATGGGGACACTACCTGAGATGGTGACTTCGGGCTGCTTCCCCCAGGTGCTTCCAGAGTGGACGCTTCCAGCCCATGCTTCACAGTCTTGGTCTCAGGGCTGGTGATGGGAGATCCATCTGGTGGAGACGAGGGGCTTTTATTTGCCTTTATGCAGCAATTCCCACTTTTCTCCAGAGCATGTTCTTGTCAGAGTCCTTGAGTCCTAGACTTTGGCTATGGTAACTCTAGGCATTGTAGCAATCCATTTATTCAATGCCATCACTGTCTTGAAATGCAAGATGCTTACATTAGTCTTTATACAAGACAACAGGCTTCCTTTTCCTTCAGCCCTGCACAAAATTTTAAATGGATGGAGCAAGATAGTGAGGATTCTCAAGAATAGAGCAAGTAAGGAGCAAAGCTGGAAGTGTCCTTCTCCCACCTCATCATCCTCCCAACTGCAACAGGTAGATAGGACAGGACTTCTGAATGTGAAAGACCTGCCTCATGGTCCTCCCCGGCCAGGCAGGGAATGAGAATGCAGCATTTCAGACCTGTTCAAAAGGGCAAACCCCACTAGGTAAAACTAGAAGTTGTTAATCACCAAAATTGCCCATGTTTCCCATGGAAAAACCCAGCACCACACTTTTAGTCACACAAAAACAACTAAACAGACAATGCCTGAGCTTTCACGCTGCCTTCTTAGATAGGAAAAGAAGCAAGGATTCAAAGCAGGCACACAAGCAGTTAATGGAATTATCCAGACACAGATAGATCTCAGCAGAACCCAGCAGGCCATGAACACGTCTTATCATGCAAAGGACCCCGCTCCCTCCCATCACGGGGTTAACACGTGCCAGGCTGTTAGAGTCCAGCAACAGCCTCTCCAGTTTTAGGTACTAAACCAAACACATATCAAAATACGGCTCGCTGTACCGGTACCTGCTCATCTTTTTTCTCAACCTGGCAAACAGTTTAGTTTTCTTTCTGTTGAGGATGGTATGCAAATCATTTCCACTACAGGATGGCACAGTCAAACCAGGGAGGAAAAGTTAAGCTTCCGAGCACCCGTTCACTTGGTGCCACAAAACTCACTGCACTCAAGATGGCAAGTTCTCCTCTCTCTCCCTTTCACACGTACAGACACACACACACATAAACATGTACACACTTCCCTTGGTTCCTAGAAAGCTATGGCCTGGTTTGGAAAGTGTAAGAGAGGGCCTTTTGTACCTGTCTGAGATCTATGTATGTGAGCAAACTAGTGTTTTCCCTGATCTTGGGAATATGGGGCCAGGGTGCACATGGAGAAGAAGAAAAAGGAAGATGTATAGACCAGCAGAGAACTGTAAATGTCCTTTTTTCACAGGTAATCACAGGTCCTCACTCTCCTCTGTAAATATTGGTACACGAGAAACAAGCTCCCCATTCTCCTTTACTTATGCAATCTGTGCGCAGTCTTATACGTGGAACCTAATCATCAGCTTTCCTACTACATCTTTTTCCAGTTTGTCCAATCGTACTAGGATAACACTACAGATGTCCTAGGTCTTCTAGGCATCTGAGCCCTGAATGTTCAAATTTTTTCAGAAACAAATCCTGAACATATGTCTGAGGTTCCCAGAAATACATCAGCTGCCCTGTGCTACTGTGCTACACAGCCAGCACCAGATTCACCAGCCACAGTAATATTTCTGTAGGGCCTTGCGGGAATGCCATAATGATGTGCACAGATAATCCCCTCTCTTCCCACACCTCCTCCTTCATTTCCTGCCATTGTATCCGTCTCCAATCCCCCTCCCAGTAGAGAAGCGTTAGGGAAGCATCTGCTCCTACTGCAGACCACAACAAGCTGTCCTTTTGGACCCTGCAACAGGAGGTCCGGACAGAAGTGACCACAACCACAGGCAGCGGTCCATTCTATAGAATCATAGAATCATTTAGGTTGGAGAGGACCTACAAGATCAAGTCCAACCATCATCCCTGCCCACTAGACCATGTTACAGAGTACCTCCTCTATGCGCTTTTCGAACACCTCCGGGGATGGGGACTCTAACTAGCTATTAAGCCAGAGAAGTTGGGGGGAGGACCTGTAGCACTGTGTCACTAACAGGCAAGACACGCTGAAGCAGTAACAAATGCAAGGAGGGAGCCAACTGTGTACCAGACTCGTGTTCAAGAATGGAGTCCTGCCAAGTCCATAGCTGAGCATCCAGAACCGACAGTCAAGCCTGCGGCCTCATCCTCCACCACCCTTCTTCACCTGAGGTGCCTCAGGCTCTCTCCCCAAACGGCGTTCCACCTCGGTGAGGCTCAGGCCCACCGGGCTGCCCTGTTTTAGGATGTTTTAGGAGCCATCCACCCCCCCGTAGACCCTTGCCTCCCACACTCTCTACGAACACCCCGGACTGTCTGGGTTGGAGCACAGGTCTTGCCCAGCTCAGCCAGCCTGGTCCAGCACCAGTGATCAGCAGCCTAGATAGAGACGGGCTGGAGAACTGGAGGGAAGGGCACGGCAGAGAGCCAGGAGGGTTTCTCATAAACCTCAGCACCCGCGGAAACTGGAAGTGCGAGATGAAGAAACAGCAATGGGATTTACTTGCAAAAGCAAACCTCCCCCTCCGCTGTACTTGGCAGGGAGATGCAGTTTCCTCTCCCTAAGCCCCTGCAGATAAGCTGCCAAACCGCACTCGGGGCCGATCTTTCTGCCAGACCAGCCGAGACCAGTTCACGCGTCTCCCTCTGCGCTTCCAGCAAGCGCTGGTGCAGCTCGGTGTGAGTCGCAGCAGATCCGCAGGACCTCGGCCACGGGCCAAACTGGTTTCAAAGCACTCGGCTCACACCGGGAGAGACGTGGCGAAGGAGCCGAGCCGCCCCACAGCCGAGGTCAGCAGAGGACCTCCCAGCCATCACGCTGCCAGCCAGGCACCGAGGCGGGATGTCGGAGGGGGCTTTCGGCAGCGCGACGATCTCCGAGATGCTGGTTACTGCATCTTCCAGAGACGCCAGATGGAACACATGGCTGGATCTGGGATTTAAGAGAGAGGATTCTTCCCCCAGCCCAGACTGGTAGAGATAGCTGGAGTTTTGCCTACCTCTGACATGGCAAACAGCCACTTCCAGGTTTTCCTGCCACCCCACCGGGGAGTTTGATTCAATGTCACCCATCTCTCAGAAAAGGTAACTAACTCCTGCCCTTTTTTGCAGCTCCTGACCTTCTAAACGCTATCCTCGCATTTCTACTAGAGCACGTGGAAAGGCTGCAAGGTGCGGGTACACTGCATACTAGTTATCTGAAGGTAAAAGCTGAACTCCAACAGAGTTTACTGCTTTGCAAGAAATCCATCTTAATCTGAGCCTCCTTTAAAAAACAAAACAAAACACCAAACCCCACCACAAAACACTTCCCCACCCTCCCCCCATCCCCTTTACTGATATTTGGTTTTAAACCTAGTAGAAACAGGGCACCAGTTTCGGTGCAAGACAGAAAATCACCAATTCCACAGCTATTCAGAATTGGGTTATGGTTCATCTTCTCTGGGCTCTCTGCAGAGACCTATACTCTCATTGCATACTCTGCAACCTCAACCAAAAACTCACTCAGAAATATTACAGATTATGCAAGAGTCCTACTCCAAGAAGTTATAGATATTGACCTGCAACGAAGGATAAAGTACTTTTTGCATTCCTGTTTTTCAAGTTAGAGAAGATAGAGAGGCTTTTTTCACCCCTCCCCACACAATATTTAAAAATTATTCCCTTTAACTTATAAAAATTCCTTACTAAAGGAATGCTATGTTTTCACATTCCTGCTGTTGATCCCATTGCAAGTCCAAAAAATTCAAGGGAATTTTTACAGACCCTCAAGAGAAGAAGGATTCAGAATATGTTAGAATTTAACAAAAAAATAATGCATGCATGATCTAACTCATTACACATTTGAATTACTGGGCTGTTAACAAAAAAACAGGCCTTCACATAACTAAATTAAAACCATTTTATCTCTGTAAATTACCTTTCATTATCACAGTAATGCCAGAATTCCAGGAAAAGCAGAAAATTTGCTGTTGTGGAAAACAAAAACCAGAAAACTATTACCATAACAAAAAACAACTCAAATATTCTGTAAGTTACATAAGACTGGCAGTTTTTTGCCTGCTAAACCCAAGAACTCCAATTCTTTATGCGAAGCCAAACTACACTTTTGTACAACTGTAGCAACCTTCAACAACAGCACTTACAGGAGTTTCTACCGGTTGAAGAAAACATACTTGATTTGAGCCACTTCTTGATTTGAGCACTTCTCACTGCTCTGGGATAAGGAGGATGATGCATCCGTCTGATTTACCAATAAAAACACACTGACCTTTTTAAATTCATACCACTGGAAGTCCGTTTTAAACAAATAGCCAACTCTTGTGAAATATATCCATATCTTATTGTAGGAACCCAACAGAAAGCCAAGTTCTCACTCGCTTTAGGAAGAGAAGCAGAAGTGAGTAGCACTCTCTTTAAAGCACTACTTAAATTGTGCATAAAATTGCTTTAACTTCCCATTTTCTAGAGCATCATCTGAAGACTGAGAAAGGAACATTAGTAATAAACACCTTAGTGGCCCATTCAGAAGTCAGAAAGGATCCACGGGAGCTCAGTGCCTAACACCTTGAATTTTGGTGGAATTTTGCTGCTCCCAGCCTTGTGCTGCTTTTAAAATCCCACCGTAAAACTTCAGCAGGACTCCGGCAGAAGTAAGGAACCCTGGAGATACTCGGCATGGAAAAAAGCGACGCTCTGAGATGGCCCAGTGCAAAGCCAACAAGGCTGGTAAAATGTGATTTGTTGTGAAGCAGTGCAGACCTCCGAGCCTACGGCGAGCCTGAAATAAAAACCTTCTGGTTAGAAAGCAGCGCCGGAGGCCCCGCGCTGCCGAGGCGCACGGCGTCACGCTGCGGGGAGCCGTCGGCTCTACAGCCTTCAGCCGGTGGAAAGCAGCAGCAAGCCTCCCCGACCCGCCCCACTCCAGACTTCCAGGAACGGAAGAGGCTGGAAAACCCAAGCAAAACCAAGGAGCCCCAGGAGGCAAGGACACTGCTGTTCAGG
The DNA here is from genome assembly GCA_035590195.1 of Aviceda cuculoides. Lineage (NCBI taxonomy): Eukaryota > Metazoa > Chordata > Aves > Accipitriformes > Accipitridae > Aviceda > Aviceda cuculoides. The sequence goes on along the minus strand of JAVJGG010000001.1, from coordinate 37,497,509 downwards.
GCTCATTTTACAAGCCTGTGACCCGTTGTCGTGGTTTAACCCCAGCCAGCAACCAAGCACCACGCAGCCGCCCACTCACTCCCCCCCCTCAGTGGGATGGGGGAGGAAATCAGGAAAAGAAGTAAAACTCGTGGGTTGAGATAAGGACAGTTTAATAGAACAGAAAAGAAGAAACTAATAACGATAATGATAACACTAATAAAATGACAACAGTAATAATGAA
>JAVJGG010000001.1:37464383-37489747 GCA_035590195.1 Aviceda cuculoides | reverse complement strand
CTACTTAGCAACACCTGAAACCATCAGGTTGTTATCAACATTCTTCCATACTGAACTCAACACACAGCACCCTACCAGCTACTAGGAAGACAATTAACTCTATCCCAGCTGAAACCAGGACACACTGTAGGAAGCATCAGAAAGTTACCACAGTTGCCACATGGGAATTGCTGTAGAACTTAGTTACTGCTTCTCTGATTGCCCCTGAAAGCAATTATCAGTCAGGAGGTGAGAGGAACCAAGACAGCCAGGAAGACATAGGCATCAGCCAGCCAACCTCCACCACGCATTGCCAAGAAGCATCCTTCTCAGCACAGACAAGGGGATCAATGAGGGGGGCGTTTGGTGCAAAGCCATCTCACCACTCTGGCAGCCAGATCTGAGCAGGCAATTTAGCTTTGCCCACGTTTGGATGGGCCTGGCGACAAGCTCTCAACAACATACTGTGCTTCTAGTGGTTCAACACAGCCTGGATCGGGGTCACCAGGTTTTAATAAAGCAAGTACCTCCAAGAATACAAAGGACTCATGAAAGGTACGCTGTCGGCATTCATCTAACATCTTCGGAGTGGAGAGAAAAGCCCACTGAGGTTTTAGACCATCGCCACAAACAAATCTGCTACATCAGGTGCTGATCACTGCAGGACTGGGCCAAGAGGATTCCAGATGCAGTAGACCACGTTAGGAACCAAATAAAGGTCCGAGCTCCCTCTGCAACAGTCATGCTAGGTTTTGGGATGGTGGTTCAACCTTTTTCAGTTTGCAAATAACTAAAAACACTTCCCCATGAGGGTACAGACCCTCCAGAATTTTCCTGTATGTATAAATTTGTTGAGCAAAGAAAACAAGTTCACTTGAGTGACATACAGCATCGTGAGCTTTATGCCTGGACCAAGGAGGCCATACCAAATGGCAGAGTTTGAGAAGGAGGCGAAGAGCAGAGCTGTTCCCCGCTGCATCATCCTCAGGGCTGACACGTGCTGCTTTGGTGTCCAGCTCCATGCCCGCCTTCACCCTGATCCCTGGCCGGCTCAGCACACATGGCTCCATCAGGATAGCACCTCTGAGGCACCTTTGTCCAGGGATGAGGCTATTCTGCAGAGCTATTGCTGCCAAGAGTTCAAGCCATGTCCAGCTCTATATCCCAAAACCTGCCAACGACAGGACAGCAAAGCTGACACTTCCACTGTTCTCTCCTTACTTTTTAGCTGAACCAGGAGGGAAGAATTTAGGGGAAAGGAGGGGAGAAATAACTTTGGGGAAAAAAAAAAAAAGAATTGGCAGTGGAAGCAGCTGCGGAAAGAAAGGCTGCCTGCCCTTGAGATCCCCCTGCACAATGAGTGACCAGATACTGCATGTGCTGCAGAAGCCATCAAGTACTGCTGCTCCCAGCCTGATAACGTTCAAAGAGTTGCCTGTAACATGAACCAAAGGGAGGTACGCTACTGCTTCCACCGAGTCCTAATCCCAAGGCGAGAGGCCACCTGGAACAAAGGGAGGTAGGAGAAGAGGAGGGTGAAGGGAGGGAAAACCTCGTATCTACCAGCCAACCCGCGTAAATTGGAAGAACAGTTTTGTGCGCAGAGAGCTGATCTCAAGATCTGGGCTTGGAGTAGGGGGGAAGAGAATTCAAGTGGAGACACACAGAATCAGCACCACACGCAGACTTCAGCTTTTAAATTAAATTCCCTTTCAAAAGAGGGAAGCTGAAAACTCTTTGCTCGAGAAGCAAGCTGAGGACAACTCAAGCACATGTGGAAGAACTATAGGTGCCTGCCTACGCATTACTATTTGCTTAGAATCTCAAGGTGTAAACAGCACAGGGAGTTAAGCAGACAGCAAGGCCAGAAGATACTGGGTTGAAATTACAGATCTGGTAATAAACATAAGAGAACGTTGCGTGAGTTTCAGCATGTGGTCTGCAGACTTCAAGGCCCATGGAGAAGTACCATGGAAAGCAAGCTGTATATTTGGCATTTACAGAGAAGGCCAGTCCCCTGGAAAAGAAAATTAAGGCCCCATGATTCAAGAAAAGGTTTGAAGCCCTGGCTTGGTTCATCTAGAGCATGGATGGGATTTTTTTCATGAGGTATATTCCTCATCATGGTTTTAAGGGAGCCTCCTTCAATCCCACCGACACATTCGCAGACCACCCAGCTATGGGGATAGAAAAAAAACTTCACCTTAGACACCAGTCTGTCAGGTCTAACCCCTCCAGCAGGAGCCAGTACCCAGTGTGTCTGGCAGAAGAAAAGCACCTCATTAGACTAACACGAGACAACCTACTCAAATTATGACTAAAGACTGAAACCTGGAGTGAATAGGGTAAAAAACAAAAGAACCATAGCAATGAGGAGTTTTCTTTCCAAAAACCTTGTAAAGGTTTCTCTGTTTTCTATAATTCCCAGGCAGAAGTCAGGGGAATCGAGTAATATCCCTTTCTTGATCCTCAAACACAGAGCCATGCCAGGTCTGCCCATACAGCTGTCCAAACATGGCACATCCCATGTTAAACACCCAGTAAGGCTCCTAACCCAGCCACTAACTTCCACATTCAGCAACACACGCGTTGAGACTGCAGCAAGCCGCTGCGAGCGGGCGAAGACGTCCCTCCCTCCTGGGTACAGAGGGCGTCAGCTTGACGCGTGCTAACCCACACACGTGTCTTTCCAGTACAGTCACGTCAGCCTCCTGGGCAGCTCCTATATACTAATTTTGGCTTGGCATGATTTTAATAAAAATGAATCGTGACAGCAACCAGCAAGGTTTCCACAGCTGCTGCTATCCATGCTAACAGTTCAGGAAAGCAAACATGGCATGTGCATACCACTCTGTGCCTTCATTCCCGTGAGACAAGTGCCGTCACCTAAATACTTCTACTATCACCTGCAAGGAAGAGGTGTAGGTATTGAGGCTGCCAGCAACAGTTGCTGCAGCAGCTGCCCAATTCCCCACCACACTGGATGATACCGCAGATACCTGCTGGTCATGGGAGACAGTGTTTTGAAGATTAAACCTTCTTCTGGACCCAAAGAAACAAGTGCATCACACAAAAGCACTGGTACTGCACTGCAAGCACAAAACAAACCACTTTCTCATCTCAGACTCCAGAGCAGACATAAATAAGCCATAGCTGCTTGCTGAAAGCAGGCAGTCTGTCTATGCCAGTCTTCACCACCACAGACAACACAAGCCTAACAAATTTCTGCTACAGAGAGCAGGGCAGTCTTACCCGCATTTTAACAGCGCTGTCAGGAGGACACCAGGCTATGTGTGATGGCTTTTTGCGCATATGCGTGTGTTCAAAGATCTTTTTTTTCACCCCAACACAGAATCGCTTCCTCTTTACCACTTGCAGATGTCAGAATGAGACCTCTAGAGAACAAGTAACTTGCCCATGCCTATACAAGGAGTCTGCAATAGTGGTATGAAGCAACCCTAAATTACATGTAGGTCAAAACTAAACATTAACCTTTATTACAGTAGGAATGGAGAAACTGTCACAGGTCCCTTCAAAACCAGGAAAAGCTCCTCTGAAAAATTGCCTTTGTCACAGATGCTCTGTTTGGTTTTGTACAAATCGTGATGCCTTTCCATATCATCACCTTTCCTTTCTATTGTAGTGGGGCTAGTATTCTCACATAGCCCCTGAGAAGGCACGATAAAAATCGAGTGCATGATTTCACAATGCCTGAACATCGCTCCTTACCATTGCTGAGATCACTGCATTGTCACTACACACTTGCAAGGTAAGATTTCTGACACAGAGGCAAGCCCAGCTATTGCTGGAGGAGACAAAGATGTTCGTTGCATTGCTGGCTCTCTTTCAGCCTTCCAGGTTTCAAGAAATGGGTGATGGTGAAGGCAGGATGAAAACCTGTTTACTTCCGCAACCTTGAGTCAGCTTTGCATAGGCTGAATCTCAGGGAGGCAGAACAAAAAGCTTTAAAGTTTAACCTTTTCTCCACTCACAGAAACTTTATTAACCGGATAATCTTAGCAGCTGCCTTACCAGTTCAAATCAAACTCCACCTTTCTTGAACACATAACCACACTGTACATAGCACTTAAGACACAGGCTCACCTATTCTTCCCCAATCTCTGTCAGAGATACTTCATCTCATACATTCTAGGCTGTATTTTTCATTATTCCAACACATTTGCAATTTCAAGTCATCTGTGATTACCTAGGTCTTCCTCTACACATTTAATTTTCAACTGATGAGCTCCTCAAAGAAATTCTTTTTATTCCCTACATACATGGCCTTTGCTATTAAATTCCATCCCATCTATATTACATTCTGGGTTCCGGGGTTTTTTGATTTTTTTTTTTTAAATACTTCATGCCTTCACTCTTTATATCATTAATATTCTTCTATGTATTAAGCAATTATCATTAATCAAAATATTACATTAGAATAAATCCTAGGGTATTTCTTGAGTAACTTTGCCAGTAACTTTCCTCCAGAATGACAGTACTGTTAATATAATATTATCTCTCCTTCGACCAGGTCATTACACACCTTAAAATTCTTGTATGAATCCCCATCTTTTCTAGCTGAACTACTAAATTCCCATATAGCAGTTCTATCCAACAAGTTAAAAACTTTAAGACACTAAAGAAAAAAGCAATTATAAATAGCAATTAAAATGAGAACTAGGACTTGTAAATTCTGTATAAATATTTTATTAAGCATAAAAGACAACTTACATGGATAGATGCTCTATTAAAACAAATCACAGGCTTTCTATTTTCATGAAAAGATTCAAATGCTTTAAAGAGCATTTTAGAATGCCTCTTCCCTCTCCTACAGTGATGTATTACTTAGGGACAGATACCAAGTAGCAAATGTACAGCAACATAGCAATGGCTGGTGTTTCTAACGATGCTATGAAAATGGAAAAGGAGGGCACCATATAGAATCCAGATTTGGATTCAAGGCTTGGCCCTTTGGTCCCCAAATCAACAAAACCAGGCAGAGTTATGGAGTCAAATACTCAGTCCACAGACTTTTAAACAGACCTTTGCAAAACATCTCCTTTGGAATGTCAGTTGGCTCTGGCAAATACAACTCTCCTCATTCTATTTAAGATGGGGACAATTGGAAATAACAATGGGAAAGAAAAAAAAAAGGGAGGGAATAATGTGAAGCCCTGGAAAACAGTGTCAGAAGGCAAGTTCATTCAAGGAAAAAACCCTCCACAGATTGCCTGTTTTTCTTATAGTACATATATATGCTCATTACAGGATAAATGCTTTAAAGTCATCATGTAAACATTTAATCTTCTCACAGATCAGATCAATTTTGTTTAGTGTTGTTGTTTTATATATGAGATCCATATAAAGGAGGTTTTTTTTTTCTTTTGTCAAGACCTTGAAAGGGCACTACAAAAAGTAACAAAAATACTACAACAATGTGACTGTAGTAGTTAGCTATGTGGAATGTCATATACACCATTAAAACTACAGTGTTATTTAATTTGTAACCTGTCTTTGACTTTTTACAGCTAGATGAGCAAAGAAAAATGTTGTCATTTTAAAAACTGAGTTGCAGAATGCTTTTCTAATTCTGCATACGTCTAAAAAGTTTACTATTCTCAGTACGTAAACTACCTCACAAACAACAGTCAGAGCCTGACATGTAAACAGTTAACTATACATAATTACATAGCTATTTTCATATTAGGATATGTAGGTTTGAGCATTGTTCAAGGCATAACACGGTCCCGAGGTGTAAGGTTTCTCTCAAAAATGAGAACGTAAGGTTAGTGCAGTGATACTAAAGTTATCTAAAGACTAAAGTCTCATGCAAGAGAGACTTTTCTGTTAGTTGTCATAGGAAAAATAAAATAATAACTAAAAAAAACTTTCAGGTGTCCACTCTTTGTATTAGACACTAGATAGTAAAAAAAAAAAAAATCTCCAAATACTTCTGCAGTCACATTTCCATCCCACAGAAGGCAACTGTGCACCTGCCTATGGAAACAGCATGTTACAATGGGAAGTTTCCAGTTCTTACTGCTGAAGAACTGTGAAGACGGTTAATAGTAGTATTTTAATTAAATGATAAAAATGTAACAACTACTTCATTTTTATTATTTACATTTGGTTTTAGCATAATATTAGCTACAATAGTGAAAGTGGCTTGTGCTGTTCCACTCACCTTATGCTTGGGTGATGAGGACAATGTCTGGGTTCATAACTGTACAACATGACATTTAAACTTTTATTTTTAAGATTTCTTTTTTAATTATATAGAAATATTCTATAGGGATTATGTTTGGATAAATTTTTAATTGTTCTGCATTTCAAGTCTAAACAGGGTGACTTAAATTGTATTTTTTCTATCTTTACTTTTCATATTACTGCATTAATTTTTTATTACACGCAGAGTACATGTTCTTACAGACAAGAGAAAAATGATCTCATAATTTCAATGTTATGTGGAAACTTTTAAAAAACACTGGAGGATGTGACACAGGAAAACACGAACTCATAAATGCAGCTAATTTTCACATATTGTATAGTAACCCTCTTGGTCTCAAAACAGGCTGAGTAGTTGACTTTTATGACAAAGCAGTGTAACAAAACCACTGAATGATACGGACATGTCTGAATTTAATTTTGGTTTTTTTCAGTGCATTTGTTGTTATTACTAGAAATCTTTCCAGGTAAAAAGAGATTCCAAGGGCAAGAATGAATTTTTTCAGTATATATTTTCACATGTGTAATTATCTACTATAGGAGAGGTAATTTCTCTTATATACTGGTAGAACTAAGGCAGAACATAATACTTGATCATTTTGCCAAACACCTACAAACCAGAGAACAAACGTGATTAAACATTCATAAGATGCAAATCTGTTCCCATGAAAATCACACAAGTATTTCCAAAACATTTGAGTCTCACTTTCTGTCAGAAAATCTCACATTGATGGAGTTTCCAGGAGTCAAAAGTCCATGGGTTTTGGCACGAACTGGCTTGGTTTTGGGAGAAATTTTGATCTCAAAATTCTGAAGCAACTGTGAAGATAAACAGGACAAGTATTAGAAAACCTGCAAAATTACAGATGAAGATTAGACTTTGGAAAAGACAACATAACAGACTGTCACAAACAAAATATCTGTTGCCAGTTCTGTGGGGTCTAAGTCCTATAATTCCCACCCAGGAAAGAAAAAATAGTTGTTACGAGGTAAAGATTATAGCTAAAAATCTTCCTCCTCTGATTGAGGGAGGACTCAGACAGTCCTTTCTGAAGAATTTCCACAAAACTAGAATAAACAGTCTGAGCTATCAAAGAAACTAAGGTCTTTTTCAAACCTTGTGAGCTTCCTCCCTATGTATTTTTGATTTTGCTTCCTTTAATACGAATCAATATGTGCAATCATAAAACAAAGCAATAGAAGTGTCCCAATCCCATCACACAGATTTCTCTTCCTGGGCAGAAGGAAACAAAACAAACATGAGACAGCAAGTGCACCAAGTGAAACAATCATCATTCAAGGAGTCAAATAGTAGAACCTCTCCCGAACAGAACCACTGTAATTCAATCACACAGGTTCTGTATACATTAAACCTCTATTTCTATACGTTTAATGAATGAAACTGAGAGAATCAGTTGCAAACATAAATCACAGAAGTCATGGGCTAAAACAAACTTCAAGAGATTTATCTCACCTATGTTTTGAAGCTGAACATAGAATACATCAGCTATCTATTTTAAACTTTCAAGAAGAAAATACCGCAACATCCTCAACTTTTCCTAATATTAAATCTCAAACACTTTTTCCTATAAACTAAGCAATCTTCTCTTATCCTTCTCCTAGTAAGCATGGTAAACAATGCACTATTTTCCTATACTTAACTACCTTTTCAGTGTTAGAATTTATCAATTTTTCATCTCATTCTTCTCTTTTTCAAACACCTCATTCTTGGTATTCTCTCTGTCTTCTGCATTTCCTCCAATTTGACTATATCGTCCTTAAAATGCAGCGCACAGGGTTGGTTGCACATCACTGTCTAGTTGAGGATTCACCAGTGTTTGGTAAGACTGAGTAATTTAACTCCCCTTTCTGACATACAACATGCTTGTTAATACACCCAAGAATTACACTGCCTTTTCGGAATTAGCATCATTATTATTGTTGACCTATTTTTTACTATATCCCTGCAGTCTGTTTCTACGGTACTAATTACCCAGCCAGCTGGTCAGTAATTTGTATTTATGCATTTGATTTCTTTTCAAGAGCAGTAACTTGCAACAAGTTAGTGAACAATTTTGTGTTGATTCTGGAACATTTCTCCATTTTTTCATAATTCTGTATTCACATCCTCTGATTTTAACTTAATACATGTCAGCTTCATATCCTATGCAAACTCTAAAAGTATTCTCTAATCCATCATTTACACTGTTAATGAAAATACCAACCTAAATCAAATGCAGGACAGACTCTTATAGAATTTTAATTAAATGTTTTCCCTGTTCAACAGCAAATATTTGACAGCTACTGCCTCCAGCTATTTCTTTTTTCCAACCAGTTGTGCATGCATTTTATAGGTACTTCCATTTGGAACAAACTTTATTTAATTATGGGAATATTTATGACATGTGAAAATACTTCTTGAAGTCAGAATACATGATTTATTTTATATCCACCACATTAGGTAAATGATCAAGTCAAAGAAAGAAATCAGACTGGTCTGACATAATTTCTCATTGATCAGCTCCATGCTTCATGTGTTTCTATTTTTAAATTACTTAAATATCATCTCAATTCTTGTAAATAGGTTGTGTGCTATTTTGTTCTAGTTTCTTTCCAGAAAACAAAAGCAGACTCTCTATTAATTCTTTGATCCTTGTTTTCAAAAAGATGCAAGTATGTTTGTTTTATCCAGCCCCCTGAGAGCTATCTCACTCTGAGTTCTGAAAGACAGATGCTAATTGTTCAGAGATTGCTCCAGGAGTTTGCTTAAGGAAATTCTAAGCCAAACTCAATCAAGTTTGCTTTGAATACATATAATGGGTCTAAATATTTTCATAGTTAAGTAACTATAAATAGCTTCCAAATCTTTGAGGTTTGATTGCACAATCTGATCTCAGTATTTGAGTTAAAGGGTGTCTTGTAAATAACAAAAAATGTAGCAGCTGTTGGGAAAGCTTTCTCTATGATATGAAGCAATGGAAAACAATATATATCAACATGTACTAACTACTTCTATAATGATAAATAATATATATCTAAAATGATAATCAATTTAGAAGAAAGAACAAGAAGGGACAGAAAACCACAGAACATGGAAAAATTCTACTATTTGTCTTAACACTGTGGTCACTACAAGGATATAAAAACTATTTAACACCTTTGTAGTACTGAATTCTTCATAACTAAAATACTGAAACTGAGCAGGTAACCATTCTAATATACATTAAGAAAGACTTCAATTTGCTTACAAAAACCTTCTGTACTAAATCAGTAGATTTCCTTAACAGTCTTACCTTTAGTTTTACTTCATTTGTACTATAAACACCTTTTCTTCTGCAAAGTAGTTTAACTAAAATGCTACATTTCAAGCATGATTATTTTCATTTTTTTAAGCCTTTGCAGGATGAGTATGCTAGACAACACTCCAAAACAAAGTTTTTGAGCACTGTAAGTTATCCAGAAATGGTATACATAGAAAAGAATCACACCAATATATTTTTCTTCTTGTAATGCTGTCACATAGTTCTAACCTGAATCAGTGCAAGATGAATTTCCAGCTCTGCAATTCTTTTTCCTATACAGCTTCGAATGCCATAACCAAAGGGGATGGAACCAAAATTTTCTACTCTGTCCAAATCATCTTTCCTCAGCCAGCGCTCAGGTTGGAACTCATTTGCCATGAAGAAATTTTCTTCGCTGTAGGAAGTAGCATAATGACAGAGCGCCAGCTGCGTCTGAGGAAATAAATTATATTTATATTTAGCTAACTCCAATACACATCAAAAAATAAAAAAGCATTTGTAATTACTGTAATTTCTGCAACATGAGGTGACAAAAACTAAGTATCTTTCAGTAATTCTAGAAGAAAAAAGGACACCTAGAAAATCAGATCCCCTTCTCAACTGGTCAAATGAAATAATCTTCAAATTGTTTTAAATGAATTATATTATAATATATAATATACTTAATATATTCATTAAGTATATTATTGAATTAAGAATTCTGACTGTTTTAAATCCATGTTGCTCTAACACAGAAGTGCTGTCATTAAAAATAGAGCCATACAGTTCTACCATGATCTCTGTGTAATCTTTGAACAGTGTAAAGGAAAGATTAATAATTTAAAAAGGAAATTAAAATCTTTCTACAAAGGGAATTAACAGGGAAAGAATTAGAAAACTGCAAGAATAATGAAATTTATGCTTTTTTAATCAGATTGTAGCATTGCACAAAGATGTTATTAATAGACTCCACCCTCAAGAATATTAAGAACAAGTCATGATGGTAAATTTGATTAGCAGGTGAGGACCCAAATCTAAAAAAAGCCACAATAGCAGTAAGTCAATTATAAAATCCATTTTTGTCATATAAATGGGTATTATGGGAAATACTTTCCTCTTAACGCTCCAGCTTGGTAAAATCTTTTGAAATCAGTGAAGCGTATATATGTTGTAACAGATCACATTTCGTACACAAAAATTAAACTGTGTTCTCTGCAGAGGACTGCAACAGAACCTACCCCTTTAGGTATCAAGTATCCTCCAATGATCAAGTCTTCTTGGGTCACTCTTCCATTTCCTGGCAATACTGGATATAACCTAGAGGCAAATATTTGTGAGAAGTTCAACAGTAATAACCAGTACAACTTTAAAAGTTTAGATTCCAATTTGCATTCACAAATATACAATATGAATGCAATATGCATTCACAGCAAAAAGGGTTTTCAAAAGTACAGAACACCTTGGAGATTCAAAGACTTTGAATCATCTGTGAGAATATGATTAATACCTGAATAAAGTTATTTACTTGTAACTGGAGGTTGAACTATTTGGTCTATATATTTATTTGCTTTACACATGTAAAAACATGCAATCAATTGGTCAAGCTGGAGATGTTTTAGGACTACTGGGAGCTGAAAAAGCCTTGTTGATGCCTTCTCTAAAATCCTCTTATTCCCCTCACCTCACTGTGAACTTTTGGTATAAACATGTAAAAAAAGCATGTCACATGCCTCCAATTTACGTCAAGAAGCTTAAAATGATTGTAGTGGCACTGCAAAGTACCAGTGTGGGGGAGGAGGTTGTTACAGTCCACCATACAGACTAATACTTAAAAGGCAAAAATCAAGCTTTCAATTACCTACCTTAACAGACATGTCCTACATATATGATACTACTTCTACCATAGTTAAAAATATTAAACATTATATAATCTATCATATTTCATTGCTTATGCATCCGTGGACACAATACTGCTACAATAAACAAAACCAGAAGCAGCAAATAGCAGTAATGACAACTAAATACAAATGTTAGCATGGACTCGAAATCCATTACAACTACGTGGAATTAATTTTTTTAATTAATGATTGCAGTTGTCTGCTACTTACCTCAAGGTTTCTTTCAGCACAGCTCTAATCAAAGGCAATTTCGGGACATCATGAGCAAGAGGAACTTGGTCTTTCCCCAGCTTATTGACTATTTCCTCATAAACACGTTGTTGAATCTCAGGGTGCTTTGCCAACAAGTATGTTGCCCAGGACAAAGTAAAAGAAGTCTAAGCAAGAAACCACAACTATCACCATCAAGTCCAACAAGATTAGATTAAAAATAACTTCAAGCCAAGAAAAACAATCAGTTTTCAACTATGTTTTATACATCTAAAGTTATAAAACAGACCAGCAATGATTCACATCTGGACTCAAAGGGATGTTGTCAGATTTCACCATCCCCTCCTCCATCCCTTTTCCACGTAAAAATCCCCCACATATCAAAACAATCCATGCTGATATTTTCCCAGTGAAATATAAAGAGCAACAGAAAAACCAAATGCAAACAAAACTACATAAACAACACCGAAACATAAACACTCTAAACAGCAATGGATTAAGTTAACTGATAGTTTTCAGTACGTATGTCACCTTTCCTCCCAACAAAAGCATTTAACGGGAAACAAGACAAGAGAATACTACTCAGAATATTACTAACCCCTTTTAAGCATATGGTGGTCTCCTCATAGCATCCACACAACAGAATTTATATTATCACTGCTAAGATTATACTTTATCCTTTAGCAAGCAATGCTACACCACAACTGGCACTTTCTATCTCTTGAAAATTCCAACTTGACTGAAATTAAGCATCCAATTGAAAGCTTTCTTAAGGAAGCTCGAAGAAGAGCTTATACATTTAAAGGGGCCCAAAAATGTTAAAACACATGCTCTCCCCCCGCCCCCCGATTCTAATAATCATGAAGGCTCCAGAAAAGAGGTAGTGTGTGAAAAATCATTTTAAAACATTTTATACGAAGGAAGAAACAGAACACAAGGCAGGACACAGTTCAACTTTGAGACTTTGAGCACAAGATGATTTAAAGGAACCCATCATCTAATCCTTTTTCACCTCAGCTGGAAAAATTGCACTTCAGTGCACATTTGTGGTTTAGGACACACTCTGAAACCATGAATTCACTCTATCTGTACTAACATGGAACTAAGTAGAGTATTTCAACTCTTTTAAGTTTTTGTGATCCACTACTTACCATTCATTTAACGATGAGTCTCTGTGTTTAAGCTACCTGGATTTCAGGAACTATCCCATTCAAACATGAGACAGACTCAGGGCATTTTACTTCTGCTATCAACTGCACCCAAGACATTAAGGTCAAGCAAATGCCCTTACTTGAGCCCATTTCCCCCACTGAAGACAGAAAATTTACCATGAAAAAATATATTTTCCATGTTCCTGATTAAGTATGGCAGAGAAAGCGACAATGCAATCATTCTGTTCCTTACCTGGGTTGTTCTTACTATCTTACAACATTTAAGAGAGAAAAATTGTAATTCCTACCCTAATTTTCTTGAATTATTTTTAAATGTATTTTTTTCAACTTGTGTTACAAAGACAACCAGTATCGCTTTCTACACAGGAAACAGCTTTATTTTCAGCTTCTCACTCATTAGCACAACAAAGCTTAAAGCTTGTAAACAATGTATGGGAAAAAACACAACTTCTGGAAATGCCTTATTTTGGGCTTACAATTAAGATCAATTTAGAATGCAAATTCATTATGATGGTGATCTTTCATGTCTTGTCTTCCAACTGGGGTATAATACTAGAAGTACCATTCTCAAAACCTTTCTTTTTTCTTGTAATATTGAGTGGCTGTCCTTTGCTAAAATGCAACCCTGTTCTATCCCTCTCAGAGCTCAGAAGGCTGGCAATTGTGCCAGCTGTATACAGAACTTCTCTGATATAAACACTGTTTCTTCCCAGGTTCCCAGCTCCTTCACAACCTCTTAAAAATTAGCACTGTTCCAGGGAGAGCCAAAATGCTTTGTGACCAAAACCCGCCTTACAGTTCTGTTGAAAGCTTTTATAATCCTCTAAACCTCTTTCAGTTTCTATGACAAAATGAGATCTGAAGCGACAGCAGTAGGGGAAAAAATATTCCCTTGATTTCTGTCTTGTACTTGGAAATGAGGAAATCAGAAGTACCGTCCTCTCACAAAAAGATTGTTGCCAGCTGAGAAAGCTGAGTCAAACAGAAAGAGAAACTCTTGCTGGCATGAATTTGAACATTGTCATTTTACTTTAATGAGAACTCTGTCACACACTAAAAGTGGAAAATTAATGGTCTGAAAGATTAGAAAATGAATGGGATGAACAACTGTGCTTTACTTAAGAAACAAACATCAAAAAGCTCTCCAAACTCATAAGCCTTTGGGATATTTAACCAATGGAATAATCTTCAGCACATAAATAAGCTTTACATGTACTCCTTATGTCGGAACTCAAAAGTATTACTCTTTTTTTTTGTTTTCTTTAGAAACCTTACAAACTTTCTTAAATCAAAAAAATCTGAATTCAATTAGAGATGGCCACTTAAAATGCTTCACAAGGTGCTAATGTATTGCATATGTATTGAGCCCCATTACCACAGCTCTCTGCCTCAAACTGACTGTATATTGCCAGCATAAGCATGGGTATAGCGAACTTATGCCTTACCCACATTAGTGCTGACCTAACACCCCCCTCCTAACAGACTTCAGCAGAAACCAGGTATCCGATCCATAATGTGTGTCCCAGTTGATTTAACCAGACATACATGAAAATCCTTTACCAAATTCTACATATGAGTTTATTGATCAATTTTTTTCACTCTAAATTTCAGCAGCCTTTTCTACTGTGGTCTACCTAAAGAAGCACAAATACCAACCTGATATTCAAACTAGTAAAAGCAAATGTATGAAATTGAAGCCGAATGTGAAGACAATTGGTATTTTATCTGTTCAATAAACTGTGGAACCAAATCCCAAATGATGGGTTTCTGTAAACCACAGCTAGAACAGAACACTGACTTAATTCCAGTAGAGATTAGAGAGTGCTGTAAGTATTTTCTACCACTTCAAAGATGTCATGACTTAAATGTGTCAGAAATTATGTCCTTATAAACAACATAATCCCCCTGAAGATAGCTGTGAACGGTACTGGTTTATGAAAACAAGTGTGCACAGAAAAAATGATAACAAACTTACTGTGTCCACTCCCGCCAGAAGCATTTCAGTCAAATTGGCATAGATCTCTTCCAAAGTAAGTTCCTTACTCACTAGAAGGTATGTAAGTAGCCCACCATTCACTTCTTCTCCTTGGTCCAGCTGAGACTGGATAGCCTTCAATTTGTTGTCAACATGGATTTGACCTTTGGGATTCAAAAAAATTGTTAAGCCTCCATTTTTATTTTTCTGCTAGTTCCATTCAGTAATGCCATTTCTCCCTTATGCTACACCACATAGCACCCCCCACCCCCCCAAAAATATATTTAATTTGAATCTTTTTTCTCAGGGAAAAGATAATAGAGTGATGGTGGAGGTCCTCGGGTACTCATGGTAAGGAAAGACTGAGCTGACAGGACCCTTGGTAGCTCACAGCATGAGACTGCTGAGCATGAAGAAAGGACACAAGAGACTACAGTTTCTGACAGGGAGTGAAGGAAGCTCAAGGTCAAGTTTTTATGCCCACCAGACTTGTTTTCTGCAAGAAGTGGTGAACTCTGCAGAGCATGCTGCAATTCAGCACACATAGCCTGCTACAAGATGTTAGCAGCAACTAGAAGGTCAAAGGCACAGTACTAAATTACACTGAAAACAAAGATGGAGAGCATCAAGTAGCAACAAAAATTGAAAAATTCCAGTGAATAACATTTTGAGCAATTTCATCCGGAGTCCCATTTATACTTTAGTGACTACAAACAGCATCTTCAGTGAAAGAAGGGCTTTAAAAAAAGGAAAATTCCTCAGAAAGTTAATGCCTCACAGAATGAGCTTACAAAAAAGTGAACTAGAATCAACATATTCCTTTATGAAACCTACAGAAATACACACACCACCATTTAATTCCTTTTTCACAAAGCGATTAAACAAAGAAACAGCATGACAACAAGTTTCAAACCAAACAAATTCCTCAAGAACAGTTTTTCAGCTGCTGTTAGGATAAAGCTGAAGTCTGCTGTTGTTTTTAACCCACAAAAGGAAAAAGAGTACTTTATCATGGGAAATAACTTAGAAATGGCAGTGCAAAAAAGTAAGTGTTTCAGAGAAAACACACCTGTATCGGCATTAAATGGATTCCCTAATGCCTACTAGAGGTACAGATCAATACATATTAAAAATTAAACCTATTACACATACTGAACGTTAAGAAACGAAAGAATCTACCTTCAAGAAGACATACACAGACCTACCTAGACCAATAGTGCCAATAAAATAAATTTAAAAACGCATGCAGCTTTCTAACATTAGAGAGGTAAAGAGAGTTAGGGGGTTTTAACACTCCAGAATGTTAAGAAAATATCTATATTGCAAAGACAACTCTTTCTTCTTACTTACATGAAAGCTGATTCATGAAGTACCCTGGAATGCTTTATTTACAAAAAAACCATACTGTAATACAGCTGTCTACTTCTATGTCAACTTATATGCTCGTACGTGCGTATTCAACCTTCACAAAGACTTTAATTAATTGCTAAAGTCTAACTTTTTACCCTTCTAGTCAGTTTTAGTGGTGATTATTTGTCAGAGTGCCTGAGTGAATACTTGCTGAAGTCAACAAACCTACCCTCATTAAAATTTGTGTGGCTTAAGATAAAGCCTTGGCAAAGAACTTGGACCTGGAGTGAGGACTGGGTGCTGAAACAGACAAGGGCAAATAAAGAAACAGCAGTATAAAATAGAGGAATATTTAAAGTATACAAGTAAAATTCTTTTTTCAATAGAGTGTGTTTTAAAACGGTTCCCTTGGGCAGTCTGCATTTAATATGAAACTTACTTCCGCCACTATGTCTTCTTATAGTTTTAGAAAAGAAATGCAGCAAGTCCTGTTCAAACACACACAGAACCTGCAAAAATACAGCTGAACTTTTCTACTACTAAATCTTACTAAATTTGAAGAGTCCATCCCAGGATCTGCAGAACTCTCTCCACGGTTTTGGAATAAGTGGACGAAGCCATTTGGGAATAGCACCTGCATACATAGTGGTCTTAAACATACTAAACATCAACTCCAGAGCCTCAATATATTCAACAGTCTGCTGTGGGATGTTGTTTTCCAGGCAGCCCAACCGGCATTCATACAGAATAGTTGCCACACCTGCACATACAAAATCAAAGAATTTGCTATACACATGTATATATACATATTAATAATTTAAGGAATTAAAATGCTACCATAATGGAACTACCTTCCAAAAATGTTTAGTTATAATTACTGCAGTCGGGAGCAGATCAAATAGAAATTTAAATCACAGTAAAAAAATCCCAGCTAAACATCACAGGGAGACAGTGGTTACAGTGTCAATAACGCTCAGCATGAGAAGACAGCCAGGAATTCCACCAGCAGTAAAGCAGCCCTCCAGCACGTTTGCTGTGTTTCCCACTGCACCACTAATCCTAAGCCTGCCGTGTTGGCCTCTGAATACACAGGGACAGACAAGTCCAAAGACATTTCTGGTAACTTGTGATAACACAGGAGTTTCTAGCAGTGGGTATGCCTTTCTTCGTCATAAGCTGGTAGTAAATGAATAATGAGTATGCATAAATGGATAACGAACTTGCACTCTAGACAGTGATTTTAGTGCACACAATATATACTCCATGTGGCCCTGAAAAACAGCAAGTGTGTGACACTGTTGCAAGTGACAATATTGGCTCCTGTCTTGTTCCTGACTTGCAATAATTTTCTCAGATGTTTTTCTGCAGTACTGCAGTGATCCCTACTAGGAATACGATTCCCCTTTCTCCCCCCAAATAGCAGTACTTTATAAATATTTTCATTAAATTCTTCTTCTTCTCCACTCTGGACCATTTTTTCCATTTATCAAGTTAATTCTTACCTGTCCATTAGTGTCCCTGCAATCTCTCAGCTCAGTTTTTATAAACATAGCCAAATTATTAAATACTAGACAGAACTCAGCCAGAAACTGCCCTACTGGAGTTAGCCAAAATGTTCTCCCAGTTTGACAGAAAACCATTTCTTAATTACTTCCTGAACACAGGTTTCTAGCAATTTTTCCTCCCAGCTTGCAAAATCTAGATCATATTGCCCAGTTTATTCATTAAAATATCACGTTATGGTATAAAAAGCATTCCTATTGTCAAAATAATCTTATTTAATGATTTTTTCTAAAATCCAGTGGGGCAATTAGGTAATTTTAAAAAAGCATTTAGATAATTTCTTAAAGCCATTTGCATCAAATCAAAAGTTTTTAAATAAATTTTGTGCTTTTAAATTCATTAGTTAATAGTCTGTCTAAATCTTTCCAGGAAATATTAGAATAACTGTTAACTAGATAATTAGAGTAACTGGTCTATTAACACTCTAGTCTCTTTTTTCTCTGTTTTTTCTATTAAAAGCAGGTACAATAATGATGTTTAACCTTGATCTTGTCCTCCATCAAACTCTCCATAAATTCTCAAGTATATATACATATAGATATTTTAAGAAACTTTTCTTTTTCCCTGTTGTTTGCTTTGTATTTCTTCTTTATTGACAAACATAATTTTAAAAACTGGCTATTTTCAACTCACTCTTCCTTCCCTAATTTTCCTCCCTGGGAAGATATTTTTCTGTGCCTTTTATTTCTCTTGTGCCTCTTTCAGCAACTGCTAGTTCTTATGCATTCTTTTGCTCTTTACATGGTCCTTTCAAAAAAATCTTACACGTTGGTTCCCTGAAGAGCTGACAGTGTAAGTTAATTAAAACTGCAATTCGTAGAGGAAATAAGCGTGTGCCAGGTGCAAGTTATAAATGAAAAGCTAAAAGAATGTGAAGAATTTAAACTAACCCATCAGTTAAAGTGAATCTGTAAGCTCAGAGTTTAAAATTCCATAAAATTAGTAACTCTTAGTTTAATACCATTTTTAGACACTATTAATGCAGAACAGACTGAGGTTAGTTTACCAAACAGGCAGCCAGCAATTTGATACAGCATCTTCATAGGTGAGCAATTTGGAATTTGTTGCAAATCTCAAATTATTCAGCTGCCTGTCAGCAAAGAGTACCAGTGTTTTTAAAAGGCACTACATAAAACAAGATCAGTTTGTATGCAGTCAGTTGAAGGAATGCATAAGTATGAATCTCACCGTTAGTATTCTATAAGAACATGGGAAATGCCATACTAGCTCAGGCTCTAGTTCCATTCAGCATTCCCTCATTAATGGTAACCAGTGGCAGATGATTTTAAGGCAAGCATAACAATCCCACACTTGGCATGGGTAGGCAGGGTAAAGCAGTATCTTTTCCCGCATTATGCTAGGAACAGAATTTACATACATCACACAGTGATTCCTCACCTGGAATTTGGCCAGTATGTTGTTAGATTAACATGTCTTAGAAGTCACACTGTCAGAAGGTCAACACCCTTATTCTTGAGAAATTAATACAGAAATACAGAGTACTGAAACTGCTCAGGGCCTTGATTTTACATTTTACCTATATATCAGCAATTCCACAGGAATTGTCCCTTAATACAAGGTATCATCTCTTTGGACCCTACAAAGGAATTCCACTGATATCTACTGCACTAAGTAGGAAGACACCTGAGTGCAGAACATCAAGCTTGCCTTTTCAGATTAATCACAACGGGGCACTAGTCATTTGACAAAAATGCCTAAGCATAAGCATACTGCTTTATATGCGTTTGCTTTACCGATATTATACAGCCTGGGCTTACCTTCCATTGAATACTTGAAGAAAAGGTTGTTAACATTGGTCACTGTTTCCCCATCGTCCTCTTGACTTCTGAGGATGTGGATTCTTTTAATTAAGTCTGTGATAACTTCATTGATTCCTTCAGAGTAAACAGCCACATCTTTGGGTTTCAGAATTTTTTGCCTCAGTACACTTCTCATTTTTAGCCACTGTTCCCCCTCCCTAAAAGAAATGAATAATAATGTCTATACACAATTTTCCTTAACAATTATCACCTGGGTAAGAGCTCTGCAATTAAACTGTTTATGATTTTTCATGTCAAATGAAAGCAAGTGGTGAAATGAAAATGATGATAATATATATATACGGTATTATGTTCCTACATTTTTATTCCACATTTACTGCACATCCTCATTAAATTTCAGTGTTGCAACACGTACGTCCATGTGTAAGTCAATCTCTAGTTTGAGTGACAGAACTTGTGAGTGGTTCTGAATTTGACATGTATCTCTGTATTAGTATTTTAGTAGCAGCTAACACAAGAAATTAGCAAAATTTGCTTATTAAAATTACTTTAAATAAATATTTGAATGGATAGTCTGCAAAATCGTTTTTACCTAGAAGTGGTGCTTAATTACCAAAAAAAGTTATCACATTCAGATCTGACAAATCAACGATTTGAGGTAGTACCTTAAATCCCACTACTGATGCATCACTTTCAGTTACCCTAATTCTAAACCTACAAAGTAATAGGATAGCAGACCTTGCTATAGAGAAACAATGTACAGCTAGATTCTCCTTTAGCTGAGCTATGTATTGAAATCTTTGTGCTGAAGACTAAAAATCTGAATTGCAGCATCTGCATACTTCCTATGAGCAGAGTATTTGGGAACAGTGGTTCCAGAGATATCTTTCAATTCCTTACGAAGACAGGCAATTGTCTTTTATGCATTTATTTTAAATTGCTATGTATTTCCCATTAATTTTTTTTTCACCTGGAGGAATGCTGCTGCAGGGTACAGAAATTTATTGGCCAGCAAAAGAATTTAATTTCTTTGTTTAACAGATACTTTCTGACTATCTCTTGATTTAAGATCTCATTTCACAAAACATTAAGGAACTGTTAGTTTGACTCTGAACCGTCAAGATTTGAGTCTGCAGTGCAATACATAATGCCTTTTGCCACCATGAAAGAAACAGACTGTCCATGACTCAGGAAATTAGTTTCCCTCTAAATAAACATCGTATGTCAGTGGGGACTGTGAGTAGTTTTCAATGGCAATTA
Source organism: Aviceda cuculoides (assembly GCA_035590195.1). Taxonomy (NCBI): domain Eukaryota; kingdom Metazoa; phylum Chordata; class Aves; order Accipitriformes; family Accipitridae; genus Aviceda; species Aviceda cuculoides. The sequence goes on along the minus strand of JAVJGG010000001.1, from coordinate 37,469,053 downwards.
ACCACATCCACATGCACTGCCAATTTATGCAAGCCGTAAAGACAGATAACTCTCTACAATCAGCCACATACAAAAATATCTGCACGAGGATGCACAACAGTGTGAATTTACCATACAGTGACTTCTCTGCATTAATCTACTGAGGGGGCACTTTGGTGAACAATAAAGCTAAAGCCAACCTGAGCCAACAAGTCCACACAGCACATTGCCAACTGGATGCAACAGTCTAGATCTGAAGCATTAAAACCACAGTTTGCACAGTGCTGTGCCGAAGTTTGTAATCCCTATTCTGCAATACTGCTTCCAGGTAAGTGAGTCAGCTCAGACAACTCTAGCTGACACACACTCTCCAAGAATGTTTTTATGCAAGGTAGCTTGCTCCACATTCAAACTACACATCATTACCATCCCTTTGAAAATTTACAGTAGAACAAACAATTCACCATAAATTCCTATGCTCTTCCCCCCACTAGACACACAGATTTCCCCACACAGGAAGGCCTGAATTCCCAAATGTCCTTCAGAACAGAATTCCCTGTACAGTCCTTCAGAAAAATCACTAAACTTTTACAAGAAAACAAAGAAAATTAAGGACACTTACGCAGAAATAAGTCCCGTGGCTCTCCCTCGTAGGTCTCTGTATTCCTGCCAGGATTCCATGTTAGCTCTTTGTGGTGCTCTACCTTCTGCTCGGAGGACTTGAGCAACCATATCTCGATCTGCAATGGATACAACAAACTGGGGACCAAAGTGAGACTTGAAGATCTTTCCATATTCCTGAGTGTGTTTCTGCTACAATAGCACCAACAAAGAGAAACAGAAGTAAAGTATTACTACGGAAAAATATCACAAAAGGAAACTGACAAATTTGTCATACGGTGAATCAATCTATCACATCTAGAACTTGATCCCCAGCCTTCTGGTCAAGGAATGGTTTGAAATGTCAAGAGACATCATCTAAGCATTACTGTCAAATATTCACAAGGAAAACGGAGAGGTCACACCATTCAGGGCCTCTGACTGAGAGACCCAAAGCTCTAAGGCACAAAGCGTGAGTGAAACCAAATACTGAGAAGATGAAAGGACATGGGGCACTTAAAAACACATCCCTTCAGATCAAACAGGTTAGAAAGAATGTCTGAAAAAGTGAAAAACATGGAGGTAAACAGGGTGAAATTAACAGTATAATACAAAGATATAACAATTTACTTTTAATGTCTTTTGTAAATGAAGACTTAAGCTACCATTTTATTCTTTACCAAAAACTACTTATAAGTTTCTCACACATAACCAACTACAATGATAGCATAGCAGCCTAGTGAAAAACTGTATTTTCGGACAGCTTCATCAGCAGTGAACTTTAGAAAGATGTATGTTAATTCTGCAAAAGGACAGAAATGTTGAGGTCTTATCCCTGCAGTCAGGTTTATTTAGTGGCTGATCCACAAGTTGTATGATTCAAGCTGAAGGCGAGGAACAGACAATTAAGAAAGAGAATTGGAAAACATTAAATTATGCATTAAAAAACCCCAGAAGTTTTCCAGTAAGATTGCACTATCACTGTCCCATGAAATTTTACTGATTATTTCAAACAAATTTAATTCCAACATGGTCATGAAATGAACCACCCAACTCCCACGAATTCTCTTGGAGTAGAGGTACATCATCATTTTAGGGGAAAAAAAAAATAAACTGCAAAGGAATTGCTAAAGAGATACTATTAGGACTTTAGATTTAAGAAAGCTTTACATTTTAAATCCTTTATTTCAGGTTAAACTAGCAAGACAAATTAAACTGACCAAAGTTTAACTTCAGCACGTTACCTGCATCTAATCCAAAGACATCTGCTTGCAAAGTTATGTTGATGATAAATCAAAGATGTTTGATACAACTACACTAGTGAAAGTCTAGTATTGACCCAAGATTAACTTATGAGAAATACTTTTTTAATCAGTCTTGGTTACAGAGATGAATTATTTAATTCATCAAGTTTACACATGAATCACTCTTCAGCATATGGTGCCAAGTGCTTATAAAAAAGTAACTCTTTTTGCCTGGTTTCCAAATAAAACAAGAGTTGTGCAATTGTGGTCTCTGCCAGTCTCCTCTTAACTACTTTTGGAACACAATGGCCAATTTCGGTTGAGTTTAACAGAGAGTTAAAGGTCTCCTACAACCATATTCTTACCATTTTCGAAAACCAGCATCTGGATTCAAATGAGACATACATATTTGTCACCCTGATGAGGGAAATGCTACAGTAGCATCTCAACTTTTAATATTTCTGCTTGGTCTGCTGCTAACCAAACACCACACGCAGACCAATGTATGAAGAAGCACTCCCAAAACCCAAAGTAGCTCTTGCCTTGGAGATATTTTAGGGATATTGAAATTGAACTTGGAGAGAATTGAGAGCATGAGTCTTTAAAGGAAAGCATGAGTTGGGAGACAAGTGCTGCAAGGAAAAGGCATTGGAGTGAGGGGGATACAGGTCACCAGTCACAGAAGAACAGGTTCAACAAATTTTGCTATTTATGGAGCAGCTTGTTTTTTCCACTGATGGTGAGGTTTACATAAGAGGATAAACCTTAACAGAAAACAAATCAACTGTTGAGCCATCCAATCAAATAAATGAAATACTAGTTTTAAACCAGAAACAGACAAGGACAAGGTATTTGAACATCTCTTGCTTTCAACAGAATGATGTTCAGTGTATCAACTTCATGTTTAAAGAAATGCCCGGAATTTCTCTTCAATATTTTCTATCACAACATAGGTTTTCTTTCCCTTGTTCCAAACCTTAAAAATACTACACTTTAATGTCTCACAATACCACTCTCACACCAGACATTCTTTCACACATCATAAATTCAAATTGCCAGTATCCAAACCCTCCTCTCTCACCTTTCTTTTCTTTATACTTGCATAGCACTGATGAGACAAAAAAAGATCTAACCCCATCAAATTAAAAATACTTTCCCTTTGTCATAATTGCTGTAGCCGGCATTACTGCTTTGGCCAGGACTAACTGGAATCATATTACTGAGAACAGAACCTCCTTTGTGAAAAAGTCCTCAGCTTCCCCACTCCTTCTGCACATAGCGTACAAATATTTGTGTGTGCCGAAGGACATCGCTTAAGTAGCTGTGCTGGTTACCAAAGGGTTTCAGATTAATTCATTCCCGATTGAATGTTCACTGTATTGTTAAATTTAAACAGGCTGTTATTAATCCAGTTAATGCCTATTTGCATCCAGCGTGTATGCAAACTGGGCATCCATGACTTGTAAAATGATTTTTGAGACTCTAAACAAAATAAAAACTAGTATTGTATTACAACTCCTCCTTATCCTTCTTCCCACTTTCCTTTCTATGAATAACACTCATTAAAGAATATATCCGTATCAGCTAGTGATAGTGAAAAACATGTACTATTTAGGTTGTCTTATATTCCGTTTAATATTTTGAATAATTTTCACTGTTTTGACCGTGAAAGAACTTGAATTCAGTGGTAGCACTTTTTTTAGTGTTATGAAACTATGGTGAATCCCTCTCAAATTCTGTACACCACCACAGAAGCAGAGAAAAAAAGAAATATAATGCAACAAAAAGCTCTAGCTATCATGAAGTTTCATCTGCACGTGTCTTAGTTAGCAAGCAATTAAGCTGAGCAATTCATCATTAGCAATCTAGTTTGGCTGCCATCAAACACAGTGTACACTGAGAAGCCTAACACTTTTTTTAGAAATCTAGATGGTAAATACAACAAAGCCAGATAAAACCAAGCAACTTAGGCGATTTTTTTTTTTCTGTTTCCTGACTCTTTCTGGTGTTTTTCCTCTTTGCAAATCCTAACTTTTGAATTTTGATCCTCAAACCATTTAAAGGTCTGTCCTGTTCTCTTCGGTTTCCCTTCTCTGTTGTTACTTCCCTCTAATTTTTGTGTTATTTCAGTGATTTTCAGGCAGTGAACCTCTTAGGCTTGTCTGTGAATCTCTTTCTAGTGATCTCGGAAAGGTGACTAAGAAAAGCAAAATGTTAAGTGCCACATTTGAGGTATTCCCAAAGAGATCTGTACTGCCAGTGGAAAGCATTATGGATCCACAACTGCAAAAGGGTGAAAACCACTGCTTTACTCCCTCAAACACAAGTGCTCCCGTTAGAATCCCTTGGACTACCTGGGAAGGGGCCCCAGGAGATGTACCGCGACTTCTTAGGAATGAAACCCACCTGTTTGGCCAAGCAACCAGAATTCATTTTTGGCTAGAGACAGCCTTAACGGTAAGACAGCTGCCCATGCCAACATCCAAAAAAAATGCTGTACGGAGGAAGAATACTCGTCCACCCAACCCCTGACGTCCCAAGCACGGGTAACTGCCCTCCACCCACCTTCGCCGGCTGCGACGGAGGACGGGGCCCCGCCGCGGCCTGTGGACCACCACCCAAGCGGAGGTGCCCGAACCACAGAGGCCCGTCCTCAACCCCCACCCGGGCTCGGACTCATTTTACCGTCTCCCAACCCCACCGCCTGCCCCCCAGCCGCCACACGCCAGCCGACAGGACCCGCTGCCCGCCGCCGCCCCCCTCCCACCCCTCCCACCGCCGCCAATCTGGCCCCGCCACCCGCCTCCCCTCCCCGCACCGCCCGCCCGCGAGCCAATGGGGCCGCCA
>JAVJGG010000001.1:37437269-37464287 GCA_035590195.1 Aviceda cuculoides | reverse complement strand
TTTCAAGCCGCCCGCCTGCTGCTGAGGGGAGGGTGGCGGCAGCCGCGGGCCGGCCAGCGCTGACGGCAGCGGGGCCAGGCGCATCTACCGCCTCCCCTCAGGGCACCTATGTATGCGAAGTATATTTATGTAAGGGGAGGCCAGGGGAGCGGTGAGGGTTGGGGAGACAAAATGGTCTCCGGGCACAGCAGGGGAGCGCCGGGCTGAGCTGAAGGAGGGAAAAGCTGCCGCCTCAGGTTCAAGGAAAGCCCGCGTTCTCCAGCTCCGCCCGCCAAAAATAAGCCAAGTCCGTGAAGCAACCCGGTTCAAAAGATGGGATTTTTTTTTTTTTTTTTTTTTTTGTCCAAGGCACCTACCTAAAAGTTCAAAATACGCACAAAGATGAAAAGGGGGGAAGCTCAAAGACGGGGGGTGCCGGCGAGGCGGCCACCCCGCGTACGAGGGGAACTCGGGAGGAGGGTGTCGGCAGCGCTCGGGAGCCACGTACTGGCAGGCTCCCCCCCCCAAAAAAAAAAAAAACCAAAAAAGCCCAAACCTCCGAGAGCTGCGGGAGGCGAGGGTTGAAGGGGGGGATCCTCTCCGTCCCGGCTCTTTCGTAAGAGCGGGAACGCGGCGGTGACCAGCAACCCGGTGATTAGGCAACGCTTTGTGAGGGGAGAAGAGGAAAGGCTGAAGTAATCCTGACGTGAATAAAAACATCAACTAGCCGAGCAAGCTGTACCTGGATTTCATGAACGCGGCCGAAGCCGTCCTTCCAGAAGAACTCGTAGAGGTTGTAGAGGGTCTTGGGTCCCGGCATTTCTTGCAAGCTCTTCACCCTGCCAAGCTGGTGCGGGGTGGGCTGCAGCAGCTCCCCGGCGTGCCCCGGGTCTGCCACCATCTCCTCGCCTTCGTTCTCCGCCGCCGCCGGTGAGCTGCTCCGCACCTCCAGAGACTGGCTGCTGCGCACCCCGGGCGCTCGGTGAAACCTGCTGACAAAAATCGCGTGGTAAAAGCCGGTTCTCTCGGATTCAAGCGCCCGCTTGCACGTCGTTGTCAAAACCCTCCTGAAGAAAGACATGGCTTTCAGTTTCAGAAAGGTCCACTCTGCTCCTGCAGCTGCTTTTTATTTGGTTGCTCTTTCTTCACTGCCTGCTTTAACTTCTACAAGCAGCACCTCTCCTAACTTACTGTACGAGCGTCAGTTTACACAGACCATTATTTAACGCTCCCTCCCCTAGGGCTGGAAAAGGGGGGCGGGTCTGGGTTGAGACTTGAATAGAACGAACCTATTATTTTGTATAATTCAAAGCAGATAAATTTACCCAACAAGCATGCAGCCAAAGTTTAGTTTTTCCCTCTTTCTCCCTTTGGTTTGGCAGAAAGCTCACATAAGGATTATCCTATCTTTCTCCTTCATTAAAAAGGTGGGCTTAGGGCTATTTTTTCTGTGGCATTAATTCACTCCCACGTGTTAGAAAATACTGTATTTTCTGCGAGAAGTTCTCTTGGTACCGTTCTTCATCTTTTAACATATATGGAAAACATTTCTGCATCCGCATACAGACAGCAATGGTTTTACACAGCAACCTTACAAAGAGTTCCTGTAAATCACAATATCCAGGGATGTTATTTGTATTGCAGAATGATTTATCTTTTGGACAGGAGCTTGTGTCAACTTTTGTAGAAAATCACCAGTGCCCTGTAACTACATAGTGTTCCATCACAGTTTTTCCTCAATTCAGCTGCATAGATCTGTAGTCACACACAGAGAACTTGAGGTCCAACCTGTGTATCAGTTTGTTTTGCACAGTTTCAAAAGTGTTTCTGCTATCTTCATATGTATTTCTGTGTAATTCCATAGGTGTCAGTGACAATCTGTAAAATGTTGATTAGTTTCAGAAATTATGTGGAAGAGACCACCTTGGTTTTAACTGAATCAGAAGCTCAGGTAAAGCTTGAGGACAGAGGAAAGTCTCAAGGAAGATCCACATTTCCAGAACTTAGTTACAAATAAACTGCTGGAAAAACAAGTCTAGTGAGTTTCAAAGTTATTTGCCTTTGTTTTCCTTCTGTTTATTTTTCTACATTTATATTTTTGAGGCTGCAATCCAATTAAGATTTGTGTACATGCTTAAATTTTACCACTGATAACTCCACTGAAATAAATCTACCTCTGAAGTTAGATATGTGCATCAGCCTTTGTAGATACAGCAGTAAATATTACAGGAATAAAAGGCAGATGGTCAACAGTCTTAAAATCTGTAAAGAATCTATTGGTTTGAGCTAAAACAATGTCTTTAAAATGGGCTTCATCATACTTCAAAGGGTCCAGAGAACAGCAACAGAAAAAAATTATAATTTTTTTTTAAAATGACATAAGGAGGAGGTTGAGAGAATTATTTCATCTGGGAAAGATGACTACCAGGAGCATGACAACAGCCTACAGATGTGTACACCTTTTGTTAAAAAAAGATGCATGTCAGAGAGAGAAGACAGAAAATAACAGGCTTAGTTTGCAGCTACAGATTTCTTGCTTAGATTTTCAGGCAGCCTTGCCATCACAGATATTTTTGGGATATCTCAGATATTGCAGATAGCCAAGGTATCTCAGGAGGTTGTGTAATTGCTATCACTGAACTTTGTAAGAACAGGTTTGAGAAACACGTTAGGCACATCTAGGTATATCACTGTCTAGGTTACCTCTGGAGTTTCCCTTTTCCTCCTCCACTTCCACATGGTGTTGCTACATTATTTCTTTAATATTTATCTAAAGATGCTTTGAGAGATGCAGTTACTCATAAAATAAATACTTATGAGGAAAAATATTAAAACCAGCTGGTGAGTGTAAAATTCAGAACAAAGCTTATCATCATAAGTAAATGGAAGGCTCCCTTAGGCACAGTGAAGGACAAGAACAACAAGGAGTATCTCTCAGAGCAAGTAGATACACTATGAGATCTCTGCAGGAGGATTAAAAACCAGAACATTTATTTATTTGACAGGAAAGATGGACACACGTCCTAGAACATGCAAAGAACAATCCAAACTATCTAAATTATCTGCACTATCTAAATTATATTTGTCATATTGATATATGGTAGTTGATATATTCCAGATGTCAATTTTATTTTATAGTTTGTAGGCAATAATTAGGCACAAGCAGAATATATGGTTTCCTCTGATGAGATAAGACAACCTGCAACTCAAGTAATTAAAGGATGTGTAGACAGATTTGTGAAAACACAGGAAAATAAACATGGACTAAAGGATGAGGGAAACTGAGAAAACAAGTAAGAAGATAACGAGCGATTTGTTGGCATGAGAACAGCACTTTGGGGGTCAAAGATTATTTGGCATGAAAGATATGAGAAGAACAAAGGAAAACCAGAAGTTTAATATCAAAATAATTGAAAGGGTGAAAAGTTAAAGGCGAGGAAGACGTCTTGCCTTCATCTCAAAGACCCCCAGGTACGACCACCAGGATCAAGGACGCATGTGCAAGAAGGAGGGACAATATGCTAATGATTTCCCAGAATTCTCTGCCTTTTATTAGGAATTAATTTGTATAATCTATGAATATTCATATAACGCGTGTATTTAAGATGTGAAGAGTAACTCGAAGGTTTGCACAGTAGGTGGAGCGATCCCCCATGTACCCAGCGCTGAAATAAACATGCCCGCTTTATAACTCACTCTCCGAGTTGTAAAGTTTGTTCCGCACATCAATATTCCATGAACGATAACCACAAAAATTTAAAGGTGTTGAACAACAGTTGTCCCTAGATTGTAAGTCAACAAATAGAATGGGAAGAATAGGAATTCACTTTGTAATGAACAGCAATATAATCCCTTAGCTATACATATTAAATGTTATAGCAGAATTTAAAAAAAGAGTTCTTAATCTCGGTACAATACTTTGAAGTTTTTCTTTTCAAATTTATGCAGCAGTTCTCCAGCTTTAAAAATCATATTCATATTGTAATTCCTAGACTGATGGAGGGAATATACGCACTCTTCCTAAAAAAATGCTGCTCACAGCTGTCAGTATGGTAGGTATTTTTTTTATTAAAGTCATTCACCATTAAGATAGTGTAAAGCATCTGCTTCTGTTAATATGCAAGTGAGAGAAACTCAGATACATTATGCTGTAAAGGCTACAGTTTTGCAACTGGCAGTAGCTTTCTCCGGTTGTACATTTTTGCAGTTAATTCTGTATTTAGACATTCACTCTTTTCCTACCGTTACCTCTTTTCAATAAAAAAAAAATCATTGTAGGAGAGAGTGTTTCTAGCCAAAGTACTTGAAAAAGAGTTTCAGAAGTCTTGCCTTGTAAGTACTTCACTAGAACAGTACCTGTTTTCCCTCTGAGGAATTCCTGGAGGCGGCAGTAGTCCCAGCATAGGAGCTGTGCTGTGTAACGCCACTTTCACTCAGTCTTCTAGGCAGTTCACTTACTGTTAGATTTTTGTTTGTCTGCACTGAAACAGTCTGAAACACAGATCCCATTTAAAATAAACAGCTAAACACTCAGAGAATATGCAATTTCAGCAAGAGAGGGACCTGAAGGCAGCACTAATTATCCATACGCCGCTCACTTCAGGAGACATGAAACCACAGAACTTGTGTACAATGTGCAGGGCAGCAATACAGGACAGAGTGCTGTGTTATCATTTTAATATTATAAAGTAGAGCTGTCTTGTCTTTAATTGCAGCCAAGGCAGCTATGCTTCTTCACATCTGTAATGTGTCTGGAGGATTATTCCTGACATCATTTCTACCTTGCCAAGCTGTTCTTAAATAGTTACCTTGCTCACTAATGTATCCTCCAATGTAATGGCTACCTGTATACATTTATATATATGCTCTATTTACTAGCTTACCTGGTGTGGCATGTAAACCAGCTGCAGACATTCAGATCTCATTATTGGCACATCTTTAACATTAGTCAAATATTCTATGATTACCAGCTACCAAGTTTATATGTGCAGCTTATACAATCACAGTAAAGCCAATTTCAGGAAAAAATTCTAGCTGTCCTTTGTGCTAAGTCTCCTGAGGAATTTGATGCTCTCTCTGCTGTCTGGCTAGGCTTTGCTGTTGTTGTTTTTTAAGATAGCACTCAACAGCGGAAAGTCTTAAGACAGCTTCTCCCATTATTCACATGCATATGCAAATATTTATTAATGCAGAAAAATAAAAACAAAAATTACAGGAAAACCTCAAAGTACATAATTAACTTTGAATAAGATTTTATACTTGCTGTCTGTCTGCTTCTAAAGAAAAGGTGGAATATATGTGCCATTTGAGAAAAGAGTCCTAACCAGGGAGCACCTATGAAACACCTCCATTACTACTTACTATCTTCTGGTTTTATTAGAAACTGCCATCAATGTTTTGCAAACAAAACCAAAACCACCCAAGCCTGAAGAATTTCCAGAGCAGATTAGAGGCAACAGCTGAGTGTAACAGAAAGAAATAAATGAAGAAAGCACAAAGTAGCAATGAATTAATAGTGAAAATTGCCAAATACCTTGGATATAACAGGAGAAGGATTTAAAGGGGAATAAGGATGCTGTTCTGCAAATCTGTATAAAGAGTGCCTTCCTTGTTCAAAAGGAAATGCGAGTGGATTGACATCCACAGAAATGTAATTTTTATGTAGTGCAGGTGGTGGACCAGTAGTAGATCTGAGGACCAGTGGGCCTAAAAGGCCGACATGGTGTAGTTTGTCATAAGTGAGTAACGGATGACAGAAGAGTCACAAAACAGGTTATCAAATAACCCTGTTTTAACATTCAAAAATATTTACAAATAAAAGATATTTCTAGGAGGTTTGCTAGATGGAGTAGAAATGCAGAGCCACTAACAGATGCAGGCTCAGGTATACTATTGCAACACTACTATACAATAATTATCAATAATTCTATAGTAACCCATCAGTGCAGATACAAGTTTGGTTTTCTAGGTAAACTATGGAAGAACACTCCAGACAACAATAGCCAAATTCTATGGTGGTTAAATAACCAAGTACAGGAAGAGAGTATTTATGAATGTGAATGAATACATGTGGGCTACCACAACATGGAATCTGTAATTAAACTATTTGCTTCTCTTTGCTGTGCCAGATCATAATTGCGTGGTTCTGTTTGACTTTCAAATTAGAGTTATTAACGTATGTGCATGCCACTAAGGTTGCTGCTCTACTGACACGCTTAGCATCCTTACTACTGCGGAGTCTGAGCTGGAGGTCAAACTTGCAAACTGCAGCATGTTAAATAATCAACATTATGAGTAAACCCCTAAATTTATGCTACAAGGGACAGACAAAGCTGAAATAACAGTTTCCTAGAGTAGACTTGAAAAAGAGAAAGGAAGAGTGAAGGAAAGAAACCAACCACCACTTGAAAGAGCAGCAGAGGGTTTTACATAGTGAAAGGCTTAGGGTGTAACCTAAACTGGCGGAGGGATTGTCATTGCCTGATCCCATTTTCCTCTCAAATATGATCACAGACTTGTTTCAGGTAACAGAAGTCCAGTAGTATTGCCACAGAACTCCCAGGAATAACAGTGAGTGTATTAGCCGTGATATAAAACCTCCTTCCAATCCACATAAAAGCACCGAACCATAAAGAAGGGAGAAGTTATGCCATCAGCACTAACCAACCAAAACACATTTATGTGACTTGAAAGATAAGTATTTTCTCCTACTTCTATGATCTTCCAGCATGTATATTTATCAGACATCTTAACACCAACTCAAAACCACACTCACAGTTCTTGAAACAATGACATTTGTCCTAGCCTGTCAGTCTGTCGAGTTTGTAAAACTGTTTTATATAACTAGTCAGTTTGGACTTTTGTTATTTCAAACAAGTTGGAACACATGCCTCTTCACGGTAGAAGTGCTTGAATTTTAGTTAACTTTTGGTATGTAATGGGATCACAGTATAATCTAAACTTGACTATTGATAATTTAGATTATGTATTATTTTTGGATGATAATTCGTCTCCAAATCCAGTCACACTGTTCTCTCACTCCAGACCCACTAGTGGGGTCATATTAATTGTACTTTGTTACCTTCACTTAGTTATTTCTAAATCCAATTTAAACTTGCCCTCCTCTTTGCATGAACTCTGACAAAGTTCAGTTGAAGCTTTCTTTGTGTCCTAATAACATTGGTATTCAGAGTCAATGGTTACATTATCATCTTACCAGGAATTCTGTTTTCTTAGAATTATTCTCACTTTTTAAGTGTCTTGGTTATATCTGGCTTGTAATTATTTGACCATTATTTTATGATATACAGTGTAATAAAGCTTGTACTTTTACGTTTTACATAACTGTTTAAATAGCTAATGCATCTACAAGTGTAATTTATGGAAGTAAAAGAGATTTGATTGGAGGCATTTAACTTCGCCCGACTAACACCTTCAGCTAAGACCGTACAGATAGGCTCTTCGGAACATTTGCAAGGAAGAAAAGCTGAAAATAGTGTCAAAATGTCAGAAATGTAAGCAAAAATTTTCAGTGTAGTTTGAAAGATCTCTTTAGTGAAAAAGCCATACAGTTAGTCATGATTTTTGCCTTTTCTGACTGTCCTCAAACCCATCTTCCGAAAGATCTTCTCAAGTTGTCAAGTTACTTCTCTGGAATTTTAAAAGCCTTCTAAATTCCCATGCTTTTTCCTGAAAAGGGGGCAAATTTGAACTTAACAGGCTATGAGGTGAGAAAGGAGCTTATAGGTAATTTACTGTTAAAGCAGCTTTAGTTTAAAAGAAAAATGGAAACAACTTCTCTCAATCTTTAGTTTCATCTACCACATGACAACAATTAAAATCCTAACCAAATATTGTACAAAAAGATATTTAAATCAGAGCAAGCTAGCCAATCCCAGGTGTTGATAGCACTGTGCATGATTTACTGTTCAGTGCTTTAACAAAAACCCCATGAACTGACTGCAACAAATGGAGTTCAGCTCTACTTGCAGACCTTTTGTAGCAGGTTTAGATCCTTATCCTATGCTTATTGTGTACCACATTAAGTTATCCTGAGAACCACTTGCCTTTAAGTCCTAAGTTTTAAAATACACTAGAAAAAAAATCAAGGCACTACTAAAAATTACGACCATCAGGAAGGCATAAGGAACCAGAGAAATAGAAATCTGGTGTGGTTTAGTGCTTTGCTGAGCTGTAATACTGCTGAAATCGTCACCCCAATGTCACTGTGCCCTTTTAGTCTAGAAGGCCATCTTAATGAGTAACGATATCCTTTAAGTATTGATCCCTTCATAGACAGACACTTGCCGGTTTGCCACGAGGACGAAGAGCACATAAACACAAGTTTCAGTATTGTAGCCTATCGGAAACATAAACGAAGAAAAGCACTATTAAAAAACGACAGCTCCTCAAGAAGATTAAGTTTCCTCAGTGTGGAATTCAGCCTAAGGAGGTGGCCAGGGAGCAGAGTAAAAGCTTTTATTCCAACAAGGAACCCGAATTACATCCAAGAAAAATCGCACCTCCTCTGTCCACAGACTTCCAAGAAATAATGTACTTACCCCAAAGTTCACCCACCTCTGCCATCGCTCACGGTATGAAACACAGTTTTGCCACACCTGTTATTTTGCCCCCAGTTTAGCGAGAGCCCTACAGCAGACGCTTTCCCAGTCATGATCTAGCTGTTGCTGTTCATTTGCAAGTCATCTGGGTCCATGAACTGCATCGCACCTTGCTGCTGCTAGCAGTGTCGTGCAAGCATGCTCCCGTAGGGATAAACACAGCCTCTCGGGAAGGTATGTGTACAGCAGCGCGAGGGCAGAAAGCAAGATTTTCTTCAGGTGTACCATTTTCAAGGCAAACATGGAGCTCTCAGCCATGTTGTTCCACCGTCTACTTAGCAAGGGGTCTCGATATCCATTTGTGCAAGAGAGGCAGCGGCCAACAAGAGCATCTGATAAAGCATGGAGTGCAGTCAGGTCCTCACAAGAGAGCTGGGTCCCAGGTTCTTTGGATTCAGGCCACGGGGCAGTGAGAGCCCACCACGCACCGTCTGGTCACGGTGAAGCACTACGACTGCAGTCTGCAATACCTGCCTGACAAAATACAGTGCTGGGTTTTGTGACTGAACAAGACAGTTTCCTTTCCCAGAGGGCTGGGATTACAGACCAGTTCTGGAGCAGTCTATGGCGACGGCTGGGTGAGGAGCGCTGCCAGACTGCGGATCCGTGAGGGTCCAGTGGAACAAAAGCCCCAGGAACCAGCAGCGTTTCTCAGCGACCTGTCTGGAAAGCAGAACTGACCGACTACACGCCAGTACAGATGCTACCATGCGCAGCGGCAACTGTTCTGTAGTGAGTAAATGCATACCAGTCTGCCACTCGCAGCTACCATCTGGAGTAATAGCAGGCAGTAATTACTGCAGTAATTATATCAAAGTAATTAAATCTAAAGTTGGAATACCAACATGCTGTTATTGAAGCATGGAGTCATTCTTACCTTGTAACATTATTATGCTTTACTTGATGCCGAGTACTGCATCCCACGCAGACCCATTGCTTAGAAGAGTAAGATCATTAGTCATCATAGCCAAGATTTACTACAGAAGAACTAGAGCGCTGTCCTAAATCTAGGCACTAGCTACCACTAGTGCCACAATTACAAAAATCAGTAGTACTGTCAAGCCATTTCCACATTTAATAGGGTTGGGTTGGTTTTTTTTCAAGTTTATGAAGAGTGCAGAATAGTTCCAAAGCAATTCATAAAGCGTGTTAGAATTATGCAGAGGGACACTGGCCGACTTGCTCAGCTATCACAGACCCCTCCCATTATACTAAATTATACTTTTTCTTTAACTGTTGCCACAAGAGCTGGTCCAAACTACTATTAGAAGTAAATAATGCTTTAAAACTGGGGAGAGGAAATCAGCACCAGAATACTGTACATAAATCTCTTCCATATAAGCCACTCAAGCACCATCATGCCAGTCTCAGTTTGTGAGGCAGAAGACTCAGAACCAGAGAAAGAACCAGGCATTATGGTGTAGGGCTCAGAGACTAAACAAACTTTAAACTGAACTGGATCAGCTCCATTTTCAAACCGATACAGAGACTGAAAATAAGCACTGTGTGTTCTGAATTATGCTGCCAATATTTCTATATTCTCAGTTTGCGAATTTATGCTCATAAGAAACAGCATCAATATTTTTCTGAAGCACATTTGTCATATAACCAGAATAGCTCTACCATACATACTCCTTCCAGTATGGTAAAGATTTATACCGCCCTATTTTGAACCCACACATCAAGATCAATGTTATTTCACAGGCGGTTCCTAAAGCTCTACAAACTCGCAGCAAAAAAACCACCTCGTAATACAATACCAAGTAGCGTAACTGTTACAATATTAAGCAGATGTTATTTAAAAAGGGTTCTTCTGCCACAAACCACCCCCACCTCTCCTCAAATTTTCTAGAAATGTACTGCAGTTTTCATTAAGAAAAAGCCCCAAACTTGGGAATCTTTCCTTCACACCTCTACTTCCAACTCACCTTATGACAAGTCAAAACACTTTTTGATTCAGTAAATTCTGCAGTAACATTGCACTGTTTAGCAGTTAAGAAGGTTTTATTGCTTGGTTAATAAATAGAATATAAATGGCAAGGGAAACAGCTTTTATTTCAGTAACTTCTCAACAGTAGCAAGAAAAACAAGGAAAAACGGAGCACAGAATTTATTTGTATTTACTAATGCTTTCCTTGAGTTTACTTTGGAGACAGAGTCCCTCTTTCTCCTTGTCTTGGAACTTCAAAATATTTCCAAACAATCTGTTAGAATTTTAGGACAGGTTAAGTCATAAGTATAAATTAGCTCCCAGATTAAAAATCTTATGTAAAGTGCTCCTATCAGTATTTGTTTAGCTCAATGAATGATTTTTATTTAAGCATTTTTAAAAACAGTATTTTGTTGAGCAGACACAATAATCAGATAAATAATATTTCAAACATCAGTACAAATGCCATTTACAAAACCTTTTCAGAATCTTCTGAAAGAGGGTCTTCAGCTGATAAAAATAAATTCTATTAATTACCTTGAAAACCAGACAGGTATAACCAGGATCCAGTCACTGGATAATATCTTTCCTGTGGTAAGTTTTAGTTCCTTTTTTGCTTTCACATTCACCCATGAAAGTACATATATTGTTAAGTAAATATGTGGCCATATAGACGCATATAAAAAGAGTCTTTTAAAGGACCTGTCAGAAGTTTCAACTCCATATTTTTAGTTATGGAATCAGGTACATGGATCCACAGTTTTAACAGAATGCACACATGAAGGACATCATTTCCGGAAGCGTTTAAATAGTGGATGGATGTGTTTATTTGAAGATGCCTTACTCCGTGAAGAGTGGTATTCCATGTAAACCGTATCATCTGCTCCTGACATAGAGCTCATTGTGCCCGTGCGACGTGACACCTGCAAGTAAGGGGAGAAAAAACACATGCTTTGCGTGTGATTAGGTAGACCAACTCTAACCTACTGATGCCCCCTGGCTACTGGGCAGCACTGTTTATTTAGTGATCTTAATGCCAAAAAGCCTTCAAAGTTTTTTTTCTTAAGAAAAATTTCTACAAAGAAAGTCACTGCCTGCCACTCACCATAAGTATATAAACATATGTAAGGTTTAATATAGAAAGATACCTTAGAGTGGGAATTCCAAATGCATTTCAGCACAATGCCACTTAGCTAAAAATTAACACTAGAAAATTAATTGCCACATTGTAGTTTGATTTTACCTTATGTATCAATAAATATTTCAGGCCATTTATTTTTCTCACATCTGCTGCTGAAAATGTCAAACTACTACCTATAATAATAGTACTTCTCTTGAAAATGAACAAAAGTGGCCCTTAGGCTTCTGCCCTCTGGGCATGAAGAAATCAGGGCATGATTCAAGGAGCAGTGTCACAAAAGAGTATGTGCTGTGACATATGCGTATCTTAAAAATATTTAAAAAATATTTTCATTGCTCGTGACTTAGAAGATTTACTCCCAAACCTGTAACAATAGATCTGTCATCTTCTCCCTCAAATGTGATGGAGAAGGACATGAATTCCATGCCTAGCTTCTTTCTAGGGCCCAACAAGTGAATTAGTCAAACAGCTAAGTGCTAATGCAGCTTAAAAAAAAAAAAAAAATCTGTTCCCCAACATTTCACAAAGATACTAGGGCATCAATGATGGCACCACATTTAGAACTAAGATGAAATGGTCCAGTTCTGTCACGTTTGTGGTCATCCTTTTCAAAGCATTCTTCATTACCTGAGCTGACTTTGAACCATATTCTCCAGCAACTACTTCCTCCTCAGCATCCAGGTCAGATGCTTGCAGGACTTTCTGGAGAAGCTGCTGCTGTTCTTCTTTGGATGAAAATGAAAGTTCTTCTTCCTCCATGCCTGCAAGCTTTGTTATTACCTAAGAAACAGAGCACAGTACAAGGTGAGGGCTCTTCCTCCTCAATGCTAGCTATTCAAAACCAAGATAAGGATTTCTGATTCCACATCCTGTTGGAACTGCTTTCAACTTTTATTAATGGTATGAACAGCTTAACACTATGGATAGTGCAGATACATATAAAATCTTGCTAAGTGGTGTACATACAAGCACACACCCACATGCCTTGTTATATCCTACCTGGAAATGCAAAATACAAACCTTTGGGAAAAAAAAAAAAAGAAAAGCTCTGGACAGAGGATGTCAGCTAAACACTGTCCATACCAGCTTGACCAAGAACCTGACCAAAGCACATATAGGTCAGATGAATACTCAACTTACTGCAAGGTTAGCTTCATGCTGTGGGCTCTAGATTTGTCTAGTTTAAGAACTAGTACTTCATATTTAACAAAAATAATCCACTAGCTTTCCAGGCACTGAGAATTTAGCAATAAACATTGAGGAACATGGGAGAAAAAACCCTGACAAATTGAGATGTATGATCAGTCGTTGAGAGACAATGCAACAACCTGCAACGAAGCACCAGCAGCACAGCAAAAGGACTCTTTC
Source organism: Aviceda cuculoides (assembly GCA_035590195.1). Lineage (NCBI taxonomy): Eukaryota > Metazoa > Chordata > Aves > Accipitriformes > Accipitridae > Aviceda > Aviceda cuculoides. The sequence continues at coordinate 37,451,248 of JAVJGG010000001.1, read as the reverse complement.
AACGTTTACGTGCTTAGACACAAGGTAACTTAGCTGTTACGTTTGTTCTCTTTGAAATTCTTGGTAATTCATTCGACAACCATGGATGCAGGGCACATGCCATCTACTGGCAATACAGTGCCATACACATCATTAGCAGAAAAACCTCCTCAAGAACTGAAAAGCTCTCAAGCTTCTGTTATAAAGCTTTACAATAGGCATCTTGCTTTCTTAATTAGAGGTATTTTGAAAATTTCACAAGATTTTTTCCTGCAGTTAAATGCATTCTGATAAACGTATGTTTATACATGAGAATCTCAGTTTTCCCCACAACGTTTCCAACCTGAAGGAGTTTTAAGAAAGACATTCTAATTCAGCCATTTCCCTTACGTATGGTTTCCCCTCCTCATCTTTCTTTTTCAGCTTACCTCGAGTCAATACAATTAGAAACTAATTACCTCAGTAATCTGGGCTGGGTCTGATCACAAAGACTGATTAAAAAAAATATAAATACAGCTTAAGGTAAAACAAATCCGCATTAGACGCAAAGTACTGTTTTTGAAAAATGGGGTAGCGAAATACTAAAACAAATAATCAGTGTTGTGGGCTGTTGTCAATGCCAATTTCTAATTCAAATACAGATGTCTTCATAAGAAACGTCCTAGCTTTAATAATGCATTCAGAGAAGCAACCTGTCCTACTATATGGCTAAAGGAACACTATGGTCCCCTCTTTGTTTGTTTAGAAGGGCATGTCCTATGATCATCTCAAAAACAAAGAAAAAGGAGTCACGAAAAGCAGTTTTAAATTGCATTAGCCTATTTCCCGTTGTGGCTGCAAAACAGTGCTAACGCGATTCATAGAATGGAAAGAATTCTTGCTGCATCATCATTTTTTTAAGCTGTTCAACAGATGCCAAGTTTAAAGTTATCCCCAATTCTTTGATATAGTGAGTTCTTCTGCTATTGGTTTAAAATTTAATATATCCTACATTCAGCCTCTAAATAAAAACATGATACAGTAAATAACTGAACTATGGTTAGCTAATCAATAAAACCTGCTAGCAGTAAACTCCAAGCAGTAAATTGTGATGACAAGACTCCTATTTAAGAAGCAAAGACAAAGTATGTGATTTAGCAAAAAAATATTATTATTTCAGTCCTCTTTTTGATGAAAGGCAGAAAATGGAGCTATTGAGAGATGGTGAGAAGAAAGTAAGTCCTAGAAGAAAAGTGAAGACTGTTACCCTTTTAAAGGAGTAATAAATTTTTAGTAATTTAGGAACAAAAATTCTGAAGGAGGACATCAGTGCTGAAATAATTACCTAAAGATGAGGTAGAGTCTCCATATTTGGAAGAATAAGATCTGCTGGGAATGACATACACATAGCTGATCCTGGCTTGGAATGAAGAAACACAACAGATGGATTCTTGGAAGTTTCTTCCAGCCCTATTATGCTGTGATGCCAGCTATGACTAAGGCTTAAAGTCTGGCAAACAGAAGAAAATAGATATTCTAACATTTTGTTCCTAAACTGCAAATAAAGAACGTTCCAGTACTGGTCAGCTAAAATGTTGCTCCAGATACTGAGCTGCCACTTGCACTGCTTTTTTTCCCCATATTACATCAAAGCTCCTAGGACTAGGTCTTTCTTACAAAATAAAATCCCTCTATTTTAGCCTCTTTCCTGGTTCTAAAATCCAAAGCATTCAAATGTAAGTAAAGGGATCTGTCTAATCTTCTTGGCTATAGCTGCATAGATGCAATTGCTGTAATTAGTTGCAGCTTAGTACTGATCTACAATTTTGTCAAAACACATTCACTACAAAGCAAAACAACATTTTTACCTATAAAGACTGTGGCCTGTCTGTTTCGATGTAAGGACCCCCTTAAAGCTCTCTTTAATGGGCCACTGATGACAGAGCAATTATTTACTGCAGCATAACTGCAGTTCAGCGAGGCTTTACCCACAGGGATGTCCTGTACTGCATATATGCCTCAGGAGGAAAAGCTCTGAAATAGCTAAGCTGAGGTGCGATCCAGCGGAGGCTGCTTGCCCTGGCACCTCATGCAATCTTTGCACGATTCTGTCAACACCATAAGCTTGAGCTTGTTCTCTAAAGGCAGATATGGGAGCCTTATCTTTGATTCTTCTTCTTAGCAATGTTTCTTATTGGGAAGGCCTCTAATCAGAGCAGTAAACTCCAGTTTTGTAAAGGAATAATTTACCTAAAAGCAAGAACTATCATGACACTCTGTTGCCTTTAATGACACAATAGATGAGCACATGGGGCGGCCCATGTATTAGAAGAAAAATAAATGAGCTACACCATGAAACTTATAAAATAGAGGAGCTTTGGTGGAGTGAGATTTCAAGTTTGGAAGAAGATGACATACAGAAATACATAATAAACTGAAGTACAAAGGGTGATCAAGTAGTACATGGAGGAGAAATGAGACAGCATTCCACCCTTTACAAAAGAGACTTCAGGGGAAACTTCTGACTTTGAAGTCATGACTCTGCTACATTGTCAACACTGAAAATGTTCTCTATTTTGAGGAGTGTGTTTTAGTTTTAGGTCAGAAGATTTCTACTCTGCAGTAACAGTCTTTTCCTGCAGTAAATTCTGTCATTTCTTAATCAATTAACATTCAACTCAGTGATTTTGAAGATATACTTCATTCCATGAGAGAAAATTACAAGAGGAAAGTCAAACTGTTGGTGGAAGCTAAATTACCAGTCTGAAGACCACCATTAGCCGGAATAATTTCTGCTAACACAGAGCCACCGTATCGACAAGTCTGCATCCTGACTGATTTTCTGTACCACTGCAGGCTTTGTACAGCACTGTGGAAATGGTGCACAAGACTAGTCTGTGGACAAGGATCCGTGAAAGGTATTTGTTTTGGAACGGGTTGCTAGACGCTTCAGACACCCAACTTTATGATTCCCAGAGTCAGATGAATCCTGCCCATTGTGTGTTGTCTTTAGCCATAAAGAAAAAGATTTTCCTCCCATAGTGAAATACTGGTCTGAAACAGGGAGTTCTTTGGAAATTACTTGTGACTTGTGATGTTTTGGAAGTTTTCTGAGTTGCTGCTGGCCACTATGACATAAATACCTATCAGCAATGCTTTATGCACAACCAATATGATAATGTATAATAGGAGGCCTGCATGGATGGACAACTGAACAGCATAAATATAAACCAACCATGCAAGTAATGTTCCACTTCACTCCCCAGTGGGTGCTTGGTTGGAAGTTACAATAGTTACCTTTCTAGAAGCTGTTCTAAGCTACTTGTATCTACCCTCACAGTAATACAGATGATAACACAACACTGGAACAGTTCTTGCTTGTGAGCAAAACCTACATTAATACATTCCACAAGCAGAATTCTCAAGCATTTGACCTAATGCTAATGTGAAAGAATATGAGTTATATTCTTAGGCCATAACTATAACAAACAGAAGGGACAAGTTACCTTGAAGCTATAACCTTGATCTACGAGAAACCGTTGCCGCTTTGTTGAATATGCCATTTCCTGAGTGTCTTGGGATACAAGAGAATAAAAAAAGGCATTGTATTCCTCTGCAACCATGCCTAGGAGACAAAGACACCGAGTGATTAGTTCCATTTGGAACACTGCAACAAAGAACAAAAAAGGACTGAATACTGGTGTTTAAATAAGTTGTCTCTCCACAAAAAAAAATTTGCAAAGTTTAGCTGCACTCAGACGTTACACAAACTAACTGACAAAGTACACAGCATAGAAATTCCTACTCTTGTTCTTAATAACTTGAGAATGGGTGAAAAGGAAAAAACAGAAAAGGAAATGTAGACTAACACAATCACACTGGTGCTCTGAAAAGAACCTGCTTCTTTATTATGCTAGGCAAGGTGAAAGATAAAATTATTTTTAAGTCTATTACATAAGGAAGAAGTAAAAAGTCAAGAGCAAGGATTGGAACACATGTCAAAAAAGTTCAATAGAAAAAGACAAAGGAAAAGCTTTATCAATGTAAACCAGAGTTTGCAGTGGTTTTGCATTAAAAAAGGCAAGACAAAGATATTTAGCTAAGAATTCATAGGGCTATTTGAAGCCCAGGATATATCAGGCTGCATACAATTTATTTTTTTAAACTTACAGTCTGTAAGATCTACTACCCAAACAGCATTGGGTTATCTTTTAAAACCCAAGGTTTCACTAAGGCTTTGTTAATTCACTAACATAGGTTTTGTATGCACTTTCAGACAAAGCCTCAGCTGTAACAAGCACAAACTGCACATGAAATAAGTGTATGCAGATCTTAAGTGCAAGTAGCAGGTGTTTCAGAAATCATTTTTCTAAACAAAAAGCTCCTTGGTTATGTTTTGCAAAAAAGCAACTAGTTGGAAACCAAATCCCATTTGTAGAAGAAAGTAAACTGCAGTATCAAAAATGTGCTTTCTAGAGACTTGCTTTTTAGAGTAATACTACGATTTTTTAAAAACAATTTCATGTTGAGGAAATTATCAAGGAATGAAAAAGTGAAAGAACCACCAAAGAACAAAAAGTTCATTTTCCTTCAGCTTTTTTTGTTCTTTGGAAGTTTTCCCAAGACAAAGCTTTACTGACTCAGAAAATGCTTCATTTTCATTCACTGGTATATATGCACATTCTCTTTGACTAAAACATAATCCAAGGACAATATAAAGAAGTATCATGAACATCCAGTTTCTCTGCAGTTCTATGATACTATGACCCAAGGCCCAGAGCCCAACAACCACCTCATTTACCTTTTTTGGCTCTCAGCACTCGCCCCAGTCTTTGAGCCTCCTGTCTTCGAGACCCACCATGGGACGAAATCTGAATCAGAACGTTGGCTTCTGGCAGATCGAAGGATGTGTCACCTACCTATAACAGAGAAGCAGCCTCTGAGCAGTATCTTATTTCCATATATCAACAAAGACTTAATACAAAGTAAACCTTTGTGACCTGCGATACAAAGATGTCAAATGCACAACATGCATGTATAACTTAACTCTTAAATAAAGTTCACCTTCTGAAGATAGGCATAAGGACACACTGAATGCCCTCACTTACCTTGGAAATGAAAATAGTGTTGATTTTTGGATTGTGCTTGAAGTTTTGTAGAATTTGCATTCTTTCTCCTTGTGCAGTAGGACCATATATATAGGGTCTGAAAAGAACAGAACATACGCAAATTAAATCAATTCAAGATTTCTCAATCATTTCTTATGAGGCACTAAGATACCATGGCAGCGAGCACAGTACACAAAACAAAACAGATTTTGGTACAGCTTACAGTTTACTTACAGCTTGTTTGGCTATTTATGGCAGCTGCCGAATTGTTTGTGGAACCCTCTGCCACAACCCAGTCTGCCAGAAATAAATTCCGACAGCTATAAATGTTTTGCAATTACATGCACCAATGAAGCTGTGTATCAACAGACTGAACGCATTTGCTAAGCCTACATGAAAGGCTGAAGGCAGCTGTTAAAATAAGAGATATTTTCTCCCAAATCTACTGAGTCAGCACACTGACAGCTGCAACTTTTACTTCTTATTTAAAAACTTGAAAATCCAGGCTTCTCTTCAATGATATGCTGAGTGTCACAAGTTGGCTACTGGATATTGTTCTGGGAGAATTATTTTTGCTTTTGAAGCTAACCTCTTGCCCCTCTAATACCTTCTGAATCTACTGAAATGAGAACAAGGTCCCAAACATTCCATGGTCACGAGCAGCTCACAGTGGTATTTCACCTAAGGTTTCTAATGTTTGACAATGACTCACCTGCAACATTTAATATCTCAACCCAGAAAGGCTCACACAAACTCTGTCACCCACAGACTTCATGAGTAACTTGGGCTACTATGAATTTTCAAAGATTCTCTCTAGACTCTGGCTGTTTTCCTCCTGCCTAAGCAGATTTTAAAAAAAAAAAAAAAAAAAAAAAAAAAAAAAAAAAGGCAAGCAGCTAGAAACAGCAAAGCCCACACAAAAAATGAGGCATGCAGGAGTGCATAGCCACTGCTTTTTCATCTGTTTCACTACTTTTCCAAAAGCTTGTTAACAAGCATCTCCAAATAACAGGAATCAAGTTCTACAATTTCTATTTTGTTCTCACTTCCACACATTATTTCTAACACAAGGAACAACCTCAAATGTTTCATTTACCTTTTAATATTGCAAATACATGGGTGGTAGCTGAACATAAACATGCAGTGCACAGTACTAAGGTTTTCTATTCTTACCAACTAATTCCTGTGCATTGGCTCCTCTTGCTTTCTTTACTACAAGCTTTATTCTTGTTTTTCTTTTACCAAACAATCCTCGTTACCTATAATCTAATTCTTCTACTTAGTGTATTTAACCAGATTTTTAGAAAAACACAGCTAAAACATGGAAGTGGCAAATTATTCAACTCTGAAAAAATACCATGGTTTTTCAATTAGTAGCATTCAGTAATATTTTAAGCCTTATTTGAAATTTAATATTTAAATTCGGATTTTAATCCCGAACAAAAGTTAAATGGAAGGTTTAAACTGCATCTAAAGCATTTGTGAGCCTTCTGTTTCCTGAAGCCACCAAGAAGGTGTGCAAACACATTTTTTATTATAAACAGAATAACCTAGAACTCCTGCCTATCAATCCTCCATTTTAACCTGCCCAGATCCTACTTGGCAATGATTCATTAACATGTATCTGACCTCCTTCTTGAACCTAGAACATCCAATGCAAAATTGACTTTTTAAGTGACTCCTTTTCCTCACTGCAAAAAGACATTTGAGGAATTTGGAAAGACAGATACCTCTCCCATTCACTGACATAACTGTCAAACCCATGGAGGCATAGTCCTCCAGAAACAGTGATTTAAAGATATTAATAACACCAGTAAAAAACAGTCAGCGCATGAACTATATGACACTGGATGACAGACTCAGGCGATGACAGACTCATGACAGTGTAAAAGGTGGCTAAGTAAATTTGGATTCTGCAGCCCCCAAAATTATAGTCAAAATAATTCCTGCCATGTGCATGGTCTTTCCCTGCCAGCACCAAGGGAAAGGAGGGGTAAGGGAGGAGCCGGCAGGGACGGCCAGATGATGGCCATCTCTCCTGGAGCGCAGCCACCCTACGTGTTTGAATCGGGTCACGTCACGAGAAGTGCAGTGGGAACGTCCTCCTGCTGGGCCAGCACAGGCCGGGCAGACAGCCTCAGCCACTACCGCCGTAACCCCTGGGCTGCTCTCTCCTCCTTACACATGTAATTCCTGCCTCACCCAAACCAACAGCTCCCTTTGTTTCAGCAAACCATCACAGAAAATTCTCTGGTTAAAATAAAGGTTCCCTCGCCTTTATCCAGCACTGCAAGCCTCCTTTCTTTCTAACCTTTCTTTCTAACTCCATATAACCTGGAGCTCCATAAATGATGTGAGGAACGGAGAATTCACTCAAGAACATGAAAAGTAAGCACCTAATATTTCTTCATCTGGTTTTCCTGCCGTGCTTCTACAGTGTCTACCCCACTTAACAACTGTTGTGCTACTCAGCAAGCACCCCCCCAGCATCGCCTTTGCTAAAGGCTTTTTCTGTGGTGCACTGAGCACTGCTAGAGACATTCCAGAGGCATCACTACAGCTAATCTCTGTCCAGACAGATTTAAAAAAATGATGGAAGAGACCACGGGCGTTGGAATTCATCCAGTACCATTAGCTCTGCTTACTATTTGATGTCACAGCAAGCCAACACAACAAGGCTGTTAAACTACAGTCAAAACTGATCGTGAATTTTGGAAAGTGTAAGGCTTGTTTGTGGTTTTGCTAAGAAGTACTGCTGAAATTCCTAGACATGAAATCATACACAGTCAAAACGCCCCACAGCTTCCAGCAAGCAGGTGTTATTTGGACTTGTCAAAGAAAGGATGAGGCCAGCTTCTGTGCTTATTTTCCCCAATAATTGCTCTATGTCTGATCCTGGCAAACACTCTCCCTGATCATCCCTCCCCAAACCCTACAAACACAGATGCTAACTCCTCATTAAACTCTATTTGTACAACCTTCTCTAACTGCAGTCACGTTAGAGTCATTTAAGGTAGCCGAGGAGCTCATGGGAGCCATATCCTCTGGTACAGCACAGATCCCCAAAAAGCTTGTCTTAGGTTTTTTAGATAAGGTTAAGACTTTTTGAGAATCTGAAGAGGAATGCCCTGGGTCTCAGAAGATCTTGAAAGATCCAGAGAGTGTATATTTGGAAACCTCTGTCTCAGAGAGACAGGAGAAGCTACCGCCTGTTAAAGAAATATTTCTAGTGATATTTTTAAAAGTCCCTCATTTTTCTACTGGCTCTTAATAATAAAATGGTTTGAGAAATACTAACAGTCTTTCACAGAAATCTTAGATGAAAACTCCTCGAGGCAAGTACTAAACAGAGATTCTTTTCAAACAGATCTACACTAAAATAATGTTGCAGTGCCAATAAAATCCATCCAAAAAAAAAAGCCCTCCTGAGCTCCTTTTTCTATAGGAAGATTGGAGTTAAAGTATTACAAGAAATATCTAAAGACTACTGAAAGCTGCAAGATTACAAGACAATTTTCCAGGAAGGAGGAAAACAACGGTGCCACTTGTTAGTTGTAAACACTTACTTCCCAAGTCTGATTGCATATTCCTTCAGTGCAAACACGTTGTCAGCAAATACGATGATTTTATCATTCCGTCGCTCATGAAACTTAATCAGGAACTGGCAGGCTCTGAATTTATTTGGGTTCATGGTGTACAGCAGTATCCGTTTCTTTGTTTTGATAGCTACGTATTCTCTATAAAATTCAGGTGACATTGGGCACCAAACCTAGAATTAAAAAACATACATATGTGCACACACAAATTAACCCTCTGTTATTTATTTATTTTATTCCCATGGGAATTGAAAAGTTACTGGGGGGATCATAATGCATTATAACTTTCTGTATAGCACAGGCCACAAATTTTAACACAGTAATTTCTGTACTAAAATGAAAACTACTGGTTAGTGTAGTTCCCAGCACTGCCAAACTGTTTAACCTCATCAATATTCTGGCCTTCCACAATGCTTTGGCAGCGAGATCCATGACAGAAATAGGCAGCAGGACTGGAACAGGACTGGAAGATATTTCCTTTATCTTTCATACTTAGTAATTTTACTGAATGCTACTACTTTTTACAGAGCAATAATTAAAGGAATTAACTGTCTGTGTAATCACCCTGTCACAGCGGTCTCAGCTTTTTCCATAAAAATTAATTTTCATCCATATTCTGAAAGCTCAGCGACACATTTAGTCTTCATTACAGATCAAATTTACCAATCTTTTTTTCATATACCTACAAAGGAGTGACCTCTATTTTAACAGCTATTGAGTCTACACCTTTCAAAACACTAGGACTGATTAGAGGTTTTCAACAGGTCTCCCTAAACAATTATTTTATTATGTAAATACATATCACAGCACTGCACAAGTCTAGGCTTACTGAGGTATTTTTTCTACTGTAGCAAGAAAATAGAAAAAATTATGAAGTTTAAAAGTTTATGCCAATGCAGTGACACTATCTATAGCATATAATGACACTATCCAAAGTGCATATAATTTAGAAGACATTCATTCTGCTGTACATGGGTTATTCCCCCATATCCACTGCACAGTTCAAATTAACAGAATACTGCAAAGAAAAGCCTCTTTCATAACCATTGTTCAGCTAAGGAAGTTATGTGACAATTTACAGGAGTTTATTTAACCAATCCAAATTGTTCTGTACTGTTAAGAATTACTTTTTTGTTTCAAAACATTTTTTCCAGTGAGTTAAATGCTAGAGATGGCTTTTTTCATCCCTTAACTACATTAACAATAAACTTATGCATTGAATAGGCACTGTTGTTGTTGTATGCTGTCTATATGAAAGATTTAAAATTCTTAAATCAGAAGAGAATATTTCAAAGTGAGAATGAGATATGAATACTGAACATTTGATTGTAGTAAAATACTTCATCTATTGCTCAATGCTTCTGACTACACAGCAAACAATGTATTTTGATTTCTATTTGCACTCTTACTTGCACTCTCTTCTGTATTTAGAAATGGATAAAATCTTCTCACTCCAATAATCTTTTCATTTTTACATTTTGCAAGATGCACGCTACAAACAAAAACTTAGTATGGCAGCAGAGAAAGGATTATTTCTAAGTTACAAAACCCTGAAAATACAGTTAAAGAACAGGCTTGTTCTCTTTTTTAAACTTCTTTTAACCTTTTAAACTGTGCTGCTTGTTCTCCTTTAGAGCAGCGAAACAGCAGCACCTGCAATGACCATGACCTGCCTTATCAGACAGCAAAGCTGCCCTCTCTTGCTACCTGGAAGGAATTGCACTTCAAGAGCAGACCAGACATCATTCTTGGCTATGGTGAATAAGCCAAGTTGATTAAAGCCAATGTGTCAAGAAAATCCAAACAAATATGCAATGCAGTTGTGCATGTGTTAGACTTGTTATTTATCAGGCATCAACGTTACTTTTTTTGATTCTTTTCTTTTGGTAGTCCCATTGAAAGTTATTTCAAAACAGTGACCTGAAGAATATAAATTTGCAGAATTTTCACATCATTCAGAACAAAGGTAACCCATGCTTCACTTTTCAATGTCTAAAGGGAAGTTCAGGGACGGAGAAGAATTACGCTCCCAAGGCAGAATTAACCAAAGTGCCTAAACAGTCAAATTTGATTTTGCAGACTGGTTACTTTCCCTTCAAGATCATTATTTTCTAGATGCTCTTCCCTTGCATTCTATTACTTAAAAATAGTTGTGGGGTTTTTTTTCTTCTACAACCTCCAGTTTGCACAAAGTTCAGAAGAACAGCTGACCTGCACCTGCATTCCAGTACCAGAGCTAGGAAGAATTGCATGGAACTAGCAAGACAGGTTTAAAAAAACCAAAACCCCAACAACAACAAACCAAGACAAGCCCCCCCAACAAACAACGAAAAAAACCACAAAAAAGAAAGCAAAAAAAAACCCCAGGAAAAACTCAAGAGACAGCTAAGTTATGAAACTCTACCATTGCACACTGTAGCTGCTAAAACTTTACTTCCATTCAATGGGAGTCCGGACAAGTTCATGAAAAAGAAACCCAGTGATGGTTACACAGAAACCATGTATATAGCTCATGAATGATTGAGGGCTTGGAGAAGTAACCGACATGTTTGCCCTGTTTCTATGCTCTTCCCTAAGTATCTTCCTTGACAATTACCAGAGACCATATAGTAAGTTAGACCTTTAGTCTGACCTAGAACGTTAGAGTAACCTTTCTAACATGCCTGTGTGAAAGGTTTCCACTTCTCTGATACTAGATTTTTCTCTCATTCATATGCTGGAAAGAACAGAGGTCACACCATTATATTGGAAAGAAATAGTAAGATCCAGTCCTATTTTTCAATTTTCACCCTCGTGCATTCAGGCTTGAAATAAGCAGGTGTTTTCTCATGTTTTTTCAACTTTCTATTATCCTTCATTTTAAGAGTTACAAGAATTTTCCTCAAACAACTGCAGACTGCCTGCCAGTTGAAGTCTCTAAAAAAGTCTCTAAAAAGCTTCCAGCATACCACCTGATTTTGTGCTCATCATAACACGATGTTACGCTACCCCAGAGAACTGAGCTTAAGATACGAAGTCAAGTCAGACGACACAAACGTCAACAGCATCGAACGAGGTCTACAACACTGCAACCACTGTTCGTGTTTCTGAATGCTGACTTGGAGACAGCCGATCAAGGACCACAGCAATCCCCACAAACAGGAAGAGTGCTGAAGTCACTCTGAAGAACATGCGGCTACTGGATTTGCCTACCACATGTTCATATTGACCAGCGACAACTACAAAGTAAATGAAAAGTCTTCAGGGGACTTGTTTTTCCCAGTTAAATATTTACAGTTTTATACATTTTCCTTAAAAAAAAGTTACAAACATACTAAATAAACACTAGTAGTACCAAAAAGCAGAGCATCACCTCAGCACACTGGACTTTAGCAATGTAGCCACTGTTCTGCAGCTCCATCCAGTTGGCTTCATAGAGCTTTGGTCCGATCAGGAAGTTCAGGTCAACAATTTTATCATCTTCTCTGACCAGTGTAGCAGTCAGCCCCAGTTTACAATGAGCTTGTACAATAGTGAGCACACGTCTGAACATTTTTGCTAAGAAATGCAAGACAAATTTTCTGTTTACTTTCCTGAATAGATTTAGAAGACAAATACTGCAACTTAAAAAAACCACTTTCATCAACTCCTGAACACAAAGCAAACACAGTGTTGGGAAATTTTACCCCATTTTACATACAATTCTAACAAATCTGCGTTACAGCAAAACTTCATGCTGATTGCAGCTTTAGTTTACATCTTCAGTGTACTTTGAAAATCCCAGTAAACCTTCTGGCATCTATTATTGCCCATTTCCCAAGAGAAAATCAATATATTCAGAGATTACATAGCTTGTTTTAGGCCATACAGTACTTCATAGAAAGAACTATGACACAAGGACTCTTGGCTAACTGTCACATTCAGGACTTCTAGTATATGACAGAATTGCTCATCTTTAGTATTGCTAGAGTTCACAGAAGAGATTCTATACCTTAACTTTTATGAAACCAAGAAAAAACAAAAGTGAAAGAACAGTGGCAGCAACATGCTACTTTGCTAAAATGGCAGCTAGTCATCCAGGTCTACTTCTGAAATCCATCATTTCTATAGACACCAAATTATATTCAAATGAAATCATGAGAACAAGGTAGAGCAGCTAACAGAATCCTGGGTGATATTTTCAGCCAGGATTATTCCACAGACACTTTAATACTACATCATTGCTTTCCAATAGTATAGATCTCAATTACATAGTAATATCAAATACAACAGCTATTTCTGGACAGTAATCACTATGGTAACTCATATTTTATTGAATAGAAATAGATATTAAAAGCTAGACTACAGTGCCACTATATCTCAAAAGGAAAGAAGGCAGATTAATTCCTCTCCTCTTCAAATTAGTCTACAGCAAAATTATACAAATGTAATTCAGGTATCTTAAGAGCACTTTATCAACCTACACAGAAGGAGAAGGCACTTTTATTTTACACTGCCATTATAGAAAACACAGTGTCTAATTTGAAGGGTTTCAGAAAACTAACGGTCAGCTAAAACTCTGTAGTATTAGGGAAAAAAGAAAAGAAAAAAAGAAAGTAGAACGAGGCTGTTTACTTGTCTCAAAACTAAGCCATGGGTTTACTCACCATATTAATCACAAGAAAAGACAGCAAAAAACACCACTTCTAAAAGAGCAGAGTAACATTAACAGTGTAAATAACATCTAACGTTTGCAGACCGTTTCCTTACCAGGGATAGTATGTACTTCATCAAGAATCATAAGGCCCCACTCTTGACTTTTAAGCCACTCCATTACTCTTTCTGCTTCCCAGGATCTTTTTGTCGTATGTCCCAACATGGAATATGTGCTGATAGCAATAGAACAGCCAATGGGCTTGTCTTTGGCATCAGAAGTGAACCGACATATCTGGCTGTCGTCGATGGTAGACCACATCTTGAATTGGGCCTTCCACTGCTCTACAGACACTGCAGAATTACCAAGGACCAGACACCGCTTGCGGACCGTACACGCAGCTGTCACTCCAACTAGAGACTTGCCAGCACCTGCAGGGGAAGAAGAGCGATATTCATTAGTCATCTTTCAGATATTACTGGATTAGGGGGGGCGGAGAGCAAAAGAAAACAGGAAAACTGCGAGAGGATATGAAATCATGTAAGGGCAAATTCTTTGTTGTTTCTTCACTGTAACAGTCTTTAAAAAATAATAGAATCATAGAACGGTTTGGGTTGGGAGGGACCTTAAAGATCATCTAGTTCCAACCCCCCTGCCATGGGCAGGGACACCTTCCACCAGACCAGGTTGCTCCCAGCCCCATCC
>JAVJGG010000001.1:37413596-37430157 GCA_035590195.1 Aviceda cuculoides | reverse complement strand
CCGCGCGGCAGGGGAGGAGGCGCGGAGCGGGCGGCAGCCACATCGATTTTGTGGTCCCGGGGCCGCCCCCGGCGCGGGGCGGGACGTGCGGGCGGGCAGGGGGGGAAAAAAAAATTTAAAAAAATTAAAAATACAGGCTTCGACAAATCATATCTTAAACTAAAAAACAACAACAACAAAAAGCGCCAATTGGGAATTCAGGGAGGAGAGACGGACATTCCGCATTGTTCTAACGCACAAAACCCTTAAAAGAGAAATCACACTGTTGTCCCTACAGAGTGTTTTAATATATTTCTAAGTACAATTCGTGTCTGATTTTGGAAATACAAATACATTTCGAATGGTTAAAAACAAAAATTAAAAAAATATTCTGAACATCAGCCAGCTGAAAATATATTTATCTAGTAAATCATCTCTCAAAGCTTTTATATATTTAATTATTCTAACTAAACATAGTACCCTTAAAAAACAAGTTCATAAAAATGTAGAAATGAAATTGTGGAATAAGATCACTGGGATATATATATATATATACACACACACACACACACATTCAATGCATACACAGAATTACAAGGGGGTTTTGTTTAAGTTTGAAAGACAAACGGAGCTAGTAAGCAATGCTCAACTCCTGAGTTCCTCAACCAAGATAACCAGAGGCTAATTTTTTTCTAATTTTTTTTTTTTTTTTTTTAACACAAGATATTCCATGTGAAGCAGCAACAGCAGTGCAGTTACTGGTAGCAACATCTCAAGAGTAATAAAAAAACCATACATCCAGACAGTAGTACATTGCACACACACGTGATTCTCATACACCCATCAACAATTGGTCAGAGTATTAAATCAGTGTACAAATTAAATATTTCCAAAAATGTGCAAAAAAGTCAACGTTAATAGAAAAAAACACCTTTGTGTCCATACATTACAAACTGTGCCCAGCATTCAACTGAGAGTAAAAACATTTACAGTGAGAAACTGATAGATTAAATAGAGAATTTAATGGCTACATAAAAATGTACATTAGATCGAGTAAATTTACAAATTTTTATTCATAGCTTCATGAAAACTAAAAGCCTACGTTCCAATTCATCTAAGTCTCCTCCATGTATTTACAGTGATATTCCATTACACGACTCCTGCGAGGTCTGAGACGACAGACGCTATGCTTTAATAAACCCTTCCAATTTTAGGATGACACCACCTTTTTTTACCGGTATTAACGAGAGACAAACACTAGGGAACCAACAGTAACGCCTGTTCAGAAAAGAAAATGCAAACCTTGTTTTTAAATCCACGTTATACAACCTCTGGGGAAAAGGATCGTCTAGTTCTGGGGTAAAGACATGAAAAACCTCTGAAACATTTCCCACGAACATCCACTCTGGAGTTAAGAGTATCCTTCTCCTTCTCTCTCGACAGCAGACCCTGACCTCCAATCCTCATCGGTGGACTCAACGTAAGGGCTGAACCATGGAGTTACAATTTTAACGTGTCTTAATCCAGTTCCTCTCCCTTTTAAAACACGTTTACGAACACGAAGACCTAGCCAAAGCACGACCGCTAGCAGCGGTGCTTGGAAACGCCAGAAATTTCATTTCCTCCATCCCGTCTACCCCTCCAACGCGTTCGTGGAAACCCAGGGGTTGCTCCAGTGACAGGGCCCACGTACAAACCTGCCCAGGAACCGGCGCCCCACTCGGAGCCACCCGTGGCCACCACCTACGCGGTTTTGAAGTTACGCCAGCTAGAAAGAAAAAGAAACCGTGCAGGCCAACCGGGGGAAATAAAACGAGAAAGGAGCTCCTTTGTTTCCGACCAAGGATTTCGACTCGGAACCCCGGGCCGGTAGGAATTCTGCCCGCCCCCCTTGGGGGGGGACATTTGTGGCTCCCGCCGAAGGCAGCGCCGGCACCCCCGTTACTGTGGGTGACGCCGGGCCGCCGCGTCAAGCGGAGCGCTTCCCAGCAGCTCCGAAATGCTCCCGCTACGGCGCAGAGTGGTTCGGGTCACAAATCTACACGTCTTCATTCCCGAAACGTCCCAAAGCTCAAACCCGGCTATAAAACTCACCAGGTTTAGTCACCAAGCTTATGCATTAATTTTAGAATGACAACAGTAAGCTTAAGGGAGAAAGAGTTTTAAAAGGCAAACTCTTCGTTTTAATGCTGGCATGAATTTTGCACATCAAAACAACCACTATAAACACCCAAATCTCTTAAATATGGGCAGTGTCTATCACTTTTTACTAGTACCTGCTTTACTCAGTTAGCAACAGCTTACTGATGGATATATATGTTTCTATAAGTAACAGTACTAATCCATGAAACATCACTTCTGGCTATATGTATATGGGGATAGAAAAGCTTTGGTAGATTGTATGTGATTTTACACTGCAGACTTGTCGTTAACAGCAGACAGGAGGTTACCAGCAAGAAGAAATGATACTGGCGGTAATACTTTTGCTTTTCCAGAAACACCATAGGGACTCACGTTCAAGCACACAAATTATGCTTTTCTATAGGCGTGACAAAGACCTTTGAGATTTAAAAAGTAAGAAATTGGTTATAAATAACTGTAGATCTGACCAATTTGCTCGAGTCTCTGAAGCTACAGTCAGACGTTGCTCTAAGTTGTCCGAAAGAACGGCTTGCTGTACTGCGGGTGCTACAAGGCTTTCAGTCAGGACAACGGCAGGATTAAGGATTATCCAAAAGGCACAGGAAAGAATTTCACAGGCACGATGTTAGCTTCACTGAGATATCTGCTGATTCGCTTAGACACATCATACTCCTGCCTATTGAAAGTAAACAGCTTTTAATACAGTACCACATTTACAAGTGTACCAGCTGTAACTTCAAGTCCAGGAAGAACTCTGCTGCGGTCTCGACAGGAAACCCAGAGGCCAGCACCCACAGCTAGGAAGCTAAATCTCAACTCTAACAGTATTTCTGCGAGTGCAGAAAAGTCCTTTTCTTGGTATGCGCATCAGTGCACCATCTCCAAAACGCAAATACAACCCCTCTATTAGCACAGGAAGCCTTCAGGAAGTGCTCCAAAAAGCACCTTTTAAAATTCTCAATTTAAATGTCTGCAGCAGAATATAACTCAAGTATACTTTTCAGTGCAGTTAGGTGAATTCTGGTTTGGACACTTTGAAAACACCCATATTCTAAAACTGTTTTGGTGACATGGAATTGCATGGCATATTTCAACAAGGTGTTCAAATACGAACAAAATTAAGGCATACAGATAAAAAGGCACTAGCTAAAAAAAACCAAGTAACTTTTCATTTTGTTGTACTGAAAGGACTGTTTGGCTACAAATCAAATTGCAAATCAAGTTAAAATTTTAAGACTATTTGAACCGTCAAGAAAAAAAGTCTATGCGGATTTAACTTTGCAGTTATTAGATCCGTACCTTTTTAAGTCCTTGCATGGATATTTCCATCACCCAAATTAAAAATAAACAACTTGCTCTAACACAACAAACTTTCAGTTGCAGTCGAGCAGGACTGTTAGTTACACCATTAATGTTAACACATGCAACAAAGAGAATAACAAAATTCATTAGCAGATAAGTAAGTCCTTTAAAAATATGCATACTCACTGTGAACCTCGATCCTTGTTTTTTGAGAGCATAGCTTCATCATGGCATTTACGGAAAAGCAAAACAACCCTGCAACAGTATTGTTTTCATTGGCATTTTCTAGTAATTGGATTCAACAATTAAGAATAATTCACGATTCTAAAACGCTGGTATCTTTGTTAGTAAGATACTAGAAGTTGTGTGCAGGGATCTTGGCTCTGCGGCCCTCCTCCAATGGAGTTTTAAGCATGCAATTCCATGTGCCCTCTCAAATCCTAGAACTAGGGTTTGTTATCACACCAGTAGTCAATGTAAGTGTTTTACAGATGTTGTATATGTATACAGAAGTACCATGTTATTTAATGCAGCTTGTTTTACTACATAACCCCAATAGAGGATAAATACTAGCTAACCTTTTGTAAAAGTCTGATTTAGCTTCATAATTATTTCTAACTCAAAACATGTATGTTAATAACCATCTAATTTACTCTAAGTTGCTTAAGTCAGTAGACAAATCCTCCATAGGGTTAAAAAAACAAAAACAAAAACAAAAAACCCCATCAAACAAAAAAACCCTAAAGCCTAATCTTGGTTAAATTAGTAAAATTTTACTAGAATCATTGGAACTGGCAAATGTCATCTTCATTTAAGAAGCACCGTCTTTATGTTGGCAGCTTTCTGTTATGTCAAAGAAATTAAGGAAAATGCATTCTGCAAATTCTTTTGTTCCTGGCTCCAAAATGCTTACCGTTGTCATGACTGAATGCTGTTTTTTAGAAAGGCACAAAAGCAGCAAACTCTATTATTCGGTAATTAAAAATCACAATGAGGAGGTGATATTGCAATATACATAAGCCAGCACTGTCTCACAAAAAGGACACATTATAAGAAAACTAGATTCTGAAAGTTTTCAAGCTTCAGAGAGTGAAGTTTTGTTTTAGAAGAGTATATTTAAATGTTATGAATGCTACAGATAAACCTGGTTACATTTTCCCTTTAATGTCCTTTTTTGGTAATATAAAATTTCCTTACCTTTTCAGATATCACTGCCCAGTACTGATTTTTATATACATTTTCACCTTGGTTTTGGTACCTTCTTAATCTGTTTAAAATCAATCATTTCAATTATATGATCTTTAAATTACCTACATAAACTATTAGGCTCTACATTAAACTTCCCATCCTTGCTGTCACTAAGTTTTGCTTGTAAAGCAAAGGTCCTTTACAGCAGAGTACATACCAATTCTTCTTAAAGGCTGCTTTCATAGCTTTTATCTAGGGACAGACAAGTGGAAAAAAAAAAAAGTCAATACAAGCTGAACTTTCTTTTCAGCCTTCTAAACTTTCTCTGGTCTGACTAGTTCTTCCCATGCTCAGAAAACCTTGCACAGTTGTGTACCCTGACCGAGAAAATTATAGGCTGGGTAAAATACTCACATAAACCAAAGAAGCCACCACTCTCAGTCTCAGGAGAGATGGTGTCCAAAAAATAAATAAAATAATAAAAAAAAATCGTTCTTACTCCACTACGGGTAAAGTGATTAAGATAGATCCATACTCCTGCTTATGCTCTGGTACAAAATTTGGAAGTTAGCAGAATAAATTAAAAAAATCTCATGAGTGAACTACCATGGGAATGGGTAAGCTTATTGTTCTATTTCCATGCACTTCATAATTCTGACAGTCATCTGAAGATACAAAACAGGTAGAGCCTTGTCAGAGTGGACAAGGTTCACAGTACCAACCCATTCTGCCTTTACAAAACAAAAGCAAGCAATGAATCATCCAAAACAGTATACATTATTTCAGTTCTGTAGTCCAATACTTTATTTCCAAATGCCCTTTTATATTATGTTGTGTTCTTCTACAAAAATATGAGAGTTTGACTTCTCTGTTGTGAAAAGTCAGTTATTCACTACACCTGATCAGTACCTGGACTTTCAATTGAGAAGCAGTATTTCAGAGTTTTACTTTTGCTCTTTTATTATATTCTTTCAGAAATGGAAAAAGTGATTCACGTACTTTTTATAACAGTTGGTAATCTGACAAACACCAATCATCTGGATTATCAGGCTGGAGTAATCACGCTTATGTTATTTAGTTGCTGGCTCTCGTTGCACTTTTGGCCTGTTCTTCATACAATCTTTTGTGCTGTGCCTCCTTGTTAATGTGGATTCATCATCGCTACCTTATTAAAAATATAACTGGAGTCTTATCTTTCTCAGTGACTTATTCCTGACACTAAAAGATCTTTAACATTATTTCAGGAATTTTCAACACATCCTAGATGACTGAATTGTGTTACTAAAACAATTTTTTTTAATGCATAATGGGAATAATTTTATATTATTCAGGCACTTGATGTTGATATACATTCTATCCTAGTGCCCCTCAACACCTTTGAAAACTTTATTTCTTATAACTCATTCTGAATTAAGTAACTCATATACTGCACAAGGATTAGTCACTCCCTTTCCCCCTCAGCCATTCATGGGATTGTGGAGGAGAACTGACTCTGAACATCACTTTTTTTTCTTATCTAAGATAACCATCTCCCTCCCAGCTTATGCAACAGAGGTTCTCTTTGGCAGATACAGCAGGAGGCATTCTCCTAATTATTTACATCCAACAGCTGACCCTGGTCTATTATGGAAATTTTCCCCTTGCAGTATAGTAAGTTCCTAGAAGTCTGGGTCCATAATCTGTTTACCTGTAATTATTTTTCTATTAAGATAATACAATAGTTCTACACCAAAACCTCTAACTAGTACATCAGTGTTGAGTTCTTTTTTGTTATTTTCTTTTGGTCACATAGAAGTACTGGTTAGACACAGTGCTGTACAAAGAGTTCCAAGTTCTTCCAGCTTTATCATTAACTCTCGGAACTGCGTGTTCCAGCTTAAACTGTAAAATCCAGAAACTGATTAAAATGCTAAAATATAGTAAGAACTTAGAACTCTCTGCCACAAGTACCTACAATATAAAGAAGAATCACAGAGAAGTAACCTTCTTGTCCTTTAGCTGCATGTCTATTTTTCCCTGCACCCTGAGTCAGTCAGTGGTGTCAGAAAAAGTCACACAGTTCCTGACTGTCCAAGCATTTGTCTTTTTTTTTTTTCCCCTTTAAATAAGGAACAAATATGTACTAAAGTGCTTTATCTACATGAACCACATCAGTACATTATAGAAACAAAAAGTTCTAGTCCTGGTGGGAGCGGGGGAGAGAAGATTCTCATTTTAGATACAAAATTTAGATTGTTTACAATCTAAGTGAAACAAAGATTCAAGAGAATATGCTCTCTCTTGTCTTTTTTCTCCTTTTTTTGTAAAAAATAAAAATAAAAGTGCAGTCAAATAGAAAATAAATGCAGTAGATGCAAGCCGAGTTGAGGCAGGCTGTTAGTGATAGTGTGCAAACGTGTGTCTTAGCAGTTCATCTGCAAATGGTCGCAGCTTGGCCTCGATAAAAATCCGTTTCAAGAAATCCCGAGCATGGTCGGAGACATGAGGTGGTAGCTGGGGGTTGGTTGGCTGAGTGGCAATTTTAAAGATGGCAGCCATGGCTTCGAACTCTGCCCATGGGGGCTTCTCAGTGAGCATTTCTACCACTGTACAACCTACGCTCCTGAAACAGAGGCAGAAGTGAAACAGCAGGTTACAACAGAGTCATGCCCTTCCAGAAAAACAAGAAATAGCAGAGAGCTACTAAAATACCACATATAAGTAGTGTCCCCTTAACTCTGTGGAGCAACTTCAATGGAAAACAGGTGTTTACAAAAATTGCATGTACAGCTCTACACTATCTCCCAGTTACACAAATGACTACCTATATCTTCATTTGATTACTTCACTGGGACAGTTCTCTAATTCTCGATTAATTCTCTAGGTGATACCAACTGCGTTATGGTACTGCCACTATTCAGTGCTCAGCAGGCTGATGCAGGCCACAAATGCTGGGTGCAGCCCTTGAACCTCAGCTCTTCAGATGCCTGCAGAACTTGAATGCACTTGAAAGCTTTCTTGCTCATTAAGGCCTAATGGAAATACAAAGCAACAGGAATGCTTTGGGTATACTGCATATATTGCTAGCTTGTTAGAAATGCACAAATTATCACCAATGTATAATGCACAAACATGACATGGAAGTTAAAAAGTTTAAAACCATACCTCAGTAGTATCCTCTTTTAGTTAAAAATACTAAAAATATACTTAGATTGCCAAACAAAATTTTAAGAACCTCAACAATCTTTGTATATAAAGCCTATGTTTAAAGGATTTAGGAAGGCAGAAAGGCACGCATATGGCCAGAAAAAACTTTGTTCCTTAAGTCCTGCAAGATCAGCTTCTTCCAGAAACAAGCAAATGATACTGCAAAATGGGTAGGCTGGAATAATTTCCCAGTTTTCAGGAAGCTTTATGGTTTTTCAAGATGATTGCAAGAAGTTTTACGGTTAGACAGAGGTACACTTCTTTACACAACAAGGATTTACTGAATGACGGAAGTCCAACTTCAATATTTTTTTCTTAGTTTTAACCAGGATTTTCTCCATCAAAAAACCATGTATTAACCTTGGTACAAATACTTCAAAGTTGAACAAGTCAAGTGCCTGAAATCTATAAGGCTGTCCTACTATTCAAGTATAGCAGAATATTTACTAAGTAGGCTAAATTAATTTCCCTGACATTCCCTGAAATTAAGGGTACTGCAATTGGTAGGATATAATGTGGTTCCTTTTTAAACACACAAAGTGTTACTACTCCTGCATATCTACTGTTGCCTACCCATTACTCTGGGTGTTCACAGATCACCTGTAGTGCAAGTAATCTAATCACTAAAATCATCTGTCATTGGGCTGGAGCTATGTTAGACTACGTCTTATTACACAATGTATCACAAACATTCATTCTTGAAGATTACCTTTCCATCTTAGTTCTTAAATATTTAATAACAACTTCAACCAAATTATTTTTTGATACCTCCCATTTAAATCTGGTTAATTCATTCTTATGTGCTTATCTTTTAAAGGACCAGCCCTTAATTTTCTGCCTTGCATCAAAGGTATTTCAGTGGTAAAGTTTCATTACAGGACATTGACTTAACTGATGCTTCAAAGCTACACATGTTGCTTTCACCCAGCACCTCTCCAGGATTTACAAACAGTCTGATAATCCTCACTTCATGCAAGGTCAGTTCAGAGGATTCTCTTATGAACCCTAAATCAATGGGCTGAGGAATTGCCAAATGAAAAATCCCAGATTTCTGTGTTACACTCTCCAAATGTGACTGTCAGTGCTCACGCTTGCCACCTTCTTCAGCTTAAACTCCAGAATGAAACACTCCAATTTCAGATAACGAATACCTACACTGTCAAAAAAGAGCCCATTCTGAAATGAAACCTTTCAGTAGAGAAGTTTTTTTTTAACATACCAGATGTCTGCTTTTCTGCCATACCCTTCTCCACTAATAACTTCTGGACTCATCCAGTATGGAGTTCCTGTGACAGACTTCATTCCTGTACCAGAGAGACAGATAGTCTGCAATCGTTTGCTGGCACCAAAGTCACCGAGCTTCACATTGCCTGCTGAATCTCGCAGAATATTTGCTCCTGGAAGGAAGGGAATACAGCATTACATTCATGAAAGTCTCATTCACATTTTGGTGTGGAAAACGGTAACAGAAGTTTGGATTCAGTGATACAATGCAAGATCAGCCTAGTATTTCAAGTCAGAGAATTTACATCCTCTGCTCGTTCCTATTACTCTATTTCAAGGTTCAGAAAATAATGAATTGTACACGTTGGTTTGCATCCTAGGCCTTTGTAAAGCCTTCCTAACAAAATAAGGAATATGCCATATAAGGGAAATAAAAGAAACGGGAAAGAAGTTTCCCCACAACTGAAAATGCCTTCATAGAACATTAAAGCAGTATCTCAAACCGTGTTACAGATTTGTTCAAAACACTTATCTGCATAAGCATATACAAATTGACCGCGATATCACAACCTTTTTTTGAACAAAACACTATCGATACAAAGCAACAGGAAAATTGTAAACATTTTAGGGAATACAACAGCATTGTGTTCAACACACCTATTTTGCACATCACCATCTTACTACATATTCATAACTTGCTTATGCAGCACTTGCAAGTCAGCTGTATCTATCTGCAAAAATAAGTATGTCTGTTTCCTCAAGTTTCCTGGCAGTAAAATCAAAGAATTCTGAGTTGTTTGATAAGGCAAGCCACCTCTGCCAGTCATTTCTTGTACTAGTGAAGTGCTCGGTAATTTCCATATAATTGATGAAACAAAACTCTGTAACAATAAACTTTTGAGTCATGATGCTTTCCTCTGCACATTCTATCTATTTATACTGACATCATCCTTTGATATATTCAAAGCTATTAATACTAAAATAAAATCAGAAGGAAATTTATCATGACTGTTTTGGAGACAGACTATGAAAACATTTTCAGAAGTCTGCTAGAACATCACAAAGATGCTTATTTTTCCCCCCTCAGGTTACAACAGTGACAAGAATAAACGATGGAAAGCAATTTCATTGATTTTAAGTCAGTATTTTGGCATTTCAGACTTAATTACATTTTAGCACTTCACACAAGACTGGAAAAGAATCTGTAGTAAAGAGCACTGAACCGTGCACAGAACTATCATTACCTTTAATATCTCGATGGACAATCATATTACTGTGCAAATAGTGAACTCCTTCCAAAATCTGCCGTGTATATTTACGAGTCACATTCTCTGTGAGTGCTCCATATGATTTCAATTGGTCTTTGATGGAACCCTATGGCAAACATGAAGCATAAAACACTGTAACATTTCTAGAGTCAGAAGTGGGCTAATACTACAGTTGAATTTCAATGAAATTTATGCCTGAAATGTAGACATTTAAAGTTGCAATACTTCTTTAGATCAACTTAAAAGCACAGATGTAAGTTTTACTTCCTCTAAGAAAAATAAAAACTTTGACAAAAGAAAGGCTGGACAGAGAAGTCATATACTGAAATGTTAAGCCATTAACTTTAAAACTGTCAAGGAGCTGAATACTTCCAGCATGATGCACAGAAAAAGAACAGCAGTACTTCACTCAAACAGCAGTCTCAGACTCAGGTTGGGCAAAATACACGCCATTTACCCTGTTTAGTTTATACTCAGGAGAAAAAAAAAAGGTTGTCAAGAAAAACAACACCACATGCTGGGGGATGGTGCTTTATGTAAAAATTAAGAGGTAAACAACTCTTGGCTTAAAATAACATTAAATCAAAATTTCATCATTTTCTAACTATTTTTGTATAACCTGGCTCTGTCACACAAACTGCTAAGATTACTTCTGTGACACTGTCCTCCAAATCTCAGAAAAATTCAAGAAGCCCCCCAAAACAAAGCCCAGAACTCACCTAAAAAAACAAAGAAACAAACTAAAAACCAACAACAACAACAAAAACACACCCACACACTGCTTTTCTTTTGTGGAGTCTCACGGTAAAGTAGAATGCTGTAACTATTCAGAAATACAGAGCCTATGTTTTTAGACAAGCACATTTTACTTAGTTCTGCTGATGCCACTTGGTGAGAAAATGAAAATCCACAGTTTTCTGACCTTATTATACTTCTTAACAAAACAGTAGAAGAACAGTTCAGCTTGTACCTAGGTGCCACACAAAACACAAGCACCAAGATTATTTTCTGCACTTATTCCCACACCCATCTTAGCTACTTCTTGTTTTGCTGAAATAACTGAGCAGTTGTGATTGTGACTATGCAAGCTGACAAGCTGAAGTGTGGCAAAAAGAAACATTAAAATTCAGGAAGATTCGAGAGTTTACTAATGATAATATTGTCTTTTCAAAGGCACTGCCAGAACGCAATGCAAAGAACTTTTGTACAAACCACTGTAATTCTGAAAACCCAAACAAGCAATGGAGAAGAGAGGCTGCTGTAAGCACTTGTCAGTGGTACTGTTTTTAACTTGGGACATTTCTTTAGTATCTGTGTGCACTTCTGCAAAAGCTGTCTACTTGGCTGCTCATCATACTGCATAGAAAAGACAGCTGAAGTGGACTGGCTCTCTTGCTTACCCCAGGCATATATTCCATGAATATAGAGAGCGTTCTTTCTGGTGGATCTCTCAAGAAGCCATAATACTGAACAATTCTTTCATGCAGCAGATTTTTCAGCAACTGAATCTCACATTCAAGTGCATTTACTTCCTAAAAGGAAAAAACAGAGAAGATTTACCACACTTGATGTAGTAATAATAATGTTTTGGATTTGGATTTTTTTAAAGCAGGACTGTATGTACATATTAAAGGATTATGCGAACTAAGTAACAAAATACTCTTGTAGCTTATGTAAAGTTTATACATTTTATAACAAGAAAATATCACCATTAGATTGAGGGAAGTAAAAAAACCTATGCCTTTTCTATAAATTGACTTTGGGATGATTTTGCTGTTATTTCATTGTTACTCTTATTTTGAGGTTATGTTTGTTTCAGAGCACAGCAGATATCAGTATGTGTATGAAGTCAGTGATCATTATGCAACATGTCACAAGCCTCCAATTGGGTAAATCAATCAATCAATCTTTAAACCTTTGTAGTGGAATAATTAGCATTAATTCTTAACTTTTCCAGGATGACAGTCCACACTTTAAAAATGCGTTCAAGGACCACTTAATATTTTAATAATGAAATACAACAAAGAATATCATTAACACATATGGTGCTTTCTCTAGAGCTATCTGAAATACTAAAAATTTTGCAAACGGGAAGCAAGGTATTTTGAAACAGACTGTACAGTAAGATGCTGGAAAAATACTAATTCACCAATTCAAACTGGACTGGATTCCAAATTTCACCTAGACATCTTTCATCAAAACTTACTGCTTATCCATCACAGGCTATTACTGATAACTTCACACTTCTGAGGTTAAAAGAAAAACAGATTTTTTGACACCAAGAGGCACACATGACAAAATGCTATGGCGAGTGAGGTCACAAAACTGTTGCTACAGGAGACGCTACAGTATTTTATGTTTAACATTTCCAAGGCATAATCAGTTGTTCTATTACATTTTAAAGAAGTAGCAACAACAACTATACTAGAAATCTACAGCACAAATGATCTTGGCTTTTTTCCTTGATCCTACATCACTAGTAGCAGCAACTATAACTGGTAGCCACTCAATTCTGCAATCATGCTTACACCCATTGTTTCCCCAACTTGCTCCCCACAGTGCCGAATGCAGTTCTAATGCAGAAAAGCAATAATTCTTTTTCCATCCTGTAAAAAGCAGCAAGTATGGTTTGGGAAAAAAGAAATATAAAATCAGTGCTATTTTTAATTAGTTTCTCTCCTCAACTGTCCAGTAATTAAAGAAGGACAAGTTCAGTTTTAGAAAGAGAATAAACTCACAATGAAACATCTGCTCTTCAGAGAGACATGCAGCGAATAACAGTAGCTAGCCCTGATGCCCAAAGTTTAAAAAAACAAAAACAAAAACAAAACCTCCAAACAAAAACCACAACAAAAAAAACACCCCACCCCCTCCACTCTATGCCCCCAAGATTAAAAAAAAGATAAGAATTTCAAACTGGCTTCATAGCCAAACAAAATATCCTTGAGAATTTATTTTCAGGAACACTTAAATCAGTACAGATTTTTCTGTTTATAAATGCAATTTGTTCTAATTCCTGTAAGTAAAAATAATTATCTATTTCATAGAACACTTCATAATGGATTGTTTAATTTTAGAGACTGAGACTGCACCAAAGTAAGTTATATGCTCACTGCCTAAGAGTATGTCTGAAAATTAAAAAATGGGATGTAACATTAAAATCAGGTGACCAGACTAATTCTCTCAGGTACTAATAAACCAGGATTCCTAACAAGGACATGGAAACAAATGTTTTAAAACATCATCCTGTTCAAAGAAAGGAACATCAGTCTAGTCTAGAACACACCACTTCAGCAGAAGCCCTTTACAAACTCTTTTTTGTATCACTTACCTTGCTGGTTTCTGGACTATCAGGATCAAACTGAACTTGTTTAACGGCTAGTTCTCTTCCGGTATCAGCATCATAACACAGATATACTCTGCCAAATGCACCTTGACCCAGCAGTTTACCAAGTCTCCAGTTAGTTGGAGCTCGTGGTGCTGAAAATATAAGTATGTTTTGGTTTTCAAATGAGCTTGTTATTCAGCTGATCGAGAAAAACTGGAATACACAGAAAATAATTTTTTAAAAGACTACTTTTTCAACAACAGAGACTATGTGTCCTAAACCTCCCCATTTAAGTTACAAAGATCAATAAAACTTCCTGTAAGATGGAAAATACGAGCTACTTAAATTTATTCACAAAATAATTTGTGGTAGGGATAGACATACTTAAAACAACTAGCAACAGCTAATCTGAAAAACAGAAAAAGCACATGAAACAAACATGTATAACAAACATTAATAACATTTTTTCAAAAAATCGAGGCGTGATTAAAATGTACCAGCTACTGAAGTCATCACAAAGTATATTTGCTCCTGAAATGCCACCACAGATATAAAACAGTACCACTTAAGGTCTAGAAGTTATCAGAGAACTTGACCAACATCTGCAAAAATAAATAGTAACTCCAACCTACATAACCCTTCTCGAATCCTCAAGAGCCTAACAAATCATCAAAAATATTTTTACAGTGTTTTGTTATCACAGATGCAAATTCCATGTGAAAATCTACATGAAGGTTGTCACAGTAAGCAATGAAAAATCTGATGAGCATACAGTCTTGACTTTTTCCTAGTAGAGAGATAAAAACATATTATTCAATGGCATGTATTTTGATGACATGCTTAGTTTTGACATGGTATACTTGAAAGGTAAGAGTTTTACAGTGGAGTTCATAAAATGTCTTAACTTACAGCGACTGGGTGGGCTGATGTCCATGACTGACAAGGTAGGATTGTCTATGTCACTTCCCCTCCTCCTCATTCGGTTATCTTCATATTCTGGCGTAAAGACGCTGCTTCCACTACTGGTGCTCAGTGAGTGATCAGTGGGACTGAAACTAACTGGTGATCGGAAGCTGTTTCCCTGAGTCCTTCTGGCTCTTGGAAAAGTTTTACGACCTACAACGATAAACAAAGAATACTAATGTTGCACTAGAAAAAATACTGCTGTGCAATGCGTATGTGCAAATACTTTATGAATTCCACATAATGTAGTTATCTTCCACAGCATATATGATGTGCTGTAATGGTAATGAAATTTACTGGTTTAACTTTCCACCTAGAAGAAAACAAACATTCATCACAGATGTATGTAAGCATTAGACTGAAAAGTAAACCAGTTTTTGATTAAGTGACCAAAATTGGGACCAAATTCTGGAATTGTTCTGAAATGTAATCGACGTACTTCAGAAACCTGGAGGACTGTGAGAGGAGAAAGGAAAATGCCCTGCCTCTACTTTTATTCCTCTATTAAAGTGGAAATACCAAATTTCTGATAAACAGAAGAGCAAGAGATATGTTTACATTCCAGTGGTGCCTATGCTGGCATCCTCATCCTGTAAACTAATAAGAATTGAATGCAGAGAAAGACCTACACATGGAATCAACAGGAAGACCACAAAAAATAAAAAAAAATTTTAAAAAAAAAAAATCACAAACAATACACAATTCAGAGATGGCTACAGCATTAGAATAAAAACCCCAGCATTGATCTTCAAAAAGGTTAATTACAACCAGATGACTAACAAAATTCATGTTAATATATTTAGATAACACGAACAGTTTTAGGTCAGCATAGCTTGATGAAGTTTCATCCTACAGAACTCAGAAAAAGCTGAAGGAGTCTCTGATTCATTAGGTACTACACTGGAGAAGGAGTTCCCAGGGGACTGAAGAAGGCAGATACAGTATCTTTGAAAAAGTAGGCTCATATTTATATACTATCCTGGCCAATTTAAATTCCAAGAATGATAGGCAAACAAACAACTAAGCAGTTTTATCACTGAGAGGATAATAAGGTGGTAAACAAAAGTCATAATTCGTTTGTCACAGGTAGCTAATCCAATCTCCCTATTTCATTGGGACATTCTCATAAGCTAACTACTGAAGTGTTGCACAGACCAACTTACTATGTAGACTATGCCCAAGACAGATTCAGAGCAATTAATGGTGATTTCTCATCACCTTCAGTCCACTTCCATACACTATTTTAACTGATGATGTATATATAATGGAATATAATACACTAAAATATTGCAGATGACATCAAGTTAATTGTAGCTGGTCTGTTTAAATATCAAAATCAAAATTCACAATCATATTAGTAAACTGGAGAAGATTCAGAAATCAACAAGACAAAAAAAAATTCAGTGAAGAAGTACAACATACTTAAAGAGAAATCAAATCCAGAAACCGGAAAGTATAAAGTAATTGGTTGGCTAAAAGTCTTGTAGAAAAGGATATAGAAACCACAGACTGAACAGCAGCAGCAGTCAGTATGGCGACCATGAAAAAAAGTAGTGTGTCATTGTGGAATGTATTAGCACGTATTAGGGGGTCTGCATGGCAAGGTTTTGGCAGCAGGGAGGCTACAGGGGTGGCTTCTGTGAGAAGCTGCTGGAAGCTGCCCCTGTGTCCGACAGAGCCCATGCCAGCCGGCTCCAGGATGGACCCGCCAGTGGCCAAGGCTGAGCCCATCAGCGACGGTGGTAACGCCTCTGGTATAATATGCTTAAAAAGGGGAAAAAAACCCCCACAACAGCAACTGCAGCTGGAGAGAGGAGTGAGAATATGTGAGAGAAACAGCCCTGCAGCCCCCCAGGTCAGTGCAGACGGAGGGGCAGGAGATGCTCCAGGCGCCGGAGCAGAGATTCCCCTGCAGCCCGTGGTGATGAAGACCACTGTGAGGCAGGCTGTCCCCCTGCAGCCCAGGGAGGTCCTCGGTGGA
>JAVJGG010000001.1:37372677-37413282 GCA_035590195.1 Aviceda cuculoides | reverse complement strand
ACCCCACGCTGGAGCAGGGGAAGAGTGTGAGGAGTCCTGCCCCTGGGGAGGAAGGAGCGGCAGAGACAACGTGTGACACAACCCCCATTCAAAGTCCTCCTGTGCCACTGGCAGGGAGGAGGTAGTGGAAATCAGAAGTAAAGTTAAGCCCAGGTAAGAAGGGAGGTGTTTTAAGATTTGGTTTTATTTCTCATTACTGTACTCCAGTTGATTGGCAATAAATGAGGTTAATTTTCCCCAAGTTGAGTCTGTTTTGTCATGATGCTAATTGCCGAGTGATCCCTCCCTGTCCTTATCTCGACCCACGAGCCTTTCATTCTATTTTCTCTCCCCTGTCCAGCTGAGCAGCGGACTGATAAGAGCAACTTTGCTGGGCACCTGGCATCCAGCCAGGGTGAACCCACCACAGTTACATACCAAGTTATGGTTATATCCTACGTTATACATGAAGTGGCCATGAGAAAAGCCTCAGCTAGAGTACTCTATTGAGTTTTGGCCACCACAAGAATGGAGAAAACACCGCAAAAAAATACGAGGTTTGCAAAAATGTCTGAGGTAAGACTTAAGGCTTGAAAGAAAACTAGAGAGAAAACAGATGCATGTGTGATACAGTGTTATGTATGGGCAGTGACCGATTTTTCACTGTGTTAAAACAGAGTAACTAGTTACTAGTTTCATTTGCAGGAAAAATTATTTAGAAGACCTAAAAAGGTAAGTTATAAGATAAGCTATCTTCAAAGTTAGTTACATAAAGAAAATGAGTATCTCTTATCTTAAAGTCAATTTAGAGTTTACTTAAAAGTCAGTATGACAGATCTTTGCCTCTTTAATCTTGCCTTAGAGCAAGGGACTGGACCAAAGCTGCCTTGCAGTCCTTCAATTTGGTATTTCTGTGATTTCTGTAACAGAATTCCATTTATTCCTGTGCTCATTCCATACTGCAAATGAAACCATCTGGTCTTTGGAGAAATTTCTTCTTAACACTTCTCAACTAGTGCTTGACACACCCTTAAGTCATACAATCCTCCAGCTGCTTCTCTTTCCTTCCTTTGGAAATTTAAGGTGGGTTAAATTTACAACAATGTTACTACTGTCCAAATCAATTTTGTGGCCACATCAGCAGGTGCTGTCTTGCATTCCAACAATTGATTTCACCAGCTAATTGTTAATTCTTGATTTAAATCACTGCTCTTGAATTTTATTTCATCTTTTAATCTGAGAAACTGTTAATAGGAACTCCACTGTATTTGGGGTTTTTTTTAAGTAAAACAAGAAATGACACACTAACATACCTACTTCGGATAGAAAAGGGTCACAAAGGTCAAAAGCTTATACTGGATGACTTGTGCATGGCCAAAGATAGAGAACATTTTCATAGCTGTCCGTATGAGTCATGAATTCTGTAATCCATAACTTTACCAGAGGTAAGACTGCTCAGCAGCTCTATCAATCACTAGAAATTTAGCAAGTGCGTTTGGGGAAAGAAGTTAAGCTTTCAATTTCTTCAATATTTTAATTAAGGTTTTGCAATCTAAAATTTCTTCTTCACTTTTTAAGAAAATAAAACCTACTAATAAAGTAGAACTCTTGCAGTATTCGCACTTACCGTCATTGTAGTCTTGCTGATGATACGAAATATGGTATCTTCGGGGATAAGTCCCCCCCTTTCCAAATTTCTCAAATATTGGGATATCATACTCTACTAGAAAATAAAAAGATACATGTCAAAATTTAAAGTTTCATAAACAAAAGCACATTAAATTAATCAGTTTGTTATTATGAACTTAAACACAGGGGAACATACCAGTTGCTTGAAGATGAAGCATCAGAGCAAAAAAGGTAATAGAACAAAAGCCACAAATCTAACAAATCACAAGAACTAAAAGGACATTCAGCCAAAAGTTCCAAAGGATCAAGAATTCAATAGCTCAAGTGGTTTGTAACCTCTTGCTTAAAGGAATGTCAGAGGACTGCAGCATGCCTAATTACTCATTTTAAAAATAGTTTCTAGAGGAAAATTGGCAGAAACTATATTACAAAGAATAAAATTTAAAGATGCATAAATATGAAAAATTGGTGAACGAGTCAACACAGCTTGAATTACTAAAAACATTAAATAGGTCCTCTTTTAAAAATTACTGAAGGAGAAAAGTATTCATAAGATAAAGGGAAAAGTCCTTCATGCATGCAGTAATTGGTTAAAAGGTAAGTACATGAGATGGGAATAAATGGTCAACAGTTCCACAAGAATGTGGGCTACAACTCATGCAGTTTAATTATGCATGAATTCTCTGGACAGAACAATGAATAGTGAGGTGACAAAATCATTTTGAGAAATAAAGCCAACAGAAGAATTGCAAAAAGCCCTTAAAAGCCTGCGTGACTCGATGTTAAAATGGCAGATGAAATTCAGTGTAGGCTAGTGTAAAGGTTTGTGATAGAGAGTTCCAATAAAGCAGCAGCTGAACTCTCTGTATTGGCTAAGAAGCAAATTAAATGCTATAAATCATTAAGACATACTGAACAAAGTTTTGGTCTACTCCATTTCAAAGGATTTAGTGAAACTGGAAAAGATTTAGAAGTACACGGATGATCAAAGACACAAAATTGCTTCTCCATAAGGAATGTAGGCCTTTATAGACCAGAAAAGCAACAGCTCAAAGGGAGACATAAAGAGGTCTATAAAAAAAAGAAAAAAAAAAAATAATCACAAAGGGCATACTTCTTAATAAAACACAGTAAGTTGCACAACTTTCTGTCACAACATACTGTTGATACTGAAAAAGTTTATACAAGTTGAAATAGGGACTGAAAAAATTCGTAGAAGGAAAAAAAATAATCCATCAAATCACAGAAAAGCATCTTGCATTTGCAGAATCCCTTAAGCTATACGTGACCAGGAACGTATTCTGAGGAAGGAATAGCACACACTCCTCTATAGAAGCATGGTACTGGTTGTGACAGGAGGAAAGACTAGGCCAGATGGACATTTTTTCTGATGCTATATATTATTCTGGTTTTGTTACACATCAAATCATGAGAATAAATACTGAATATGGGATTAATGATTGCTATCTATCCCATCATTAAAATACCAGAGCATCCCACAGGAAAAATACAGAAAAAATATTGCAAGATCATCTTATTAGAAAAGTAACTGTAATAAACATACACAAGTAAACTATATTAAGATTACCAAAGGCAAACTAATTTCTGACATTTCCAACTTTTTTGGTATTTATTTATGCCACCTAAATGTTTCTTATACATAGTTTTAGGGTTTTTTTTAATTTAAAAGTGGTGCCATCTGTTAAAGAGTCTAGAATCGTTAAAAGAAAAAAACCACACCATCACATGGTTATCTGGATAAAGTTTCATATACAAAATAAAAAGAAGCCTTAAACTATATAATAGACCAAAAACCACAGAATGCCCCAGCTTCATGGAAGCTAAGTATTGTTCAACAGCAAAATTCTGTAGAGGCATGTCCGTGAGAGACACCTCAAAGCACTTTAAAGGTTACCCGTTGCACTTTGTATCCTGAAACATGCACAACAACTTGGATTCAAGCCAGAGTATCACATGAAAACATTAGTAGTGATGATTAATTTATAGGCATAGCACACAGTTCTCCTTCATTCTTTCACTTTGCAGAGCTTTCAATTACAGAAGTCATGAGCACTTCGGAGTGATCCTCATTTCACGCAGGAGAAAATGAAAGCTCCATGTACTGGGTTTGGCTGGGATAGAGTTAACTTTCTTCAGAGTAGCTAGTATGGTGTTACGTTTTGGATTTGTGACCAAAACAGTGTTGATAACATAGGGATGTTTTAGTTACAGCTGAACTGTTTACACAGCATCAAGGCTTTTTTTGTTTCTCACACTGCCATGCCAGCTAGCAGGCTGGGGGTGCACAAGGAGTTGGGAAGGGACACAGCTGGGACAGCTGACAAAAGGAATATCCCCTACCGTATGAGGTTGTGCTCAGCAATAAAAGCTGGGAGAAAGAAGGAGGAAGGGAGGACGTTTGGAGTTATGGCATTTGTCTTCCCAGGTAAGTGTTAGATGTGATGAACTCCTGCTTCCCTGGAAATGGCTAAACATCTGCCTGCTGACAGGAAGTAGTGAATGAATTCCTTATTTTGCTTGCTTGCATGGGCAGCTTTTGCTTTACCTATTAAACTGTCTTAACTCACACGTTTTCTCACTTTTACCCTTCCTATTCTCTCACCCATCCCACTGCAGGGGAGTGAGCAAGCAGCTGTGTGGTGCTTAGTTGCCTACTGGGGTTAAACCACAACACTTCAAAAATTCAATAAATTAACAAAGGTTACGTGCCAACTTAGAGATGGATATTATAGTCCAGTTTAACAAACTGTTGTGTGCCCCTATCCACTGCATCATTCATTCTTTTCAGAGAAGCAGGTAAGTTATACTATGTGCACTAACAGTGGTGTTACACATGACAATCTAGAAAACATCTGAAGATCTTATGTTTCATTGTATCTTTTACTGTGTGCATTTGGACTGGATTTTGTTGCTTTCTTTTCTCCTACCATATTAAGGTTGTGTAGTACAATACCTCTCAGTGTGAACTTCCCTTCTAAGCCCTACTATTTGCAAGAGGAACAGTTCTGGAAAGCTAGTATGTCCAGTGATTTTTGCCTACCTGAAAATTCCTGATGATTATCTGGATAGCTCTGTGCTCTTGGCATCCGAGATTTGGGATAGTTGTCTCTGGAAGTGTAAAAACATGCAGCATCTAAAACCTGCTGTTAATCTAGTACTTAAACATATAATCTTACTGTCTCACAATTCCTTATGACTGATGAAAAGTTATCGCTATACAAGTTGCTGCACCAGTTTACAAATGTAGAACCCAGTTTTGAAAATCAAATCTAGTAGGTATCAATAACAATTCAAGATCAGTAACAATGGAAAAGCTTGCTTATTGAGCTTAACGTAGTAAGAAAGCAACACGCTGTTAACGAGCAATGATATTAGTAAAAACATGAATTATCACAAGTAAAGCCACAAAGGAGCACTGCTATGTTTAATATCTTTATGGCTAAAGACACGGGTTTACGGACTGGCAAAAAGCTCTTATATGGCCTACAAAAACTCTTGAGGAAATTTAACCAAAGAAATGTAGAACCTTTAAGCGTCTCAAAATATTTCCCCTTCTCTCCAAGGAAGTCATAGGATTAAGAGAGTAATTTTATTGAGTTATAGAATGATGAAGAATTTTTTGGTTCTTACACAATCACATTGTTTCTTACCTACAGTTGGTATGTAACTCCCAGCCACCAAAAGGAATGGATGGGATTGCCAGTCAGAGAGACCGATTACAGTATATTTCAGTATATTTCCATAAACATACCAAAATAATGTCCTCCTTTTTTCTGGTAAGAATTTCTCTAATGGGTAACAGAAGCTAAATGAAGACACAAAACCTACATCTTTGTAGGAAATATTTGAATGAAGAAGGAAAAAAAAAAAAAAAAAAAAAAGGGAAAACAATCTAAGTATAGGTGACAAATGAAGTAAATAAACAACCAAAAGAAGTTTGAAGAAGAAACATGAGTTGAATTAAGATTGCTTTGTTTCCCCTTATTCCACATACCCCTACCCCACAAAAAAATAAAAATTTGGCCATTTGGTAGAACTTCCACCCTATGTATCTACATTAAACATCATGTATGTACAACCTTTCACACTTCAAAAACAAAATACTTTCCATGTCTATTGTCTTCTTGCTTGTGAAATGGAGACTCATTATTTAACTCAAAAATTTGTTTGACCAAATGTAATTTTGCCCTCAAATCACATATTCTCAAAGGAAATGGTACTATGGAATACTATAGCTCTGATTAATTGCCACAGGCAATGATTTCCAACTTTTTGCCTTTCTACCAATTAAATAAAATATTTAATTAGCAGCATAATTCGTATAGCAGTTCCAAATAAACAAGTAGCCAATCTGTGCAACATAAGAGCCAAGGTTATATGCCTGACCAACCATAAGCCAAAAAGGAATATGTTCTGTTTGGCTTCCCTGGTGGCTGAGAAACTGTGGACGGTGACCCTTTCGAAACACGTGAATCTCCTAAGGGGTCAATCGAAACAGATCTCCAGACCCACCCCAGTACACATTGCCTCTTGCTAACTGACAGGTTTAAACAGGGAAAAATAAGTGGTAAGTCTGCAATGGGAACAAGGGGAGAGGAATGGACAGTTAATTGCAAAGAAAAGGAAGGGAGTGTCTGTTGAAGTCTTTAAATGATTCTACCCTCTTTCTTGAATTAGGTACCCTCTACCTTGGAAAAGGGAAGCTTACTTCACATAGTAGTACCGAAGAAACATAAATTTGATGGGGCAGTTCACTGCCAGGGAATATACTTCACATGTATGTAAGACTGGCAAAATCTAGTAAAAATCTGCAGCACATTTTGTAGGATCTGAAGTCGAATTTTTGTTTCAAATGCAAATTGTAAAAAAAAAAAGTTACTTCTATTTTCTGTGCATTAGCAAGAAATAAAGTACCAATAAGCTTTTATAGATGTTCTATAAATTACAGAGGAATTTCTGGAAGAAGTTCAGTAATGGCTGTCGCTGGAGAGTTATTAAGTTACAACTGATACATTATGCAATCTAATGAAGATAAATAACGAATGTAAGTAATTTTTACCCATCTAAAGGGCTGTCAAGTGAGGGACAGCTTCCCGAGCCAGAGTTTTCAGGACTGCTCAAAGACAACGGATCCAGCATCTAATAAATAACAAAGACAGACCAACAAGTTCAAGTTTTTGGTTTTGTTTTTTTTTTAAATACTTGAAGGTTTCTGCTTTGAAGCACCTAATAAAAACCAAAAACAAACTAGAAATATTAATCACTAGGGAAAAAGTTCGCTGCCTAGTTGAACCTGCATTGCATTCTGCAATCCTGAAAGGACTCCATCATGTTTCTCGCATCTAACTAGAATATAGTTAAGGTATTTAAACCTCTATCAGGCTTTGCACATAACAAGTTGTACTGCTACATTCTTCCTGTATGTGCCGTTGTCTCTCAGTATTATAGCAATATCTGCATGAGAGTAGGTTAACAGAATAAAAAATAAAAAAAAAAAAAAAGACCTCTAGAGGATAAAAAGCTGAGACAGTTAAAAAAAAAAGTGGATTTTGTTGTCATCACCAAAGAAAAAAAAAAAATCTCAAATATAACACAGATTGTGATGAATACGATTTATATAATCTCTGGAGTGGCTTAAATTTGACCAACTAGCAGTCACAGAAAACAGCTGAAATCAAATACTGTAAAAAGCTTTTAAACATTTATCTCTGGTTAGGACTTTAAGCGAGTTACACAGATTTTAAGTAGAACTGAAGAGAAAATGGAAGGAGAAAGAGTGAGAATGCATAAAATTCATAAACACTCTGTTTTCACCCAAACCAAAATCCTGTTTCAAATAAAATAAACTTTCATGTGAAACTGGAGTTTACGAAACCAAAGACAGATTTTTTGTTTCCTAAAACACTTCTGACAACCTAGTAATCAATGCTTATGAACTATGTGAAATCTGCCATGTATCAGTCTGAAGAAGTCATAAAACTGAGTATCTAGGCCAGATCTATTACATAATGAAAACAATCATCAACACTTTCTCTGTTTCTTGAATCCAATCCAGAGAAGAAGAAATGGATTGATAATCAAGAGCATCCTCTTGATTACCAGCTATTTCTATTGGCTGACATTCATTTTGTTTATCTTGCATTACCATCCTTTAAGTCTTAATTTTAATGACAGGCAAACGTCACTCCCTCCTCTTCTGCAGTAAAGCAATCTGAAACGTGTTACAGATTTATTTTTCAGAACTAGTGGAAAAAGAATCTAAATTTTGAATTATTGAATGTGACAATTTTCCCAGCCTGCACCTCAAAAACAGAGTGGAAAGCTCATCTGTTGTCTTAAAATGAGCTTCTTCCTAAAATAAAGTTTGTTTTGGTATATAATATAACATCTATTATTTTCTATGAATTGGACACCAGTCTTTTGCTGTGAATTAAGTAGTTACCCCTCCAATATTTATGGTCTGTGCTGCATCTTAAAGGTCCTGGGCACATACGTTGCCAAGCATCAATCGGGGACTTATTAAAGAAATAGGGTCCAGAAAGTGAGTTTGCAATGTGCAAACTCAAACACTTAAGTGAACTCTGTATTGGGGAGGACAACATTTACCATAGGTTCATCAATTATATTCCACTTTTCTCATGCTGAACAGTGGGTTCCGAAAGGGAAAAATCTGCCATATTAATTACCTCTATAACTTAATGCAGTATGGTCCAACTGGGAGACCACGGCCCACTTCTATCCAACCCATCATCTCTTCTGTAGAGAAACTGTGGGGTCTCTGTCAGAGTGTGAATAGCTGTGCTCAGGCAGATCAACAGGGGAGCAGAGCAAAGCCCTCCACTCCCAAATTCCCTTCTTGTCTTTGTGGGGCAGGCTGTGACAGATGCAGGCAGCATGGTCAACACTTGCAAAAGTGATGTGGCAGCTCAGGGGGAATGGAACAAATGGAGGTTGTGAGTTCCAAACACCCCAATCTGGCCCTTGAAGCTGCTTAGGTTGACCTAATCTGGCTTCCTATGAAAGTAAAATTCCTGTATTTAAACCCTGCTGACAGCTTACACAGCAATGCATACATGACAGGTTACATGTTTCCTGAATACTCTGAAAGGACATCCTGGGCCTCAGAGATCATCTGTCTGGATGCCCAGTCAGTGACCAAAACTGACTTTACCCAGGTCAAAAGTAATCATTTCACTGAAAGAACCCAGGCCTGGGCTGGATTTGACCACGTGGCTATGATAATGAATAGCACCCCGGCCTGGAAATTAGGAGATTCAGTCTCTATTCCCAGCTCAGTCGTTAAAATTGTGCAACAAATTGCACAATCTCGTTGCCTCTATTTTTATTCTATCATCTGTCTCTCATTTAGTCAGCTCATAAAAACCATTGCCTCTTGCCATTTGCGAATACAGTGCCAATGTCAACAAGAACTTGAAGTGATTCGGGTACGCAGCATTTTATTTTTTTCCTCCTTAAAACATCTCTTTCTCCATTGCCAATTCTGTGAGCCATTATATTCCTCCATCTTTTCCTGCTGTTTTTGAGGGTAATTTTGATACTCGGAGAGCAGGATTTTTATTCATACTAAGTGTGCTGATATCCCACACCAATAATGCAGGTGAATATGAGAACAAAATAGCATACATTTGTGATCCTCACAGAAAAATGTGACCATGGAAAATATTTCAGACCTTATTTATACCAGGCCCATTGCCATCCCCTCGCCTCTACCCCAATACAGTATCAACTGAGTCCAAATAATTCTGACAGATCCAAACTCTTCTTTAAAACCTCCTATAATTACCTGGGAAAGTTGTAAAACTGGTCTTGCTTACACAACCTTCTCACTAAAATAAAGGGGTTTGTGCTTTCTAATGTACACATCATTTGCTGTAATTTGTATCTATCACTACCTCACTCAACTATCACGGAAATTAAGAATATTATCTTTCTCCTTGTAGCAACGTATTTAAATAATTGAAGAGACTTACAGAGGAAAAAACAGGTTCTACAAGACTGAACAACCACAGTTATTTTAACCTTCTCTCACAGATCATGCTTTCTAGGGTTGTTGTCATTTTTTTTTTAGCTGTTCTAACAATTCCATATCCTACTTGAACAGCAGTATTTCATTAAAAAAAAAATTAAAAAAACCTTTAATATTAATAAATCACACACGTACCTGATCCATACTTTCTGGAATGAATTCACCCTCACTGTTGATACTGGTGAAGGACCCATTTCGGGCCACCTGATGCAGCTCATCTGGAATGTATCCTGGGGGAGGTGAACTCCTATCACGAGTATTAGAACCTTTTGAAAGAAAAGGGCTAGTCAGAGTCTCTTCACTAACCCAGAATCCAGGGGCTTTATTCAAATGCTTCATAGGCACTGAGCCTGCCTAGATCTCTCCTTGGTTTAGAAATTTTCCATATAACTATGCAATATAAGGCTTATATAGAGCATTTAAAATCTGTAATCCAGGAGTTATGAAAAAATTTTGGGCAGGGTTGCCTCAATAGCATTAAAAACAATTTTTATTATATAGGAACAGAAATACAATTTGCCTGCACATCTAGCTGGGTAAATTTCTTCTTTTGAAACAAAATAAAAATCCAAACCCTTCCACCCACATCAACTAATCCTTTCCAACTCTTGAGAATTTCAGTTTTTCTTTGTAGAATATTATGCCTGCAAGAACATGAATACTCTATTCATAATAAATGTATAATAAATTAGTTAAATTGTCTGAAAAATTATTCATTAAACTCTCTAGTTTCATAATTAAATTTGAAAGTTAACATCACACCAACTTTAAAATATGAATAAGCAAAAAGGTTATGTCAATGCCAAAATAAGTATCATAAACAAATATTCATATACAGAGATTAAAAAAATATGGGAGTCCTAAATTGAGCAACGAAACACACTGCCATATAAACAAACAGGTTTTTCAGTAACTCATTCCTGTATCTGAAAATAAAGGGGAGTACTAACATCAACTTTTTAGGATACCCATCAATTACCTTAATTAACTCTACATAGATTTATTTACTTGTGATTTTTATTTTGCTAATTTTCAGTATTATACATATTTAAACCACCTTTGACTTGAAATTCAAAATCCACTCCCACAAGTGCAAACTCTATACTAGAGTCATTGATGAGTAAGACAAATTCAAACAGTCTATGTCGAGAGCAAGATCTTCATGAAGAGAATATTATACAAGCAAAGTTTTTACAATTAAAGCTATTGAAATATGTAGCTTACCAATAACAGACAGTCGCCTTTTTCTGTCTGTCACACCAAACACTGTATTATCTAGATCTTCCAGTGAGGGCAAGGGTTCCATGTTATTTACACTGGGTGACTGAAAATGCATACATATTACAAACTGCAGTTATTACTTTATACTCCTGACAATGAAAATACTTCACAAACTTTATAGGCTTTGTGCAAAGCCTATAAAAATTCCTTTTTTCAGGCAGTCAAAAAGAAGCTTGCCAATGTATATCAAAATTCATCTATTTTAGTAGCTCATTTTTAATATTTAAAAGTAAGTTTCAATATGTATTAGTATACAAATCCCAGTAATAGCATGACCATGATGCGTTAGATAATACCAGAATAACTCAGTATTTAGCCTATAGTCCACTGCTACTGATTACTACAACAAACATTGAACTTGCCACAAAGGAGCATCACCAACACATGACTTAACAGCTTCGAATAACTACAGCTACTTAAATTCTATGCGCTTCTCAAATTTGTGTCACATCATCATCCTATTAAGGAACACTTTCCTATCACTGTAGGGAAGGCAAACAAAGAGAGAGGAACAGGATCTAGGAAAAAGTTAAAACTGAGTCAATACAAAATGCTAATAGATGCTTAAAGTGAACTGAAGAAGCAATCACTAATATTTTCAACTGAAAAAATGTCTTTAGTTGTTCTTTAAGAAAAGATACAAATTATACTTCAATATGAAAACTGAGGAAAAATACATTTAGCATGCCAACTCATACCTGTGTATTTCCATGTATTACAAGCAATATCTTGAGACTCTTCATATGAACACTACGGTCAAGCAGTTCAACAGCTTTGTCCAGGTCATCCTGTGTGGTTAATGGAATTACAAGCTACAAAAAGGGGAGAAGGGGGGGGAAAAAAAAAAAAAAAAAAGTCTTAAACAGGACACAAGAAAGAAATAAGGAAGTGCAGAGAAACAAATAAACATGCTATCTTTCCTTTCATTCCAAACAGCTTGAAAATAAAATTTATTAAATGATGCCTCAAGTTAGCAACAAAATGACTGAAGTTCAACCTTAACTCTTCCTTCAGATGCCTTGAATAGGTACAGCATGGTAGAACAGGACTTCACAATGAAGGAGCAAACATTTTACATATGTACAACTTAATATTCTACAAGTTTCAGAGAAACATGTGCAACAGTGTCAATGTATTTGCCATTGCCTAAATTAATGCAAGTCTACAAGATAAATAAAAATAAGCCTATTTTATAGAGCATAAAGCACATTTTTGTATCTCGCAATATTACAACTATATTTGTTTGAAGTTACATCACTAACAGAATTTCTCCACTGAAAAACAGGATTTGTTACGGAAGTGTATCAGGCATGGAACAACTGTAGTCCTCACTAGACTCTTACTTGGACCTAATTAATTAGAATTAACTTGACATACACGTATCTTTACAACAGAAAATGTTATGCCATTAAAACACACTTGAGATCCAAGTTCTATAATGATTAAAACTGGACTTATGTTTTGGGAGTG
The DNA here is from genome assembly GCA_035590195.1 of Aviceda cuculoides. Classification (NCBI taxonomy): domain Eukaryota; kingdom Metazoa; phylum Chordata; class Aves; order Accipitriformes; family Accipitridae; genus Aviceda; species Aviceda cuculoides. Next base: position 37,400,855 of record JAVJGG010000001.1, on the reverse strand, counting down.
TAAATTACAACTTCTGCTTGTAACAAAGAAACATTGTAATACAGATTTCTTTAAAAATCTATTCTACTTGTAAACAGCCTCAGTCAGTGATGCTTAAATACATCAGTGGAAATACAGTACTTTTATACAAAAAGAAACAGGAATGAGGGAGGAAGGTCTTGATAACAAATGAGTATGCTCTTAAACTGCAGTTTTAATGCTAATGACAGGTTATTACCATCACATTTCTGAAACATGATGGGATGATTTGCCAACTACTGCAGAAGCTGACAAGCAGAAAGCCTGCTCAAATGCCTAAAAATCTATCAGAGGAATGGCCGTCTCTTCTGACCTTCCTAACCTCCAAAAGCCTTCTGTTGGAATTCTTTGTTTTGAGATCAGTTTCACAAAAGTGCCTGGTAAGGCGAGTAACCAACAAACAGCAATTACAGGCATTTTCTTCTGCAAAGATGCAGATTAGATATAGCAATTACGCTGTGCATAACCAAGCACACGAATAATCTTCCATGCACTTTGCTGCCTCAAGGCAAAAACCAGAAGTAACTCCTCAGAATGGATCCTGCATCTGTGAATATATTTGCTATCAAGAATTCCATCTCTACTTCTAAAGAAAAGCTGGAAGTAATATTGATCAGGCATAAGTGGCTTGAAAGCGCTAGCACTGTTCCCAAGAAATCTTTGAGTGAGCCAGCCACTTTAAGAGGGGCAACAGAGCAGAGTTAAGCCTAGTTCTGCAATCTAAACATTACTAAACGCAGCATTCCAGCGATCACCAAACAAGATTAATCCTTAAAGGAAAAATTAGTGTACAAGAATGGCTAAATGTTATTTCAAGTTTACAAACATGACAAAGCTGAAAGAGGTAAAGACTTTCCCAAAGTCATGCAACAGGACTGTGGCAGAGCAGGAAGACAATCTACCCATTCCCAAGTCTGAGACATAATTCATTAAGCTATAACTCTTCTCATAGAGTATTTAGTGCATCTCCTGTCTATCCTAATTTAGACAAGCCTTACAAATTTGAGAACACACACATTAGAAATCTGGGGTTTTGTCACAGGAGTAAGTTTTGTCACAGGAGCGGTTCTCACTGCTTACGAGAGCAAATTTCAGCCTTAAAATAATCGGCGTACAAGTCACCAAGATTTTTGAAGACACAGAATATTACCTCATTATTGCTGTAATGTAAATCCATAGTCTGTCCAAAAGCCACTTTAGCTTTAGCTGCAAGATCTTCAAGTTTAACAGGCCTTGGTAATTGCAGGATCCTGAAACACAATTTAAGTTATAAAGAATTTTTGTCCATTACTTATGAAAATCTGGCAAGTCATTACTTAAGAACAATCTTAGAATTAAATTTATTATTAAAAAGACCATAACAGGCTACGTTTTATTCACTGTCCTCCATATTTTGAGTCATTAAAAAGAAAGAAAAGCAGTGAAAGAGTTATAAGGGATAATCAAACATAAATTTAGATCTGATTATGACTATTTTACTTGCTTGCATATGGCTTCTTTCTTAACTTAATGCTCTGCATGCCTCCATTCCGGAGGCAACTTCTTAGAAACTTCTAAAATTTTCTACTTCAGAAAACTAAGACAATGGAGTACCATAGGCTGACAAGGATAAGCATCAGAAAGGAATTACTCCTACAGTCCCCACTTTTTGGAAATCCAAAAGACTATCTTTCCTGAGGAAGGTAACTAAATGTCACCATATTTACCATAATGTATTACATGCTCAAACTGCTGAGTCCATCACTAACTGTGCTTCAAGTGTGCTCCTGTAAGAATGGTGCAGTTGTAGGTCAACAACTGAGTTTTTCTTTTAACTCAATGTCTCATCAAACCAAATAGCCCAAAATGCCTGTAACTGACCTTTTACTATAGAAAACTATTGTATTATTTGAGACACAACACCATTAAACAAAAAACTTTTTTAGAAGTGACTAAGCTAGTAAGGTACATTCAATTCACATTCCAAGAAGAAACAGCACTCAAATTTTGTGAAGCAGAAAAATCAGCAAAGGGTAACTGTCCCTTTCACCAGTGTTTCAATTGGTATACTGGGTAGGGAACAATATTTCTCACTGAAATGAGGCTAGAAGCCAGGCCACCTCCAATTAAAAATTATTTGAAAAAATAAAATCTTAAAAAAAAAAACCAAAACCCCAAACAAACAAAAAAACCAAAACAAAAAAACAACCATCACCATCAGTTCTCACTGTAGTTAATTTATTTAGCAAGCCTGGAACTCTACCCATCACACTACGCACTCCTTGGAAGAGAGTACCACATTCACTACTGAAAAAAACTCTGGAATCACTTCTCTCTTCCACTTCCCTTTTTAAAAACTATCGAGAAAGCCATTGCATAACTTATTTTTCTTGCATAATTTAAGTATTTTATCTTTAGATCTACATGCTCAGGCAACAAAAGTATTACATCTCATGCTGAGCAATGAGCCTGGGCTGCCCAGTACCCCTGGGCAAGCAGGCTCAAGTTACTCGAGACAGTCCAAAACAGACCTAGGCCCATCAGCATAAAAGCTTGGGAAAGGTGTCTTTCCACACACTTACTTTATGCTTGTATTCATATTGATTAACTTAATCCACTGTGAAAGTGAATGAAGATAAACTGCAAAAATGCACCGTCCGTGCAGACTGGCAGTGAGTAAACAGTTCTATTTTAAATTCATGCTTCTGCTTATTTCACCAGAACTGCTAGGTAGAAGAGTCCTCAGTTGTCAAAGCTTTTGAAAAGACTTATTTCCTCCAAATTACTTACAGCACTCAACCATTACCGACGCACTGTTACATGTGATGTTCAGAAAAGTGATAAAAAGAAGCTGAAGAATGTTAATACCTATACAATTTCACTACCCCACGTAAAGAGAGGGCATGTACTGTAACGAGCATGGATACATGCTGATATACTGCACATCACACTCAGGACTGCCCAGAAGTGGCATAGGTTTCATCCTGAAGTAATCTTTACTTAAGGAATTTACCATTTCTATTGACAAATAGCATGACCAGGATATTATTTCCTTCTTCATGAAGTACTTTCTAACATCTTATTCTATAACCATTTCTCTGTAGGTACAGTGAAGGTTTATGGTTTCAGAGACAAACAGGCAAAATGAGTTGTACACAAACCAGTTCTGCACGGAATTGCAGATCAACATCTGTAAAAGCTTTTGAGCAGCCATCAGAGCAGATATAGAGATAGATGTTTGTATATTTTAAGCATCTGCATCACTTGCCTCTCATACACAAAACGAAAATAAATTTTAACTGATTATTCAAAATTACCAATGAAAACAATCTAATTACAAAGTCTAAAATTTTCCTGTTGCAGTTCTCAGACTGGTTCATCCAAAGTACAATCCAATGTTGAGCTTTAAGTCTAGGCTTCTTCCTCTGGGTGTTACAGTAACAATATACAATCATGCATTTATTACGCACATGATGCAGCAAAAAAATTACTTGCTGGTCTACTCATATTTGAGATCTATGCTAATGATCTAAGTAATTGTTCTAGGCTACAAACGCCTATCTGAAGGGTAAACAAGTGAAGGATATTACATGGGACATAGCTAAGGTAAGATACATCTGCATTTAAGTATACTTAGAGCCCACATTAACAGATTAATTCTCCTGAAATTATATTCATATCAAAAATTAAATTTAAGCTCAGACCAAATACACTCAAATATCTGAAATACTTTAAACAGTTTATTTGAAATTTTGTTATAGGAGCCCAACAAAATTCTATCAATAATTAAAAGACAAGACTATTTCCCGTAGTCCCACCTTACCTTTTTTCACCTCGATGCTCAAATTTGACTCTAACATCGTTCTGTAAGAAAAGTGATGAAGGAACCACAATTAGTTTGTTACTACCTCCTTTGATGAAGGCCATGAAATCTCTTTCAATAATCCTACATCAGAAGTAAAATCCTTAAGCAGCCCATATTAATTTTCTGTCCTTTCTGATATACAAAGCATTTTAACAAGCTACTTCTGCTGAGGTATCTGAGAGAGGCTTAAAGTGTGTAAAAAAAATACAATAAATTATTCTGAAGTGCAACAAATGTTTTTGTAAGTAAACACATTATTTTCTATCAATATATTTTAATATTATAACAGATTCATGATTTCAAATTCAGCATGGAACTGATTATCATGAACAGGCAGGTAGATACTGTAACAGGATTTTATATACACTTCAGAGCTGAGCATTCCAGGCTTAAGAAGCATACCTTGTTTCATAAGCATTACTGTAGAAACCCACACATGTAATTAAGCCAGCATTCATACAGTTTCCCAATAACAAAGATACCTGTAAATATCTGCAGTTACGTGGAAATAAAATTATTTTGCAAAACCATAATTTTAAGAATCAAATTGTATTAGTAGCCATTGCAAGAAAAAAAAAATTGCATTCAACCATATATCCAAACAACAATTTTATCTTCCAAAAGAATTACTTGATTCTCAAGTGATTACTTTCAAAATTCACAAATTTAAACAGAATGACAAACACGTATTTCCCCCTCACCACTACCACATTTAAGCTCAGAAACGGCTCAACAATTTTTCTTCTAACTTTCTGAACGTGTATTGTTTTAAAATCATTTTGGATCATATATCCACATTAATACAATGTCTGAAGTCACAGCTCAGAAATTAGTTATATGACACAGGTAAAGCACCATTGTGTTATACATTGAACCCTTACAGCTTTTAAGCACAGAATGAAAAAGATGCAGCCATTAGCTTTTGACAGTTTAAGCGCCAAATATATTCAAATACTTTGATCTTTTACAGGTTAAAACCAGATAGCACAAACTGAAGTTTCATGAAATATTGGACTGCCAATTAAGGATCCAATCAAGTAAACATACAATTAACTCAATAGGGTTATTACAACAATTTGGGTAAAAATCTACATCCTCTCCCCTCCTAATCTCTCTATACGGTAGTTCAAACCTATCAACTAAGTATTTACTGCTTTTCAATCTCTGTTCAGTATCTGCAGGAAAAAAAAATACAACTGAAAAGAACTCGCATTTCCAGCATATATGCAAACAAAAAAACTGAGGTCGAAGATGCAATAAAGTAGCCTAAGTGTGTTTCTGCTGCTGTACTGACGCTTTTCAGTATGACAACTATGCAATCTAATATACCTATAAGATTAATTCTAAAAAAGCATTCCAAATAAGAGATACTAGCACACCTTGGTATTTTAAAATAGTCTAGTACCAAATAATGATGATGATGATAATACATAAACAAATCAACCTACATATAGTGTAGGTAATCTTCGATAATCTTCGATTTATCAGGATCAGAGTCATTTAAGCATACACTATGATCTGGTCTGAAATGCCACCATTTCATTTTGCTGCTAATTTAAGAACGTGAACAAAGAAAAAGGCGGCACATGTGGGAGACTAATAGCTCATTCTGGTATGTTCACTGGTCTGGCAAGAAAAATAATTATAGAAGTCACAGCAGGACACTCTATGTTCAATAGGTTAGTAAGGATATTAAAGAATACCTGTTTTTTAGGTGAAGATGACTTTGGTTTTCCTGTTTCTTGCTGGGGCAATACAGGACGACTGGCCTTATGAAGCACAGCCAAATCCTGCATGATTGAATTTAAAGCTTGCTGCTCATCTGCTCAGAGAAAAAGAACAGATAAGAGAAGTGTAAATGACTGTTACATTTGAAGTGCATTACTGTCTCATTTCACAATTAGGCAGGCATTTTTCTAAAATCTAGAAGTCCACACTACACTTCAATACATAATTGACAAAAAAAAATTACTGCCATGTTGCAAACATTTTTATTTTATTTATCATTAACAATGCTTAAGGAAATAAAACAACTTAATCAGTAAACACACTGAAATGGTTTAAAAAACTGAAGTCAAAACAGAGATTGAAAACTCTACAGAACTGCAGGCTGTATTAGTAAGGGGGCGGGGGGGGGAATAAAAGTTTTATCCACTTTGTTTCAAATAATGACCATGGATAAGATTTTAACTAGAAATCACACTTCCTCCCCAAATCGTAAAATAAAGAAAAAGCAAGTACTTTTGAATAATTTTTCCTCTGTCCTGAACAGGTATGGTCACGCACATAGGAAGCATACACAAACTCCCAGAGGAACACCTCCCTTGTTTGAGCATCTACTGGCAGCCCACAGAATAATAAAAATAAATAAGTAAATAAATAAAACAAACAAAAAAACCCAAACAAAACCAAAAAACAGCCACAGAACTTCTCCAGGACTGCAAAGGTATGGTTTTTCAGGGCTTACAGGAGTAATTCACAAGGAGAAACAGAAGCACTGAATCCAGGGGACAATTTAGGGGCAAGAGTACCACAGAGCTTAAACTTCAAGTTCACACAAAATCCTAAATGCTGATGATCTGCTGCAGCTGTGAAGGCCTGAGGCCATGCTAGACAAGGTTTGCCCTGAAACTGGGATACTCCTTTAGACAGGAAAGCACCTAGGAGCTCAAAAGCCATCCATCACTAAGGGGAATTTATTTGTCACTAATATTTTGTATTAATTCCTTGCCACAGCAACATTACTATACTTAACACATATCTAGAACACTGGATAACAAAATTTATCTACAAAGGTGTTGATTGCATTCCTTCACGCTACTTCACAATGGATGTGTTTGTTGAAGAATTCATTGCCAAGTGCTGTGATTTACAAAGAACAGTATTTCTCAAACATTGGCCTGAGTAAAATTCAGCATTAAAAATCGGCATACAAGCATTCCAGTATTCAGCAGTGATGAGAATTCCTTCACACTCTATTCAAATACAACCAAATATATTTGTCTTATCATGAAATTGTGGGATTTCAGTGTTCTAGTTTAACAGATTCCTAACAGATCAGAAACATGGTCTAAAAATTAGTAACTTTGATCATCATTCATGCTGTCATTATTCATAACTCCACTATGATATGCTAATCTATAAAAGCAAGTTTTACTAGCAATATTTAATGGCAGCACTCAAAGTATTCTTGCAGCTCAGTTATTCCTTTCTCACATTAAAACACACTTCAAAACTTGCCACAATTAAAAAAGTTAAACTATTTTATTGTGTTATAGTCTATTCTAGTGCTCACCAATAAAAAAATAATTGTTCTTTTAACAGTTGGTTGGAGGAGGTTTAATTACCAGTGGTCACTAGGTAGCATATTTCATGCAAAGGAAACGAAAGCATTGAGGCAAAGCATCTAAAAGTTTACTGAATATCCAATATGACTCAACAGTCATTTCTCTCACACAAAATGTTGGAGAATATCAGAAACCTAGTGTGCTGTATTTCTAGATTCAGCTACTTTATTATTAAGCATGAGGTTAGGAAAAAAAATAGCATAACAATAAAAGACAAACAAAAGCAATACAAAAAATGTGTGTGTTTTGGTTGGTTGGCTTGTTGGGGTTTTTCTTGAGAGTGAGCACTGATAAGTGATTACAATAACAACACGGTCAACTCATTAAAAAGCACGTACAACTTGAAAAATCGACATCAAATTTCAAGTAATACAAATGTGCTACATATTTAGAAAAACACAGTTAGACCACCTACACAGTCCTGGCTTTGCACTGCGATGACACAACACAATACAATAAAATTCTTTAATATAAACTTTGTGGGGCTTTTTTTCCCCCAATAGCCATTACCATTTAGAGCACAGTAATATTGCTCAGTCACCTAATACCATGAATCTCAATTTCGTATACTTGAATTTTTAAGTTACCACATAGTGAGAGAGAAGTGCTTTATTCCAATGGAAAAAACCCAGAAGTATTTTGAATATTAGCAAAGCAGCTGAACACTGCCTTTCATGTAGACATTACATTGACTTACATGGCCAAAGCACACATTTCCTAGGAATGGTATTACATCAATGGTTTTGGTCTTCAACAGAAATGAAAATTATCTATAATTAAATTTTTATATATGTTACACACGAGACTTACCCATAATGGCAGAGAGTCTGAAAACTTGAACTTCAGGGAAATGGCTGCTTCATTAGCATTATTTTATTTCCTAAAATGCAAAACCAAAAATACGTAATTATTGAAATTGTCAGAGCCATGTAAAACAGTCAACTCTTCATTGTTTACGGGCAGTTTTTCTAATATTCTACCTATCGAATATGCATAGAAACTACAAATAAGATTGCATATTGAGATACGACATGTGGAGAAAACAGATATTGTCCCCAAAGCCTCACTGCGCTCTGAGCAACATGCATACAGACTTTCGGAAGACAGAGCGTGAACTAAATATTATTCTAGACTTAAGCTGATTTTAGTCTCTATCTACACCCCCAAATGATGATTAGTAGCTTAATTAGCCAAAACACTGCTACATGGGATACCCACTACTCCAGATTATTAAGAACTAATTCTTTTTCTACAGGTTTCTGTATCTGGTGTTCAAAGTTCTGTGTTCAGAACTACATATATATAGTTCATATATAAATATATACGAAACTCATAGCACAAATCAAAAGGCATCAATACCTACTGATTATATAAACTAGAAAATTTCAATTGGTTAAGTTTTTTTTCATCATAATTCAAGTGCATTACACAGATAGCCCAACACCCCTGAATGCAAATGCCTGTGGAAGACAGCAGGTATTAACTTTGAATATACAATATCCAAGTTACCCAGAAAAGCAGAAAAAAAGGGGGCACATTTATGAACAAACCCTGTCTATCACAATATCTTGAACATCAGCCAATTTAAAAAATCAAAACCAATAATTAAGGACCGATTAAAATAATCTTTCTATGAGATGCTATTATGGAGCTTAACAGCAAAAAACTAAAGACATATTCCTAAACAGACAATGAGGTTTGTTGAAATACAGGCTACCACAGGAAGAATTCAGACTTTTTAATGCAAGATCACAGAAGAAAACTCTCTAATTTCTAAAGCAGCCACTGCAATCAAGTAGGGAGAGCCTATTCCCTTCTCCCTTTTCTTGGCTGCAGTGGACCATCCATCCTTCTGACTCAGAGCCGAAAGATCTACCCTACTCTGATAAAACAGATTATTTCCCTGCAAGTTCATTCAAGGAGCTACACCAACAGAATATGACTCTCTGCTTTTTCTTTTTTAAACAGAATTTGTTTTCTCATGGTTTAGTTTCTTACCAGTGTCAAATGACACGTGATGCCAGCACAGGGCCACCTGTGGGAGCACAGGGCTGAGAACAGAGGGGAGGTGGGCCAGCTCTTTCAGCGCCAGCCAGCCAGGCTTCCTTGCTTGAATATTCTGCCAATTTTCTAGCTAACAACAAAGGATTTCTGAGCATCTTCAGTTCAGCATCTAAGTTTCTGACATTGTACCTCTTACATACTCATTTCATGAAAACAGCCTTTTTAAGTAGCATTCATTTCACCAGTGGAACTAGAAAGCTTCAAGTACTTCTGGCATATTTTTCAGAAAGAAATTCGGACATGAGAGCCATATAAAGGTCTGCTGTATACTGCCTTTTACCTACACATCAGATGACTCATCTACTATTGTCTATTTCAAGCTCCATAATAACCAAGAAGAGATCAGGCTTTTAAAGAAGATCCAGAGGTCAAACTCTGCAATCAGAAATCGGTTCAGTTGAGAGAGCACCCAAGAGAGCACATTAGAACCAAAATAAAGCTGAAAATACGATTCAGGTGTATCCAGAGTTACACACTCCCCATGTCTATGGACAGCCTCAAAACAGTACCTGAAACAACTTCCAAGTGTTGTGGCAAAGAAACTCCCATCTAATAATTTGCAGAGTATTAAAGCCTGCAAGGGTGTGAGAAGCATATCTGGCCTGGGCTGGCCAGGCAACCCTGACTTTTACTAGGTCTCCAGCCTCTTGATACCACCACAGCGGGAGACAGAAAAATCTGTTTCAAAAAAATTAAAAAAGAAAAAGCTTCTGTTGCTCTACAACGGAAAGGGAAAACCGTGAAGATACAAAAGAAAGGGATCTGTACTAATCTTCAGAGAGGAAAACAGGGGCTGAATTTTCATTTATTTGCCAAGTGATAGTAGCCAAGATCACTCAAAATAAGGATAGAATCTTTGGACCTTGCTCTCACACAAGATGCCAGGAGATCTCGTTTACTTAGTGAACTGGGATTACCTTTATAGCCTTAAATATCACAACTAACTTTTTTCCCCATGTCTGATTCTTTGCGTCTTTTGTATCCCTAAGAGACAAAAAAGCAAAACAGAACATATATTCAATTATTTCCTATGCTTTTTTCTTTTTTGTATCAGCAGTAGTCTTGGGGGATCTTCCAAAGAATTATTCAATAAAGTGCTTACAAAACATTTTTTAAATTCTGTATTTGATCTAACTGTCTTAAAATGAGAGCTAGTGTCATTTTCATAAAATGTCTGATTTAATTAGCTTTCTTAACACATTGAACAGAAAAATGTGTTTCATGACTTTGGATGAAGTACTTTTGTAACACTTCCTTGTAAGCATTTCAAAGAAATGCAAAAGTTCCGTGAGGCATTTTAAATCTTTTGCCACACTTTAAGAAAACAAGAACAAGTTATATCTCCAAACAAAAATACCCCAGATGTTCCTCCTCAACCTAGCTGAAATAACCAAACTCGGAAGCTCAAGGTATTTGAGCTACAGGGCTCAGACAGGGCAGGCAAGCTGAAAAAAAAGAAACACCTTAGGAAACATCTTCTGCAAGTTCCTCCAGCTACAGGAATTCATTCTTTAGTATTAATCTGTGGCATCTCTCATTAGAAGAACATAAGCTAATGAGTGAGCATCTATTTCTTTTCCCTTCCGCTTCCTTCTTATTCCTTAGAAGAAAAAAAAAATAAAACCCTAGAAAACTTAAATCTCTGAATAACTTAGGGACTTCTCACTTTATCATCCCTTTTAACCAAAATTCCTTCTGTTCAAATATAAAGTATAATTCATCACCAACTAAACATCTTAACAATCTTTTTGTTAGCATTTAGTGTCACTTCAGAAATAAGCTAGCAACATTAAAATTTCAATTAAGCAAGTGACCCAGATGAAACTTCATGAAGACTTCACCTTTGTGAAATGAGAAAACACTTCTATTTTTAACTGCTCATTTTCACAATGGACTATAACAACAGGGGGGTGGTGGGGAGAAAGTAAAAACGAGCTGACAAAAAATCAACATTTTTTAAACGAACAAAAAATATTCAGTAGAAAGGGGGGAAAAAAGCATACCCTAATCCATGGTTACAAAGTAGCATTAGCAAAAGGCACACACAGAGTAGATGACAATCCAGGACAAAAAGGAAGCAAAACAGAGAAAACTGGAACTCAGAGAAAGATTCAGGAGAAGCAAAGGCAGCAAAACACAGGAGCATATGCAAAGGTAGAGTAAGATTATGTCAAGGTCTTGCAGAGAAACACAAGCAGCTTGAATGTGAATGTAATTAAAGAAAGGATGACAGAGTGAATTTCAAAAAGGTGATTATGTGATAGGAGTAGCAAACAAAGAAGAATATTCTAGCAACAGCATTTTGGAAGAAGGGTGGAGAGATGCTGATTCATATTCATGATTCACTTCCCATCAGCCACCTTCCACAGAGCCTGGAAGTCTTTTAGAATCAGAGAAAGCTGCTGAAGGATGAAAATATCCAGGTGATCCTCGGAAATTGTTTTTAGCTTTCTCATGGCAAATGAAACAAAGCCTGAGGGCGAGTAAGTCATGTAGGCAATAATCTAGCTGTTCAACTACACTGTGCTAATTGTCTATATTCATACAGTTCTCCTATAATAAAAGCAACAGGGTTAAGCTGCTTCTCAGTTACTGAGAGAGAAAAGTACACAAACAGCGGCATACATACCACATCGTCTCTCATGACTGACTTGGTCACATTCAAGAACTTGTAGGTCGGGGGCGGGGGGGAAAACAAACAAACAAACAAACTTTACCCTCTCCCAGTAGAGATGAAAGCAAACAAGCAGATGCTATATGAGGTGAATATTTATTAAGTGAGCTACAAAGGGTGTTTTAGTGTTGTGGATTATGGAGATCACTAATGTGCAGAAACAAAACTGTTTCTGCAGCATCAAACTTAATAAGAGAAGTACAATTTTTAAAGAGTAAAATTAGCTATGGCTAAAATGACAGCCATAAACTAATCATATGTGAACAGCAAAGGTAGTATATAAGCACTTCAGAACATAAGCCAGTTTTCATGCTGCCTCATATGTTAAAAATCAAAAAATACAGTGAAGCAAGCAATCTATCTTAGCCTGATTTTGTAAGGAATTCAGACTTACACAGTAGCACTTGACCTACATAGAAAGGTGCCTTACACCTTTGGAGTCCAAACCTGTTCCAATAGTGGGGCAGGAATCTGGAGGATATCAATTCCCTACAAATTTTCACTAAAATAAATCAGTCTAAGGATACATAGTTCCCCATTCTTGCACCAAAGCAAAATGACACAGTGTGAACTCAAAAGAAGAAAGATGCACTATAATTATTCCAATCACAGGTAAAGATTAAATTGGAGATTATACTATATTAGGCATAAGCAAATTAAACCAAAATGATAAGAAATCAAAATTTGCTAGCATTGCTATTCAGAGACATACTTGTCTATTAAAAAAAAAAAAAAAAAAAAAAGATGATACAAAGAGCCAGGTAAACATGAGTGAGCATTCACAGGTAATTTTTCAGACTGTAGAATGGATAATCAGAATATAAAGTAACACTATAAAAATTTATTTCATAGCAAGAAGAACAAGCCAGACAAAATGGATTTACACCAAAAATGTTATTTTTAAACAAATGCTTTGTCTCACGCAACCAAACTCTTATAAACAAGTAAGCAAGGCTGACAAAACCTCAAATGATCACCTAGTCAAATACACCTACTTATCCATTAATCAAAATAATTTTTTTATTTAAAATCAAATAAAAATTGTCTGCGAACAAGACAGCAAACAGCAATACCTACATCTGAACTTCTATAGAACAATTTTTCATAGCTCAAAGCAATTGTTGGCATAAATTACAAGAACTTACACAGTGTGGCAAGCATAGAAGAAAATTCAGTATAGTTACAAGACATTAGCAGACACCTAAAAAAAAGGTAACTCCATAGAACCAAGCATAGAGGGTTTTATATGGACATAGACACAAGTGAACACTGGACAGAAAGCCACTCTTTTCAAAGAGTATGAAAGCAGCAGCAACACAAAATCATGAAGGACAGAAAAAAGAGAAGCAAAGAGCAGTAACAAGAAAAATATTTAAGCAGGTAACAGAAAGGCTTGGTAATAATTGGAGCCTAACAATAACACATCAGATATGAGTTCAGTTTTAGAAAAATTCAGATCTTTAACATATTGTAATAATACATAAGAAAAGGTGTTCACAGGGCAGTAGAAAAGGAAGAGAAAGATTAAATTAATCCAAATCAAAAGCCAATGACGCATTGATAAATTAAAGTAATATTTGGAAAACAATGCAAAACAAAAATAGGACTCAGTGCATCAAATTTGGAACATTGGAAATTAAGTTTAACTGCCAAATAAAATAACAGAAATAATTCTTCCTGTCATGGTACTATGGGATCTTTTAAAATGAAAAGATATTGGAGGAGAATGAATGGATAAAAGTTTCTTAGGAAAAAAAAAAAGCTATTAAAACACCTGATTCCAGCCTTCTTTGCATACCTCAGGGAACCTTAAGGTCTGAAAGCCGGCAGGGAGGGATCTTGCCTACCAACAGCACACCAGTAAGGCCATGCGTCACAGGGCAGTAATACTTTCCTCCTCAGTTCTTCCTCTGTCACGTGCCCAGTTCTATTCTGAAGCACTATCCCGATAGCGATAAATAGTGAGATTAATTGCACCGGGCAGGATACACTGAGCGGGTCCACTTAGTTCTGCTGTGCTGGGAAAGGCTGGCAATCGGGCTCTGCCACAACAAGGAAGAGCGACACAACCTAGAGCAGCATCTCTCACAACCAGGGCAGTAATTCAGGACTGACTACCTGTCCTGCAGTCAGACATTTTCAGGCAGGAACTGTACTCCCCTCTATTATTCCCCCTACTGCTTGCTTTTCCATAGTTATCATCATTCAACAATACTATCCTGAACAGCTGAACTAAACCCAACTACCAATAAAATGACTGTTTGACAGAGAAAGGAACATAAACGCATCAAATACTCCTTTGCAGAGAGAGCATTCCTGGTTTATTTCCTGCAAAAGTCTAGGGTTTATTTTTCAAAATATTTTAAGTCTTGTTCTGAATGTATGTAGTTCAGTCAGTATAGTTCTAAACTTTGCCCTGAATTTCTCACTCTCTTGTAATTAAACCAGTTTATTCAGAATCCCAAGCTACTTTAACCTATTGTAGAGACAATCAACCTTAAACACATAGTATCATGAGCCAACTACCGCTATCAGCATAATGAGCTTCATAAAACAATAGCACCCAACTCTTTCAAAGTTAACAGACTTTTAAATAAAAATACATTAAGAGGAAAAAAAAAACAACCCTCAGATACATATGTTTTACTGAATTTAGATGGTGAAATAGCAAGTGGTGATAAAAAACAGGAAATAGCCAGCATCCATTTTTTGTTCTGGTTTTGAAAAAAATCAAGAGGATGTATCCAAACCACAGCACACTGTTACTGGAATAGAAATTTCACCATCCACAACAACAAAGAGATACAATGCACCATTTGTAATATACTTCAGATCAAATATTTTAAATTAAAGATCCAGGGACTCAGAAGAGTAACTAAGACTCTTCATAAAATTAGGGGTTCAGTCTTCTGGACCATTCTTGCAAATATTTGGAAGTACATGGAAAACAAGAAGGTTCTAGTGGATTGTAAATATTGTACAAATAAATGAGAAGGATAAAGGAAAAGGTCAAAGAGCTGCTGATTATTTACCTCCATTATCAACTGAGAGTAAAATAACATAATAATTAGCTTGTTTTCTACCATGGAATTAAAAGTAAAAACACAGTAAGTGCCTCGATTTCAAGGATTATTAGTACTGCCAAGCAAAATATCGCTTCTTGAAATCATTACAGATTAGTTAACAGAACTAACTACAGCAATTACCCTACTTAGGTTTTTCCAACATATTTGGCTAAACATCACGACATTTGAATTATTTGCTTTAAAGCCTTAATTAACTAACAGGAAGCTCAGTTGATGGATTAAAATAAAATATTTTGAAATCCATATTCCTATTTAGCAGAAAACATCAATGAACATGATTCCTAGTGCAACCTCCTACAGACCAGCGATGATCAGGTAGGCACAATGAGATATACAAGTTATGGCTTAAGCAAATGACATGAATCACATTTAAAAACAGTCATAGTCCAGCAAAATGTATTTAAATACAGTTAAATATATTAAATACATAAAATAATTTATTGTGATTTTTCCCCCATTCAATAATAATTTTTATTGTGTTTAATAATTTTTTTGTTTTAAGAGATGAGCTGCATTTTATGGTGCTAAAACTGACAGGACTGCTTTTTGAACCTTTATCTTCCCTGGAACCAGGAGGGCACCACCCATAATTAGAAGTTGTATTTTATATAAGTCTAAATATTGTGTTTTGTTATGTTTATTCAATAATGTTTTTGCATTGAATTCATTTTGACATAAAGACTATCATTTAGTCAAATTGGAAAAAAGTTGCAGCTGCAAGATTGGACAGTCTTAGTAAGAGGCAATTCAGAAGAATTATTAAAACACAATGTATAATTATCAAACATAAGTGCAACACAAAATTAAAGAGGGATAATGCAATCCTTGTGTATATAAAAATGCAGTATATGCAGAAGCCATCTTGCCTCCCTATACAACCTACAGATACACTGTTCAGTGCTGAATATCAGAAAGACTGCAGACAGCAAGTGTGGAAAGGCTGAACCATCAGTACTTTTACTGCTGTTAGAGATGTCTCGGGTATCTCTACAACATGCAGACTTGAAATTTCTTAAACTGAAGACTGTTAAAATCTTCCTGGGAAGCAAAAAGTGAATTTATGTCTAATTTAGCACACAAGACCACACAGACTTACCTCATCTGTACAGCTACAGACATGATTTTCGTATTAGTTTATTTTCTGAAAAGAATGGTTACTAGCTGTACTTCTTCCAGAGTTCAATTTTAAGAAAACAAACAAAAACATAACAAAACAAAAACCAAAAACAAAACACATAAACCACAGCAGATTTGCATAAAATACAACTTCTAATTATGGATGGTGCCCTCCCAGTAACAAGGAGGATAAAATCTCGAAAAGCAGTGCTGTCCGTTCTAGCACCACAAATGCAGCTCGTCTCTCTAAGTACTTTGAGAAGCAGACTTCAGAATGAACTGAAGGATCCAGCGTGCCCAGTGACAAAAGTAAAACTTCTTCCTACTCAGATTCAATCTTTAGTTCCTGCTGTTCTGTAAACCGTAATTTGACACATTCATATAACATTTATCAGCTTGATGAACAACGATCTTGACTTGAAAAAGTTTAAATGTGCTGGAAGGTTTGAGAATGCAAGGGCACAGTTTTTAAGGATTGTTCTCATAAAAATTCAAAGTAGCAGATAATGTAGTTCAAGATGAGTTTATAGCAAAATTATGCTTTCGAGATAAATATCTTAACAATTACAGCAACATTCACAAAGAGTAACTGTAGTCTAGTAAAGCTAATCTCCCCACACTTCCTTTACAGTTGATAGGGAGAGATAAGCATATTTAGAGTTTCAAGGCACTTCAATGCAAGTTTCCTGCTTTGAATGAACCTCTTCTTCCCAAGTAGTATCAAGAGCCTCTACTGGCTAACCCTTCATAAGCCCACTCCACGTACACAGAAAAGATAAGACTGTAATTGGCCTCAAACAGAAAAGCATCTACTTTCCTCAACAAGATCTTTTTTCACCTAATTCAAGTTTTACAGAACTTCTCCATTTCCTGTATCTTTTATTGCCTCAGCAGCAGCCAGAGCACTCTGACAGCTCATTTCTTGACCCAACTGAAGAATGACTTTGCTGATAAATCAAGCAATGCTGCCTTGAAAGTCAAGATGCTTTCTTGAGACCTGTTCATGATTCAAAGAAAAAAAAAAAAAAAAAAAAGCAACTATTATGAAATAAACATATGCATTTTAAATTGAGGAAGGGTCACAACAGCTGAAACTTGCGGACAGATGCCACAACCACACCTTGCAAAATATTTTAGTGTTGCCAAATTTGCAGCAGTACATACTGGCTAGAAATCGACCACTCATATTTCTCTACTCTTATCTGAGACCAGATTTTCTCACACAAGTATGTTAGAAAGTAACAGACAGTTCACTGGGCTACAAATAATTGCATCACAGCCTCCAAATCTCTCTGGCATCTTGGAAGTTTATCACCACCACTGTGGTGGAAAGTCTCAGAGCATCACGACACTAAGAACAACAAATGCCTTACCATCAACTAAGCCAAACGCTACACAAACTGATTAATGCTATTCACATCATAAAAATGTTTAAGGCTTACTCAGTATATTAAGATAACATTAGAGTGCCCACAAATACACAGAGTAAAACACTCTTTGATGTTTGTAACTTTTTCCTAATTTACTATCTTATGTGAACTGAGTAGCCCCATAAAAGGCTTCTCAAAGAAAACCGTTGCATGAAATTTTAATCCATACAATCCCATGAAACATGGACTACAGCGAGTGTCATAATCAGATTTAGGTGCTTCTGTTTTTCCTTCTAAAAATCTCAGTGGTGCTCTCAGCTCAGCACCTGCTGCTGTCATTTGTAGGCCTTCTGCTGAAGCTGTCATGAGTGGCATCAATGTTAGTTTTACTCCAAACTTATGACTAGCAAGTCAAAGTATTTGTGAAGAAGGGCTAAAGGTGTTAAAATGAAAACCACTCCCCACTACAAATGTACCTGCATGTCCCCTTAACCAAGATCCTACAGGAGGAAAACTTTTTTTTTTTATATATATCCTAGACAGTTCACAGCATATACCTTAAAATAATGCAGTATATCTCTCTTCCTTGTGACAGAAGTCAAGAACACCAGTTAAGCCAAAGAATTAATTGAACACGGTAAATAAGCTTAATCTTACCAGCACTACCAGTATTAGCGATTCCAATAATCTTCATAACTCTTAAGAATGGAAGACTATGCTACAACCAGCTACAAATAAATGAATTTTAAGAATAACCATTCACTATCAAGAGTAAACCTTTCAACCTTATAATCTATGAACGTTATTCTTTAAGCAAAAATAAAGTACATGAGAAAAAAAGCAGGCTTCCAGCAGAAACCGAGTAGTGCAAACAAGTAGAGCATTTCAATTAATGTACAAAAACAACCACATAAAAATCATCAGTCAGATTTTGCTTTTGAGAACATACAGAATAAAGCACATCCTTAAACTCCAGCAACTAGTTCTATCCTTTTCAGTTCATCTTCCAGTTTTGTGACCATGATGGTTGAAAGATGACTATTTTGGGAAATAAGCCAGAAAAATAAACCCACTCTCCACTCCTACAGCTCGTTTCAATATCTATCTTCAGGTGCTAAATCTAAGAAACTTTGTGGGTTTTTTCAATATAACCACCACACTTGACAACATCTTCCATTAAGAGCAAAACTCACTGATTTCACAGTTGCAGCAGATGTAAGTTTTAATTATGGCTGCAAATCACATTACTATCATTTCAAATCAAGTACCAAAAAAAATTAACACAACAATGCATAGGAACCTTTCTAATTAACATGATCTGTCTGGCACCTGTGACACCAGCAAGGACAGAATCTAATTCTCTAGGGACATTTTTGTGTCTTCACTGTGAATGCATCTCAGTCTCATTTGCTATACGTCTTCCAGATTTTGCAACAAATCAAGGAGGAATCCTCCTCAGTGAACAGCCTTTGTTGCATGCTGGCTTACTCACTCCTCAAAGCACAGTTCTTCCTGCACACTACATAAAGCAGTAATACAATGAGGAAATCCAGAGTATGGCAATATAACTACAATTTTTCTCATCTTCCGCTACCTTGCTGCCAAGTTTTCCCACACCATTAACACACCATCACCTGGAGCTTCCGTCTAAAATGCCTTTCCTGGCTCACACTCCAATCTTCCTAATTCAATACCCCATGTGCTCTTTCCCCATCATAACTCTAATTAATTCTCTACATTCAGTCAGACATTTCTTCCATTATTTCTATCCTCAATAATAACATAAAATGCAAAAGAGTCTCATAATATCCTACTTAAATATTCCATGCTAGTGTAAGACATTCATGAGCCATACACATTTCCAATATAGCATAGAAAAGGCATTCCTGAACCAATCTCCAATTCAAGATTAAAACATTCAACAATAACAACCACGAAGAGCAATAAATTTAACAAAGGAGCTACAGGTATAGGCAGACTCAGACCTCTCACGCTTGGAACTGTACAGAGGGTTCGATAATACCACTGAGAAGACGGACAAGTGTGTACTTAATATACAGTAACAGAAACTGAGAAAACCTTGTGTGCATGCATAGGTAACACAAACCATGCAAAATCCAAAGATTTTTTTACTACACGCGTAATATGCTTGTGCATCATTTTTGTAGCCAGCAGGTCTAAATGGACAAACTTGTAAGTTTTTATCCATATTCAGTAGGCACTGTTTTTGAACTGGATGACCCACAAAGGCCAACACATTAAGATATTGCTAAGCTATCGAATACACAAACGCTTTTTCACTTTGCGCTTTGGTAACAACCTTTAGCTTCCTGCACCAGAAAAAAAATGTAATTCAGCTCAATCTCTCATAACAACATCTAAACCAAAACTAACAATAAAAACCTAGCTTTGTCAAAACATTCAAGAATCAAACACAAAGACATGAAGACAATGTACCCTCATAAGGTTTCCTTCTTGCATCTCCCATAGCACACCCCTTAGAAATGGGTATCAAATCATTACAATGACATCTATAATGCTACATAACCATACTTTTCCCTCAAGTGATAAAAATGTAAGAACCCTCATAAATACAGATAATAAGGTAAACTAACTACAGACTCAAAAGTTCCAGAAGAAGGATTACTATGTACATGCCCACACCTAATCATCATCTTTAAGACTACAGTTCCACTGCTAAGGTGCATTTCTGTCAAGGGAGTAGTCCTGCTTGTCTACAGCAACTGCTGCTTTCCAGCTGAACCTCAATGACAAGCAGGAGATCCAGAGCAAACAGATGATCCAGCTGAAAAAGATTTATTTTATGTTTTAATTAACCATCAGCCTAACTGATCTCGCACTTCTACAGCACCAATACCAACACAAAGAAAGGAGCAAGAACTCATGCTGGAACCACCCTCTTGGCCACTGCACAGATTTGGATCTTTTTAAAAGATATTTTAAAAGACAACCTGTAATGCAGGGATTCCAGGGCACTACAAACAGTTAAGTGTGACCTACGACAAATAAACTAGAAATAATGGACATACGGATAATTATGATAGAGCAGGGAAGAGTAGATATGGCTGCTCTAAAAAGAGATCCTCACTTTTAAATCTCTTTGTGCACTCTGAACATGTGTATAAAGAGCTGAACTCAGACACTATCGTGGTCTACTTGGATTTCCATTGCTGGAAAAGTCTCACCAAAGCTTTTCCTGCAGTCACATCAACAGAAAGAAGAAAGACCCTTGCATGAATAAATTGGCTAAAATATAGAAAACACAGGACAGACACAGTTGGTGTTCTCACAAGGAAGGAGGATACCAGTGGAGCCCCACAACAGTCTGTGTTGTTCAGCGTATTCTAAATTACCCAGGAAACAGGAGCAAGGTGAAAACTCTTCTGACACTACTGTGCCTATCAATATTACATTATTCGGGAGAGCAAGGAAAAGGCTACAGTAGAGTAGGTGGTCTTTATCAGACTAGGGCACTAAGCAATAAAGTATATGATAGCCAGCACAGATGAATGGAAGTGATGGAAGTTGGGGGGCAGAGTGGAGGAGGGACAGAAGCAGTTCTAATTTTGCACATAAACCAATGGGCTTTGTACTGAATACTGCCAGCATTCAGAAATGAAAGCCAATGTTAGGAATTATTATGAAAAAAATCAGTCCAAAACATATCACTGTCTGCCCATCTTGAACATCACTGGCCGTCCTGGGGCCCTTAGCTCCAGAAGAGGATGTAGCAGAATACAGTAGTTTCAGAGAAGAGCCAAAGGTACAATCAGAGGCATAGAATGGGTTCTACAGGGGAAAACAAACAGGCAAGTTAGGACTCTTTGGTTTCAGAAATATTCAGGTGGAGGGAGGAAGAGATAAAGGGCTACAAAATCATATGAGGACCAGAGATGGATTGTTATATTCAACAGAGATGTTGTCGTGGTTTAATCCCAGCCAGCAACGCAGCCGCTCACTCACTCCCCCCCCCACCAGTGGGATGCAAGAGAGAATCAGACAAAAATGTAAAACTCGTGGGTTGAGATAAAGACAGTTTAATAGGACAGAAAAGAAGAAAAATAATAACGATAATAACAATAATAAAATGAAAATAATAATAATAATAGTAATAAAAGGATTGGAATATACGAAACAAGTGATGCACAATACAATTGCTCACCACTTGCTGACCAATGCCCAGTTAGTTCCTGAGCAGTGATCCCCCCTCCCCCAGGCTAACTGCCCCCAGTTTACATACTAGGCACGACATCACACGGTATGGAATATTTCTTCAGCTGGTTTGGGCCAGCTGTCCTGGCTGTGTCCCCTCCCACCTTCTTGTGCCCCTCCATCCTTCTTGCTGGCTGGGCACGAGAAGCTGAAAAATCCTTGACTTAGTCTAAACACTACTTGGCAACAACTGAAAACTCAGCGTTATCAACATTCTTCTCATACTAAATCCAAAACATAACGCCATACCAGCTACTAGAAAGAAAATTAACTCTATCCCAGCCAAAACCAGGACAGATGGATTGTCCACTCTCTTCCAAAAGAAATATGGCACCAAAGGAATCCAGTACAAGTTTGTTGTTTGGTTGGTTTTTTTTTAAAAAAAGGTGGTAGATTTTAATATAACAAATAAGTTACCTGTAGAATTTCTTACCAAAGGATATTTGTATGCCAGACATTTAGCTCCATGCAAAAAAAGGACTGGCCAAGTTCGAGGATAAAAATCCAAAGGTTAACAGCTACACAAAACTCACATCAGATTTAGAACAAACCTTTACTGAAAATAGCTAGGGATTGAAAGAATATTTAAGCTAAGTATTATATACGCTTGCCCTGTTCTCACTCTTCCATAAGCATTCATTCATGTTCACCATTGGAGGAAGAATACTGGATTATATCTTTTGTCTGATTTCATTACCGATTAAGATTTTACCTAAAACTTGTCAGCCACTTCACCAACAACATTTAGATTTTCATTTGAAAGTCTCATTTGGTATTCGTGATAGTGCCAATATCACACACACAGAGCCTTAATAGATATTCTCTAAGGGAACTTGCTGCAGCAGCTTAAAAAGTTATTCATTACACTATCCACCTCATTCCTGCCTGAAGTTACTACACTTACAAGAAATGCTTTTCTAACTACTACTTTATACCCATTCAGTTATCATCAAGCCATTATGGAAAAAAACAAAACAGTGCTTGAAGGTTTGGGGGTTTGCCATTCCAATTGACTTTTATTAAAAAGAAAAAAAAAAAAAAAAAGTCTTATGCTGAACTTAACAATAATTGTGGTACTGCTAAAAATACACATAGCTAGCGTGACAAAACAACAATTAAATACAGGTTGAGCTTTACCGATCACTTTTCAGCAGTTAGATTAAAAAAAAAATAAAAATTTAGCGTGACAATTCTCATGTTCTTCAATAGAACATCTTATTTTCTTTAGATTTTCTTTAGAAGTTTATTTATTGCTTGTGTCTGTTATTCTTTTTTTTTTTTTAATTCAAACAACAGTTTGATCCAGATGTTTTCCAGTTTGTTCAAAGGTGAGACTACAGTTCCCATTGTTACCATTTTGGTAACATGGCATTCGAACTGTTGGCATTTACAGAACTCTCTTGTCTAAATTATTTTAAAATAATTTTGAGGATAGGTAAGAGGTAATCAACACCGACTACTTGAGTACTTCTTCCTGCAAGAAACTAAAGGTCTTCTTTAATAATTATTATTGGTGTCTGTTCAATTTTTTGTAAAGGCAGCACTGCTGAAAGAATCACACAATTTGTCCCATCTGTGATCTAGTCTCAAAAATTATGGATAAAATCATTCACATTAGTCAGATAAAATGGAGTAAAGCCAGGAAACATGTTGAACACATCTGTTTTGTAGATGGCTCTGCAATTGTTCCAATAAAGCACGCCTATAGGATAAAAATTTCTTCTACTATGTCGTTGGACAGTATGACATCTCAAAACAGCAAAAACCCTTGTTCAGGTACGGTTACACTGACAGAAATTGTCTTAGCAATATGACTTACTTCAAAGACAGCACATGTATAAAATAGACTGGTAAAGACACATTTTTGCCAATAGATTCTGCATCTAACCCTAGGAGAACTTGTTCTCAATCAAGTTTCCTGTTGTAGAGCAGGCTTACATTCAAAAGCCACAGGGATTGTATGTGCTGGGAAATAGATGTCCAAGAGCAGAAACTCCATACTTCCCTGTAGAATAACTTACTGAACAGCAATCCTGATGAGTCTAGAAATGCTTAATGTAAGAAAACTAACCTGAAACAAAGATTGAATTCAATACAGTGTAAGGTTCTATTCTTTGAAAAGATAACTCAAATCATATATATGAAGAAAGAGATACCTAGTGTTACAAACACTAATCCAAGCTCCCATGCTAACAAATGCAGGAGCCAAGAACCTGATGATGTTGGAAATAAAACCCAAACCAAAAAAAAACCTCACAACCATACATGTGCACCCACACCCTAGAATGACATTTTAATAAGGCTGTCACATTACTTCTGCTGCAACTTATACAGTAAGTAAATTACTCTGTTGCTGTAAGACTTTGTCTGGGCAACTTTGAAAAAGATACAGACAAATCACACAGAGTCCAGTGAGAGTTAACAACAGTAACAAAAATCCTGAGAAAACATGACCTGTGAAGAAAAGGCCTGTTTGCACATTTTAGTAAAGAGAAGTCTGAAATAAAAGGAGACAGAGGAAGAGTCTTCACATATGCAAACAGTTGGTACAAAGAGTACAGAAATCATTACCCTACATGAGTAATAATAGTTGGACAAGAAGTAACTGGCTTAACTAGCACCAAGACAGACTTCAGTTAAATATTTAAGAAAAGCCTCCTAATTATCATTATAGTTATGTACTAGCTATAAATAGACCAGTGAAGAGGTGTGGTATTCCCTTCTTCCGAGTTTTTTAAGAAAAGGTCAGACAAATGTCTGTCAGACATGATTTCGGTGTATTTGCTTCTGCCTCAGAGTAGGGACTGACGACATGAATTCCCTTCCTTTCTTACACATCTATCACTCCTTTGTTTATCCAAATGAGAACCGTTTATCAGTGTTATCATACCTGAGCTTCAAAAGTACAGTCTTTGCAACATAAACATCTGAAACATTTGAATTTTATTACATTGCTGTTGTCAAGACTGTTAGTGTACTTAGCACAAAACATCTCAGGAACACAAAAGCAGCATCTTTTAGTATTGCAGATAATCCACAGAAGTGAGCGAATGATTGAATGGAAATACAGAAAGAGAAGCAAGTGAGGATAAAATAGTGAAGGACTCAAAGAAAAAAATGGCTGAAAACAAAGCTACAGCGAAGAAAAAAAAACTTTAGCGTAAAGAAAATTATTTTCCTCTCATGTGAAAAAACTAAGTTACAGTTTGCTGGTGTAACTTCGAAAGTATGCAATAATTTGAGATATAGAAGTAAACATAAGTAAAAGACTTCGCAAATGAACAGGAAAAAGTCATGTCTCTACAGGCCTCCCTACATTACCCATTCCCGACTCTCAGTTTTTAAAGCACAGTGCAGATACCCCTGCTTTGGCCTTGCTCAAGTAAGTCCAATTTCAAATGACCTCACTAAGCTGGGCTCTAAACTATGCCATATGTGTATTTGTGGGTCAAGTGTCTCTAGAGCAGTGGTTCCCACAGATGGAAATCAGTGCAACAACCTAACACAGAACCACATCTTTCCTCCACTTCTTGTCACCAAACCTTCCGCAGCTTCTCAAAAAATACACTTAAGGTGAATATATTAAAACATCTCAGAAAAACCTGTAAACAAGCATGTTTAGTCCAAGAAATTAGGTTAACACAGAGCCATAAGCTGCATTTGTCATTATTACTATATTACTAAATCAAGATCTTGTGCTAAGATCCAGAAGTGAGAATCCCTACTAACGCACTGCATTCTGAACATGTTCCCACTGCCCAATTATGTTTACGATGTTATTTTGCAAAATATATGCAATTATAGCATGCATGATCTCTTTTGACCTCTTCCTTAGCACTACAAAATACTAGAGTATTAACACAGCAAATGCAGCATTTATTCTTTTAAAAAAGATTTTTCTTCTCTCCCACAGAAAGATTTGTGGGTTTAATAGATTTCACTGATTTTTTTTTATTTATTTTTTTTTTAATTTAACACTGTGTCAGTTCTACTTCAGAATTTTATATACCCAACTTTAGAAATTAAACTTTCAGGACAGCAAACTTAATTGTTTGCTAATTAGATAAACCTAGGTAGAGTCACTAGTCAATATGCATATTTAGATTACTTTGTCATATGTATGAAAATAAGCTCTGCAAAAGTAATACTATGTCCTTAATTACAGTGATCAGTCACATTTTCATCATTCATTTATTTTTCTCCAAATAGGAATCTAAATGGAGGATAATGGTAAAAGCAAAGATCTAAAAAGAAATTATTAGACAATACATTCATTACTCCAGATCAGATGTGTACCTCTTGATAAATCAGAACACCTTTGGCTGTGTGTTTCAGGCAAGAGGGGGAATCAGTGAAGGAAATTACTGTATTACCATTCTCAGGTTGCATTTTATAAGAAAACATCATTTTCAGTTCAGAGAATGCTCAGTTACAGAGCCACTGAACAATCTGTCACAAAAATAAATTACATGTTATTCATTACTTTTGACTTAGTTTGCTGATGTAAAAAGTCAGCCTGCAGTAAAGATAATATAGATGAAAGACAAAAAATTAAACTTAAAATTGGTAGTATGCAAAGTTTTTTTTCAAGAAGTTCTCCATAAATACTTATTAATAATGACAAGGTTTTAAAAAACAGTAATTCTGATCTGTACCTAAATATTAACACTCTATTTTAGGAAATTGTAAGAAAAAAAAAAAGTAAAGTAAAAGCTATAAATATGAATTAAATTTACAGCATAACTGACTTTCTTGCTTCCTCCAGAAGAAAACTTTATAATAGAAAGAAGAAATAGAAGAAAACAATAAGTATTCTGCATTTAGCCTCAACCAGCTTTAAATTCCACAAGCCTGTGCATTGATTAGCTTTCCTAAGAACCACAGCAAAGAACCACTGACAGGTCTATGACTCTATGTCATGATATTAAACAATAAGATAATGCTCTTGTCACACTACGTTAATAAATTCTACCTGTCACAGATATCTGCCTACTCACATATACTATAAAAGCTCTCAAGATTACCAAACGCCACAGCTATCTCCTCTGACACTTTAGAAATCTCAGCAAGCCAAGACAAGCAATTCGGTTCAGAAACATGTTTTCTTCACTGTAGTCTTCCATTAGTGTCAGGTAAACCACTGACACAGAGTTCATCAAGACAAGCTACACACAGATTTTTCTCCAGCAATGAGTCAATTTGACAAACATTACCTTTGCTATTCTGCTTTATCAAAATACAATAAAACCTTGGGAAAAAAAAATCAAATTAATTATATACAGCATCATTATCTGAATCAATATTTGGGTTCAATACATTTCAGGGGCAATCATGATGGAACACAAAGTGTAAAGAAAACGGAACTGTAGCAAATTCACATTTTTTAATGTATTTCTGAGGAAAGCAGTTATTTTAAAAGCCACTGTAAGCGAAGGCATACATGAAAGTAAAATTTCCGCATACAGTATTTCTGTTGTCTTCAAATGACAGTGAAGGGTTTAGCCATAGGGTAGGGAAAAAACCAACCAAACAAAAACAACCTAAAAAACGCCCACCAAACTCATTGCTGCCCATTCCCTTAAAACTCTCCATAAGAGAATTCCATAGGAAAAAAAAAAAAAAAAAAAAATTTCTAGGGTATTCTGCTGGTAAGTGCTATGCCCCGAGAGAATCCAAAATGTTGTGCAAGACAAGCATGTAGACATTCATTCTGCAAATACTGTCTTTGGCTTATACATAGCAACACATTTCTGAAGGCCTCTTATGCTCTGCAACGTGCTGCATTGTTTGAAGAAAAGAAATGTTACAGCTGAGAAATATTTTCTGCATAGACTTGAAATCCCCCTTATTTCAAGGCAGGCTTCCATTATCTTCTATCCCCCTCTTAGAGGACACTTCACCATACAATACAGTTTAGAAGCACCCAGCTTATTTAATGCTTTGATCTTCAGTAATTCCACAGTCAAAAACTAAAACCAGATTTATGAAGCAAGAGAGGAAGCCCGGGGGAAAAAAAAAAAAAACAAAAAACAAAAAACACCAAAAAACCCGCCATCAAAACTCGTGGGTGCTGCAATGCACCTCAAAAGCAGTAAGGGAAAAAATAATCTAACATTCACTTTTTTCCCCGGCAAAAATATCTCGCAGAATCTGACCTACATACCCAATTCGTAGCACTGCTATCACTGCAGAGCAATTTAAAGACAGGAGACGACAGCACCAGAATGCGATCACAGGAAGGTTTACGGTGACACATAATTATTTGCGGAGCTCGTAAACCCCTTAAGCTTCTGCAGCTGTAACGTAAATAACTCACGCGTCCCGTCCCCCCCCAGCACCTCACATAACTGCACCGCCGCGCACCTCCTCCACCTGCACAGGGACGGGGCTCCCGGCGGCCCCCGGCACGGCGGGTCCTGCCCCCCC
>JAVJGG010000001.1:37357222-37371932 GCA_035590195.1 Aviceda cuculoides | reverse complement strand
CCCCCTCCGCGGGGCCGGGAACCGGCGGGGCCTGAGGCGGGACGTCACGCAACGGAACGCGCCTTTCCGTCAGGCGGCCCCGCTGGCGCAAGGAGGCCCGGGCCGGGGCCGGGCCCCGCCTTCCCCGGTGCGGCTACGGAAAAGCGCTGCCGCCCCGCCCGCTGGTGCGGCGGTAGCGGGGGATGCAGCCGGGGCTCCGGCAGCCCGACGGGCGAAGGGTTCGGGTGCCTGCGGCCACTGGTCAGGCGATTCTACGTTGGGCCCGGGCTGTTGCCGTTCTGCGGTTTGCGACGCGTGCTGTTCAAGGAGAGGATGGGAACGTTCAGCCCGGTACAGTCCCGTCTCCTCAGCTGCTTACTGCAGAAAACCCCTGGTCCCTGACAAGGCCCCCGCCGCCGTCCTGCGGTCGGACAAGCTGCCGTGACTCCACGGTCAGCCGGCTGCGAACACTTTTTAGGAGAATTCAAAACGCCGCTCCGCTTCCCGCGGGGTGCCCGTTTCTCCCAGCACTGGCTGACCGTCCTCTGCAGGAGCCACCTTCTTCCCTCAGGAAATCAATACGTGCTAGGAAGAAGGAGGCTACCCTACGTTAATCAGCGAGGAAGCACTCCCCAATACGTAGCAGGACACCTATTACTGGTACCCTCAGTCTTAAGTAGCGGATGACTAAATATTACTATGGCACTGTAATTAGTTTTGTACAGATTTAAAAATAAGCTTACAGACATGAGCCATAGCTTACAAGATGCACGAATGACCTGTGCGTGTTTAGCAAACCCCCTTCTGCGACACGCTGACGGGCAGCGCACGTTCAGGGAGTCACACCAAGGTAGTGGTGATCGGTGCTGCTGCAACCTGACTACAGCACGGTAATCCCAGCTGAGCTGCCACTCGTGCTGCTTTCTGGCCATGGGGCCGGACGTATTTGACCTTTAAGACAATTAGAGGTTTGTAATGCCTGGACAAGCCCTCAAAACCTACCCAAAACAAGGGTTGGGGGCTTTTTCTGGCCACCTTAAACAAACTTGGGAAAACCTACTTGAACAGGAGTTTAAGACTTACATTGTTACTATAGGCATATATAACTATGCAGAGAAGCTCTTTCAAATAGACAAGTCTTCAGCAGGACAGGTCCCCAAGCTGCATACCCAGGGAAGGAAGTAAACCTTCAGTGGGAACCACATAAGAAACTAAGAAATTGCACATCAAGGCCCACAACCCAAGTATTTTGAGATCTTCCACTGAAGTAGGCCACAGAAAATTATAACAACAAATACTGACATCTTTTTACAAAAAAAAAATGGAATTAAGAGGACTGTGCTAAAGACTAACTGATGAAGCATATCCAAGAAAGGCACAAGGCTCTGAATCACATTGATTAATAAGAACTCCAGAGCCAACACGAAGGAGATGTAGTCGTCCCTCAAAGCTAAGACACTTCCACAGTTGGCAAAATTGTCAGCCATGTTCATGAGACACTTGTCATGACCAAGAGCCTTCAACTAGAAAGTTAAAAAGGTGACCTTCTCTGCTAAATGATAGGGAAAGAGCCAAGAAAAATGCTGACGTGTGATGCTCCTGTACCATCAAGCAAGATCAATGAGCCACAGCTGCTTACACAGCTTTGAAAACACATCCAGTGTCTCCCTTGCCTTAATGTTCCAGTTCATGGCCATTTGTCAGTTTTAGCATCTTGCAAATGGATTTCACTGCTGGAGAAAGGGTTAGTGAACAGTAGGTTTTGAAGTCAGAGTTTCTTCACTACAGAAGCAGCTAGCAAGGGTTGTGGAAAATCATCCTGCATTCCTCTGCCCATGTGGTCCTTTGTATTTCTGCACAAAGACCGCATAGCACAGAGCACTCTCACTGCACTATGAGCACCATCCCGGGAGTGCGTTGCAGAGGTGATGTGCATCCTGACAGGCATCAGCGCTACTGTGCCATAGTCCCTAAAACAGAGCATCTTCAGTGTCAGGAGCAGGATAAACAGCTAAATATTGACTCCGAGATAAAAAAATATCTATCCAGGGACAAGCACTTATGA
Organism: Aviceda cuculoides; assembly: GCA_035590195.1. Lineage (NCBI taxonomy): Eukaryota > Metazoa > Chordata > Aves > Accipitriformes > Accipitridae > Aviceda > Aviceda cuculoides. The sequence goes on along the minus strand of JAVJGG010000001.1, from coordinate 37,369,888 downwards.
CACTGGCTCACGCTGAGCGCAGCCCAAACCCAGGGGCACAATTCTGAGATCATGTGTCATGCTACTAGAGCAAAATAAACCTAATAGAAACAGTGTAATTGCTGATATGGGAGAGCATAAAAATAGGTGACAGAAGTTGCAATAAAGCATATTAGTTACTTATGCATTCAGTACAAGCCCTATAGAGACAATGGAAGTTGGGAGGAGCGGGGGTGGAAATTATAAGGTAAGCACATCTTAGGATAGTCTACTCAAGCAATTGACTGAAATCTGGCAGTGTGGCTCTCCCTGGATTCCAGAATCAATATCTCATTGCAATAAGAGGTTCTCACCTTCTAGACCTACTGCTTGAGGCTAACAAGTGCCTGTATTAGTTAACGCTAAAGCCACAGCTTCTGAACACTTTAAATGGGAACAAACCAGATGCTTTTCATGGCCAATGCCTTCATCCTCCTTTTCCTCCCCAAGTTTCTTTGCCTCCCCACCACTGCTTCCTATAGCTGCCACCATATTACCATGTTACCATGCTCTGAACTATATCCGGAAAAGTATCTAATTAAATAAGTGATTAATTTCATGGTTTTTAATCAAAAGAGGAGTTACCTGGCAAAGGAACAAGCTGCTGGAGATAGAGCAGATTAGGGAAGTCAAAACGGCTTCTTTTGGGAACAGCAGTAGCGTAAACTTTGTGATGCCAGGATATTATAACATGATCAAGAGTCCTTCCTCACCAGCAGGAGGACCAGCATTCTGTTTATAAATTTAAATCCAGCTTGCATGCACTGAGCAAACAACAGTATTATTTCAAGCCTTTGCTAGTCCTACCTGTCTGCTACGCTCCTCTGCCTTTCCATGAGAGAAGGAAACGTGCCTGCATCTCAGTAATTCTACTTCATCTCAATACAAATGCCCCATCACTGTGAGGCTGATGCCAAAAGACAGGAAGAGCAAATAGCTTGGGGAGGACAGTCCTAAACCTCTGCTGGAAGATTCATAAGGGGCTTCATCTTCCCCCCTAGCAACTCTATTTCTTACCCAGACTGGAATCTCCCATCATACTTAGTATTTTGCATTTCAGGATGCATTCCCACTGCCCAAGACATTTAGGTTTAGCTCCAGAACAAAATAAATAAAGAGCAGCTAGCTATTGGCTTGTCTGTAATACTTGAAACGACCTAAGTATGGGAAAAATACAGTAGTCATTCTGGTATGGAGTTACTTCTCTGGAAAAAGCACACTATAAATGAGCCTGGGCAGCAGTACTGGTAGGTTTGTTTGCTCCAACCCTGTCACTGAAGTTTATAGAACAACTCATTTACCTTTAGGACTCAGACATATTCAGTAATCCGGAACACATGCACTGTTGACTCTACTAATAAGATTATTCCCCTAATGTCTACATTACTCAGTCTGCTATTCGAGATGGCAAGAGTAAACTAGGAGATGCTGATTAGAAGTATATGAAATTACACTACCTGGCAAGTAGCGTGCTTTCTTAAAGATTATACAGGTTGTTGTATACAACGATTCAGAACACTAAACATAGCCATAAAAGCTTGCAACAAGCAACTGTTGCCTTGTATTCGTTCATTTACATCTTAAAGCAGACAATGGACCTTACTGCAGAATGACACTACACAGACTATATTGCCTTTACCAAACACGATGGCTGTTAATCTTTAAAGAATGAAGATTTTTACAAGGCAGACTTCATTTTACACTAAGTAAACGAGCTGACTAATCAAACTTCATTTTACGCTAAATACCCTGAATAATCAATATTCTGCTTACACAAAGAATATCTGTAAAACATAAGGCACATACAGTTGATAAAAATTCCCCTTCATGGAACTATACTGCTTTTATAAATGTAAAGTTCTACAACCCATATTCAGATATAACACCAGACAGTGGATAAGCACCTATTTATCAGTCAAATGAATATCTGATAAGGGGTAGGCAGAATAGGTACAGGTTTAGCCAGAGGTAAATATTAAAGCAATAGAAAAAAGAGATTTCTAACAGAATGGTAAATGTGTCATTCTAACATTCTTCTCTTTACTTATTACAACTGTACAGTACAGCAAACGTTTAAGTTTCAGTGTTTGGTCACTAATCTCCTTGATTCCTCCTAAGGTTCCTTAGCCCTTTTCCCACAGTTGCATTCACCTCCCTTGTAAAATAAATAAATAAAATGAAATCAAGCCCTATTCTGTGAACTTCAGATACCCAAATCTTATAGAGGTCAAGGATGTTTTTGTTACCACACCCATTTTTTTTTTAACCTCTCAATGCCCTTTGATCAAGGCTGTTGTTACAACAGCAGCATAGGAGCTTTGCTACAGCTGATATTATCTGCAGCACTAACAGCAGAAACCTGAAACATCAGTGCTGCCAGCTGACACAACACTGGGTTTCTGCAAGGCACTACAAAACTTTTAAAATAATTTTAATCTGCATAAAAATGGACCAAACAGGCAAAAACCAAAATAAAATTTCATGTCCTCCCTGGTGCAAGAAGGGAAAAAAAAAAAAGAAAAAAAAAAAAAAGAGTCTGTGATCATTGCAAAACTATTACAGAAAAAAAGTCAGTATCCTAATAATTAATATAATATGATAAGCATTTTAATATTGTGCACAGTAAGCCTCAACACATAGAGGACATTAGTATTATTACTCAAAAAAAAGAAAAAGCAAAAAAAAGTAGTGAACACTGATGCTTCCCCTTTTCTTTTCAAGTATGTATTTTCTGCATTCTTACATCGTACTTACCCCTAGAGTATTCTGAGTACATTCTATTGCACTAAGCTGCAGTGCATTTGGCTCCACAAATGCTGGCTGTTTCAACTTCTTGCCAGGGAAGAAAGCACACACAGGAACAAGCCTCTCCTGAAGAACTAGCTTATATCTTCTTAATAGATCCATTGCTTTGCTGGAAGTTGAAGAAGGCAAGGTCAAATAAATGTTCCTTCTATTCAGTGCAAGTGGAAAGGTTTGTTATAGTTCTTATTTGTGGAGAAGTTTAATTGCAGACTGAACATGTCTCCCGCGCAGGAGAACGCTCACCTTTCTAATGTTTCATTTCACTGAGTGATGCATTTCACTACCATCATGTATAAACTTCCCCTCTTTATGAATATTCAGACTCCAGCAAAGTTAAAGAGGAAATTTGCAACAGTATAAAATAATTATTTCCAAGTTTATGCTCAAATCCTGTAGAGAACAGTTCTGGGATATAATAAAAGTAATTTAGTTTTAACAAATCACTTCCATTTCACAAATCTACAGTCCACATGTATCACAGAAGCTCAGTTAAACATGAAGAGAAAGTAAATTCCACAAGTCTCAAGCCTGTTCATGTTTAACCTTCTTTTACAGAAAGATGTTAAGAATGTAGAAATAATCTCTTAACAAACTAAGTAATTTCACTTAAATACAATGGGCTAGGCTTCTAGAGTTAGTTATCTAACAGGTGCATTTTCTTCCAGGAATTCTCTTGCTCTGTACCCTGAAATAATATTTGCAATAATCAAAATATACCTTGCACAAGAGGTTTGAAAAAAGCTGATTTTACCTCTGGACAAGTTTCTCACAACCACATAAATGACCACTCAGTTACTAAGGAAAGAGGATGTGTCAGAAGGAGAAAGCATTTTGGCTCAAACCCCTCCTCCCCCACAAAAGTGGCATTCAGATTTTCATGAAAAAGCAATCTATATGTATCCATGTAAGCTCCCATGTTTTAATGAAAGACACAAAAGTCAAACATCTTTGCAGAGAACAAACAACTGGCAGAGACTCTTGAATTCAATCCTAAATGAAGTATTAAAGAGGTCACTTCCATAGCAGCAACTTGATTCCACAAATTTCAGTTGTTATAGCAAACACAGTCACCACTTATTTTTTATATTTTGATTAAAGTTATCAGACATGGGAACACTTGCCTTAAAGTGAATAAAAAGAAGTGAGTAACTACAAATCTAGCCTCTTGGAGCAATATATTGCAAGATTTCTGTTTTTTTTAATGGAATTTCTGCATTGATCACAAAAATCACACCTATTTTAGAGACACAGGTGAACAAAATTGTGTTAACATTGTAAGACAACACAGTAAGGATAGAAAGTGTTTTAACTGGTAAATGAAGGATTCCAAGTTTCTCCTTTTAACAGTATAGCATACTGCAGAAAGCACTGCAATATAAACCACAGCTTTTGCTTCAAGACTTTGCATGTTAAATTGTTGAATCTATACTGTTTTCCATCACTGTACGTTAAAGCTTAAGTTTATTATCAGATTATTCTATTACCAAATATAAGTTGCAGCCAGCTTAAGTCCATTATGTTGTTGTATCTGCAAACAATTCAAAACATTCCCAATATGATATGCCATATTAGTTTGAAACATTAATAACAGTACTCTGCCTTATTTTTAATTCTTTTCAGAGAAATACCTACCCTACTTAGTCTTTAAAATCATTGTTGAACATTCAGTGTGTGGCTGAACAGAAATAGCATAGAGCTAATAGCTACCTCAAGGGTTACCAATGCAACTAATAATAACAGAGATTTAAATTACCTTCTCCCCGAATTCATTCAGAATAGGATTCCGAAACATTCCCTCTCTGCCCCCTTCACTTCAAAATAAGTATTTTTTTATTCACTTCTGACTGAGATTCTTCATTACTTAACACCTGTGCAAATGGAGAATTTCTTTTGTACCTTCTCTTCCCAAGAGACTGAATGTTTTCAGGGCAGTGAGTGTTTTCAGAGAAGAAATTTACTATGTACAACCTTTCAAATTTTAAGTATAAACCAATGATAATCAAGGCACTCAATGTAGTTACACATGAGAAAAAAAAAAAATACTGAGAAAAACATGCCCAAATCACAAAACAAGATTATCAGCAAGTGTGCAACTGGGAATATGGTGAAATCTCATTGTTTTACAGCTTTGGCTTGAACTTGCCAGAAAGAAGCTCTTTAAGCATTTCAGAGTTTTTTCCTTCTGGTGGTGAGGGCCATCTGTCATGATCTGAGGAAAACAAATAAAACAACATACTTAGTTGATTGAGAAACCAGGCATTTTACTTTTGTGCCCTCTCATTGCCCACCTTCAGTCACTTGAAGGGTACTATTTTGTAGCCCATTTCTTACCAGGTATTTCTAGGATCTGGCTATATAAACTGTGGCCACCATCCACAACCATGGTTATCCCAGTTATGTAAGAAGCAGCTGGAGATAGTAGGAAACACACTGCAGGAGAGATCTAACAAAAGAATGACAATTTTAATCTGTCTTAAACTCCTGGGAATCATTCATATCAAAGAGGCTTGTAAAAACTTTTACAGGCAAGGAATAGCAACATTTTCTACTCAGTAATGAAAACCATAACAGTCTTAAGGCCATCTTTTCAGGCACAAACATCAAGTACATAATGGATGAAAACAGTAAGCTCTCAAAAATCAACTTCAGATGCCAAAAATCAAACAAAAAATTTGACCAGTTTATCAAAGATGCACATTCTTGTGGAAAAGCACCAAGTACTTTTAAGATACACTTTTTTCACATTAATATTAATTCTTTTAGTTCTCCCTGCTGGAAGTCAACCTTTTCAGAAATTAATGTCTACTATGAAACACTTCAGCTATAAGAGGCATCTAAATTAAATTTTCAGTGTAACAGTGACTACTGGTTAAGTCTCCCACTTGGCACTACTATACATTATTACAAGCTTTTTTGTTTTTTAATATTGCATCATGGTGCAAAATTAAGTCTTTTTTTGTCTCCACATAATAAAGTGGCTTCAAAATAGAGACACAGAAGTAGAAATATTACAAATGTTCTGAAAATACGTTACCTCCTCAGGAACCGCTACCCTCTTGGCAGGAACCTTTGGCATGCTGCTTAACCACATCATTGCACCTTGTTCTCCATAGTTTGCAACAGCAGTTTCTGAAAACACTATTCCCTATTTTAAAACAGCATAGCGAAAATTAGGTTCTCTTGCATATGCTTAAACTATGATAAATTTAAAATTGTGAAGTTGTCATTACTGGTATTTTCTGTGGGATTAAACTAACTGAACAGCACTTGAATGCAAGTTTTCAAATTTAATGGAGTGGTATAATTTCTACAAGAATGTAATTTGGCTGCTAGCCACATCTCTATTCAAGTGCAATAATTCAGGTTATTCCAATTTTCCACTGTCACTTCAATAACTATGAAGAGTATAAAGAAGAAACTCAAAGACTGTTTTGAAATTACAATCATTTCATATAAACTTACATCAGAAAACTATAAAGGCCCACGAACAAGTTCCCAACAGTTTCTTGTAAACCACAAGAACACTAGATTGATTTTATTGTGAATTATGGAAGTGGACAGATTTCACAGTCAGAATTCAGACTCTGCCTACTTAGCTGCTATAGAAATAGAAAAAGGCAACTGTCTTTGCTCTATGATTATACAGTCCAGTTTAGAATTCAGAGGCAAGATGAAGGCTACAGCAATGGGAACACAGGGTTACATAGATTAGTTATGACAGAACCTTTGTCACTCAAGTTTAAGTAAGATAAAAAAATTTGAACTCTTCCAGGGAGTACATGCTAAGATTTCTATTCTAAGATATCTGTGAAATTGAGTGACTATATTTTGGGAGCTAGGGAAGTAACTCATATGTGAAACTGGTGGGTTTTTTTTAGAATGCATGTTTCCCTCTCGATGTACCCATTCCCTACACATTACTCTGCTCCTATAAAGTAGTAACAGCTCTGTATGGTTACCACAGACCTAGCCTGTCCAGAAAGGTGACAGAAGGATGTGAGTATTACTATAACTACAACATGGATTTTTTGTTACCAGGATAGTAACAAAGCTAGCAAATACTTCGGAAAGAGCCAAACCACTGAAGCGTTGGCTTGTCAAAAACTTCTTTTGACAAGTGCTATAAAGTATGATTAGTATGATTCATTAGGTAATTAGCATGCCTGAAAAAAAAATTCACATAATAATGCTGTCTTAATGACTTACTTCCCCAAGACTTGATAAATGAGAAAAAACAAATAAACAGGAAAAACAAGCCACTAGATCTTAAAATTTAACAAGTCTCCAGATGAGATGGGCCTCCAAAGGCTACATAAGAGCCACCACCTGAATGATCATCACGCATCTGCAATCAAGCATTCTGTGCTATGCCAAAGTTTTAGGACAAGAGGCACAATGAGAAATACAAACATCCTACAAAGATCGTAGAACGATCTTCCTAGGGATCAGTTAAACAAATTTGACACTTAACTATACTGTGAGGTAAGATAAATTCTGAATGTAGAAGTAGCTGGACAAAGTTTAGCTTTCCTCTTTTGTTTTCGAGGGAGTAAATGTGCAAAACAAACTGTGGTTAAGAGTGAAGATTACACAAATCACAACCTCAGATGTCAAACCTAGGGCTTCTATGTAACCTCTGTATCCGCAGCACCACGCACTAGAAAATATAGCTGCTCTTTCCATACAGTTATTTAAAACAACTGCTACACGCTACCTACTTCCTCAGAAATGTGAGGTAGGCATATTTTAGCTGCCCTGTATAGCGGTTTCCTAACTGCATATATTTGACAAGAAAAAAAACAGAACACATATTTTTACATATAATTTCTTTGACAGAAGGTCCACTCCAAATAGAGTCTTTTTATGCCTAAAACTAGTCTAACTTAACATATAGCAGACAAAGTAAAAGACATTGTGACACACTCAAAGATTTTAAAAATAACTTTGTAAAGACAGGTAGAAATCATCAGCATACCTGAACCTCAAATAGAAACAGTTTTGTGAACTCAGAAATAATGTAGTCATTACTGAAACAAAAAGCATTTGGTAATTTTATGTCAAGGGTTTGTAAAACAGGTTACCAACTCCTCCCAGGTATCAATTCATTAAGCTAGAAAAAAAACCAAGAGTGCTAAGTCAAAGCAGAAAGCAGAAGCAATTTTATCCCACGTCTCTGGCTTGTCATCCAAACAGTACAAAACACTCTCAAATGACCTGAAGAACATAGATGAGGGAATTATAAATAAATAAATAAATACATAAGTACATAAGTAATCCACAAACAGTTACAGGCTATAGATTTTAGAAACCCTTTTGGTCTGAAAGTTTTAATCATGAACACATACGATGGCTAAGTTTAATCAGATCGTTTGCCATTACTTACAGGAGCAACACTGTTGATTCTTACTCCGCTGTGGGCCCATTCTAAAGCTAGAGTCTTGGTTAGGTTACTCACTGCAGCTCTTGCAGCTCCTGTATGCCTATTGAGAAAAGAAAGCAAAAGAAGCATCTGTTCCCTCAGCTAACCGTGCCCAATGTTAATTCTACCACAGCCTCACTAGGGTAGTCAAAGTAGCTTTCTATGACTGGACCAAGCATCTGAGACAGATAAGTTCTAGCTTGTAAGTTCGACCGTAGCTTCACAGTTCAAACAAGCTATGCTATGATTTCCTGTAATTTCTGGAAATACTTACCATCTCTTCCCCAGCGTGACATGAGATCAGCTACATTCTACTGCAGAAGCAGGCTTATAAAATGAAAAACAACTGGAGGAAAAGTTCAAACTGTGTAAAACTAAGAAAGCTAGGCTGCATAGGTAAAAAAAAAAAAACACTTGGAAGGACAGTGGTCTGAAAAATAGTTTAGATCTTCTGACAAACATGATTAAAATAAGCCACTATTCAAAAATTGCTATAGACGGATGGAGATAGAGATGACCATAGGCAGAGCATTCTCACACACTTTGCTGCTATAAGAAACTAGTCTGAAATGATTACAAGTTTGAACAAATACAGACAAAATTACTGCAGTGAATAGCGGACAGTGGGACTCAGAGAAAACTTAGAGTTTAGTTCCTTTAGCCTAGCAAAACAGACTTAGAGGAGATAGATACAATAGATTCTCAAATACCAGGAAAGGAATAAGAAACACTTATGAAAAACATAAGAAAACCGAACTTATTCATACGTTTAGGCCAGAAATAAATAACCTCCAAGTACCCTATAAGCAAACAAACTTGACTAGTTTTATGTTCAAAATTAATACTTATGAAAAACTCTATCAGGTGATTTTTGGCACGAGCGGTGGCTGGACTTGTAAAGGCAAGTCTTTTTCAATAGTACATTTCTAAAGCAAGTATCAGTTCAACAGGAATTTAATTTGAGAGTAGTTTTGTCTATCCATCTACATACACACACAACAGTTATCTGAGAAACTTATTTCCACTGTTAGTCAGAATTAGTTTTTTTATCTCTTGGTTCAACTCTCAAATACAGCTTCAGCCTATTTGCCATGACAATTCAACTAGACTTAACCAGAGTGGAGAAACTCAAATAACCATAGCTTCAGCACCACCCTGTGTCTCTCTAAATTTATTTTGTACTGCCAAGAACAAGTAAGAAAATATTTTGCTGTTCCTTAAATATTTTAAATTTTGAAAACTTTCAACCCTGAATCAGGACAAAGAGCAGTAATGTAACATTTGCTCAAATTATATTTTTATGTTTTCTTCAATAGAAATTCAATTTAAAAGTTTTTTAAAAATAGGTAGTTTCAAAGAAGAAATTCACACTTTTTTCCATTAAGAAACTGTCAAAATGCAGCATTTTGATATCTTCACAATTTCCTTTGAAAAGAAAATAACTGAAACAATTCATTTTCTGAGCACTATTTCTCTTTCAACAAATTGGAACTTTTTTGATGGAAAAGTTTCAAACAGGAAGACTCCTGCTCACACCCATTTTGAGGATAAAGAAATTTGAACAAATATAGTACACATAGGGATATGGAGAGGATGCTGCATATTCATGTAGACAGCTGTGATCATCTGTGTCAGTATAAAAGAACTACAAATGTGGTAATATGTTTTTACCCATGAGCCTTCTCCCAGTCAAGAAATGAGCAGAGCAAATAGAACCGATTCTCTGCATCAGAGACCTTCTCCAAGAAAGATGGCTACAAAGCAAGAGTAAAAAGGAAAATGGGGAAGGCGGGCATTATGTGACCTGAAGGAAAAAGACAAAAACCTGGTAACACACTAGAAATGTTCCTCCTAGTCCCCTGTTCCCAGTCCAACTCCCATAACTCATTACACCATCCAGACCTGTAAACTAACAGTAGAAGAAAACAACAGGTGCCAAGTTCTTGCAAACCCTCCAGAAATTTGGAGAGAAAACAAGTAAAGGTTACATTTCAGTGCAACTAGTCCCAGTAGCATACCAGTTCCAGTGAAAGCTTCACTGGCAAATCTTGCTTCATAGTTTCTTATGAACAAGTTGACAGAGACCAGAGATGCCGTTTACTCCTCTAGTCTCTACTGAATTAATAAGAGATGCCCACACATACAGTCAAGTGATACTATTGCTCTCTCTTGACCTAACTACTGTATTTCTATACTCTGCTGCTGCCCAGTGCATACCTTTCTAAAATGAAGTATTCAGGAGCAATTAGTACTTCTAGGGGAAAAATATAGGAAAACGTAAAAATAAAATATGTATTACGACATTCCAGGAATCCCATTTCTCACGGCAGCAGTAATGTTGACAATGACTCCACCATGTTCCTGCATCCAGGCATTGTACACTGTATGAAGGAGGAAGATAACCTTAAATATCAGAAGAAATGCATACAAATGAACTTGCCAACTGGAAGCCAAACTTGGAGCCTTAACTCCAATTACACTACACATTTCCTGTGCAGATATAGATACACAATCTGCTCTTCGTACCACAGCCTCACCACTGGATCGGGGAGATAACAGGTGTGGTCCAGGTAAGGCTCAATGTTTGTCAAGAAGCCTTTTGGTGGCAATCAAGATTTCATGCTTCCATGTAAATTACTTTCATTTCCACGTTCCCAATGCTATCTGAGAATCACATATCATACTTAAATTTAACTTTAAATTTACATTCCTAATGGCAGAGAAATCTTTTCCTGTTCACACTGTGTTCACACAGTGAATACAGGCCACAGAAGTTAAGTGGCTTTCCTATAGTCTTTTAAATGAGTATCCAAGACAACTGACTCCCCAAACCTGGCCTTAACCAGAAGATTATACTTGCCTAAATGTATGCTTGTATATATGAACAAATGTAATATACAGTTTAATATAAAACTTTGGATGAGATTCATGGAAACAAACATCTGCTGTCAGAGAAGTGTGTGAAAAAAGGAGGTAGAGAAACTTTACATTTCTTGTCTTCTGGTATTGCTGTAAAGAACAAAACCGATTAAACAAAAAAGGCTTAGTGGTCAGCCCTTACCTGCTTTGCAGCAGTAGAAGGTCCCTGTCAGATTTGTGTCTATCACAGCATTCCACCCTTTTGCACGGATGGCTTCAGAAGAACTTGAGAATTGGCCACCTGCGTTATTCACCAGGAAGTCAATCTTCCCATGCAGACTCAGTGTAGACTTCACCAAAGCTTCTACCTGAAACAATATTTGTTAGTGTGGTATGCTGATTAAGCTATATACCCAATTTCATTCTCAGACAGTATTTTCTCTGTCATGACCTTTTCGCACATAAAGAGAAGGTACCAGCCTTCAGAGAGGCTGGAAGATTGGTATGACAGGTTTAGTCACCCAAGAAGGATTGGGCTGAGTCCACGTTTACTTAGGAAACCTTCCTGGTATAATGCAGGTGCTACACAGAATACCAGCACTGAAAGAAGGGGATTTAAGCTGCTGAAGGTTTGTAAAAACACACACACACAAAAACCTGCTACTTAAGACCTACTAAGAATCTCCTGACATTTTTCACAAGGGTGAGGGTGTTCACATCAGATGGTAGAAGAGTTCCATATAAGGTAGCTACTGTTTTTTTCATCTGACCCATATACCTGAGCATTTTAAATAGAAAACGTAAGTCATCTTGTGAAGTTTTAACATTCTCATCTAGAAGTTTTGTGCATTCACTAAAGCTCTGACATATGAGTTGGCAACAGCCAATCTTCTTACGCAGACCAGGAAGGTTAGTCTGTTACCCTACAAAACACGAACTCTAAAAAGTGCTGGAAATACTCCAAGTTGTCTTCTTTAGCAAAAGAAAGGTGAATATTTGATTAAGCAGATACCATCTGTCTATAAGCAGGATGAATACTTATAATTAAGAGCACTACTTAGCTTTGGGTAGTCTGAGAAGGTATTAACAGCAAATAGCAAGAGACATTTTATTCACTCACTCAAAGAGCAGTCGGTGCAGAAAAGGAGTGGCTTAAGTTCATGTAGAAGGAAAGAGATTTTGAGAATCTAAGCCTAGTTCTAACACTGACCTAATCTGAGCTACAGGTTGTAAGCTAAGCCTTTTACATTGTCTTCTGCTTTGGAAGTACATCAGTTTTATCACACACACTAAACACAAGAGAACTTCTGGAGGGGAATGTATTTCAAAGCATTCAAAGATTTTACAGATACCAAAGCTGATGTATTTTTCCTATTACAAGATTGTAATAAGAACTCTATAGCAACTGCTTAATAATTTAACCTTTATCTCAAGAACCAGGGGTGTCCTGGTTTCAGCTGGGATAGAGTTAATTGTCTTCCTAGTAGGTGGTACAGTGCTGTGTTTTGAGTTCAGTATGCGAAGAATGTTGATAACACCCTGATGTTTTCAGTTGTTGCTCAGTG
>JAVJGG010000001.1:37318160-37357122 GCA_035590195.1 Aviceda cuculoides | reverse complement strand
GGGGAAATGGGACAACATGACTGTTTTCCTGCTTATCCTATCATAACTAGATACCATGCATCACTTATTCCTACTCAAGCATAGATAAAAAGTTAATCCAGCATCTGCAGTCAAAGAAAACACAGACCAAAGAAAACCCAAAAAACAAATAGCAGGAGCAACGCTGCTGCTGAAACAGATTTGATTAGGGGAAGGATATCAATCAGCCTTCCTCTGTATTGAGTTAGCAGTAAAAAACATCAGAAATAAAAGAACAAGCAATGCATGATCTGTATCTCACCAAGAGTGCCACCAACTCAGTCTCATAAATAGCTACCTTACATCTTTTGCTGCTAACAGTTCAGGATGGTTTAACAGGATAGTATGGATCCTGCAAGGATGCAACTCTCTGAAGAAGAAAACCTAAACATGTAGTGACTGAAGCCTGATTGAAAAATAATGCCTGCTGAGAAAAAATGCCTTAAGAAAATAATTTTAATACCTAAATCACCATCTTTAAGTTCTAAATGTCATCTTATTCCTCACGTCAGTCACTGCAGCTTGTGGGATCTGAGGGAAAAAAAAACCACAAAAAAATCAAAACACCTGTGACAGCAGTCCCAAACCCATGACTGGTGAGAACCACTGTGCCACACAAAGACGTCCAGGTTTGCTCATAACCAGAGAAAAGTAAGATATCTCTCACTAGGCAGCAAAAGTTGTGCTTTGCTCAGCAATATCAAACTCTTCTCCTTGTCAGCCTGAGATTCTTGCTTTGAATATTGATCTCCATAAGTCACTGAAGTATGGGCTAATTTATGGAAGAGAAATGGTTTCAGTACAAGGAATGTTTGAACAGACTAAGGCTATTCAGGCTGGGGGCAGGGAGGGAAGAGTGAGAGAAAAAAGGCAAAATGCTAAGAATCATAAAAAAACCTCAACAAACAACAAATTAACAGAAGAAAAATCCACTAAGAAGGGACATTACAAGGAAGTTTTCAACAGGTGGACAAAATCTGCTATGACATATCAATTCAGAATGGTTCGCATGTTGTACTCTAAGAAACTCTGTTGTTGCTCCTACTTGTCACACCATATTCTCAGGGAAATAAAAAAAAACCAACAAATGCATATCAGTTCCGCTTTCCGAAAGCTACGAAAGGCTAGCAGATTCTCCAGTGACAGCTCAGATGGCTCCAACTGTAGCAATCTTCACAATGTCTTCTATGTTGTAGAGAAAGCATCGCTGCAGTGCTTCTCACAATTACAGTAAACATGGTGACAGCAGCCACAAGCACAGTGAGGAAGAATATCTATTAGAACACATTTAAATCACAGTGAGAACTAAAGAAGATTCCTTTCTATTCCGAATCAAAAACCACACAGAAAGAACTTCATAAAAAAGCTATTAAAGGCTCCCTCCAGAAGCAAAGCAAAACTGCACAAGGTAGAGCTAACAGTTTAGAACATTCTTCTGAAAAAGACTGAAAAGAACAAAATAAGGCACTTCAGACATAACCAGAAAACTGGAGCTCTTCAATAAGGAATTTTTTTGTGTGACTGCACTCAAAAGTATTATGCAGTAGCACACCTCCAAAGGTAACCGAGATGTCAGTACTTGCTGACACAGAGAAAAGGGACAAATGTCCACAGGCATTCACAGGTCACCTTGAACTTCAGTAAAACTCAACAGGCAAACTATCTACTACAGAGTGTTAGTCATTTGCTCTTTGGGGACTAGCACTAGTAGGCATTCTTGCACAGTGATAACAGGTATTTTTGCTTTGTGTTATTGCTGTGTTATTTTAAAGTATAACAACATGAATCTCTTATCCACAGCTCCCCACCAAGCCACAGTCTTCCACTACAGGCTTCGCACAGACAGGCATTAAGTATTTATAAACCAATTGAAACTATGCTAAGCTATAAAGTTTATTAGAAAAGAAAAGCTACTACTGAACTCAGACACAAGATAAGTGCTAAATAGTACTGTACTGAGTCCGTCTCAAGAAGTCTTGTTTGTCAGATGTCCAAGTGATAGATTTTAGCCTTGGGGTCTGGTCCAGCAGCAGTTGTTGCTGCTGGAGCTTGAGTATGGACAGGGGACACTGTGCACAGAATTCTGAATTGCTAATTTCAAGAAGAGCAGTGGCCTACTAGAAGTACAAGGTTTTCTCTTCCACTTACCTAGATATGTTTTCTACTTCTCTAGATGCTAGTTAAAGAAATGTTTGTCCAGACCATACAGCACAAAGTCTTTACAAGGGCAAAAAGTTCCTCACGTCTTTCTTTCCCCCATCTACAGATTTGCTGTAGCACAACATTTAAGACACACAAACACATGCTTCCCCTTCCCAACACCTACAAAGATAAACAGAAAGCTCTTTTCACAACAGAAAAAGGATGGGGTGTCTCTCCTCCACTCTGGCCACCGTTACACTGAGGCACTGGAATTAATTAATTTGATCCTTGGATTTTGGAAAAAGAGCTTGGTTTGAAAAGATACACACACAGAGACAGCTGTCTGGCCTGCATATCAGCAAGAGCAAACTGACCTGCTCTTGTTATGTTCAACACATTATGTGGGCAGTGCTAGAAAATATCCAAATAATTAAAATCACTTCGACTACATAATCACTAAGAAGCAGTATTGATCACTACATATACTCCAGACCACAGGATAAGGGACAGGTGCACAATCAGTGCTTCAGGATAAGGCCCCATGAAGACAGAACATAGAAACCTCATGTGTTCTTACCGGCATCCCAGAACCTTCTACTCTTCCATCTTTAAAAACAAAAGAGCTTTGTAATCCTTTACAAAACACTCAATGGAAAACTAGCCAAAAGCAGCAGCAGCAGCCAGCAAACTCGTGACAGAAATAAGCCTGACAGGTTATACAGCGGTTGAAAATCCTCCATCAAGCAAGATTATTTCTTGCACATTAAATGAAAAGTAAGCTTTGCTAGAAAATAGAAAGCAAGAGGGCCTCTGAGGATGAAGATTAAGAGACTTAAAAATGTGAATTTATTAAGCTATTCCCATGATATATGCCATCAAGCTTCTGCAGCAATTAATTCACTGCACCTTCTTTGACTCTTCCTAGGCCATAAAGAGCTCTAACAGACATATCGCACTATATGATGAGGGATGAATCTTCTAATGCTTGAATTTCACAGATCCAAACTAGGGCACACAAGAGGAATGAGCTGTGTCATCTTCAAAGCAGGTCAGTTACTTTAAGATTTGCAATAGGAGGAAAAAAAAAAAAGTCATCTGGCAATTTTGAAAGCACTTTCATCTTTCTTAGATTTCCTCTATTCAAAGTCCCTCCCTTCAGTTTGCCTGATTACAAAATTAAAACCAGGACAAAATTCATAGGGGCCTCTAGAGAAACAAAGAACAACTGACGGAGGGATAAAAAAAAAAAGGCATGCTATGGTAAGAAGATGGCTTGTTCCTCCAGGTGATCACAGTGGCTTGCTTTAAGGGAAAGATTTACTCTTAGAAAGGTTTCAGTGAGATGTCAAAGAGAAGGATATACTAAATGAATTATGTAGTTCTTCAGGAAGCTTCCTGGGCTTTGTAGCTTGTGATGGATCAGTTCCGACATCTAAGGAGGCTTGAACTCCTAAGTTTTTTTCCCTTGTTGAAACATTTATAAGGTCTTTCTCCTTCACATATTCTTTGGTACCTAATATAAGAGCTGAAAAAGAGGATGTAACGACTCACAGGGAATACTTGTAGAGGCTGTCCTCTCTACCCAACAATGTGCTTCTGTGAATTTCTGAGGTAAATACTCTTCACTCATACTAAGCTGAAACCAGACAATGAGTTGTAAAGCTATTAATGAGTAGCATACAGAGCCAACACAGTTGTACAAGTCTTGTTTCTTTAAATGTCCTCTCACCCCATCTTCCACTGTAAACAGGAAGCTACTCCCGTATTTGTGAAAATGCTGGAGTGAGCTATATTGCTGTGTTGCCTCTACTCAAAATTTACCTCCTAGGCTAGAAAAATCCTTCACCACGTCTTTTACTGATCCCTGTTCCTGACTCCAAGTCCCAGGCACTAAATTTTAGGTTAAGAATGGAATAGGTTTTGAAAGTGGATGTACAATGCCTTTAAATAGAAGTAAAAGCCCAAAGGTACTTTTCCTCTAGTCTCTGCAAGGTAATCAAGTGCAAATTAGAAAAAAGTATTCATCATTGCTGCCCTTAGCAAATATAATAAATAAGCAATAGTGAGCAGTGGGTTGCGGAAAACCTGCCACATCCCTCAGTTCTAAGTTCTGATGGTTTTTAGCCGTGTAAGTTACTGATTGATAATGTAAGTTTATCTTGCTTCAACTTAAAAACACCAAGCACCTAAGTGTAAGGAAGTGCTATCCTCACTACAAATTTGAAAGCCGAAAACGTGATCCACGTATTTCTGTTCCAATAGTAATTTTTAGAAATTAAGTAATAAGTGGCCAGGATTTAGCAATCTTTGAGAATCTCACCATTAAAGAACTAAGGGAAAAGGACAGAGCCAGAAAAACAAGAGCTAAAGAACAAAGATCACAAGATGCCTCTAACCAGTAAAAATATCTGGTCTTGGAGAGGGGCATCTGGAATGGATAAATATTTGTTTAGTAAGTACACGTAAGTTCTTATGTTAATACGCAACAGAAATTGCATTCTTTATTCAAAACTTCCACAAAACACTTATGAAATTGATTTCAGAGTGATTTTTTTCTAAATAGGACTTCAACAGAAAGAAGTAAAAGCAGTTGGAGAACTGAATTGAGTCAAACTATAAGACTGAGTCAACGACTGAAAAATTCAAGACTGGAGTTTAATCTACCTTATTCCTCTCAATGCTGTCTTCAATAGATACAGATATAAAATGACAATGGTTTATGAGAACTTCCACTGGCAGGAGACAGCTGATAGAGGCTTCTCCAATATCATATGAAAAGTTCTAAGAAAGTTCTGGTGTGTCTATAAATGAGTAGAGCTTAAAACTAAACTGGAAACAAGACAATTCTGTGATGAAACTGCAGGGTAACAGCAAAGACAGAAGTTTCTCCAAGTATCAGCATGGCTACCAGTAACACAAAATAATGCCTGAACACTTTACACAGCACTATAAAAAAGGGTTTAAAAGCACCTTCAAAAAAGTTTCCAAAGCCATCTAAGGCTGTTTTATCAAATATGTATTTAGCTACACTTAATAAACAGGAAACAAAGAAGGAACGGTAGTTTGTTTAGTGGAGATTACCTCATTTCACCACCCAAGCCCTCTACCGTCTCACAGAACACTGCAGTTCCCACTAAAACATTTTTAAACTTGTGCAGAAATAAGATTCACCTGCAGAAGGCTATTAAGCATGCCAGAGTACTTTCTGCAAGAACACTGATGTGAAAGAAGGCTTAAACTTTTTCTCTCTCTTTACGTTTAATCATGTAACTTGCCCTCTGACATCTGTCACAACCTATTATATCGCACTGCTGATGCTAGTAAATACAAACCTAAAATTCACTGGTAGGTGAACTGACATACTGCACAGCCCCAGGGTTCATCTCCTTATCTCCTTCAGGAGAGAAAGTCTAAGTATATCACTATAAATATTTTATGGCATGAGCTGTTCCATAAGGGAAGAATTTTATTTTTTATTTGCTTTATGGTTGTATATTAGGATACTGCCAGAATCTACACAGTTACTGAAGGTCATTAATATTTCTTTACATTATGCGAGAACTTAACAGAGACTTTGAAAGGTTAAGAAAAATGTAGCAATCAGTGGTTACTGGAATATTTTCTAGCTGTCTTCAATAAGTTAAAAGTCCAACCTGATGCTGGACTTTTAAATGTTAAATTACACAGATTAAAAAACTTAGGAGGTGAATGCAGACTTCTGAAGAAACTGGATTAAATACTTTTGCTTTTGATCTTCCATTTTTTGTAAAACAAAGAAAAAAGAAAAAAACTCAACTGGGATAGTAGTAGAGTTTGTAATGAGGCACACCTCAAATTGTAAACAAAATTGAAACATGGCTAAAAATAATACCTGTGGCGCTTTTTTGCTTTAATACAAGCAAAACTGACAATGCAGGGCACTTGTGTCAAGTCACAAGCATTGAGATTCCATGCTATGACTTCGTGTTTGAAGGAACTAGTCTGAGGTCTCCATCTTCACAAGTTAACGCCCCTTCATTGCTATCACAGAAATGTGACACAGATCTATGCTAAGTGGGCTCCAGTTCAGCTGTAGAACATCCCAGTTCCAAGGCCTCCTTCTCTCAGAAATATCTGAAATACATATGCATGGTCAGGAAAATATTTGTCTTTACAAATGCTTTCTCGCTTAGCTGGCTAAAAAATGGTCTTCCCTTGGAAAGCACATCTTTATGTAGATCAATTTAACAGTGCTTTACTGCACCTTTCCCCAGATCTAAGCCACTTTTGAGAAGGCCAAAGAAGATCTTTGGAGATCTAAGAATTTATATATACAATTAGCTTTTGACATGTTAAGCCCCAGAACAAGATCATTAGTCTTTACCTCATCTTCTTTGCGGATATTACACTGTATGGGAGTCACTTTGGCAGGACACATGGAAGAAAATGTATTATTCAGTTCTTCTGCAGCAGCTTTTAATCGGTCAAATTTACGAGAGGCAATAACAACACTGCAACCTGTAGAGACAAAATTAAACATCCTTCAGCTAACATAATTAAAATTACAGTTATGCTAGTTTTTTCATAAGATCATGGAGATATCTTGTAGGATGTGCATTTATTAGTCACTGACTAGAAGATACAGTGTTGAAATTCCTGTAAGAGAGAGAAATGACTGATGTCAGGTGCTTCTTAGCAACAAGATCCCACTGTGCCAGGAAAAGAGCAACCAAAAACTGTCCACGAGGTTCCCTCTCCTTCCTGCAGAAGGGAGGATAGCCTGTGAGTTGCAGAGTCAGCAAAGTAGCTTTCAGACATCACTTTTGCTGCCTCTGCTCACAGCTGCCTCATTTATCAATTATGTGATTTAAAGATGTTTCAGCAGATCTTGATTACAAAAAAATGCTTGCTCCTAAAACCACAAAAATAATCTAACTGTATGTCTAGCTGTAACTGACTAGCGGTGAGCAAATGTAACACTGCTTTTTAACCCTACAGAGTCCGAAGGAAAGGATGATAGCCTCATGAGATTATTTCCTATCTGCAGACTACAGACAGCACGAACAGAGACTTTCCTGTGGCACCGCCACACTCTGTAGAATATTAGCTCAGAAAGGAGAGGAAAAAAACAGGCAGAGCCTCAAGTCTTCTGGTTTTTTCAGCATTTGGAGGCAGAAGGACTCATTCTACAGAGAGAAACAATGCAGGTGCCAAATTAATGGCAAGCACTTACACTACAACCAGTCTAGTTTCTTCTGTCACACCAGTGGACTCAGGACAGCTTTAAGGCTTCAGTGATTGCTACTACATAGACTAAAACAGACCACACCAAATTAATTCCTAGTGCAAATCCAGTAGGCGTGTAATTTCATATTATGGGTAAGACAAATTACTAGCTTCTCCTGCCAAGCAGACAAGGAGATCTTGCTCCCAGTTCCCTCCTTCCACAATCTCAGCACCCCAGCAGAAGCCATCCCTTCCTCATACCAGCTCTGCTGCTCATCCGCTTTAACATAAACCAATTCAACACCCTCAAACAGTCAAAAAAAAAAAAGTTAACATCTTGCTAGGTGGGGTTTTTTTTGCCTTTGTTGCTATTTTACTGAGTGGAATTTGGCCTATCGTGATCAAACACCAGAATCAACTCAAAATAACTAGTGGGAGCAAAGTGCAGCAAGCTGTTCATTTGGCTCAGGCTGTCTTGTGAAACCATCCTTAAAACTAAAAAAAAAAAAAAAAAAAAAAATTAAAATAAATAGAGGAGTTGAATTCTTCCAGAAGGAAGTGCTGCAACTACATATCCCTAGGAATGGGAGGTTCGCCTTCAATCAGTGGCCATCTTAAAACAACACATGTAAAGATACTAGTCTCTGACGTCTCCTGATTTTTTAAATGAAGAAGTCAAATCACTTGCACAACCACCTGACTAACACAAAGAGTTCATAAAATGGCACACAATTACCGATTAAAACAAAATACTAAAACACAGCAGCACAGTTATATTTATCAACTTAAACTGTTATCAATGCACACACTGATATAGAATAAGATCCAGTAAAGACTACATTTTTGCTAAATATGCTAAATGCGGGAGAGGGAGATTCTAACTCGCTGAGGAACACTTGATACCTACTGTACAAGCCTACACTGCTTCACTTATTTTTCTTCACAAAGAATGACCAGAACATTTCCTAATAGGGTTAGGGGGAAAGGGGCACAAGTTTCCAGATGAAAGGTTTAAATCTGTCCAGAAGGCTTCAAAGGAGACAGGTTATAAAACCAATGTACACCATGACTGGCATTATCTGTCACTGCTCCTACCGGTATTTCCTTTCTAGCCAGCCCCCCTCCAAAAAAATACAGCCTAAAGAGCAAGGTATACATGGAAATAGTTCCCAGCCATCTTCTTGTCAGGAGTAGCCAGCAAGTCTGCAGGAAAGGAAGGTTACTCAGACAGACTTAAGCCATAACTCTTTCTTTATTTTCTCCCATGTGCTTTGTAGAGATTTGCAGCCTCGTTTTCTATTTATGATGCTACAGACACACGCTTTTGTTATTTGTGTTTTGCTTGAGAAAAATAATGCAGATCAAATTAAGTACAATTTTAAGGTAATTGGGTAACATCATCAACCAACAGTGTGATGATGCTTAAAAAGCACCTCTTTAAGGCAGCATGTAAGGACACCTTAAAAAAATGCTTAGTTCCCCAGTAATACAAAGGTAGCAGAACTAACCACTCACTTCAGCTCTACAAAGCAAGTGGAAAGCTGAGGCGACAAAGGCCAGGAAAGGCAGAGATGTCTCTCAGCACACAGTCTTAACAAAGAAAGCTCTTTAATATGCAGTGAAATGGCGTGGTACACATTTCAACAGCGCAAAGCACGAGGAGCCAGGCACTGTAAGGCATAATGCCCATGTTGATATTTTGAAGACAGCGATAACAATCATGAGAATAAACATTATCCGAAACCAGTCTGACGCCAATGATACCTAGCACCTATGCTGAAACCTGCAGAAAAGGTGTTGCAAGGTGGATGACTCAGAAGACTGCCTTTCACTCCAGATTTTACCAGTTCTCTGTAATCAGCACAGAAGGAGAACCCACGAAGCGCACGCTGGAGAGGTACATTAACTTCTGGACATTTCTGTCACAAGTACTGAGAGAGAAGCACCATTTCTCTAAGCATACTGTGCAGACAACAGTTCAAAACCATACTATTTCGTAAGACTCAGTTCAACGACCAGATAATCCTCCAGGTAAACAAGACGAAAACTCACTTAAGAGGGAGAATGAGAGAAAGGGCCCGGGTTTAATATAACCTCGCTCTGACCGCTGTATATGAAACAGCGCATCTTTTAAGTGCCAGCGGGTCAAAAGACACAGCCCCACGTCAACCTCACCTCGTTCTCGCCATTCACTGACTCCTGCCACGACGCCCCACCCATAAACTCCTCACACACACACTCCCCGAGCGCTGCCTACCCCCAAAACCCACCACAACCCCCGAGCACTCGCTGACCCGCCCCCTCAAGCTCCATCCCCCGCCTTCACCTCACGCCCGGCCCTGCTCCCCCAACACCCACCTTGCCCCGTTGCCCCACAGGGGCTCCCTGCGGAGCCCACGCCCGCGCCCACCTAGCGCCAGCAAGTCGGCGGCGATGGCCTTGCCGATGCCGGTGCCGCCGCCGGTAACGATGGCCACCCGCCCGCGGAACAGCTCCGCCGCCAGCAGCCCGCGCGCCGCCGCCATCTTCCTCGCCCGTGTCCCCCCCCACCGCACACAGCGGCTCAGCACAACGGCGCCACCACCCCCGCCACGTGACGAGAGGCTCTGCCCGCCCGCCCGCCCGCGCCGGGGCTCAGCGCCGCGGATGGCGAACGGGCTGTGGTGGCGGTGGTGGTCGGGGCTCCGGCCGAGCCGGGTCGCTCCCCCGTCCTGCGGCACTGCACAGCGCCCTACTGGGAGCCGGCGGGCGGCAGGTAAGGGGGGCGGTTATCCACGGGTCGGGGAACGCCCGGGTCTGCCCCCGCGGTGGAGAGACCGCTGGCCGCACGTTCAGCGCCTGGGAGGGCTGGGTTCCTCAGGTAACGTCCTGGTGCCTCGGGGCAGCCTCTGGCAGCTGCAGCCTCGCGGCAAACCCACCGAACCCCCATCCGTGGTCTCGTCTGCTTCAGAGGGAGAGGGGGTTCCTATTTTTCTGTACCGTTTCGGGTCACCTTCCACAGCGACGCGGGAAGACACCCTCAGGAGCGTGGGGCGTGGAGCCCCAGCCAGGAGAAGGCAGTGTGATCCTCTGAAGGTGTCATAAATAGCAGGGGAAGCTGCTGGTGTTCTCCTGCCAGGGACCCGCGGACAGAGAATCAATCCTTTCTCCAGGCACGGACTTTGTCGGGAAGAGGCCGTGAAGGCTGAGGTGATACCGTTTACCATGTCCGTACCATAGCCGGTTTGTGCTAAAATGCCTTTATGGTGGTTTTTTTTCACTTAAAATCGCCTTCAGTAACCTCAGTGTTAATTACACAGTTGACACAGAGAACAGGCAACATTATTTTCCTTTCTGTCCTACAGTGAAGTGACAGAGCATCTTTGTCCATTGCAGGTGATTTTAACCAGCGCTGATGTGCCCAGGAGTGTGTGTGTGCATGTTCAGTATCTTTCCAGGCATCTCCTCTGTCTTTTTCAATAGAAGAGATGTTTGAAAGTATATCTCAATTTTGTCCTGTGATTTTTGCCTTAGGGGAGATGGCTGATGTGGGAAGAGAGTGAGAAAATTATTTTTTAAAGACATATAAGTGAAGTGGGAGAATCATTGAGTCTATTTTGGTTTTCTCATTTGTAAAACGGGATTTATTTGCTTTTCTGAAACGTGTTCTAAGGTTTAATACTTTAAAACAGAGACAATTGTAAAATAACATCTTTATCCTGAAATTCAATGTGTTTCAAAGGAAGCTGTATGCCCTCCTGTTAAGTGCAGGGAAGGGGAGGCATGGAGGGAGAAGTTAACAGTGTGTCCAGACTCATCAGCAAAGGGTGACAGGACAGGATGGATTTCTGCATGGTGACTTAGGCCGGTGAGGCAACCATTAGACAAAGTTGCCTTCCGGGTGGGTTAATGTTTGCAGAATACTTTAATATTTTAAAGCACAGTATTACTTTCTGGAGGCAAAATGTGAAGCACTGTGGGTGACACTGCAAGAATTTTTCTTTTTTCCCCCATTAATTATCTTCCACAATCTGTAGACTCCACAGATCCCCATTAACTGCCCTACATATCTTAAGCGGACCATATCAGAGTGATCATTAATTAACCCCAGGGAGAAGCACTCATCTGTGCTACTGAACTAGATCTTCATATTCCAACCTGCCTGCCATCCTGACTAGCCGCAGGCCACCAAGGAAAGTCCAGTGGGCGCCTCTGCTCATACGACTGTTTAATTTCAGTGTTCTTCCCAGAGAGCACTATCAAACGATTTTTCTTCCCTATCAGTTGCTTGGTTTACTCAATAGCCATAGAAATGCCATAAATACAGGGCTGAACACATGAGTTAAGGTTCTGTGAATGATGGATGGGAAGAGAAAGGGCAAAGGCATAAAGACTGGAGAGTAAGGAGGTGAGGAGACATCCACACCTTGGCATTCAATGGAGGGTAGCCCCTTCTGGTACAAAATCTATCTACAAAGAACAGAGCCGAGATAACCAATGCTCACAGATGTTTTCAGCAAGGCAATGGCTTCTATTCACTGTCATGTGGGTTGCCTTTGAAGCAAGGATTCAAAGTGTACCTTTGTGTGAATCGATTTTATGCTAGTGGTTGAAATTCAAAACTATTTAAGCTGAAAAGAAGAAAATCTTATTAATTAAAATAAATTTTAATCTTCTTCTGCACTTGTACTTTCTTATTCGCAAAGGAATGTTCATTTTCTTTTATTGGTAGCATTAAAACATGTTGGTCTGTCACTACATGCAGCCATAGTGGTAAATTCACTAAGCAGAAAGCTCTTCTTACATATTTATGTTATTCTATAAACTTAATGTTCAGATTCTTAATTTTTATGTGTTAGGAAATAGTGTCTGATTAGACAGCTGATTTTTTATTTATGTATTTTTTCAGTATGTGTCAGCTTGCATTTGGAAGAAAATAAATCTGCATTTAAAGCCTCGGAGTCTTCATTTTCATTTTTGAATTTAAAAAACATCTGATTTTTTTTTTCCTTGGTATATCTATCACTTAAGACATTAACAATTCAGAAATCAAAATGACACATTTAGGAAAAAGAATTCATCAATATTTTTTTCCAGTTGTCAGCTCCTTCAGAGTTGTGGGATTAGCACATGCCGTTCTTCAACATCTACTTTTTTATTTATAGATTGAAGAGGAAAAACTAGATTTCCTGTTTTTACAGCTCCCAGATTGTGTCTTGGCTTTGAATGAAGTAGTTCAATTTGTTGAGATGAATAGGAAACTCTGCATTTTCAGAAAAGGCTACTTTTGTCAAAAGCTGATTTTGTGCTTTGCCAGCCTATGGCTCAGCTATTCATATGATGACATCTGCCAGTGCAGCACACTGCCATGGTTTAAAAATCCTGGCAGCGATAGGTACTACCTTAATAATTTCTTACAGCCTGCTGTCCTTCAGGGGGTCTGTGCCCTTCCATAGCTCGTAATCCATGTTGGCAAGGGGGAAGGTCTCAGAGTTGTTAAATACCAACCTGATGTGAGAAAACAGATGGTTCCAAACAGGAGAGAAATCCCCACGGCATCCAGACCCCAGGAGAGTTATCTCTGGGGCCAGCAGCCTCACAAGGAGGTGAGAGCAGAGGAGATTTAATGAAAAGCATCTCAGTGCCAGAAATAAAACTTTAAGGTCAAAGACGATTTCTGACAGAGGATTTCTGCTAGGTAGCCTTCAGAAAAAAGCAGGCTTGCACTCCAGCAACGTCTGCTTTCCCAGAACCCCACTCATGGGTGCTCCAGGTTCATATCTTTCTTCTGGGATACCGAACTGCTCAAAGCATAACAATTATTTCTCGTCCCCGCCCCTCATACCTATTACAAGAAGTGCCTGAATTGAGCCAAAACAAAATGAAAACCGGTGTGAGTTTCTGTTTCCTTATCTCTCTGGACCTTTTTGTGGGACTCTGCGAAAGGCCTATTTGGAAGTCCCTGCTATTTTCACCTCCTGTCTGCATTTTCTCCTGTGGCTGCTTTTCCGTTCATCATCTCTCACTGGCAAGTGAGAGCCTTTCTGTTTCATGGCTTCTGGTTTCCATGTCAGAATGCCTTCTGGTCAGCCCCAGCTGATGATCAGGCTCTCTGGTCAATTCATCTCTTTAGGGACTTACCCTCTGGAAAGGTACTTCATTCTCAGTGGTATCTTGGGGGATTTCAGTCTAATTAGGAGATGCGCAGGATTTTACAACCTTTCATCATTATTCCAGTAATTAAAAAAAAAAAATACAGGAGATACCAAAGACAGACACCCCACTCAAAGCAGAGTTTGTAGTGGTGCAAGGTGTAGAATATCAGCATCAAACAGTTTGAAACTGGTACAGAGACAGATTTTCTAAATAATCACACACCCCGCTAATACCATACTAATGATACTGAAGCATTCACTTATCTGCAATTGAAAGTGCTGCATTTTTAATACCCTGGCATCACAGATTTGTATCTCCACTTGTATCCAATCGAGAGTCCCCTGAGCCAACTAATTCCTGCTGCTGGAGATACTGTCTAAATATCTTAGATTATATTTACTGTGCAATGCATTAAGCAATCCTGAATCACTCCCAGGGGAATCTTCCAGTTCTCTGTCTCTGCAGTTTGGCTCTTCAGTAACTCCTGGGCTGCAGCTGGGTGTAACTCGGAGAAAGCTCCAATCTGAAGCCCCCAAATATCTTGCCTAAATAAGAACCACAGGATGTAGTTTGGTGTTGTTATTTTTCAGATAATCCTTTCCAGACTGGATTTACAATTGACTGTGTTTTCCACTGGGCTGCGTGGCTGCAACTTCTTGCTTTCTAATTGCAGGTATTTCTATGTGTGGTCTCTCCTCATTTTATTTGAGTAAAGCACTGGGGTGCTTGATCTTGCCAGCACAGAGCAGGGCAGGAAAGGAGAGACCACCGAGATGGTCAGGGATCTTCTGAGTAGGAAGGGAAGGAGAAAGAGCCTGAGATGCCAACACAGGGTCCTCGTTTTTAATTGTTGTAAAGGTCAGGCAAGAGTCCAGCATGCATTAAAGCATCCTGGTGAGAGCACTGCATGATTTCCTAAGGAAAGGAAACAGGTCCTTCACTGAAATAACCATCTGCCAGCCAGGTCTCTAGCTAAGCTAGGACTAGGACTGTGCTGTCTTGCGTTAGCACAAGTGCTTCACACCCACCACTGGTGTTTCACGGCTCTGCAGTCTTCAGACATAGCAGCTCCCAGCATTTCTTACTTGCACATGTGTGTGCATACACTGTGTGGAAGGTGTTTTCTCTGTACTCTGGAAAGGAAGGTGAAGACTCTGTTTTCATGTACTACATGCTTGCTCTGTTGTTACTGTGTTCTAGGCATCTGCTCGGATGCCTAGAGGAGGCACAACACTGGTTTGATGTGTGCAGCAAGCTCCTAGTGCATCTTCCAATCCCATTTAATATCAAGCCTTCAAACTGAGGATGAATCAGGTATTATACCAATAAAAATAGATGCTACACTTGATCCTAGCCTAAAGGCACTGCTGTGGAGGTAGGATGCTGGGCTCAAATTGGTGGGATTGACTTAATTTAGCTGTTCCTGTGGTGCTGTGTAATCCAGCAGTGACCTGGTGGATGGGGTAGGAATTACAATGGGCATCTGCTGTTTCAAGGTGCAGGATGGCCTGTTTTGGCAAATGCAGAAGTGAGGGGTAGAGCAGGGGAACAGAGAGATCATGTCTCCACTTTATTGATATTTTTTTCCTACAGGATTTAGGGACTGTTACTGAGTTTATTGAAGATTTATCTAAACCACTTGGTTTGCTTTGAAGATTTCAAACCAACATCCGTTTCCAAGTCATTCTCATTTTAAACCCTTAGTTCTTTTTAAAGGCTAATGTGCATGTACCATTCATTGATATTTTTAGCATAGTATAGTAAACATAAAGAAACAGAACTCATCCCTGTGGAGGTAGTGGGAAGTTTTGAGTCCTTTGTCTTAATTTCTCTTTCTTCTGGCAGTCTGAACAAAGGAGTGGGGAGACAAGGGAGAGACAGCACTTAGGCTTTTGCTCTAAAAAAAGCTAGACCAGTACAGTTTGGGGATTTTGAAAAAGTTGGTATGCCAGAAAATCAATTAGGCATTTCATTTAATATAAAATAAAATTTTAGTATGAAATAAAAATGCACAGCTATGCTTGTATGCTGTTTTCCAGCCTTCAGTGATACTGATCTACGCAGCAGTTATTATTCTGTGACATTTGGAGAAGTTATGGAACAGCAGAGCAAAATAAAAAGAACTGATTCATAAAACAGATACTCTGTAAAATGTCCTTGACTTTTAAAAAAATCCTTTGAAAATGTCATCCAGAAACAAATTAGTGATACTTTGGAATGCCTCTCTCCAGTAATTTTTTGTTGTTGTTTTGGCTGTACCCACAGAATACTGTCAGCCAGCATTTGGGTGTCTCATGGAAGGACAGCAGGGAGAGCAAGGGGCCTGAGCTGCCCAGCATGGCAGTGGGAGGCAGCGAGCCCCTAATCCGCACCCAAGTAAGTCTGGCGTTGCTGCAGCTTCAGTGATGGTCAGCCCGTGCTGGCTGATGCAGGTCTGGCTCATGGTGCCAGCAGGATTGGTCCAGAAGCTGCTCAGCAGTGTGGAGCAGCGCTGGCACTAATGCCACCTGCCAACAGGCAGTAGCCATATGCCAGTGATAAATGGGAAGGACTGGGCAAACTTAGGTCTGTTGGCGCTCGCCTGCAGAGATTGTGTTGCTTGCCCACTCCTCCCTTTGCTTTTAGCTTGAGCTTTTAGCACCCTCTCCTCCTGAGGGGAAGGCATGGCACGGGGCGGGGGGCGAGGGGGGTCCTTCATTAGCAGACACCCATAAAATTTTTGGTGGCATGAGTCATCTTACTGCATTATCCCCCCTGCTCTGGTGCTCAGTGCTGTCCTCTGCTTTCAGCAGTCCAGCTTGAGGTCTGCTGCTTGGATACACACCCAGAGCATGGTCATTTTTCTTGTCTCTCTCCAAGAAATGAAAGTGCTTTGAAGCTTGTCGATTAAGCAGGGAGGGAAAGATGGGTGTGATCTGTGAGCTTTGCTATTTGCTTTCTCCTACCTTGCTGGCATAGCATAGGTGGATGTTTCAATTTGTGCCTCTTGCTATTATTATACAGACACTTAATATAGCCTCGCAATGGGCTGCTGCCATGAGGAGTAGTTTTTCTCCCCTTCCTTAGACATTCTTTTCTCTCAGAGTAGCTGCATGGTGAACCTGATGAGGGAATCAGTCTGGCTGAAAATAACATTTTATTTTCTTTTAAAATGCAAAAGGGTTCTTTTCAGTGAGATAAATCCCCCCGTCAAGCTCACCACAAGCTGCACAGATGCTAGTACTGGTAGGGAGGGGCTGTTCTTGCCTTCCCTTCTAATGTGTCATTCATCACAGCCTTGAGTATTTGCTAGATTCAAGTAACTGTGTAATTGAGTTTGAGCTATTTCACCATTAAGTGGAGACAGAGGTAGTCCTGTTTCAGCAGGGTTTCGTGAGGATGCATGTGTGAAAGACCATGTGGAGTCATTTAGGTATTTAAAACAGATCCAAAGCTATTGAGAGAGCCCTACTGTTTGGCCCTCTCCCAACATAAGGTCTGAATTAAATGTGCTTTGTTACATAGGTCTTGCCACGTGTTTTTTGTAGGGTCTGGGGCTGCATGTCCTGCATTAGACCAGTGTGTTTTATCTTTACATGATTGATTGGTGACAGCCAGATCTGTCCTGAACAGCTGGATGCATCAGATACCATCCATTTTTCATGTGTACAGTCTGTCAGCAGATAACCCCCTTAAAAATACTAGGAATTGGAAATAATCCTTTGGGTAACATGCATCCTCAGAAACATGCACAAGTACATGCACAAAATCAGAGGTGGGGTTGGGTGGAGAAGGGATTAGGGATGGGGAGGCTATGGAATAAAAGGAGCCAGGCAAAGGAGGATCTGTGGCTGGGGAGCTCTCTCTCAAGGTGTGTCTCTGGGGTAAATTTCCCCTTATCTCTCCCCCATCCTGGGTAACTCACAGTGCTTCTAAAGCACGGGTTGTTTTTTGTTTCTGCAGATAACCCCTGCATGATGTGAGTGAAGACACAGTGCCAGTCCTTCTTATGTGTTGTACATTTTAAGTGACTATAAAAATAAAAATTGATGCTCCTTACTGCTTACCATCTACATTTCTTCCTCTCGTGTCTGCTCTGAGCAGTCATAAAATGTTACTTGTGCTGTAGCAAGGATTTAAGATCAAGGATTTTATTAGCTTGCAGGGAGACTCTTCTTTCCTGTCTGCATTCAAACCAGATAATTTCTCTTCTGTTAGCAGCAGGATCAAGCCCTGAAAACCAGTGGAAAAAACTTCCTTTGACCTAAATGGTGCAAGGCCAAGCTTTTAGGTTTCTGTTTTGCGTGTCAAAGACTAATACTGTCATGAGAAGCATAAGCAGCAGTAGCTTTCCTGCTTAGTAACAGAAGACTGTGCTTCTAAAAATTCCTCTACAGAGTATTTTTGCAGAGCTGCCTCCCCAGGGTTCTCCATCTGTTTTCACACGGAGATTAATAACAAACTCATTGGCTAATAAACTGGTCCCTGCTATCTCTGAAATTTGACCGTTTCTTTTCCTTCCCTCCCATGGACGGTTATTAGATTCCTGTCTGCCCCTTTGCTCCCACGTGGGAGACCACTAATATTACATGCACAGCAATTGTCATGCTTCAGCTCCACAGCAAGGCTTCTAAGGGGTTAAGATCTCAGTGTGTGGCTGAAAGAGTTGGTGCTGTGGACAGATGTGTAGTGCTGAGGGCTGGCCTTGTTCTTCTAGGCCGTAAAGAAAAGGAAGAGAAGAAAAACAAACTTTGCATACACTACTGTGATTTCTACAAGAGTCCATTTTTTGTTTGCAACTATGGAGAAAATATTCCCAGGAAAATGGGACTGGGGCAGGAACCTATTTGGTTCACCAGCATCCGTGCATGATGCGGGGCTGATGGTGGTGTTTCGAAGTGCTGTGTTCAGAAGGTCTAGACCAGGTGGCAGAAGGTACCCCAGCTGCTCCATTGGCTCTGTATGAGAGAAGAATAAAAATCTGTGAAAATAGGCTTAAGGTCAGGAGAGATCTTTGTGATCTTTTCATCTGACTGCTCCCTAATACAAGCCAGAGGACTTCCCACATTAGCACCTCTTCTGATCAAGTACTGGTGACCAAACTGCTGTCAAGATACCTAGTCCAGATTTGGAAGTTTCCAGTGATTGGACAACTCTCCATGGCCATCCATGATGTATATCAAGTGACATTTACCCACTTTGTTAAAACACCTACCCAACATCTGCCCTGTATTTGTATCTTTCAACTTTTTATCTTACTGCATCCTCCTCTGCTGGATCAGAGAGATCTCCTTCACCACGTTTTTGTTTCTGATGTAGACAGACTGACATCAGATTTTACCTCCTTGTACCTTAAAACAGAATAATCTGGGATCCTTCACTTCCTTATCCCAAGCCACAGCAATGCCACTTCGTAGGGGCTTGTCCCCCATTGCCCATTCCCTCCCCTTTTCTCAGCTCAGGAGCAAGAGAAGAAGAAACTGAGCTGCCACCCCTTGATAACCCTGCTGTTAAGGTGTTTCTTTCTAGTCCTGGTGGTAATTCACAGTGCCAGTAGCTGCTGTAGTGCGGGTGGGAACGTTAGACATAGCAAAATAACTCGGGGATCATGGGTGTCTTCCGGTCATTAATCAGCATCCTGCCTGACCGGTGAGCACAAGAACTGGACACAGTTTTCCAGTGCCTATCTGTGACAGATTCAAAAGTGACATCACCTTGCTCCTCCTTGCATAGTCAAGGTTGATATAGTCCTTTAGGCTTTGGCATCACACCAAGAACTGATATTAGCTTATCATCTACTGTGAGTTTAACCAAGGTCACAGTTGGATAAACTTTAAGAAAAAAAAAGCCCAAGCACAAATCTTTGTCTGTAGCTTTGTGTTATTTTCAGATGTTACTGGCAAGTCATCCCCTTTTCAAGGCAGTAGGGACTGAGTGTGGAACTACAGCCAGGAGCTTTGGGAATCTAATCCCAAATCAACTTCTGTGTCTCTGGACTTTTAGTAGATCATCCCAGCAGTGATACTTTTGGCTTCTCTGTGGCTCCAGGCCTGCTTTTTTTTCACCACCTCTGGGAGGGGAATCTGACTGTTGTCTCAGAGGCTCATTAGGCTCAAGGTGATTTAAGGATTTTATAAATGCAAAACATGAAGTTTTATTGCTGATTCTCAGAAGAACATGTTAGAGCCTATTGTACTTACTTCATGAATTTACTACAAAGAGTGAGTTTATTCTATAGAATAAATTTATTCCATTTCCCCATAAAGGCATTTTTAAAAAACACTGAATGAAAGCTTACGTGAATTCCAATGGATGTGAAGAGATATCGGGGTCCTGCCAATATTAACACGTTAAGAGCCAGAACTTGCTATCTTTGAAGCCAGTGGTGGTTTGCTTTGGAGTTAAAAGGGGGAAGTGGAAAGCAAAAGCATTAGATTGCACTGTGAAGTTTCTTGCATATCCCATTACTCTTATATTATGGTATGTCAAAAACTGCCTATCTGCACGCTGCTTGTAAACAGATGTAAAGGCCATGTTCCTCAGGCAGATGAGGTACAAGAACTATATTGAGGAATTGCTTTTCATTAGCTGATTTATGGTTTTTTTTAGGGGGAGGTGGAGGTGATGAGATGCTTTTTGCAGAGACCCAAAGGTCTCCAGGAAAAATTCCCTTCTTGTTTTTGCTCCATTCTCTGTTAAGGTTGGACTTTGGAATGGGAGGAAAATGCATAGGTAGTGACCTTGAACAACCCCCCCACCAAACTACACTTACTTCGTAAGATTAGGGCATTCATCATCACTGCCTCTCTTGGCTCTTGCTTCCCTTGCTCAACACCAGAATATTTAAACCAAGTTGCTTCTAGGTAATTGTAAAGTGCAATACTTGACACTGCAGTGAGAGGAGGGTATTTGCAGTAAATTTAGTATTTTATAGAGCTGTTTTCCAGTATGTCTGCAAATTTAGGCATACATTTTTGCACGGCAAGTGTAAACCGAGATGGCAGTCTGAACAGTCTGTTCCCAGCCATGGTGCAGAGCTAGCCGAGATATTCCCTGCCCGGTGATTTAGAAGTAGTCTGACTTCTGGGATATGCCAAATCTTGGGATTTTTTGAATTCCATTTTATGCAGCTTCTGATCTCCAGGGAAGATTTATTTTTTATAATGCAAAAAATAATCTGAATTGTTGAGTTCTTCAAAGCCACATAGAGCCAACTGGCCACATTCTTAGGTGTTAAATGACACAATTAAAAGTGGGGTGTGTGGGGGTGTGTGGGGGTGAGTGTGAGTGTATGAGGCATAAATAGTTGATCTAAAGTTCTGCAAAAAATTTCAAAACAAACCAGCAAAATCTTATATCTGTGGGAAGACCAAGACCATAGTGCCAAATCTAAAAATGCACAACTTTTTTCTAGCATCTGTTCAAGTAAAACAGTTTCTCCAGCATTGTGTGGGCTATAAATTACGATAACTGTCTTTCTTAGTTTCATGTTAAAGAGATGATTCAGATACTAGGTAGATGCTTAATTATTGGTCATATGCATTCTTTTAAATATAAATGTTCATGTAAATGTTCAACAGAACTTGTTAACAGAGTTGTTAAAATGTTATTCAGTGTATTCAGATTTGTACCTAAATACTTTGTCAATACTTGGCAGTCAGTTTCTTAACTGTTATGAAATCTGAGAACCATTAATCCTGCATCTTCCATGTTCACGAAACAGGATTTGTCTGCCTCAGTGCATGTTTAATTATATGTTTTTTACTTAGGCAGCTTACCCACAGATAGCAGTGTCGCTTGATATTGCTGTTAGTTTGCTTGAATGAGGAGTAAAAAACTAAGCCCTTATATTTGTTAAAAGATTTGTGAAGATTTGGGTTGTTTTCCCTGCTCAGTCAGAAGACTTTGCTGTGGTTTCCAATTCCCTCCCCCGTGAAGTCATCTTAATAGTAATTTTGCTTTAAATCCACTGTATATACTGTATTTTTAAGGTTTGACAGCATGACATAATGCTAAATTGGTAGGGTTTGAAACATCTTTCATTTTCACATAACTTGATTACTGTTTGTAATATCCTTGCAATGGGCAGTAAATCAGGAGACACTCAAAATGAGAAAGGCTGGCGTCAATATAGCTATTGTAATGCAGGTTGAGTGCAATGTTCCTGCTGCAGTTGTCTCTAATCTAGGCCAGTCCCCTAAATCAATCAACTTATTTTTCATCTATGGTTTCATTTCTTCATTCTAATGCATGTGGTCCAAAACTATTGTCTTCTGTCTGCTTCCAGCATTGCAGAGGACTGTTAAATTCACCCAGGAAGCTGTGCTTTTTTAATCTCTTCTTACAAATATTAATACTCTGCTTTTCCAGTAGCTTTGTTGTATTTAAAATTAGAACCTGAGAATCGGGATTAGGTGATATTACAAAACATGTATCCGTGTAATAAAATTGATGTTCAGGACAGTAATAAGGATCTTCAGATGACATTTAAGCCAGTTGGAAGTAACCCTTTATAGGAAAATTCTGGCAATTTTTTCTGCTTGGTAAGAAAAAGACACTTTTTCAGCCTTCTCTCTCATTTTAGGTTGGGAATGGAGTGCATAGTTTGGATGTCAGCAGTGAGACATCTTACCAAAAAAAAGCATCCGTGGGACTGTTGTCTAATCAATGACTTCTAAGTGCAGGAGCTGTTAGATTGGAAACAAGTGCTACAAGATGCCAAATGAGGTGCTTGAGAGCAGCAGTGGGGTGGAGGAGACCATGCAGAAAGAGAGCAAGTCTGGAAGCCAGAGCCCTCGCTGCGGCTCCATGAGAAGGGCTGTGGCAACGACTGTCACCTTTGATGGGGAAGCCACTGTGGACCGGAGGAAAAAAAAGAAGAAAGAGTCCCGTCCCGAGTCAATAATAGTGTATCGGTCAGAGAATGAGAATAAGGTAGAAGAAGAACAGGCGGATGAAGAAGGAGGGGAGAGGACCTCTGAGGAAGGCTCCAAGTTCCTGGGTCAGTCCATGGCAGATGGTATGTATTCCTGGGAACACCCACTTTCCATAAACTTTTTTTGATACCAGCATGCACTAAGGTCAAATGGAAGTGCCAGTGGGACCAACCCTCTCCAAGACTGCAGGCAAGTAGAGTTTGAGTTCATACATGAAAATGCTCTGAAATAAAAAGCATTACAGGCTGATTTGGGGTGTCTCCTTCAGTTCTTTGCAGAGGTTGGTTGTTGCTGCACTCTTCGTTTTAAATGTATGTGCTGGTTGGAGTTGATCCAGAAAAATGCTTTAAACTAATGATGCTGTGATCAAGCCCCTGTCCATGCCTAAAACAACTGCCTGTTAAGTGAAAGGATGGAAGCAGATGGATTTAGTGGCTCTACCTGTGACAGGGAGTTTTACTCATTGTCTAGAATTTGCTGTTGCCTTCTGTTTGCATATTCTCAGCACAAGCTTCCTCTTTAAGAGTGATTATTTGGCAAAGTCATCATGGGGCATCTTGGAGCCACTTTCACTTCTGATGTCTGTCCTGAATACCTTTGCAGTGAAGAAGTATGGAAGGCAGGTTCTATGGCTAATCCTCTTGTGAGTCAGCAGTGCAGGCTGAGAGGGGCTTAAATGTGCTCCTTGTCCATCAGCTGCACCAGATTCCCCCATAATCCCAACCCCCATCCTCATGGCTTATCTGCTGCCTTCCTATTTTTGTGGGCCACTTCAAAATGCTCAGCCTCCTTTTAAGAGCCTCTGAAGACGTCCTTCCAAGCTAGTCAGAATTAAGACCAGGAGAAAGCATATTTTAGCCCCATAGAAGAGTTTATGACCAGTACCACTGCAGGGACCATCCTAAACCAACGTCACTTGGAAACTAAGGCAGTCTGTGACTTTAACACACATCCCAACACTTTCCTGTTTGGTCCCTTTGTTGATCCCTTATAATATATAATTATATGATATATAATTATATGTTATATAATTATATGAGAGTTTTTAAGTTTTTTCTAAACTTTGAAAATTAATTTGGATTGAGATACAGTGCAAACGTAAAGTGAAATACTAGCTATTCAAGTATAACTCCACATTTGGATGTGCTTATTCCAGAACAAGGGTCTTAGTCCTATTTATCTAATTCACCCCAAGTATCCACACTGTTCAGGAATAAATCTATGAGGGTACCAGAGAAAATAGGCATACCACTTTGATTCAGTTACTCTGTCTCTTCTCTTTCTCATATACTCCTGCAGCACTTTCCCTTCACATATTGTCCCCAGTGCAGATTCTGGAGTCTTCTCCCTTGTGATTTCTGTCATCTGGAATTCCTATCTTCTCCCTCATTAGCTCCTTTTCCATTTTCTTCTGTGATAATCTTCTTTATACTGCCTTGCTTCTTGTGTTCCATCTTTTTTTCATTTAACTATAACTCCATATGCACTATTTAATTGTCTTTGGGGTCTGTGGAGATTTACGCAAAGTAATCCATACAGAAAATAAATCTAATGTAGATGAGTTTATCTGTGTTTGTAGGTGTCTGGAACATGCCTTTAGACAGCCGCTATGTCACGTTGACTGGAACAATCACCAGGGGAAAGAAGAAGGGTCAGATGGTGGACATCCATGTCACATTAACGGACAAAGAGCTGCAGGAACTGGCTAAATCAAAGGAACCTCCTAAAGAGGATGTACCTGAGAAGAAGAAGAAATGTGATGTTGGGCTGGACAGAGGACCCCACATCATCCTCTGGACCATCATCTGCCTCCCCATCATTTTTGTACTGTCCTTTGTGGTTTCATTCTACTATGGAACCATTACATGGTACAATATCTTCTTGGTGTACAATGAAGAGAGGACCTTCTGGCACAAAATCACCTTTTGTCCCTTTTTGATCATCTTCTACCCAATTATAATTATGGTTGTGTCTTTTTCCCTAGGCCTGTACTCAGCTGTGGCCCAGGTAGCATGGTCCTTTGGGTACTGGTGGCATGCTGTCAGGGATATGGAGAAGGGCTTCTGTGGCTGGCTCTGCAGCAAGCTGGGTTTGGAAGATTGTTCTCCTTACAGCATTGTCGAGCTGCTAGATTCTGACAATATCTCAGGTAGTCTCTCTGGCAAGAGCTCTGCACAGGGGGTTGAGACCTCGGCAGTCTGAGCCTTTGTCCTGGCTGACTATTTTGGTCATATGTGAGTGGTTTTTCACCCAGAAAAAAACACACTGATTTTTTTATATATATATATATATATATTTAAACACAAAGTTAATGAATAAAATATTGGGCTGGGAGTGCTCTTTAAATGTCACAGAATGCAAGTGTGCTAGCTTCACGTGGTCTAGGTGGGGAGGTGCATGGCTCTCCAAGGATTTGTCATCTGTTTTAGCTAATTACAACTTCTGGGAATGGTGAGAAAATTCAGGTCTGTGGGGCTGTTTGTGAAATGGCAGAGATACATGCTGAAAAGTACACTTCTGTAAAGTTAGACTTTACTTTTCAGGAATAGGACATAACAGTGACCCATTGACCCAGTGAAAAGAAGTCTCTACTCAGGGAATGAACTTCAGGAGATAGGAACCCATTCAGAGGTGAAGGCTAAACTGCAAAATATGTGACGTTCCTGCATTTTTCCTAGAAAGGGTCCTTTTCCAGTCTTTCCAACAAGTGCAGCAAACTTTCCAGGTAGGCTAACTGCTTAGACACTGTCAGAGTCTGAGGAACAGACCACTGGAACAGTTGTGCCCAGCCTTTCACTGGCAGAGGACAGCATAGCCTCCAACAAAGGCACACGAGCTCTGCACTGACCTGAAACACAGCCATCGCGTGATGGAAGAGTAGGGCTTGCTCTGTAGTGGGGCGCATGGGGACCTGACGGGCCTGTCACCAAGCACCCTCCAGTGACTGTAGGTGCACAGATAGGTGCTTAGGACACACCTGCATTTGATCTCTTGATAGGTGCGCTACTAGGAAGGAACGGGCAATGGGAGTCATACGCGGTGTGCAGTGCAAACAGTTGCACTATAGGGAAGAAACACCTGCTCTGAGGAAGGGTGATCAGTTTGCATGTCACTGCAATGCGGGAGTGGACCGGTGGCATCTGTATTTAGGGAGGTGGAGTTGAAGGTGCTTGGGATGGGAAGATCTCACTGAAACAGTCATTCTGTTTTTCAAGTCGCTCTTATGGAATTGCTGCTGGACCTTCCCTTTCAGAACAGGGGCATCCCTGAGCCCATGTCTGCTAGTGCCAGTGCAAACTGCATTAGTGCATCAGCTCTGGAAATCTGTGTCCCCCCTACACTTCCTGGTTAATTATATAGAAGTGCAATGGATTATACATCTTCCTCCCCTCATGTCTCATTTTCATAATTGGTTTCCCTCCTTTTGGGACTTTGCATGGCATCTTAGTGGGCTCCCAGACCAGGCTGAGGTGGCCACCATAGACTGGAGAAATTTTAATTGTTTCTTTAAAAATTGACTAGGAGAAAAGTTCTTTTTCTGGATTAACTGTTAGGGTTTTGTCCTGAGGAGGACATGAGGAAAATATGAGAGGTATAACGGACTCTAATGGGGACTGAGTTACACATCTGAAACATGATTGATTTTCTGAGTGCTCTAGTTCAGCTGGTGCTGCTAGAAAGTCTGGCTCAGCCCCAACCCAGAGGAGCCCACCATTTGCATGCATGTACGTAGGTAATTTGTAGTGTGCAGTCAGTCAGGCTCCACAGTCACTCATGTGTGTATAGGTGTTTCACTTTCGCAGTCTCCTTACCAGACGGGGAACTGCTTTAGTTTTAGGATGGTAAGAGAAGCATTCAGAAGCTGGATTTCACAGGAACTAATGCTTCGTGTTGCATTTCGAGGATAAGCTCAAGACTACACTGACTGTCCTAGTTAGGACAGCTGGGAACTGGTGATGTATAAACAAGCCCATCTGATCCTCTAGGCCTGACATTGAGAAATAAGTGAAGTCCCTGCTGCATCCTTGGTCTGTCCCCTTCTGGGAGGTCCAGCCAAAGCAGCTTCTTAGCACTGGCTTGAGGGTTAACTGTGTGAATAGTATACAAGCCAAATATCAAGAGCAGGCTTGGCCCCACACTTTAGTGACAAAGCGGAGGTGCTCCCTGGGCACAGGTACAGCTGTGTGTTTGCTGCTTCCTGATGCACAGCTCAGTTTTAACTGGCTAAGTCTTTAAAGGCAATGACCAACTTCCAGCAAAAAAAAATAGACCCCAACCTGTGAGGCAATGACAGGTAATTCAGTGGGGTTCAAAGAGGCTGACATATGCCTGGGACCAGTTCAAGCAGTGGAATGCCTTTCATAGGGCTGTTTCAATCAGGGAGCTTGATATGCCTCTGAATTAATACAGAAGCTGAGGATAGGTCATGTCAGTGCTGGCAGTCTGTAGTGATCCAGCACAGCCACTCTGCTTAATACTCCTCCACATGGAAATCGCAGGCTCCCACATGGCTGGAGGGTGGGAAGAATTGATGCTTAACAAGCATTAATGGGAAGGAAGGCCTGCTGGCAAGTATTCTCACGCTTTGCCTAGAGCGACGCTGCTGGCATAAAAGGAGTGGATTGTGTATCTTGGCCCCAACATGCAGCAAACAAGTGGGTTTGGGGGAAGGATGGCTGGCAAGTGTGCATTGCTGCAGAAGAAGAAAACCCAATTCAGCTGTCACTGCCAAAGAGCAGCTGTTCGAGGCTAGACGAAAGGCTGGGGTCAGTAGCACAAAGAGCCTTCAGCTTACAGAGGGCTTGAATGATAAATACTAGCTCATTACAGAATACAGGCATGTGAAATGTCTGCTGAGCTGCAGGATTTGCTTTCAGATTGCGAACAGCCTGCCAGAGTGGAGACAAAACCAAATCTGTGCCTCTTACTGCTATGTAGACACAAAGGAGCGTCAGAGAAGTCGTAATACCCTCCCTCTGCCACAGCAGCTATGCTTCTGCGTTTAGAAGCCACCTCTTTGGGGATGTACTGGAACAATCCATCATCTGTTTTCTACTTCTTTACACTTAACCAAGCTTGCCTCTGCTCCTGCCAAAGTCAGGGTGTTCTGCCATTGATTTTGTTGGGGGCTAGTTTAAGCCTGGGGTTAGTTCTGGTGCTATTTGTAAAAGTTTTAATCAAACTTTTCTCAAAACAACTCTGCATAGCTTTCTCTCTTGCCTGTTATCCCCCAAGAGTGGTTTGCCTGCTGCAAAATATATAAACATTATCAATTGCTGTAATAGAAAAAAGCACAAGTTTTTGTCTTGTTCTATCCTTGCTTTCAGAAACTCACAAGTAATTTCTGCATATGTGCCACTGCCAAACTGCAGGGAATTCCAGTTATTCTGATTGTTGAGTGTGTTTCTGGCTGTTCTAGTCTGGATGTTTTTTTTAAGTAAAGATAGTGTGTGTTTGCTGATTGTTATTTTTAATTGCATTCCCTTTTCCCATCCTTGCTGGCCTGGGTGGAGAATAAAGATGTACGTGGCTTTAGAAGAGTGTTGCTCTCATGCTTCTACTTGACTTCGCATTAAAAACAGTGCTGTGGGATGGACACAGTCATTCTATGCTGATAATTGATTACAAGTCATTATCTGTGAAGACTCACTTTAAAGTGTGTCTGAAATGTGTTCAGTTTTACCTCTTGTTAACGTGTGCCTATCCAGAACTGTCAGATCCCTGGGCTCTGGCTTCTTCTTTAGTTTTACTTCATAGTGCACAAATGAAAGCTTCTAATTTAATTTCACTCAGGTATCTGTTTGGCTTTAGCCCCAAGGACTTGTAAGGAGGGACAGACTTCCATACCAAAATAGGAAGTACCTTTAACTGTACAAATATGGTCTGTGTGTCTGTGACTTGGAGCTGCTATTTACAGCTGTGCTAGGAAGATCTCTTACAACCCCTAAGTACTCCAGACATGTCTTTGATAACTCAAAGGAGGATCCACCAATACAGTTCTTTGAGGTGTCTAAATATTAATGATATCCTCGGTGCTTTCCTACACAGTCTTAGTACAGTGCTACTCTCCTGCTAGCACAGGGCAAACACTTATTTGACATTTTCTTTCTTCTAAGAAGGAGATGTGGATCTTTAGAAAACCCAGATGAAATTCCTAGCTGAGGTCTAGCACAGCTTTGGTGTAACAGCTTTTTGAGCCAAAAGGCTACCTGCAGGTGATTTCCTCAAACTGGCAGTGCTATGTCCAACACAACAGCTGGAAATACCAGGAGGGTGCTTCTGGTGTGATTCCTGCTGCAAACATTGTGAAGGGAACAGCATTCCCTGTGCAATGGCTGTACACTGGGGACTTCCCACCTCCAGTGAAGAACCTGGTGAAGGACACGCAGCTTCCTGGTGTGGCAGGGTGGGATGGAGGTAGTGGGCCCAAAGAATTAGCTCATTAGCCTTTGCAGTTCTCACCTTCGAGGTACAAGGTAATAATTTTATAAAATAATGGTTAGCAGTGGGAGAGACTCCTATTGAAGACCTTTGCACCAGGCAAAACACACCTGTATGGCTGCACCATGTATTTCACCAGGGAAAGAGAAGGTGCTAATTCTGTCTGCTGACTTACCCATCCTTTTCAGTTTCTTTGAGAACTGAAACAATCACAGCATGAACAGTGCTTTTAACCACAATTAGTCTCCTGAATTCGCCTTTCTAATCCCTCGGGCCAGTGCTTTGAATCCTGAGGCTAGGATCCTGCAATTCCTCTCTCTGAGATTATTAGTAGGGACTGCTCCATGGATCCATGTGGCCACCCCCATGCATACCTTTTCAAAGCTGCAACCACTAGTTAAGAAAAGTCACTCCATCTGCCTTTGCATACTGAAGCATGCAATTACACTAGCTTTAAAGGAGAAAATAATTATGCACAGCCCGCGTTCCTGTGCTGTGATGGACACAATTTTGCTCAAAACTTATGCAAGCCCTTTTTGTCCCAGGCAGTGAATTACTATGGGACTAGTGCCCTTCCTGCTTCTTTCCAAATACTTGTTGATGTGGAGGCAGTTAGGTTAATGCGGATTCATTTCTGAGTAGATTAGTCCATCCAAATTCATTCCCTGTATGGAAGAGGGAACTCAGAAAAAAGAGAGTTTGAAGCAAATTCATGGGGCTAATCCACTTAGAAATGCAACTTTTAATTTAATTTGGTGAATTAGAAGGGACATCATGTTTGCTTGTCTTAACTACTAAAGCATGATTTCTCTTCCAACAGGCAACTACTTAATGATGAGGGAGGGCTTGTGGTTGTGTGTTTGATCAGGGTGAATTGCCAAGGGGTTCAGAAAGCTCCCTAAGCATCCTTTCACATAAACAGGTGAAGTGTGACTGCATGTGAACAAGCAGCCCAGAGAAATTGGGCTTGAGGGGCTCTCATGGAGCCTTCTTGGTCACCCAGTTCCAATAACATTCAGTCCTCTTAATTTCTCATCATTACGTGGTAGCTGAAGTCTGTCAGAATGCATTAAAATAAAGAGAACACTTGAGCCAGGCCAACAATGCATTTGTCCCCGTGTTAAAAAAATGCCCTTGCTTCTAGCGTGCTAAAACATAAAACCTTCCCCCAAAAACAGAGCAGCTAAAATCCATTGTGGTTTTCATCCATTGAAATTAGGTATGCCGTGGATGAATTTGACCTGGAGCCCTCTAAGGTAAAAGGTTTATGCCCAGATGTGTTCTCCCTATCTCAGGGCTCCTTCTCCAACCATTTCATCCAGCTGGAAATTTAACTTCACAACATAAAATAGGATAACTACTGAATTTGATAGTACATTCTGCCTGGCAAATAGGATAAAAACCCACCTCACAGGCAACATGTTCCCTCAGGGCTTGGTTTATTACAAGTTCCTCCATCAGTAAGGTATATTAAGACCAATGTATTTCAAGGTGCCTTTGACTATTTTCATATGTACGCCAAATTCTTCCTGCTCCTACAGTGATAAGGTAAGTGAATCAATTATTTCTACTACATAATAACAGCAAACTGGCTCATTGTGATATAACACAAATACAGCTTAATTTATTCTAGCCTGGTTATCTGAATCACCTGCAGTTGTGATCCTAACAACCCCAAATATCATAAGTAAACTGAATGGTTTTGACAGTGTCAGTGCTGGGCATGAATCCAACAGCTCCTGGGGTAGTCAGCCTAAGGAGAGCATGCCTTTTACTCTTTCTTTCTAAAATACATTACTTGTCTTAAACTATGGAAGTGTCAGCTTCTAATGTCTTTCACTATGATGTATTTAAATATATTTGTAGCGAGCTGCTTTTATAATTACAGGCAATTGCTAGAATATCCTTCCATCATAAGGGAGAGTTTCCTTAACAATTTAACCAT
Organism: Aviceda cuculoides; assembly: GCA_035590195.1. Classification (NCBI taxonomy): domain Eukaryota; kingdom Metazoa; phylum Chordata; class Aves; order Accipitriformes; family Accipitridae; genus Aviceda; species Aviceda cuculoides. The sequence goes on along the minus strand of JAVJGG010000001.1, from coordinate 37,326,321 downwards.
GTAAAAGTTGCATGCAGAATTAATAAACACAAGCAATTTTAACCTTCATTAATTTATTCAAATGAGCTCTCCTGTGACTTAAGAAATGAGCAGATGTAATTCCTAGTATCTGCATGTAGTAATAAAAAAAGTTAAATATTTAATATAGTAAGCAGTGTCATCCCAGGGCACATGTAGCCATTGCTAAATGACATTTTGGTTCTCATCAAGTAAGTGTTGGCAGAGCTACCTTTAGTGACTCAAAGCAGGTAATAATACTGACTCCTCTACAATGCAATTACACATCGATGGACTCTAATATTGAAACAGGCTCTAAGGCAAAAGTTTCATGTGGTGGTGGTGACTTCAGCCAGCCCCACAATTACAGCAGGATTGCTCTGAGGCTCCAATTCTACCCTAAAATCAAGTCTCTTGATGGCTAAATTTGCTATTTATTTCAATAGAAAGTTATAAAAATTTGAATGTCTGCCTTGCCTAGTACAAAAAAGCCGCAGAAATCAGCATTTGTCATCTTGATAACTCCCTTCCCTCCAAGGAATTCCTGCAAAAAATTACTGACAGGGAAAACTTGGAATTATTCTTCCCCTGCCCCTACATCTGACACTGTCACATATCTGCTAGTATCATGGGTTAGCATCAAATTATACAAATAAAAAACAAACTTAATCCCTTCTTCTTTCCTCTCAAATAGCAGCTCCCTCCTTCACACTGCTGCCTTGTATCCCAAAGCTGTACAAACTGGGAACTCACAAGAATTAAAAGCTTTAAAACATGACATCCCATCCACCATGATGCAATGCTCCATTTTTAAAGTGCATTAAGGCTGATACTTCTCTAAAGATCCAATCTTCCATCCCTTCAGTCTGATTTCAATCTGCTTCCAGGTGCAAGCAAACAAATAGGGATTTAAAATAGGATCCTCTCTTCCAGCTCGGAAAGACCCTTGTTCGGCAGCTGAAGACTCTCCCCATCCCCTCCCGCAGTCCGGCTGGATGGATAAGGAACAAATCCTGTGCTATGAGGATTAAATTGGACCGTTAACCAGCACGTGTGTGTGCCTGCATGCCTACGTGAATGATGCTGGTGGGGGGAGGATGAAGCAGGGAGGATACTGAAGGCTTATCCTTGTGCTTCCGCAGAGCAAATCCTTCACACAGTGAGTTATCCTGGCTAGCTTGTCCAGAACGATCCCGCTGCATGAAAGCACTTTCCAGAGATGCTGAAAACACAGCTAGATTGCTAAGGGCTGCAAACAAAGATTTACTGCACGGAGAGAGATGAGAGAGAGGGGAAGACTGTGAAATGAAAAGCATGTGGAGAACAAGAGGGATGAGATTCTGCTTCTGCGCTAACCCAATCTGGAGTAGCCAAGACAAGACTTCTGAGCAAAATGTTGTTTTGCCGTGTCCTATAACACAGTGTGCGTTTTCCCCCAGTTTCCAAGGTGCTGTTTCACTTTACTGGCATCTACTTTGTACTTACTACCTCTTCCTAAAACACTGGCTTTAACTTTTTTCCAAGCACTATTTGATACTCTGTCGCTGGGCTCTTGCTTTCCCCAAAACAAGCATTATCTGATGTGAAGTCTCTGGGCCTCTCCAGGAACCCAGGCGCTCTGGAGTTCACTTGAGCCAAACTATTTATATAAATTTTAAAGACAATCAGGCCCTACACTGCTGGCAGTCCTCTAAAATGTAATAAAGAAATCATCTGTTGTAACAGATTTAACAACTAATACAGAAAAGTCTGCCAGAGTTATTTCAAGACTAGAAACATGTGTCAGGTTTTCAGTTACTTAGTGGTGGGAAATATTTCACCTCCTGTAATATTAGGCTGAGTGGCCCTCACATCACCTCCTTCAGAAATCCTTTGGCTAATCCATGGATTTAGAGCTCATGAAAACATCATCTTAAACAGAAACCCAGATTAACAGATTTTAAATATTGGAAGAAATTTTTAAATCTACCTCCCCCAAAAAAGTGCAATGTAAAAGTATATATATATTTTTATTGTTTGATTTCTGCCATACCTGTATGCAGAAATTCCTCTGCAGTTTTGGTGGTGCTTGCTGGGTGCACGCTACCTAATTCTGCAGGCTGCAGTGCTTCCTCTGTAGATGACTGGGATCATGTTGCCCTCCAGTGGCTGAAGTGAAAAACGGGGAAAAAAAGCTCACTGCAGTATTTTTCTTCTGCCTTAGAAATGCATGCAAAGAACTCTACATGCCATAAAAGAGCAATGGCAAACACTAAGCAGTTACATCATATCAACTTTTAATATATTCATATAAAATTAATCCCTCCCCTTCCTTATAGGTATGCAGTGTGAAGCAATTTTCAATCACACGAGTTTACGCTATTCTTTCTCTGGCGTGCCATGCTTGTATAGTGGGGCATGTGAAAGCATTTAGTAAGAAGCCAGTCCAGCATTTTGTTTTGCCCATATACTTCAAAGTGTGGCCAAAACCCATTTACACAGATTGTGCAAAGCAATCTCTCAATAATACATGCCACTGTAACATGTAAGTACTTCACATAAATACTTTTTTTTTTTGCAATAGCATGTGACAAATGCTGATAAACTTATATGTGGCAACAAAGCCATAAGGATTTTAAAAGCTACAAATGTCTATGAAGTCTCAGTGCCCCTCTGAGATGCCTCGCAGCTGATTTCTTCAGAACATTTAGCATAATAAGGCATTTTCTGTGTTGAAAGTGAAGCTACTTTCACGAACACCTGCGAGTGCTCAGCACATACGCAGATCTGACTGTATCTCAAACTGAGCACTAAGAAAATGTGACTCACATAACCAGTGCCCTCTGGCGAGAGACTTGGGTTAAAGTGATTTGTAAATCAGAACACAGGCGACCTGCTGAACAAACCCAGAGAATTTAATTCTTAAGATGTCATTCAGCTACCATAATCATAAGAATTTCCTCTTTCACTCTATGTCTCCCAATTTTTGTAACAAATGAGGTGAGAGTCTTATGACTCCTTTAGTGCACAGCCCTAATTTTATCCCAATATGTATTGAAAGAGATTATGGCATTGTGGAACTAAAAAGTACCTGCTCCTGTAGTTGAACCTGTATCATAATATTTGGATACAAAGTACTTGGTTAACATTGCAAGTGAAATACTAATGTCAGAATTTCCTTGCATTCTGGAGCTGTACTTTTGCAACTTTAATGTTCTCTTTGCTTCTTAAAGAAAAACACGTTAAAGAAATAAAATGAAATTCCATTATATAGACTCCTCCTGACAGCTACATGGGTTTCAGCTGGGCTGAAACCTTTGGACGCACAGCATATGCTTCTACCTTTTCAGCTAATTAAATAATTGACAGCTATGGAAGACTGTCCACTTACAAAGGTCACCTACAATCAGGCAGCAACACAATTAACACCAGCAGCACAAAGTGATTCAAGATAAAACAGGAAAAGTCAGAGCATGGTTAAACAGTGGAGATGTTTTCAAATCAGCTGAGTCAGGTGAATTTTGTCCAAGGGAAATATAAAACTAGCTAAAGCAATCTCAGGAACGATAATGATTTTTGTTGTAATGATGGGTGAGATTACAAATATAACACCCACTTTTAAAAAGGGTTGAGGGAGTGTAAAGATGTTAGGGAGTTATGTGCTATTCCTGCTCCAGTTACTGGAAACTAGCGTAACAGATAATTAAACCATTTATAAGTGCTCAGAAATTAGTAAGTAAAAGAAAAAATGAGGGGGGAGGGAGGAATGTTAAAGAAAAAATGGTGTCAAATTAACCCTTTTGTTGTTGTTGTTGTGAAAGAGAAACAGGCTTTTTTTTGATAGAAATTATTCACCTTGATTTTAATAAGGCTTTAATGCTGCTTTAAATGACGTTCTCATAAGCAGGCTAGGAAGCTAGTGCATATTTTGACATACGATAAAATAGCTGCAAAAGCAGCTACAACATTATACATAGAGCTGTGTCTAGTGGTTATTCTCGCTGGTGGCCACCTCAGGCTGAGAACTGTTCCTTCATGACTTTGCTGAAAACAAAATGTGCTTATGAAATCTGGAAATGATATCAAACCGAGAGGGATGGCAAGCACAATGGCTGAGAAGATGAGAACTAAAAAATGGTTGTCAGAAATTTCATATGTGATGTGAAAGAGAAAAAAAACAGGGTGCAACTTTTTAGGTAAATGTGCCATTCTATTCATCTGGAATAATGAACATCATGTGGAAGAACTACTGGATGGGCAGCAACCTCGTGGGACAGCATATGTGTGCTACAGAAGAGTGTGATTCTCAGTGTGACTCCATGGTAGTGTGAAAAAGGTAAATAGCACGTAAGGAAAAGGGGTTGTAACGCGGAGTTGGCTTGTGACTTCATGCTTTCCCTCTTTGTGGCACTTAATAAGGCCTCTGCTGGTGTATTACAGCCAGTGGAAGTTTTTACTAGAAAAGTGCATTAACTGGATAGTCTGAAGAAGAGAAAGGGACTCGTCAGGGGGAAAGAGGAGGCTGTAAATTCAGCAGCTGGCATGGGGGTTAGTGAGGAGGAAAAGCAATAGTGACACTGTCCTCTGGAAGAGGAACTATGAACACGGGCCCTTGGAGTCTCTCAGCTCTGTGCAGAAGGATTTGTGGAGCCATTTCTGAGGTATTCCCTGTCTCCTCTGTGGTGGCGTGGGACTATGAGTTGTGGGTGTGCTGCTCTGAAGTAGTTTGTGTATCAGCCATGATCCACCCATTTGCCACAGTTCTGGAGCCCCTGAGCTAGAATGTGCCTGGTAGGACTCACCCCAAGTCAATGTACACTTGTAACTCATTACCTCTCCTTACTATTTAGCTTTCTAATCTTCCTACCAAAATAATTTATGTTTCCTAGTAGACTCATTTCCTTCCATTGCATGAACTAAACAGGAAGTGGACTGAGCAGGTAGATCAACAGATGGGAACTGTGAAATCCTCAGGTGGATTTTTTTTTTTTTAATTTATTAAAGGCACAGTTTTGTAATGTGCTAAGTGTTCGTGAGTCATAGACAGCCAGAGGACAAGCCCTGGGGACTTACAGCTGATCCTCAAAGTCAAAGACCAGTTTCGCTTTAGAGAGTGAAACCAGTGTTTGAGATCTTTTCCCTGCAGGCATATCCCACAGAAGCAACTAAGCAAAGACTGTGTGTTAGGCTCGCATCTCTTGGGAAGGACAATCAGGAATCACTAAATAGACATAATAAATACTAGTGTTGGTCTGCACCCCGGTTTCGGCATGCGCTTGCAAGCAGGTGTTTGGAAAGACCTCTTGGGAGAAGACAACTGTGCACACCTCATGCAGCCCAATGCAGGGAGATGCTAGCAGATGTGCTTCTAAGCTCTGCTTTGCTTTGGGTGCCAATTTCCTGTCTACTTTGTCTTTCAGCTTGCTGCCAGGCTTGTACTGGTAGAAACACAAAGCTGATTGCTGTCACAGTGTCCTTGCCCTGCTTTGTTTATCTCTGTAGGAAATTCAGTTCATAATTCCTCAGTTTGCAGTTAGTGCCCTCTTCTATGTATGAACCCAGGTGAAGAATAGGTAATGATTGCAAAGTTGATTCTTCTGTGGAAAGTTCTGCTTCATGTACCTATTTCAATAAAACTATTGGGCTTGCTCCCAGATGGCTATGGTATTCCTCTTTCCACCAGGCATTTATCCAAAGTTTTACCCTGTAGGCAACTGCTCCAAGAGGGAGAAAGGCCAACTCATCTTTCTACTTTTACATTGAAGCCATTCACATTTGCTCAGAGCTGCCATAAGCAGCTGGGTCCCAGCTGCAACTCCCTGGATAATACATTCCTTCTTGCAACAAAACAGGGAAGCCATTTTCCTTGTAAAGGCATCGAGCAAAGTTAAACACAAGGCAAGCCCCTCATTGCTATTTCCCAAGAGCATGCTTATTTAATCCAGGCTTAGTTTTTCAGGGGGAAGAAAAGTAACCAAAAAAGGAGTAAGCAGAGGAGTGACTGAGAAGCTCACTGGGACTAAAGTCTGACTCATGTTGTTGCAAATGAGATTACAGCTGATCACCCTGGATGCTGAATCCTCTGAGATGTCACATATCTATTATTTATACCCAGAGACAGGCATTCTGTAAAATGGAAATGGCCAATTAATCACAAGCATCTTTTGGCTAGCGTTTACAAGCAAAGATCTTCGAGTCTTAATCCAAGCTAACAAAGCCCCAGTGCCCCCAGATAGAGTTCATTAGTCAGATCTGATGATTACCTGTAAGGGAGCTCTGTGCAGACTTGCAAAGGAAATGGGGATTAAAGTTTGTTTCAGAAATGGTTAGCCAGTTTTCCTTTGAATAGCAGAAATAGATCTGAGGAAAATTGGCAGCATGAAGGCACAAAAGAGGGAATGTTTAGGTTTATCATTTGTGCATTTTGCTGAGAGAGTTGTAAGACCCCATTTATGCCAGACTGAGAGTTAATGTACAGAAAGATCATAGCAGGAGTTTTATGGTTACAGGTGTCTTTTTATTCAGACTTTGTAAAGGAACAGAGTGCTGTACCTGGGTTGGGCACACCAACCTTCCTGCAAAGCAGAGGTTCCTAGTTCATACCCAAATTAGGTTTCCCTGAGTAATGTTTACAATTACTGCTCTAGCTATGAGAGTGTGGACCAAAGTCTGGGATTCAGCTTTTATGTCAAATCTAGGATTCGGAGAGGACTATGAAGGGGTTTGTGTTGATATTCTGTGCCAGTAGTCAAGGCTGGGGTTTTACTTCCCAACCCCGGCATAAAAAAAAATGTTCATTTATTATGATGCCTGGCAAAATGCTTTTCTGCTGGTGTGTGAAAAGCCCTTGCTGATGAAGTTGATCAATTCTTATTTCTCCACTCTTCCCGTTCGGGTGTGTGCGTGCATGTGCACATCTCTTGTCTTACGCGTAGACCGCAAGCTATGTCGAAACCAGTTGGGGTGGGGGATTGCCTGATTGCTAGGCCAAAGGCAGGGGGGCTTTGGTCTGTGCCGAGCACTCCTAGGGACTAAGATAACGTCAGGAATAATAATAATAGTAAGCAGACCTGATTTCCTTGGCTGATTAATCTGAAATCTCCTTAAAGACATTCAGAAGACAACACACAGCTTTCTTTTGCAGTTACTGACTGGATTTTTTTGTCTACAGGTTTCCCGTAAAGCGTTTGTCACGTTACTAAGCTGCTCTGTTCCTTTGATATGCAAAGCGCTTTGAAGAGAGAATCCCTCAATTACCAATATTCCCAAAGCATGGCAATGTAGTAAGGAGGGAAAGGGGATTTTTGTCTTCAGACATCACTCAATATAAAAAGGAAACACTTGTGTTTGCAGGGTCAGTCTTCTGGTACAAGGTTTTTGAAGTGTTCATGTGAGATTTACTCTTTTGTAGATATACTAATATCACCACTTTGCACTCTGTTTTGAGAATAATTATGGATAATAATGTGGGTTTTGAGATACACTGAGAATAGAAAGAACACTGGTAATGATATTCTCAAAGGATACGGGGAAAGTAATGCAGAACAAAAAGTACTCAATGTATGTGATGAAATATTTGCCATTCTCTCTACATCTCTGCTGATGATTTAATATCTAACAGGTGCCAAGATATAGATGATATAGCATCTATTATAAAATCAGCAGGCTTCAGTTTCATCAAAGAGCCTGGATGTAATTTGGGTAGGAAATTCTCTCTATTATTAATGTCGGCAGAAAGCTAGCGTTGTGCCAATGTTTAAATAAATAAATCCTGTCCCACTGGTGATCCACGGGCAAAACGTGGCTTATTAAGACACTTCCATTCAGCCCGAAGCCCTGTCCTGGTGGCAAAGGGGAATGGCTGTTCCGTGGGACTCCCACGGGCCAGGAGGAAGCTGGAGATCCCTGGGCAGGCGGGCCCTATGGGGCGGGTGACAGATGGGGTGAGCCAGAGGGTGCTCAGCGGCGGGAGAGGACGGGAGGGCCCCCCCGGCCCCACAGACTTGACCCGCTGCTGCCCCTCCTCAGGGCCCGGAGCCAAGCCTACTCAAACCAGGCTCGCCCTTGGCTCCACGCTGCTCATCCTGTAGCCAAAATGGCAGCTACAGTCATGCCTGTGAGATGTGGCAGTTTACGGGGGGGCTGGGGGGATGACCTGACAAGAAAGATGGGGGGGGCCCCCCAA
>JAVJGG010000001.1:37217208-37315283 GCA_035590195.1 Aviceda cuculoides | reverse complement strand
GGACCCGGCACTTGGCCTTGTTGAACCTCATACAATTGGCCTCAGCCCATCGATCCAGCCTGTCCAGATCCCTCTGTGGAGCCTTCCTATCCTTGAGGAGACCAACCCTGCCTCCCAACTTGGCGTCATCTGCAAACTTACTGAGGGTGCACTTGATCCCCTCATCCACATCATTGATAAAGATATTAAAGAGAACTGGTCTCAATACTGAGCCCTGGGGAACACCACTTGTGACTGGCCACCAACTGGGTTTAACTCTATTCACCACAACCCTCTGGGCTCGCCCATCCAGCCAGTTTTTTACCCAGCAAAGAGTACACTTGTCTAAGCCATGAGCCACCAATATCTTGTATGTTTTGTATATATCTTGTATATCATTGCTGCTGTTCAGAGTTCTCCACGCTAAGTTGTGCCTGCATTAACACATCTGCGAGCCAAGTGTTTCACAGTTCGCAGTGATGTCTGCTCCTTTATGGAAGTCCAGTCTCTAAAACTAGTTATCCATTTTTCAGGATATGAAAGCACAAATGTCACTGATGGCAGTGCATAGAATGGAAGGAAACTTATCTCAAGCCCTATTTACACTTCAACTGTTTACTTTCCATTTACAAGGTAAGGCTATGATTTGTTAAAAATTTCACAGAGCACCTGGTTCACATTCCATTGCAAGCAAATTAATTACACTGTTGACAAATTTTGTGCTCACTCCTATAGATGTTCTTTTTTAGCTGTAAAGCTGCTGCCAGTTCCATGTATGGAAGGTCAAAAGTACTTGAACATCTGCGGTCATTTTGTGTGACAGCTGCAGCACTGTCCCATCGGTAGCTACAGCTTGGCTTAGTCCAGAGCAGTATCTCTGAGTGTTCATGTTGGCAATACAGAAAGACATAAATTTTTTTCCTTTCTCATGTAGTACTCACAGTACTCCAAGGCAGTGTTATCACTCATTTACTTTCATGCTGTCGAGGCGAGACTTCCAGAAACTCACAATACCACTACCTAAAATCCAGGGAAGGCTCCGCAGTAAGAGCTGCTGTTATTCTTGATGCTGAGGATTATGTGATGCTGACCCTACAGAGAGCAGGGAAGAGGCTCCAAAAGAAGCCCTGTGGATGGATGTCAGGGCTGCATTCATAGAACATAGATGATTGTCATGGTTTCAGCTGGAATAAAGTTAATTTTCTTTCTAGTAGCTGGTATAGTGCTGTGTTTTGGATTTAGAATGGGAATAATGTTGATAACACACGGATATTTCAGTTGCTGCTGAACAGTGCTTACACTGAGTCCAGGACTTTTCAGCTTCTCATACTGCCCTGCCAGCGAGGAGGCTGGGGGGGCACAAGGAGCTGGGAGGGGACACAGCCAGGACAGCTGACCCCCACTGACCAAAGGGATGTTCCAGACCATAGGACGTCATGCTGAACGACAAAACTGTGGGGAGCTGGCCGGGGGGGGCAGTGGCCGGCTGCTCGGGGAATGGCTGGGGATTGGTCAGTGGGTGGTGAGCAATCGCGTTGTGCATCACTTGTTTTGTATATTCTTTTATCATTATTATTATTTTCCCCTCGTTTTCTGTCCTATTAAACTGTCTTTATCTCAACCCATGAGCTTTACCTTTTTTTTTTTTTTTTTGCGATTCTATCCCCCATCCCACTGTGGGGGGAGTGAGCAAACAGCGGTGTGGTGTTTAGCTGCCTGCCGGGTTAAACCACAGCAGCCCTTTTTGGCACCCAATGTGGGGCACGAAGGGTTGAGATAATGACAGATCTGACCAGAGTGTGTTAAAAAAATTCGTCATAAGCTTTCATTATATTAGCTTAATAGTCGCTGGTTACAATGTTGATTTATTTGCTCTTAGAGTTGTGCTTGTTCTCAGGGTTGTGTCATGTATCACCTTACTTGCTGTGCATGTTCCCTGTTGTGCTGTTTATCATCCCTGGGGGCTGGATTAAGGTTATTATTTTGCTGTATTGTGTAACATTAGCTTATGATATGATAAAATTACTGGTCATGAAACTAATCTGGCATTTATTCTCAGCATTGCCGTAATTTCCGTAATTCAGGAAACTTACTAATTACACTCTTTACCATCTCTCCTTGGAGAGCCAATCTATGGAGGAGACAAGGGGGGGACACTTTCCCCCGCTCCTTCATTTTCCTCTTCACCTCCAGGCTAGTTACAATAGCTCTGGAGAATTTTGAATACCCTTGGGATGTTCAGACCAGCATTTTCCTATTGCTATGTCTCCTGAATGTGTTTCAGGTCTTGTTTAAGGTTAAACAACTATTTAAAATGCTGCCCAGAGATCTGCCCTGAGGCTGGGTAGTTGTGAGTGGCAGGGTCTGTGGGAGAGTATGGGCAAGTACCTAGGACAGTGGGCACCTCCAGTGTTCTGGAACTTCACCCCAGAACAAGTGCAGAATCCTGAAAAAACAGTAAAATATTTGGGAAAAGTATGCTGTCACCCTGGCAATTTCAGAGAAACACACATCACTGCCTGGCCCATGCCTGCTGAGCCCCGTTCAACACTATTCAGTACCCTCAAGGGGAAGAGAAGGTCTTTGGATCTGACGACAAAATGACTGGCGCTGTGGACACTCCAACTCCCACGACAGGCACTACGGCTGAACCAGAGAACCAACCCTTGCCAATATCAGTCACCCCTACACACAAGAAGAAATACTGCATGCGAAAGTCAGCTCATTTAGTAAGGGAAGAAGCTCTTACTAAGAAGGGGAGGGAGGAAGAAATGGACAAGGCAGACTACTCCAAAGCAGGGCCATCAGGAGAAGAGGAGGAGGAAGAGGTAGAACTCATAAATAAGGCAGTAACCACCCGATCCCTATCCCTGAGTGAGCTGCGAGATCTGCAAAAAGATTTCAGCTGTGGTCCAGGCAAGCCCATTGTCACCTGGCTGCTCCGATGCTGGGATAACGGGGCCAGTAGCCTGGAATTAGACTAGGGTAGGGAAGCCAAGCAGCTGCGATCCCTTATTAGGGAAGGGGGCATTGACAAAGTGATTGGAAAAGGGGCACAAGTCCTCACCTTCTGGAGGTGACTCCTGTCAAACATGCCGCAAGAAGAGTAGTCTCCCTCAAGCATGATAGTTGACACATGAAAGAAAGGCTTAAGAAATCCAAATGATTTTCACAGTTCTTAAGTACCTTCTTTCCTCCTTCACTTTGAAGGAAAGTTAGGTTTTGTGTTTCTGTATGGCACCAGAAACAAAGGGCATGAATACTTAACAAATGAACAGGACTAAAATCTGAACAATTTTACCACAGAATTTTTTGGCTGAATTACTTCTATCAACTGTCTGTTCAGACCAAAGTTTAATTTGGCAGCACTCAAGGGTTCTCAGTGAAGTTACCACAGCTGATTACTTTCACATCCAGCCATCCACAAATATCTCAACACATTAAAAGTCATGGAAATTTGCTAAAAACATGAACCCCATGGAATTCATTGCTCCCAAGACAGCTGTAATGAAATGCAAGCAGGGGTCCTGACCCTGCAAATGCTCAGTTCATTGGGTTGTTCAGGAGAATAAGTAGTTGAAGTATCAGCCCTTTGGCTAAACACTCAATGCCCTAGCAGCTGGTGTGTTGTGACAGACATTCATTAAAACCCTGTTCATCACAATTTTGTTCTTTCTACTGCTATTATTTTCTTTATCTCTGACTGATATTTCTTCCCACATCTTTAGATGGGAGCTCTTTGAAACCTGACTTGCCTAATTTCATGTATGTTACCTAAACACAACTACAATGTGCTCGCTGACATAGGTCTTTAAACAACATGGCAACACAAAATGTAAATAATTGTAGGTCATGGTGAGTGTGACAGTCATCATAATCTAGAATGTGATGAGGATGATAATGGTGGTATAAAACATGGTATTCCAGCAGAAGCTTCTTTCTCTTAGCATCAACATTTGAGTAAGAGCAGTATCTTTAAAAAGTACATTAAAGAGAACCATTAAAATCAGGTACACTCTTTACTGTTTTATGATATATTTGTTCAGCATGTAATTCAATCCTGAGTCGGGGTACTGAGCTACTCTGTAAGATGGAGGTTATATGAGATGTAATAGTTAAAGCAGGATGCCATGACTCTGTAAATCCAATTCCAGGAGAATGGGTTAAACCTCTGAACAATCCTGTCTAAAACATGAGGTGGGGGAGAGAAGTTCTCTGATTTTGTGACTTTATTGGCACATCTGTAACTAATAAGAATGGTCCCTGGCATGGTTATGCCCGACAATCAAGCATCTCCCAAACAACTCCTAGGCATGACTCAGGAGCAAGCATGTGCCAGGGACCGTTTCTAGTAGGCACTCTGAGCGCAACTACCCTGTTCTGGAAGGTAATGCAATTTAATAGTACAAATGACAACAAGCTGTGTTGCTGGCCTCAGGATCCTTGAAATATTTAGTTTACCATTATAGCCTCTGTGTCCAATGATGCTAAGGAGTTCAAAGGTATTAGAATTATATCTTCATATGCATGTATTATATTACATTATATTAACATTATATTATTATTGTATTAATATTTTATTATACTTTATATGATTATATTTTATATAACTATATCTTTTAGATTAACTTATTTTTATTATGTTAAATTATAAAATGCAATAATCTAACACATATCATTAAAATATTGTAAAACTGTTATAAAACATTATTATATTATGTTATATTTGTTACGCTATAATCCTGTGAGCATAAAATGATATGGTTAATGTTACAGTTTAGTGTAGAAGATCAGCTGTGCATATAAGCTCCATCTTTTATGGATTACTTTTTAGTCAGCTTCTGTTTGGCCAGATGATTATTTTTGCTGGGAAGTGAAGTCCCTCACTTCTGATGCAATGAGGATATGGAAATAAATGCGTATCACTTATATGTGACTAGCTTTTAAGTCCATGTTGTTGCAGCTGCCTGCTACTGTAATGGGTCTTGAGGACCGAGGAGCAGTTTCCTCAGCATTGGCATTGAAGTTGTGGATGACACCATGACAGAAGGAAGAGCACACACACTGGTGTAGTACTCAAAAGGGGAATGGGCTGCAGAAAGCACACTGTCCCATATTCTGTCTTTAGGCCAGGTGGAAGTTCTCTAGGAAAGAAGCTGGGAACCGCAGGAAATCATAACCTGAATATGAAATTCATTTTATGTAAAAAAAACAGACGCATGAGCAGACAATCAACCAATCAGACACATGATTGATCCTTCCTCTTTACTCAGTGCTGTGAAGACCACAGCTGAACTGTTGTCTCCAGGTATCTACCAGATATTCTAGGTAGACACAAACCAATGAGAAGAAATTCTGCTGGGAGCAATGGGGTTAGTAAAAGTCTGCAAAGCAAGATCAGTAAGGAAAAATGAAAGAACTGGGGCTGTTTAGTCTCGGGGTTGAGAGGAGAAGTGAAAATAGTATTCAAGTATCTGAAAGAATACAGAGAGAGGGAAATAATATGCATCCATGTCTATGATGAATAGCACAAAGAATAATAGTTTTTAAGTTGCAGTAAAGGACATTTAGGTAAGATATTAGGGGGAAAAAGACTGTTTAGTGGTAAGGGTAATTTAACGTAGAACCAGACTATCTGGGGAGTCTGCAGTATCTCCAATACTGGAAGTTTTTAAGAACAGGTTAGACAAACATCTGCAAAGTGTTTAGGTATCACTTACCTTGCCTTGGGGCTAAGAAGTTGATTAGACAACTTGAGGCCCTTTCCAGCCCCGTTTCTGATGATGCTGTAATTGTAGGGTGCTTCCCCTTTCTAAAAGGGGTGCTCCACTTTTAACAGTGATCAAACTCCACTGGATTATGAGAGGGTCTGACTTTGAGAAGATATATTAGTCCACTTTCACTACTCTCATTAAACTTGGACATGGGGACTTGAATATCAGTGAGACTGATGCTGAGAAAACTGCTGGAGCAGAGATGAAAATGCCAGAGGATTTAAATAAGTGAAAAACATGAAGGAGAGTCACTTTCAGGTGAGAAGAGACCAAGAGCTGTAGCATATTGTTATGGGCATATTTATCGGCACGGTATTTGCATAAATGCAGATGTCCCAACAGAATGGGACACTAGAACACAAAGTGACAACTTCAAACTGAAGCTAGTCATTTTACAAATCAGCATATTTTGTTGAGTCATTGGAATACATGCCCTCTTCTTGCCTAGCTCTACTTACTGTTTGCTTATCTTCTTTCATAAATGCTGTGAACTTTCTCACCCTTCCCAAAGCACACCTGCTTGTGAGAATTATAACCATCTAATAATACATAACACTTCCACCCTTAGTTAAGTCCATCTTGCTCTATGACAATATTCAATATTCAGTCAACATTCACATTATACTATTCACTTTTCTATGACATTGAATATTTGTCATCTTTTTTTCTCTACAAGGAAAGAGTAGGCAAGAGTGGCTTCCAAACAGTCAAAGCTCAGAAAAGGAGACAGGACAAAGCCAAGAAAAATAGTGTCTTCCAGATCTTAAGGTTCAGTCTTGCTGCACTTTCTGTAAGGCTGGACAACATTGGAGCCTACAAGGAAGCAGAACTTCTTAATGTATTTTATTCATTGTTATAATGTGTCACATAGTTCATTTTTCAGTTCATATCAGCACTGGTTTTTAATTTTAAAATGGTTAATTTTTTTTAAAAAGACATTATTATGTAGCTAACAGTTTATGGAACAGGTACATAATAAAGGTCAACAGGAGGCCATGCTCAACTGAGTTTTACTTTCATTTTACTTTTAAAATTTTACCCCTAGCCCTTGGGATTGATCACAGGGTGTTGCCACCTCATTCACAAAACCTTGATTTGCTTACAGGATTTCTGAATGCGAAAGTGAAAGCTGCCCCTTGATGTGTCGAGATGAGTTTCTCTTTGGGTTTCTGCAGTGTTGCATGACAGCAAACAGGCAAAACCACGTTCATCTTTAGAAAACCTGATAGCCTTCAAAGGAAATTTTGCAAATACATTCACTTAATTTCTACAAAATTATTATACTACTGTGCTTTGAATTGACTTGCTGTGAAACTATAACTTTTAAGAAAATTGTAACAAAAAAAAAAAAAAGATAAAACCCAGTAAAGTAATAATGATGATGGAAAATTATTATTTGCAAAACAAACTGAAGAAAAATTAGATCATGACAAATATAACTTTAATACCATTTATTAGGTACTCTTTAGTTTACATGTTAATTGTATCATAATACAGAGTACTCTGAAGAATATCTGTTCTGTGATTCAGGATGCAACAGTGCTGAATTCTCTAAGGAGGGTGATAGTGTAATAATTTCACCATTTTTTTTAATCTAAGTTAAACCTGCCACAGAGACTGAGAGGTGAAAAGTGGTGAAGAGAATTATAATGCTAAGCATGTTGAAAATGTCAAAATTTTGTGAATTTTCTCATCAGATCTCAAGGTACTTACAGATGTGAGTTAACATTTCCCTATTTAGCTGATAGATGGAGCGTTAGGGAAAGTTATAAATAGCTAAGTACATCTCTTACGTCCCAGCCTGCCACACAGCCACCAAGTTGCTATTGAGAGCTGGTCATCGGAACAAAGCACCACACTTAAGACACCTATTACATTCTTACGTGATTGAGCTTAGGGCATTAAAAATATCTCTGTGTCATCATCTCTTCTTTCCTAAATAGCTGAAGGGAAATGAAAACCAGACCCCTTAGGAACTGATTGGTTTTTAAGAACATATTCCTGCTCACTCACAAACTCTATTATGTAGTCTTATTTTCATTTAAATCACTACTTTGCTAATATCAAAGAGCCTACTTGTGAACGAGATGCTCGTGAGCCTGAAATGAAATGGAGGAGAGGGTGTGCAGGAATAATCTTGTCTCCGGGAATGGATAAACCCAGAAATGGAGCGGTGCCTGGGAGCGCTTCTGGGTGATGGAAGAGGATTGCCCGCACTGGGAACCTGCTGGGACAGTCCTGGGCACATTTCTGATCCAGGCCTACAAGAAGTAGTTTCCCAAATCTTTCCCACACCCATTTCCCACCCATTCATTAAAACAAGACACCATTTTCAACAGGTGGCTTAGGTACAGCCCCCTGGTTTGGACGATAAGTCAATATACAGGTGTCGGCCACTCTGAGTCAGTTTGCCTAAGTGCCTCTAGAAGTTACAAATTTAATTTACTTCTTTTAGTTAGCTACTATAGACTTAGCTGGTGTACACTGGGCTTTATTTCTGAAAGGGCTGTACATGACTTCTGCCTTTTTTTCCCAGAGTAAGATGCCTTAGACTTTAGAGGCATCATCAGCCTCCATATTTTGCATGTACTGTTATTGGCAAGAATATTGACCATTTTCATTGTTTATACTCAGAATACTTTTTTCCTAATTTTATCTTTGATGGAAAATACCTTTTCTAGAGTGTTGTGTTTTGTTATTTTGCCCAGGTGATAAATTCAGGTCACAAATAATTCTTTCAATTTATTTATTAAACTCCAAAGAAGAGAAATTCTTAAGCAGCAAAGTTCCCAGTGGTTTTAGGATTAAAAGTATCTTTAATAATATAGTATGTAGCATATAACAAATATTCAGGTAAATCTGTTAATAGCTCATGAATCAGCTAGTGTAGTTTAATATAAGAAAATGTGAAATTATACCTTCTGTATATCTAGCAGCTGAGTTGATATCTAAGGGGTTGAGTGAATGGCTTATATCCTCACATTCTAATTTCTTAGAATTTAAAAAAAGTTCAATTCCCTGAAGCAAAAAGAAATATAAGCATAATAAAAGGGAAGGCAACATTTATGCATACAAAATGTAAAATAGTAACTGGCAATCTGGAAATGTTAGAAATACTTGACAAGATAATTAACTCTTCCATAATTCTTCATTCATATTTAAAGACTTATTTCATTATAAAATAACCTCAGTTGAGTAGGAAGATAATAACATCCATGATAAAATAAACAGTGAAATTGAGGGCAATTTATACAAACAGGGAGATAAAGAATTTACAGTTGGTAAAAAACCTAAAGATATTGATGAAAAAATCCATGGTTATGAAGGTTAAATACAAGATGAGGGTACTCCTTAGATTCAGCAGAAGGAAACATTCTTAGAAATAGCAAGGATAATTAAGGAAAGTAAAGTTATCACTCCTATTGTATAAAAGGAAGAAACATTTAATAAATGTTTTCTTCTGTATTAGGTATACCCATACCATTCAGTGGCAACAAAATGCTTTTAATACTGTCCATGTCTACGGTATACATAACCTTTTTAAAGTTAATCTTGATAAATGGCATCTTAGTGTTCAGAAAAAATTAGGGAAATGAATTTTTTTCATGAATGTTTATTTAGGGGGTCAGGAAATAATAGCTTAGCACTGATTTCAAGGAAACATCATCATGCTGGATGAGTTTATAAAGAATTAAAAGATGGAACCATAGTGATTGCCAGCCCTCATGGCGAGATGGAAACAGGGACTATCACATAAACACATCCTTGTCTTTTGAAAGGAATCTAAAATTAAAGTACTTGTGTTGATATAAAACGTCTTACTTATGTATTCTATTTTTATAAAACAAAACAAGACAAAAATCTGGAACTATAACCAATCAGTAAAACCCATTAACAAGTATATAAACCACAAATACATGCAAGGGAAACAGACCTGAACACTGGAGGACTTTTTAACATACCAAAAAACCATTAGAAGACTAGCCAGTGACTGAATACTGAAGCTAGATAATTCTGAAACAAGAATCACTCATAATAATTTATTAGTACACTTTAGTTTGAAATGGTTGCAATGGTCTTTTATAACCTTGTCTCGAATCCAAGAACTGAGATTCTTGTGGTTCTTCTGGAATCTGTTGAGTTCCTTCCTAATCAGACAGCGTTCGCACATATGAAATGGTACTTCTGGCACAGCTCTGGCTGCTGTTACCGGCCCTCTGACCCGCAATCACATTCCCGCAGACACATTTTCAAGTCTTTCAAAACAGAGAAGTTTTTCATCCTGAGCAAAAACATGGTCATAAAGTTTATGTCATAGAAGAGGACTGCTGCTCTGCTAAGGTTAAATCATACCCAGGCTATTCTTCAAACTTTAAGCACAGAAAACCCTGTAAATAAGGGAAAGTATAATAAAAACTAAAGAGTAAAGCTAAGGTTTGGTGGGCTGCTTTTTTTTTTTTCATTTCACTTTTCTTTTTCACAGAATGAAGGTTAAATTATAAAAGCATTTGCCTGTGAAACAATGCAAGTTATAACTAGCATATGGTATTCTTCTCAGCAGCAGAAGTAAAATGTTTGTAATTAGCTGTCATCAGTCTAATTGCTTGAGTATTAATAACATTCGTTTTCTGAAAGTTTTAGAGAAAGCTTTTTCTTTGTCTGATAAGTAACAGCCTTTGTTAAATTCAGATTTAAGAGCTGTTCATTGACCTTAGTTTTCATTATCATTTATCTGTTGCTAGTTTAAGCATATAAATAACAAATAATTGCTTAAGTATGAATCCTGTCAACTAATTTGGCATCCTCACCATATTTACCATTTATTCAGGGCAAAACTCTACAAATTGGAATTGTTACTGGAGTTAAGTTGATGGGTTATGTTTGTTCTGTCATTTCTAGATTTTAAATATTGCTAAATACAAACATTCAAAATTATGATGAAGTTGTGCGTTTAAAAAAATAAGGAATAAATTTTGGGGGAAATATATTATATTTATAAAATAATACATTCTGCTATCTTTTACCTATCTTCTTCTTTTAGTGTGTAAGCCTTACCTTTTTTTTATCCGTAGCTATAGAGATTTTATCTTTCCATGCCTTCCCTTTCCCTGCCTTGCCTTGTCTTTTCTGGTCTTTGCCTTTCTTCCTCCTTCTCCTGCACCTCCCCAGTGCGGGTGAGTTTCACGAGTACTGAAGTACCGGAGTAGCTGAGCTGTTCAGAAGTCTCACAAGATACTGTGGAAGCTGGCAAGTCTGCTCCAGTCCTACACAAGTTATTTTTCTGGGTGAAATCGCCTGAAAACAACCCAAAATCTAGCACCATGAGCAGTGTTTCTCTACTGACGCAAATGACAGCAAAGGTTTTGGTTTGGTTTTCCTAATGAGCCAAGCGACACATCATATCTTCTATATTCAGCTCCAACGAACTGATGTCATAAGCACTTCAAAAAGCCAGCTTCAACACTTATGAGATTTTGACCTTATATGATAAAAATAAAATGTGATTTGGGCAGCATGAGTTTGTGAGCACCTGATTTGAGGGGTGAAAGGGTTTTTTTCCCAGGATTGGCTGAGCTGTTCCTCTCTGAGAACAAAACCAGTTTAAGACCTCCCAGGCTGGGCAGGGAGAAAAAAAAAAAAAAAAGGACAGAAAAAAATAAAAGATCCACTCAAAATCTCTGTAGCCACTTTGGAAATTTTAGGCCATTGCCTGCAAATTACACTTCCTGAAACAGAAAGGCAGCACTACCCATCCAGCCTGTCAACTGCTACAGACTTTCCAGAAGCACCACTCTCTAAAGTTGTCAACAGTGTATTTTACAAAGATATACAGTTAGCAAGGAAGGAGGTAACACAGAGATAGCCTTTATTCAGTGCAAGAGTCACGCACAGCTCTTCTCCAAATTGTTGGACACTTACAGCTGTTCATCAGCAAACTAAATTGTTAGGAGTGGAACCATGGAAGAACAGGGTGTTGCAAATTTCCAGGCCAAGCCTGCAAAAGACATTGTGAGACTGCAGAATGGAAAGTAAGGCCTTTGGAGACTTCTACTCATGCAAACAATCACTGGACTACACAAACTTTAGGAGTAAATCACTAAAGTTGGAAGAATAAAAAAGACACTCTAATTTCAGGGTTTCCCTACCATAATTCTGGGATTAGAGGTCCAGGCTTTAACATCATCACCATATGTCAGGCTGTCTCACATTTTGCCCATTAAAATACAACCTATTATTTTTCTATTTGTTGAATAAACAGTAGCCAGGAAATTCTTTTAAACTTCTATTACTCACGCAGTATTTCCTTCTCCTCAGATATTTAAAAGACTTGTTCTTAAACAAGCAGAGAATGGTTCTCCTGCTCACATTTTGTCTGTTCCGAGCAGCACGAGCTTTATTGATTTCTCTTTCTGATATCTGGGACAGAGGAGTTGAATTCTGCATTGAGTAAGTGATGTGTGCACTTTGGCCTGGAAGTGTTCAGGCTACCGACTGAGTGAATATATTCAGGCTAGGGAGGTTAGTAGGTCTCTAGCTTTGAATATTTGGTTTAAAAAATAAAATAAATGAACAAATTCATATTTTTACAAAATTGTTTACAGCAGAATGTTTTTTATTGGATTTAAAGACTTCTCTTATTTTTTGAAAGTAGGCAAAAATCTAAAACAGAAGCCTCCTTTAGCATTAGATATGTATTCAGGCACAATCAAAGACTCTACCCTCCCTGTCTACCTGCCTCTCATGTGCTATGATAAACTAATTTTTCAATATTTTCACTCAATAAATAAATTAAACTACATAGATTTTCAACCTGGTCCTAATATATTAATTAATAAAACTTGTTTTCCCCATGGCACAGCAACTACATACCTCTAGCCATCAACCAGGTTTTCCGAAGTCTATTAAACCAACATCTGTTCCTCAGAATATGTTTTTTGCTACAAGTGCAAATATTAACTGGCACATAATACAGAGGTACTAGTCAAGTATTTGTAGAAATCAGGTAGGTTTCTCTTATCACATAGAATATTTTCTGTCTGCATTTTAAAGAAAACAGTCACAAGCTCATATTAGCCAAGCATTGCAGGAATTAACAGGGAGAGATTCAGGGGCTTGTGTTTCCTCAAAGATGGGGTTTTTAAAACTTGCAGCTTCTGTTTGTGTGCATTTTTCAGTGTTGATATAAGCAGCGTGTAGGTATTAACTATTCTGTCTTTTACCTAGAGGATCTTTACACAATGACAGTATTTTTCACAAAACTAAACACAACCAGCCTAGTTAGCCTGTGTAGGAGAACTGTACCTTAAATATCCAAATTTGGGAAAATCATGTCTGTAATTTTCATGCAATCTTAGCTTCTCATGTCTCTAGCGCTGCCTTCATCAGTAGAAGTCAAAAAGGATACAGACGCATCTATGAAAAACATTCATTTGCCTTTAGAAGGAATCAGGCATGTTGAGATTAAGTTGCTCATGAGCACTGCATCCGTTGCAGGCCCATAGGATCCGTTAATTTCCATGAGGAGCGAATGAAGCACGGGTGCATTTCTGCTTTCAAACTCTACCTCATACTAAAAGCAGCTCCCCTCTCTTCTCCTCTGTGTAGGTAATTGAGATTAATTAGTGTCTGGCTCTGCTACCATCCTCAACATCTCAAAAGGGATGGGAAGGCGTTTGCTAGTGACTCTTTTCTGACGGTCACCAGTGTCTACTTCTGTTTTCTTTTGTGGTTGCAAACGGCTCACTGGAGGAGCTGCCCCTACTGTGTCCAGCCTCCTTCCATGGGGCTTTCCTCATTGCACGTTCTTCCTTGGATGCAACGTCTTCCTACTTGTTCTGGCACTAGAAAGAAAGGACTTAGTGGAAGGTAAGGGGAAATGTCATTTCCAGGGCTGACATGTGCACACACACAAAAAGAAGGTGAGGGGTGTGCTAAAGGATGAGAGATTAGGAAGTGAATGGAAACCTGCAGAGGTGAAGCTGAAATGCAGTTAGTGAAGGAGTGGGCAGTGACTACAGAGGCCACAGAGCTCTGTAGCAGCATCAACAGTTATTAGAAAGTTAGGCAGCTCTGAAGGTAGAGGTAGAAGTTGTATGTAAAAGAAAGGTGCTCACAGCTGGAAGGGACAGGGTCACGGAGGCAGTTGAGCTGCTAGTGTTGTCTGCAGAACTGGTTATGAAGATAGGCTGGGGAATCTCCAGAAAATTGATCTGGATCTGGCTCCAAGCAGCCTGGTTTACCATTGCGTCTGAGCCTAACTTGGAAGTTGGTCCCGCTTAGGATGGGGTTTGGATCAGATCATCTCCAGAGGTCCCTTCTAACCTAGATCATTATGTGTCACTGTGATTTTTAATAGGCACTGCCATCTAGCTGGGATTTATATCCTAGGGTCAGGTTCAAGAAAAAAAAGTCCATTCCCTCTTAAAAGAAAGAACCAGGGAGCAGAGTCTCAGGTTACCTGTCTTGTCACAGGTATCTGAGGACCCTCTGCTACTCCTCCTTCCTTCCATGCATGACTCGTTGCCATCATATCATTCTCCACCTCCTCTTCATTCCGTGGTCTAGAAATGTCCTTTCTAACCCTGTCCATCCCTACCCTCTCCTGAGAGCTTTAGGAAGCTTCCAAATGGAAAATCTTGTGTTTGTGTCTGGTTTGGATTTCAGCCACTTGGGCTCCTGGGCACACTGGGTGTAGTCTTTGACCTGCCTGAATTGTGATTATCAGGAAGGCTTCTAAGCTCCGCGAGGTTCAGACGTGCTCCCTGAGGTGGACATGTCCCAGCCTTTCACAAGTTTCCCGTTCATTGCTTCTATGGATATAGTTTGTAGAGGAAAATTGGAGAACAGCAGCTACATTTGTAAAGAAGTATGCAAATAATTGTTATAGTTTCTGATTCTTCAGTACAGAAATGTCAATTCTTTATCCTGTGGTGGGCTTTGTTTATCTAATTCTCTTAATGACACAGAACAAGTAATACAAAACATGATGGGGTTTTGTTCTGTTTTGTTTTGGTTTTTTCCTTGATTCAAATAAGGGATAAGCTCCAAAGAGCTTTTTCTGGGTCTCTTCTCCAAGCAACAAAAGGGTCAGCTGGATGGGAACAGTGAGAAATTAGTGCAGCTGCTTCAGATTTTCACTATGCCATTCTGCATGTAAGTGGTTTTCTGACCCAGAACCTGTCAAATTTAATCAGATTTTAATATATTTTTTTTTAAATTTTGATGAAAAGCAGGCATGGCTTGGACCTTAAAAAGGCAACAGCAATTGGAGGGGGCGAAAAAACAAGCAAACAGGAAACACATTTAATGCTCTGTTGATCTGTCCCAAGACTTCAACATTCCCTGCTGGTCCTAATAATGGTAGCTCAGATGTAATTAAGGATATTAAAGGTTCTTGGGGACCAACCTGCTCTATGTTACAGTGTCTAATCTTCGTCGCTTGCTGCCTAGGGACTTTTCACTCCCAAATCATGCATCTCCCCTCTTCATAGAGTATTCAGAAAACAGTAAGATGAAAAGGATCCTCCTGAGCAGTCCTGCGGGAGAGCAGTAGGCCTGCATCACCAAAAAGCATTTGGCTGAGAGCTTGAAGGTAAACACTTTCTTTCTCCTCTACCTGTATCTCAGGCAGTTATATCATCCTCCTGTAGTTCAGCAGCTGATTCGACTTAGGTATTTAAGTATTTCACGTCCTAGCATCCAAAGCTGCCCCTAGGACTGTCCCACACTTCATGCATCTGGCGTGGTCATTTGTGTCCCTGTCGTCTTTGGGCAGGTAACCTGCTTTCAGCACTCCTGAGGCAACAGCTGGCCGGCAGTAGGTATTAAGGATGTTCAGTGTGCCTAAATGCCTCTACAAAATCTGGGTAATCTTACTTCCGTCTTGCACTTAATCTTAACCTTTCAGTGACAATCCAGGACCTTTTTTTCCCAACTAGCCATAGGGTTCTGCAGACATAGCTTTCCACAGAAATGGGATTTTCCCACATAACTGTGCACAAACTTGACAAATCAGGTCAGACTTGTAGTCAGCTCTTTTCCTGTGTTGGAATCAAGGTGCTTGAAATGAGAGAAAAATATGGTAAGTGATATAAAATGTACTGCTTGCTAATGACTAGAGGATGTATGTAATTGTGGCACATTGCAAGTAGGTGCTACAATAATATTGCTTTCCTCCATGGGAGGAAATGGAGTTCATGAGAGAGTTACAGTAAATTCCCATAGACTAAGACTCCTCCCATAATCAGTGCACTCATAAGATGGCATGTTTGTGTATGTTGTCCTTTGCCAGGGTCTGTGCATTTGTAATGTTTTCTGTGTAGTGTCAATATTTCTATGTTCAAACGTGACCTGAGGTTGGTAAGAGAACTGAACCAGCAGTACCCAAACTGCAGACTCTCTTCGCGTCTCCTCAGCAGCTTGGTAGTGACATTTGAAGACTTTAAGCTCACTTGCCCAGGTTTTGTGTTACGATTGTTCTGAAGGTTGAGGACCACAAAACTTAAGCATGAGCACTATATTTTTGGAATTAATTTCCTGTGTCAGGTGATGGAAGACTACGGAAAAGCTTTGTATGAATTTCTGTTCTGGCAGCTCTAAATATGACTGGACTATGTTTATGGTTTTAATTACTGTATATGTATGTGAGCATGTTTCTCCTAACAAAACCAGGAAAAACATGTACTCTGGCCTTCCCAAGGGAAAGTAACTTCCAAGCTAGACCCAGCAGAAAACTGCAATTAACAGATAAAGTAACTATATAGATAGATAACTATATAGCTTTCTCCAATTTTCTCATCTCTTCTCTATTGCTTTTACCTAATCGTAATTTAATCCAAATGCAAGTGGTGTTTATTTTCTGCTCCTTCCCTTAATGTCTTGCTTTTGCTTTAATGATGTTAGACTTGATAGCTTACTTCACTAGTTGTCCGGTTTTATTCTCTTTGTATTTTCATACAGTTTAGATTAGCATTCATTTAACTTTTGACTTTGTAACATACATATTACTTGTGATTAAACTATCAAACATTTCTGATGACATCTTCAACCTGATCTGCAGCACTATGCTATGGTATTGCTTGGACATGGAAGCAGGCATAAAATACCCTCTATACATTCATACAATACGCTTCAGTGGATGGGTTTGGTTCTGTTAGGTCTCCTTTGGGCTGGGGTAAGGCTGAAGATCATGAAGGGGAAAAAATTGTCTTGATGATAAATATCTACAGACTTTAGTACTTCTTGAACTGGGGAAATGTGATGTCGTGAATTTATCTTTCAAAGATATGATAGGCCTTCTCCTAAAGCTCCTCACATATGTGGTCCTATCTGTGCTTACTCTCTGCTTTGAAATGCCATCAGCACTGGCCTACCCTTCATACCCCTTCTGCCCCAGCAGCACAAGACTAGGAAAAAAACTGTCTCCTTCCCTGCATTGGTGAACTGGCATCAAGGCAGGATTTTATTCTCTGTTTCCTTGCTAATTTGCACCTACCACAGTGTCTAGCCCTTAGTAGCTCTGGCTACCTTGATTTGAACATAGCATCTCACAATCCCATTTCATGGTGGTGTCGTTGCCAACAGAAAAGAGGGATTCCTGTGCTCAGGATACTTGGTTTGACCTTCCCTTTCCATTAAAAAGTTAGTGATTTTCCTTCTAACCTTAGGCAGGTCCTTCTCCATCTCTGGAGTCTTTTTGGGTTGTTTCTCTCTGATGACACCTTCCCAGGGCTGTTGAGTATGACTGAATAGTTCACAAGTGTTGTGCAATACAAGTGTGAAAGGCTGCATAGGTGCAAGGATTATTGTTTTTCTTGGATGATTTTCATTAGGAAGGGTCCAAAATTCCTCAAGTCTCAGAAATTGAACTATTGTCCAAGTTTCTTTTCTATTGTGAAAAACTCTTATTTTCAAAAATATTGTAACTGTTTCAAGCCACCTTCTACCAAATAATTAATGTCTTTACATGAACTATATTTCCTTCAAGATAAATAGATTGAAGTGTTTTCAGTGAGACTTAGCTCTTCACTTCTCACTAAGTCCCTACAGTGCTGTAAAACTTCTCTTGCCACCCATCCTTTTCCAGTGAAATACACCTAGAATGGCTCATAATTCTGGCTACCATTCCATTTTTTGTTGGAAGTTTTTTCTTTCCTTGTTTCTGTTTTCTTCAGCATCTTAATAAAATAGTGGACAAAAGTGATGAGGGATATATATAGCTTCATTATGTTTTTGTTAAGCTTTACATTAGACCTCTCAAATCCATTATGGGAAATAAAATTTAAAAAAAAATAAAGATATGAACATTTTGAACAGTTACTTCATTTGCAGCATATGTCATTCTGTTTCACTTATGTTACTTTATTTTGGTGTAAATTTCACTGAAGCGCAAAGCATAGCACCATGAATTAAGGTTGTCCTATTAATTCTCAAAAGTACCACTTCTACACACTGCTTTTGAGGAGAGTTGTATAGTAAGCCCTAGCAGAAGTTCATTTCTTCACAGCAGAATAGTGAGACAGCCACAATAACTAGTTGTGTCTCTAGGACTTGTTCTGTGGACTCAAGTTTTAGTCAACTGTATCTGACCTAGTCACTCTTATTTCTCCTTATAATTAAAAAAAGGCTTGTAGGACTTGTAAGGTTTAATTCATGTCGTTTTATAGTAGATACCCAAAATAGATCAAAAATACCTGAAAAGCATCTATCCCTCTCTCTACAGAAGAGAGGGAGCTTCAGCTGACCATCCTGACGTGGCTGTCTGCAGTGTGGAGCTATGCAAGACATATTTCACCTCAAATGTTTTGACACTTGAGGTGAAATAAGGAATTGCACACTACTTTTAATTGCCACCAGCAGTTCAGTTCTTCCAAGGCACAGAGGAGGTGTGTAGAACTATAGACAATAATTGTGACTGCCTCTTGCTCCCTGCCTGGAAGAATTGATGTGATGCTCAGGGGATCGCATAAAGACAGCTGGGAATACTCTCTCCAAGAGCTTGAGAAACTGCTCTAGAGCAGTGAACGGACATCAGTGGAGAAGCTTTGTACAAAATGGTAAGAGTAATAGTAAACATCAGAGGCAAAAATCACATCTTCGTAATTCTCTGAGGGACTTCTTAGCCTAACTTGCCTCTCTCAGCAGTAACTTAGCCTATTAAGTTCTTATGGATCTTTGAGAGTTATTGTGCCATAAATGCCTAAATCTCTCAAATATATTTTAGAATGTGACTGGTGTCCTCTATCAACATATGTAAGATGATCATGCAGCAGAAAAGAGGGAGCTTATGTAAAAAAAAGATCAGGACATTACTCAAAAACCTGTGAGATTTTCTTATACATTGGTTTATATTGAGTTAAATTATGCAAATGGTACAAAACATGCATGTGTGATTTTTATGTGTCACACTTCCATCTGTGAGACCACACACCAGTGTATGCAATCTCTCACTTACTCATTGCTGACAAAAGCAGCAGTAGGTAAATCCATACATTTATTCCACAAGAACAGAGTGGCATCAGTCACAAACGTACTATGAAAATCTGGGTTTTAAAAATGTCTCCAGCCTTTCATCATTACTCCTGCCAGCAGGATGCAATATAAAACCTTCTGAAAAAGAGCGTAATCATAAAAATGCACAGAAGATTATACTAACAGTTCAGAATGAATAGGCTCTTGCTGTAAAAATCATGCTGGTGCTGAAAGAACTTCTTCTTTTACAATACGTTGGTGATGATTCATTATTTTACAAGAGCAACTAGAGCAGGGATTACAATAATGGAATCAACGACAAAAGCTGTTCAGTTTACATATTTATGTTTCAGCTTTTTTTAATCAGCAGTGGAATAACATAAGCCTGGGGTAAAGTCTGGTGCCAGCAGAGCTCTTGAAGTCTCCAGTTGATCACATTATGTGAGACGACAACAAAGACTGTGAGTGATGTTTTCAAAAAGCAAGTATGGATATGTTTTTGAAGACGGGGATATGCAGTTAGCTTTGCTGGAAGGTGACAGATATATAGAAAGTACCAGCTCTCCCTCAGGATTCTGGCAGACAGATCATGTACAGATCACACAGGCACCTTAAAGGAGCCACCCAGAAGCAGTTGCTGTTATTCCTATGCACGCTGTACTTTAGGAACATTCATTTGGGTGATGGCAAAAAAGACAAATGATGTGTGCATGACCTCGCGGTATACCACAGAAGCTTTGCTCCTGAGTTCAGCTCCTGCTGAACAGTTTTAACTTCCTGAGCTTTCAAGTCATCAAAACTATTTTAAAAAAACTGCTACTTTGTGTGTTTCAAGTTTAGCAACCTGCTCAGATGCGGCTCAAAATTCTTCCAAATAGCATTTTCCTCTTATCTTAATTTATTTATGCAATGAATAAAAATATTCTGACATATTACAATATACAACCAAACCTACTGATTTAATGGAACTTTGCTATGGTGCCAGTGGGGCTACTGAACCATTAGAAATATAAGGAGAGGGGGTCTGTGGATAAGGTCAATGCTGTTTTGCTTAAGGTAAGAATGACTGCACATCATCAGTCTAAAGGTTGACTTCAACAGAGGCTGGTAGTGGATGCTCCTGGAAACACCAAAATGTTGGCAAGTATGGAGTGACCCTTTCACTGGCACACTATACTAAATTCCAGCAATCTGGTTCAGGACCTTTACAAACCAAAATTTTGTCCAGACCATCATGTTTAATATCCATCAATGCATATCTTTCAAGGTTGTATCTAATCTTTTTTTGAATATATTGGTAGTTCTGATATTCACAGAACATTTTGGAAATAAGCTCCACAATTTAAATAATATTTCATTCTCTAGTGTGCATGTCCCAAGGATTTAATGCATTTATAGGGTGCATAAATGTGTTTGTTGCTGGGAATGCAACAAAGCTTGGGAACAGCTGAATGCAGGTAAAGCAAATGTAACTTGCATTAGTGCTAGCACGGTTAGATCCTTGTAATGTAAGCAAAGTGCCTGCGGTTTGCTTCTTGTGAGATTGTGATGAGCTTAAGGATAATCAGCTTGACAAGCAATCTCAGTACCTAGTTGAAGGCAGGTTTTCAGTTACTGCAGCTTTGGCCTCATGAGGACTAAGTTAAGCTGAGAAAGCAATATTTTAAAATGTGCTTTAGATGATCTTCTATTTAAACAAGAATTCCTACTTTTTAAAATTACTCACATGCTTTAGAATATGTTTATGGCCAAATTGATTCACAATCCCTTGTTGGCTTTCCACCTCCAGAGTTTCAAAAGCTTTGTGGGGAAAAGCAAATGTCTAAAAGTTGGCTACCACAATCTTTCCCTCTGCCACTGACATGTAAGAGGTGATCTGGTTAGCATCATCTCCAGCCTGGTTTGACCACTGAGGACAAAACCCCTCCTGGTTACCCTAGGAGGCCTTTGGCCAGAGTCCAGTAATAGATTCAGGGCCAAGATGCCTCACCTACTTCATAGACCATGACTGATGAATGGCCATATAGCTGTTAACCTTCATCCTCAGTGGGTTCAACTGTTCCTGTCAGCTGGAGCACACTACCAAAAACTTTACTCACTCTAAATATTTGAGGACACTCAAAGGCTGACTTATTTTCTCCTCCCTAGGAAACATGGACGAGAGGAGATCGCTGAGCGTACATAAGGGATAAAAGCGGTGATAGCCTTGTTGCACAGTGCTTAGCTGTGGTCGTTGGTTCCTAACGCAGAGAGGCTAAAAAGCTCAGATTGAAATTTAGTGCTTTTCTTGCACGTGACCACACATAATGGCTCTATCTACACTAGGATATTAAAAAGTGCCGTGGAGCTTCGCATTACTGGATCTGGACTCTATACTTATTCAGTTGTACTGGTACAGTTTTGGCTTAGGCCAATTAGCAGCCTTGCAAGTAATTCCTGGGCAAGGTTTGTCAGCTAGTGAGCACCAGAAACCACTCCTAATATCAATCTAGATGTATCCATCGTATTTGGCAGGGTAGGACTGTTTAAAACATGACACGCAAGGTTATTCTGTACCTCAGTATCAGAGAGAAATCAAAGGTGAATTCAATTTTCTAATACAGATGGAGCTTTCTCATGGCAGCTTGCAACATGTACTTCTTCAGGGCTCCCCCTCAGACTATTAATGCTTTTAGAAAAAATTTCTAGAGGAATCGGGTATTTTTTGTGAGTGCTGGAGAGTGATTCAGCTCGCTCTGTAGCTGGCACCTGGTGACTGGTTGACTAGCTGGTTAGTACCTGGCTGCGTCGGCTAGATCTTCACTGACTACAGTGGGAGCATAAAGATCGACATACAGATACCTACATTTAGGTGTGTCAGTCAGGATCCGAATCCTGTCTCGCCGTCTAGTACAACTTGGTGACACCTTTATGGTGATTTTCCTGTGACCCTCGCTAATCTTTCCTTTCAGTGCTGCCTGTTGCTATTATGCTGAGAGGAGTCCAAATTTCTGTCTGTTTCAACAAGACACACTTGCTGTGTTTTGAAGAAATTCCTAAACACTTTTAGCTTTTCATCACAATCATTCTTGTTAACTTTGTGTCTGCACATTTACCTTAGCAGAGAGACTCCAGGATGTGCAGTGGCTGTTCAAAATGTCTGGTTTTCTAAATAAATAGAAAATTAAAATGATTGCATACACATTTCTGCAAGAGGGATTACTTGAGAGATCAACTGCATTAAAGGCTAATATTCTTAATAGCATTTTCATGTCACAGCTAATTAAATTAAGAAAAAAAAGTTTCATGGTCTAAGGAACACAAGCATTAAAATTTGCGGTTTGTGGTGCAGGTGGAAAGAACTCCTATTTCATACTTTCCACATACAGCACAGATTGTAACGCAAATGGTGCAATATTATCCTGGAACAGTGAAAGGAATTCCATGGGAAATATAACTTCACGAGGCATTTTACCTGAGGCCGAACTCATAATCTCCTCCACTGATACAAACTGTTCTCATTTGTGCTGTTTCATCTGAGGCATCTAATCTGCATTTCCAGTGTTTTTCTCAGGGGAAGCCCTGAACTCTGATACACTGAAATACAAAACAAAACAGCCCTGAAACTTATAATCTGTCTGTAGATCTAATGAAAGTATTTTTCTTAATGTGACTGCCATAAAACATTAAAGCCTCCTCATTTGTCTAACCTTCTACACCAGAAGCTTCCCAGATGTGTTGCTCCCACTAGAAACAAGGACTTTAAAGCCTCTGAAGTGAGTAAAGTAAGTAGCTGCACATTTCTTTTATTAGGTGAAAATTGGTCCTTTTAGCTATAATATATTCTTTGTTTCTTTCTGGTTTTAAACCAGCAGTATTTTCATCCTGAGTTCTCCAGTGACAGCAAGAGTAACTGAAATCTGCAGCTAATCCATATATAATTTAAAATGTGATCTCCACAGAACAATTTTCCCTAATACCATCATGTCACTGTGTCCCAGTCCTGAGGAAAGGTATCATTGTTACAGGTGAAAAGCAAGTTTATTATTACTGGCCAATTTTTACCCAAGTCTCAGCTCCCAAAAGATCATGTTTCTTCTGGTTGTTTTCATACTGTGACTAGAAGAAAATAAGTAAGTACATACGAGACCTCTGAGCTGAACATAGAAGGTGGGAGTAGACTGTTTACCTGATGGCTGGTAATTTATCTGATAATTGTGGTTAAATCTAAATCTGAAAGTAGAATTTGTAGATGCATATATGATGAATTTATAAAAATTTAAATGCGTAATTGTTAAACGTTGAGGTAGAAATCTACGCACACTTACGGTGGCTTGACCCTGGCTGCACACCTGGTGCCCACCAAAGCTGCTCCATCACTCCCCTCCTCAGCTGGACAGGGGAGAGAAAATATAGTGAAAGGCTCGTGGGTCGAGATAAGGACAGGGAGAGATCACTCACTAATTACTGTCACAGGCAAAACAGACTTGACATCGGGCACCCCCCTGCTCCGGCGTGGGGTCCTCTCTCCCTGGGCTGCAGGTGGAGATCTGCTCCCCCGTGGAGCTCCCTGGGCTGCAGGGGGACAGCCTGCCTCACCATGGTCTTCCCCAGGGGCTGCAGCGGAATATCTGCTCCGGTGCCTGGAGCATCTCCTGCCCCTCCTTCTTCATTGACCTTCATGTCTGCAGGGTTGTTTCTCTTACACGTTCTCACTCCTCTCTCCGGCTGCTGTTTCTGTGCCTGCCACAACTTTTTTCCCTTCTTAAATATGTTATCCCAGAGGCACTACCACTGTCACTGATGGTCTCGGCCTTGGCCAGCAGTGGGTCCGTTTTGCAGCCGGCTGGTATTGGCTCTGTCAGACACAGGGGCAGCTTCCAGCAGCTTCTCACTGAAGCTACCCCTGTAACCTGCTCCCCCTACCAAAACCTTGCCACACAAACCTAATAAAACTTGATATTAAGTATTATCTATTTGGGTGACAAAAAGAATCAGGTTCTCTTGGTTGATGTTTAAAAAGGTGCTTGGGTTGTTTGCATGCAAAAGAGGTTAGATCGCCACCTTTTCTTTCTGTTCATCCCTTTTGCTTTGCAAAAGCAGACTATGCATCTCATGTTGCTTGACAGTCTTCTGATTTATTTTTATTATTGAGGAAATAATGTCCTTTTGGCAGCTTCACTTCTTAGAGAACTGGATATATTTTGTGTTTGAAAACAAGGTGACTGGCTCCAATCTAGGTAATACTGAACTTTCCTGTGTTCTGGCAAACAATAATTTTTTGCGGGCAGTGTAATTTAAGCTACTGGCAGTCCAACAGGCAAGATTTTGATGTGTATTTAAAGAACCTTGATTTAATCAGTGACAATGAATTTGAGCTGGCCTTTTGTCGGTGTCCTTGGAGATTCAGGGCATAATTTTGCTGAATTTCTCTTGTAGCTTCATTCAGCTGGATGGTAAAGTTACTCAGGTTAATCAAGATAAGTAGAGTCTGTGGAAGAACTTTGGAGGAACTTGGGAGGAGTTGAATGAGAGAAATTACAAGAAGCAGTTTTCTTTTATTTTTATACTCGTTTATAAATCAATTAAGGGGAAGACTTGGGCAGTGTTACAAATAGATCAGTTAAAGCGATGGTCAGAAATGCAAACACATATGCAAGCTTTTAGGATTTAAGCCTGTAAATTGAAATCGGAATTCATCCTTCTAAGGCATTAAGAGCATAGCTGCATGCTGCAGACACCTGCAGCAGCATAAATGTTCTGGCTCTCCCTGGAAGCTATAGGAGTGCTGTCATTTTTACCATTCTTGGCTAAGACCAAAGAGTGGTCTCTACAGCTGTTATGACCTACTGTGAGGATTGGATGTAGCTCTAGAGTTTAGGGAACAAGTTTGTATCTCTACCTTGTGTTGTGCA
Source organism: Aviceda cuculoides (assembly GCA_035590195.1). Taxonomy (NCBI): domain Eukaryota; kingdom Metazoa; phylum Chordata; class Aves; order Accipitriformes; family Accipitridae; genus Aviceda; species Aviceda cuculoides. The sequence goes on along the minus strand of JAVJGG010000001.1, from coordinate 37,290,166 downwards.
GATAAACTGTATTGTGTTATGCTTGTAAATGTCAACCAAAATATTTCTGTTTTATTTCCTAGTGTAGAAGAGCGCTTAGATCCCTAATAAGTTTGCAGGGTTGTATAGAAATTGCCCCTCTTGACAGATTCTTGTGTAACATATCGTTTTTTTGTATTTTCCACTGAGTTGCCTGGAACATGATACAGGATTAAATGATTCTCAGTTCAGTGCAGTTGTACTAGTTCTGTCCTCCACCATTGTCTCATATTAACAGTTACTGTAAAAGAAACCAGTAGTGATGTAGTTTGATTTTTAGGTTGTGTATGTACCCTTTCAAGTAATTATGCTTATATTGACCCTTTTGCATTCTTATTCAGTATTGTCTTTCCTTTCTAGGCAGCCATAGTGCTCTGCCTGGATGTAGGCTTTACAATGAGCAGTTCTGCCCCTGGTGAGGAGTCTTCACTTGAACAAGCCAAGAAGATTATGATGAAATTTGTGCAGCGACAGGTATGTGTGACATTACATGTGATAAAAAACTGTTAAAAAGGGAGAGGAAGCAATAATAACTATGACATATTTTCCTCATTTACTAATAATTGAAATAAATGAGAAATGAGTAAGAATTAGTCTGGTTTTATGCAGGAGTAACAGTGCTCTCTATTTCAGCTGTACTTTTGTGGATGAGATGTGGTGGTTGGATTGGTCGCTCTTTTTCTTCAGGGCAGTAGAAGCTTTTAGGGGAAACAGATACTCTTCTCTTTGTGTAAAATGTTTCAACAGTGTTAAGATTTACCACACTGAAGACTCATTTCAAGGACTGAGTCAGCCAACTTTACTTGTTTTATCCTAGGTATCTTCATGTCAATCTGTTAGTTTAATTATATCTAAACGAGTGAACTTTCTGTAAGATTACATTTTTGTAGGATAGCGCTTGAAAAGTAAATCCACTGTACTTTAAATTGTTTCAAAATTAGTTAAGCTTGCTGGAGTCTGCCTAACATAATTGCGTATGAATCTACCTGTGTTTTTATACCTGTTTTGTGTTTTCTCTGTTTCCAGGTTTTTGCTGAGAGTAAAGATGAGGTTGCTGTAATTTTGTTTGGGACTGATGGTACTAGGAATGACCTTGCCAGTGGGGATCAATACCAAAACATCACTGTACATAGGTCACTAATGCTACCAGATTTTGATCTGCTGGAAGACATTCAAGATGTGATTAAACCAGGCTCTGAAAAAGCAGACTGTATCCTTTCATTGTGGAGCACTTCTTGAACTGATTCAGCTACACAAAAGACAGGAAGTTAGTGTTGTGAAAATGGGCTCAGATTTGCCTCCAAAGTTTTAACTGCTATCAGAGTTCAGCTAATTTGTTGTTGCAAGTTTGTTCAAAAGCAGATTAGCTGCTTTTTGATGTTCTTTTAGGCTAGCAGATGGGAGTCTTGGCCTTAGGGAATCATTGCTTTTATGAAGTGTTCTGTTAATTAAAGAGAAAAAAGATAGCAATAATATAATTTTAGGCCTCGAATAAGGCGTCTGTCCTTAAAAATAGTGTTGCAGAACTTGGTTTATGCTTTTTCATCAAATAAAAATACTATTTACGAAATATGCCAGCAGAAGTACCAGAAACCAGACAAAACAGAATAGAGGTTTATCGGATTGATTTCTATATAAAGGATTTCTAACATTGTCCAATGTCACTTGCTGGTTTGAATGTCATTCATGTTTGAATGTATTCTGTTGTAAGTTGCATAAGGTGAAGAGTTTTAAAAGAAGGCAGTCTATATAGTGTCCCTTTGTGTGTTTCATTTACCTACTGTTCAACTTCCTGTGTTGTCTTCCCTCTTTCTGGCCGGAAAATGATTGTCGTGACCTCTATTCAGACAGTCAGAGCTGTTTCAGAGAAGTGTGCAGCCAGTCAACTGTATCTTAGCAGAAGCGGTCGTGTTTCTTCTTTGATGGATGGGCAGGTTTATGTGCAGTGGTAAAAATATGTTCCTAATGAAAATTGTGGTGAGGAAGAAACTATCAAGAGATTGCCAGATGCAGATGTTTTGAAAGAAAACTCGCATGAGAAAATGGATTCAATGGTGTATTGAAAGTGCAAGTAAATTTTGTTTGTGGATTCAAAGTAATGTTGTAATGATTAGCTTGCTCTTTCATTGGACTTGAGCCTCCTCATTGACAGTTAGAAGGTTGGGCCCTGAAGCAGTCTTTTTATTGTTCCATCAGATAAATGGGGAAGAGACAAGATCATAAAACAGACAAGTTATATAGGAACCTCTTGCACAGTAGATATTTGAAGAGTACTTGTCTCAAAGAATTGTTTGCTTGTTAACTAAAATGAATGTTTGTCAGTGTTTGGGAGGGAGTGAAAAAAGAAGATTGCTTCATAGGAAAACCACATTTGTGACATGATTCATGTTCTAAATTAGATTTTTCTTAAATTTGTTTAGTCCTGGATGCAATTATTGTGTGTATGGACTTGCTTCAGAAGGAAACAATGTGAGTATGTAATACAAAGCCTTTTACAGAATTCTGACCTTGCACTTTGGAGCTGATCTGATTTCTTGTCAGTATTATATTTCCAGTATTGTGTAAATATGGAAAATGCTTTTATAAAAAAACCCCCAAACATTAAAAACGAACAACACACTACAGGAGTCTGTCCCTGAAGAATCCCCAGGAGACACCTAGCTTCTCCAGACAATCTTAAGAACTTTCTGATGCAACTGGGAACTTTGCAGTAGATTCATGAGAATATTAATGCCATTATACAAGGCACAAAGACTTCACTTAGTGTTGCATTTCTTGTGATCTGTTTTCAAAAAACATTAATTCAGATATTAAAATGCATAGAAAAGGACTACCAAATTTATAAGGGTGATGGCATATCTTACAAAAAAAAAAAGAAAACAAAACTAGAAAGGTGAGTTTGTTCAGCCTAGCAAATTAAAGGCTGTTGGAGATAAGGTTGCTGCTAGTAAATACATGGGCTGTGGGAGATAAAGGTGCAGTAAGAAAAAAACACTGTTTAAGCTGAAAGAAAATGTTGGCACAAGTGTTACAAAGTTGTCAATGAATGTACTTTGACTGGAAATGTGACTGTTTCTAACACCCGGTGAACTGATGGTCCAGGGTAAGGAAGATAACCTTACTTCCTCTTAAAACAGATTGAACAAGTTGTTAAAAAGATTATATGATCTAATTGTGAATGCAGAAGACTAGACTTATTGATGCAATTTGTATTTTTATGAATAAAGTCTAATCGGCATGGAAAGCTGCATCAATTTAACGGTTAAAACCGAGTTGTGAATTAAAATCAGTGTATTTATGGCAGTATAACCTCGAATACCTACAGAGCAACTGCTTTTGTTATCTTCTGGGTAAGTTGCTGGTATGCACCAAAGCCTTTGGTATTGAGTTTACCTTCAGTTGAAAAAATAATGTCAGGTAAGAGTTCAAGAAAGTCACCCTTATGCTTCAATATCCAGATAACTGTATCAGTTTAACTGAATTTTGCTCTGTAGCTGGCAGAATTTTCTGACGTTTATTGGTACTACTTCTTAGCATATTAAGTAGGCTTTAAAGTCCATCTTATCCAATGAATCTACTGAATTAGCTTACTAAAATGGCACCCCCACCAGCAACAGTAATTTAAAATATGTTTTCCATTTTCACAAGGACAGACTTACAGCCGCAAAGGAAATATCCAGTATAGTCACTAAACAGCCTAACGTATTTTATTAGCATTTTATCTACATTGGTGAAAACTGGCAGAATTCCATTCATTTAGATGTAGTTAGTGATTTATACAGTCACGAGGCTAGAGTCCTCAATTTTAGGGAGTAGGAGTGAGTAGGGGGAATCACATAAAGATAAAAACTTGCCATAAATAATATGACCAATGATAGAATAACTTCTATCCAGTAGGTTTGTTTGCTTATCTTTTTTCTTTACAAGTATATTACTTCGGTAAAGTTTCATTTTTGTAAGGAAAAAGTTAGAAAAAGGCCTTATAGATAATATTTCTGATATATGTAAATGTTCTTTTTGTATTTTAAGAGGCAAGAAATATGAGAAGAGACATATTGAACTGTTTACAGACCTTAGTAGTCCTGTCAGTGAGGATCAGCTGGAAATTATTATTGCTAACTTGAAAAAAACAGGAATTTCACTTCAGATTTTGTAAGTATGGAAGTGGCTGTTATACACTTTCTTAATAACGATCTTGAAGGAGCTGGTGATCTGTTGGTGTATTGTTTCTATAGAGGTGTACCAGTACGTAACATGATTGTTGTAAGTACTTCTATCAATTACATATGCCGTGAATTCCAGTTATGAACCAAGTCGCCTTGATTAAGTGATGTGCAAATACAGGTTAAGATGATGGCTTCTTCTCCAGTTAAGCTTATAGCTTAGAGGCAAAATCTAAAATGAGAGACAAAACATCTATATAAGCAGAGAAGTGGGAAACAATGAGCCAGGAATAGCCTCAGAAACAGTGCTTTTGTCACAGCAACAGCCTAGATCCTTTTAGGTAAGGGAGTTACTGGGAACAAATAGAGGTTGCAGATGTTTATAGCCTGATTCTGATGTCAGTAGAAAAGCAAGTCTGAAGAGAAATGCTATATTCACAGTGACAGGCTAGGAAAATGGAAGTGGAAAATGCAAGCAATGTCTTAAGTGTTATGACAGGAATCCCTTGGCTGTCTTGGTATAGGTATAGGCATTGATCTGCAGAATCAATGGTGGTGCTGAGATCTGTACTAGTTGTTGCACATGATGGTGACATAGGAAGCTATAGGCCTTCTAGTAAGAGTTTATTTAAAAGAAAAACTTTGTGTGAATGCTAATGTTTTCTGTTTATAACAAATAATTTCACAGGAGAAAGAAAGCTGCAGTTTTACTTCTGACCATTTTAGTATTTACTTTCACTTAGATCCAGCATTCTGTAAGGAGCAATGTCGTGAACTTGATAAATTCATTAAAGCCATTTATGGACCTACCTGCAAGATAACAGAGGGCTTAGGTAGGAAAGCATGACTGAAAATCATGGGCTGATCCTCCACAAAAATATTCTTTTTTGCCTGTGCTTGGGAGAGGCTGAATGTAAAAATATCAGACTACTCCCAGGTTCTGTCTACACAGCAAAAGAAGGTATGCTTGCAACGTGCGTTGACATGCCCCTTCCTGCTTATTTGAGCCATTCTTGGCACTGGAGGCAGGGGAGATGCCACCATGGACCTGAGTACATGCTGCCAGCCAGAGTACATCTTTCAGAGGCTTGGTATTTAGCCCCTGCTACCTTGTCTCCGTACCTGTAGTTTGCTGTGCGGAGTAGCACAGATGCTACCACCGCAAGTTAACGTCGCAGTTTTATTCTGTGAGATTTCTGGTATGTCTTTACATTTTCTATGTCTGTAACATAGCAAAGGAAAAGCCCCATAGCTAATAGAAGCACTAGGGAAATGTTGCTGTTACAGTATTAGCTGCAGATTTACACCCTGTCTCCCAGCCATACGAGCAAACAATGCTTTGAGAAATACATGTACAAAGGTAAAATACTCAGGATACTGGTTTAAAAATAATTTCTTGCTAAACCTCGTCCTTTTGTTATAACCAATGCTTCCATCTCTTACGCCCTGTTTATTGATTAGGTTGTAACTTATGGTAGATAGTTGGTTTTCCTCCCTGTTATCAAGTCCCAGCACATGCTGAGCACTGTGTAGCTTTGGGTATTGCAGTTCTCATCACAGGAGTCTCTAAGCACTGTATAATAAAAGTAGTCTAACTTTTATGTATCAGAGGTTTGAAGCTCTTTGCTCTTTTAACAGCTTTAAAATACAGTTTCTCTATTTGTCAGTGGATGCTGCTTCCTAAAAAGGTACCAAACACTTTGCTGAAGTTTGATCTTTAATTCTGCTGTGACATTGTTGTGCATATTGTTAACTCTCCTTATTATACGTTGCTCCACAGATAAGTTTAGTGAGGACCAATGAAGTGAAAGTAAGGTAGAGATCTGTAGGCTGCTTTTTTGAAAACGTAATACAATGCTAAAATTCTTTTACTTTGTGGAAATGTGGTAAAAGGCATCATGTGGTTTGTTCAAAATTGGATCAGATGAAAGATTTGAAAAATCTGCAGGCATTGTCAGGGGCATAGAGTGGAGAATCTTATGCATTTCTCTTTTCTCTGGTTATTATACTTAGTTAACTCTGTTACATTCTGAAGAGCAGCAAAATCATTTTATCTATAACCCCTGGCTAAATTTTTAAATCTGATTCTTGAAGTGCAGGAAAATGTGTCATCTTCAGTCAGAAATTCACCTAGTATTGTAAGCTATTAAAATCTCAGAGAGTAACATTTATTCCGGAAACACCTAATAGCCCCACTGCAGAGTAAGTCCCGTTTACTGGCATTTGGAGCCGATACAGAATCATAGGCCTGGAATGGCCTTTAACAAGTCATCTAAAGCAATCCTCTGCTTCAGACTGGATCAGTTTTATGTCATTGCTGAGTGGTGTTTGACTAATCTTTTTATAAAGATTTCCAGTGATGGAGACTCTTCTATCTCATCAGGCAGTTGGTTTTAGAGATTATGGTTTGAAATGCCTTTATCAGGTTTTTGAAAATTTGACCTGACTCCATGATGTGATTTGAGTGCAGGCTGAATATGAAGAACCAATTGTTCCCTTCCTCTCTGCAACAGCCTTTTATATTTAGGACTCTCTTGCCCTCTGACTCCCTTCTCTATGGGTTTTATTTTGTTCAATCTTTTTTCATAGATCTTGTTTTCTAATCAGCATTGTCTTTACTCCCTAATCCCTTCCTGTCTGTGGGCATCTTTATTGACATACGATGCCCAGAACTGGTGCAGCACTCTGGTCAAGATGTTACCAATGCCGAGTAGACCTGAAATACTACTACCATGTGTTTCACAAGCCATGTGGCTTTTTATACATCTGGCTGCAGCTAGATAGAAGTTGTTGCTCCTGATACAATTTTTGTTTTGGTTTTGGTTGATTGCTTTAATTAAGAAGAAAGTCAAACTGACTGCTTCTGCTTGTGTTCTTAGTCTGCCATTTCCAGTGGATGTTGATGATGGAGGTGGAGATGTAAGTGCCAGTGTACGTTCTCATATGCACAGAAACTCTTTTCCAAAAAAGGGTTTAACTGAGCAACAGAAGGAAGGCATTGATGTGGTGAGGAAACTGATGCATACATTGGATGAAGAAGGAGGGCTGGAAGAAATTTACACTTTCAGGTAAACTTGGCTAATCCTCTTTATCGTACTGTAAATTTACTTTTATGATTTCTTCCCCAAAAGATGAAATTAAGTAAATAATCAGTCACTTGGCTTTCAGTTTCACTGAAGTCAGTGAATTTTATAACATGTTGTACACTCAGTCCCTTTCAAACAGCTTCTTCAGTGGCGTTCGAATAGGTAGAAGAGCTTACAGATTTCAGTGGAAAATGAATTACCTGTATTTAAAGAAAAAAAAATCAGTTTTCTTCCATCTTTAGTGTTGGTGGATTTTGGAGGGAATGTTTCTATAAATGAGATTTCAAAACCATGTTTTGGAGAGAGTTGGAATTTGTGACATACTGCAGGTAGAACATTTGCATGTAGTGCTAGTCTTTGTTTCTTGGTTGCAGACTTCTTTTAGCTCACTGGTTTATCAAACTCGCACAAATGTTTTGAGTAATGTCGTTGGTTTGAATGCTGCTCTTTAATCACAGACTACTGTGCCATTGTGCCAAACAATATACTTTTTTAGCAGCTTTCCTAATGAAAGAATTGTAAGATGGTTTTTCACTTCATGTTTCCCCAATGAAAGAATAAAAATATATGCGCATCTCTGAAAAACTGTAGCTAATGATATATCCAAGACTTTTCCACACAGGTGTTGTCTCAGTTGGGAAACAAGCAAAATGCCTCTATGCACCTTATAAAAAGTCTGATGTTATTGTCTTAGTAGTTCTATTCTACAATTTTGAAGTGTGATCTTTTAGGCAACGTGTTTTTCAGGAAGCTTAGTAGACCATAGCTGTAATGTGATTATCAAGTGTAATTTTTAGATGAGGTTGGTACCTGTAGGTTTACATGCTGTTATTTGTCATTTTATTTGTGAGGTTTTCTTCCCGCACCCTGCCCGACTGATCTGCTTTGCACCTCAGCAGCCAGTTAAACTGTTACTTGAGCATTAGTGTGGTTTAGTGAAGAAACATGTATCACTCTGCATGTATTCCATACTAGTCAACAGAGCAGTCTCAGTCTCTAGAAAAACACAGGCTTTGTCATTGCATCGACAGACTGCACAGAAAAGCAGTATCTTTCTGGGCCCAATTATCCTTTAGGATAATCCATATGCATGAAGCTATACGTGTCTTGGTCCCTGCTTTATATGTTGTTTTTTTTTTTATCGCAGGTTCTTGCTACTGTATAAGCTTTCTTTGTGCCATGCTTTCAGGGGAAATCCAAAATCTTTGGATAAATAGGCATTTGGCTAATAAATTAAAGCTTTAGTTGTTTAAGTTGTATAAGGATATGTGAGGTTTTAGATGCAGTTAAGTTGTTTATCAAGCTTTAAGAAGTCAGTCTTGCAAATTTGTCATGATAATTTACCAACTTAGATACACTCTCTGTTTTTCTGTATCCATTATTCCTGCTGGTAAAAATATTTCAACTCTTGTGAAAATAAATTAGTCATGCCAGGAACGTAAGTGAGAAAATTTTGTTGTATTTTGGGGGGATTTGATATTCCAACTATTGGACAGGAGATACTTCTGCTACCTCTGGGTTTTGGGGGAAAAGATTGGAGAGCAGAGGAGGAGAGACATGTTTTTAAAATACAAATTGAAATGTGCATTTACTAGGGTTCTATTGGCTGAGTCTTCTTTGATAACAGGAAGCATTTTTCTTCTATACATATAAGAAATTAAAGGATAGAGTTAATAAATTAAGCTTAAATGACAATTTTAGGCATTTGACACTTAGGTATTTGATTTTCACGTTCATTCTTGAATGTAGCTGTTGCAGTACTTTTAATGATATAGTAACAGGTTCTTTCTAAAAATCCTATATTAACGTGTCTATTGCCAGAAAGAATAATTTGTCTTCCCTTCCTTCCTTTCCCCAAGGAAAAAAAGATTTAAAAAGGAAATACAATGTTTATCTCGTTATAAAAATTCCAGTGTATTCTCTCCTTTCATTTTGCTTCCATTAGAATTTTCAAAAAAACCCTGCTCATCCTAAGAAACTTGAAAAGTAGAATACCAAGTTGAATTCTGTATTACTGGTTTTAGGAGTCGATCTTAATTTCCGCCAGACAAGTGCTTTAATCAAGAAAGAGGTAGTTTTGGGTTTTATAATCAAGTGAAAAAGGTGAGGTCAATACTGTTTTTTCTTTGCTTCATTGAGTGCTTTCTCTGCATTGGAATTTTACAGCAAAGTAGCTAATAAAGTTTGTTTTAGGTGAAAGCTGTCCTGAGTGCAAGCCTGTTTGATTCCACAAGAAAATATTATAAATTACTTTTACTGTAAATTTTTAATTTTTTAACTGCCTTGCTTAGAGTTGTGCAGTTAAGTTAACACTTTTTAGTATAAAATCATTACAGTTCCTTTTTCTGTCCATTTTATGAACTTGTGTGTATGCTGTTTAGGCTAGAAATACTCAAAGGAACTTGTTTCACTCTAACAGAATGCCCTGAAAATAATGAGTTCATTAGTACTGTATAAAAAAAAAACAGCATCAAAAGTTAATTACCACACAAAGTACTGTTAATTGAAACTGGATTCTTTATTTCTTCACCTCCACTGCAGAAAACATTTTACCACTTAGAGAGCCTTTTCTAATTCGGGCTGTTCAGCTAGCTACATGCCCTAATTGGGGTGAGTACAGATAAATGTAAAATGCTTAATAAGCAATTGTGTAGTTTCATCACAAGACCTAACATAACCATGTCTTTAAGCGCTAATGTCACACCATCATAAAGGCTTGAGAAGGGAATAATCTACTGTACCACCTCTTTTTTTCATTCTCTTTTCTGACAATAGTTAATGACCAGGTTATTCATACAGTTTATTTTCTAATGCTTTATGCAGTCTAAGCTGCAACAATTGGACTCCTGCATCTCCTTGAAGAGAGTGTATTGTCTGTAATATTTAATTACAGTTCACCAGAGTTCATTTCTGTTTTCCTGATTCCTTCATTTAGAGAGAGCCTGGAGCGTCTTTCAATGTTTAAGAAAATAGAAAGAAGACCTATGGCTTGGCCCTGCCAGCTCACTATTGGTTCTAATTTGTCTATAAGGATTGTGGCCTACAAATCAGTAAGTTCATAAAGCGTACGTTTTAGTGTGTTTTGGCAGCAAGTTAGGTGCAGCTGCATGGTTTTTTTTTTCCTTAAAACTAAGAAAATAAAAGCTAAAGCAGCATCCAAAATAATTATGGTAGAGATTTTGTGTGTGTAGAAGCCAGTACATCTAAAACTCTGGTTCCCACAGCAACTCTAACTTCACCATATTGTACACATATGTTAAAGAACTAAAATCCACGATGTACAGAAATAGAACTAATTGCTATCTACGCTGTGACACTTAATGGTATTGAAGTTGACGAACCTGATTAAGAATGCTTTCCGTTCAGCATCAGTGATAAGTCTGCAGCTCAATGAGACTTAATATATATTTCTTAAGCCCTAGGCACAAGAGGAATTATGCACATGTGTATGTAAAATGGTGGGTGTAAATGTTTTACCAGCTGTTGTGTTGAATTGCATCTATTGTTATTTCAGACTTAGGAAGAAAGCTGGTTTGCTTTATACTTTTTGGCAGAGCGTGTGCACAGTCTGTTTCCCTTACAGTTTATATGGGTCCTTCACACAGTGCTAGGACGAAGTAAGTGTATTTAAACACAGGAAATGTGCAAAATTCCATTTATTGAACTATTAATAGGTAACTATATAGTGTGGCAGCATTGATGGATCTGGTGAGATGGAGATTAGTTGGTTTCTTATTTGAACCCAAGACTAAGAGTCTGGCCAGTATTGCAAGGTTTCAGGAAGATGTATTATGAAGTTGAAATATATCTGATTTCTGAGAGATAGGCATACTAGCATTGAAAGAGATCTCTGCTGCCAGCTTTCTATTTATACTTATTAATAATTTATTTTTTTTTTAAATTAGGATATTGTGCCAGACCTGTACAAATATGCAGTAAGTCCCCTCCCAAAGGTGTTTACACACAAAATAAATTAAGGTTGGGAGAGTAAGCAACCTGTACCGAGTGACTAGCCCGAGGTCATACAGCAGTTGGATCAGAGCTAGGAATAGACTTGTGATATCTACTGACATAATCTATTCTGTCTTTTCTGCCCAGTTCTCCATTTTTCTTCTCATTCACTAAGTATAACATCAATTTCACTTAAGTAGAGAGAAAAGAAAGCATTTTCCTTTCACTGTATTTGGGAAACATTCACTCATTGCAGACACTTATTCCTTCTTTCCCCTCCCAGTCCCGTAATGCAACTGGGATCTTTTTCTGCCTTTTGGGGAAGTTGCAGTAATACAGGGTATTTTTATCCTGTAGTGTAGTAAGCCTGATGAAAAACTTGGGCAAACAAGCTGAATGAGCATTGAGTCTTCTCCTATCTTTAACATGTATCTTAATGCTCCATCAGAAGCGTTTATGTAGGTGGAGGAAGTAAAATACGTAGCAAGCAAGTTACATGTTATCCTGTGACTAAAAGACATCCACAAATGACTTAGCCCATGACTTTAAAGAATAACCAAACCAAGTATGCAGTCAATATGATATAGTTCAGGTGTTAGGTCTCGTACAGATGAAACAGTGTGCTGAAAGCACTGTGGTAGCAGTCAGAGATCCATGTTTGGGGCTGTCATTATGAGTCCCTTATTGGCAAAATAATGCAGCACTTGGTCTAAGAATTTTTTGCATGTTCTGGTAAGCACTCTGGATCCCGCTGAAATGTTAAACGTTCCTTTTCTTTGAATTCTGATATGAAGGTCACAGAAGAGAAGGTGAAAAAAATTTGGACAGTTGTGGATGCTAAAACCCTCAGAAAAGATGATGTGCAAAAAGAAACTGTTTACTGCTTGAATGATGATGACGAGACAGAGGTTCAGAAAGATGATACTATTCAAGGTATGACTTCTTTATGTGCACCCTGAAGACAAACCAAAGACAATGGATTGTAGTCTTAAATCACCTAAGTGCCTTTTAGTTTTATACTTCAAAGCCTAGATGTGATCTTAGAATGTAAAGTCTGTAAGCTGATGGAAGACTGTTACGTGAGACTCTTTGTCTTCACATATTTTAAAAAGTCTTACTTTTGCCAGTAATAGGAATAATAACAATACCACCAGGTGGAACTCCAAAGGCACTACAGCTTACTAAATTATTCTGTGGAGGATGATACTTCAGCTCTGCAGTGAGTAGTGCTGCTACCTCTATCCTGTTTTCAAATGTTCAGTTGTACTGATAACAGTACAATAACAGTGAATACTTTCATAACACTGCTTTTTTCTAGATAAGCAACTGCTCCAGATATTCTGCAGCTGGAAAGATGAAACCATTAATGGAAGGTTTAGTGTTCAAGAGTCTATTAGCTTTGCTGTTTAAATTCCATAACAGGTTCTATCTGAAGTAGTGGTATGCAGAATACTTCTTTTATAACCTTCAGCTTTGTTCTGAGTGGATTAAATTCCTTAGAAGACTAAAGGCTCCAGAAGCAGTATGAAATAGTCTACTTTTTAAAAGTGGAGTTAAGCAAATATGGTTTTTTTTTTGCAATAGAGATACATTTTGTTACTAATTTTTTCTTTCCTTTGCTGTTTCAATCCCACACAAGTAGGGCAAGTGTATTAATTATAAAGGGCAGAACTATTCAGTAACAGTATGGAAAGACCTGTCAAAAAAATTGAAGAATTAAGATAATACTGTATTTTTTTTATTTAACCTCTTTCAGTTGTAGCAATCATAGGTGTTTTGGAGCAGTAGGAGGTAAAAATGTCCCAATAACAATGTGATTTTCTTTGTTTCTTTAAGCAGAAATGATAGTTAAAAGCTAGTAGTCTGTTTCTTTTATAAGTTCAAAACTTCTAGTAAAATAAAAAAATCCACTTTTTATAGTGAAGTATTTTTACCATTCTCTGCTGATGTTCTGACTGCCTAAGTTGTTGAGTGGTTGCGGGATGCTAGTAAAAAAAAGTGATGAACAGTTCAACATGAACAAAAGAGACCAAAAATTTCTCTATCAATGGTGTGATATTTCTTATAGTTAAAGAGCTGCTGATGCCTCATGGACTTGTGTGGGCCTTTTGAGAAATGTCATAATTAGACAATATTTTGCATTTGAAACGCCCATACTGAAATTTCTTTCATTTTGCCTGTGTGTTTGTTTTTCAGCTTCCAGGAAAATGTATATATAGGTCTTTCATCCAGGGATTTATCTCTGTTCCTTCTGTTTTCTTCACACCTGAGGATATCATCCTTATGTGACCCTTGTGACCATAAAATAAAGTGATGATGTTACAGTGAGGGTATTAGAGCTTGAGATGGGCGAGTAAACAGTTGGAACAGATGATACTTCTGAGAAACTAACAGCTTCCTATTTTGTGGAGCTATCCCTGTAATGTAAGGCATGGGAAGTAAAACACAGAAATATATAAAGACCACTTCCGCGTACAAGAGTGTTTTGGTTTTCCACTATGTGTGAGGGTGTATCTGACTTCCACTGTTAACACATTTTGTTCTGTGAGTCCTTCCTGGTGTCATTTCCTGTCCATGATTTGTGGAATGTTTGGGGTTTTTTGTATTATGTTTGCAGGGATTGTTGCAGGCTATTTGCTGAAATCTATTCTGATTTGCTTAAATCTATTTTGTGAGCATAGTTTTTTGGGGCAAGATGTTCAGTTCCCTTATTTTCTTTCCCGCTCACTGGGAGGGTAGCTGTGTTACATAAAATGATGTACAAGGAGTGCAACTGCTGTTCATGAAGTACAAAGCGTGTCTATGGGGTGTGTGGTTTTTTTGTTAACAGGGAAAGTAATTTGATGAGCATGTGTGGAGTGTAGCTGTGGGGCATGCATGCATTGTTAAAATATTCAGAGAGCTAATTTAAGTGTTAGAATTGTAGGCCCATATGCTTACCAGATGCTCTTCTCTTGTTCTCCAGGGTTTCGCTATGGGAGTGATATAGTTCCTTTTTCCAAGGAAGATGAAGAGCAAATGAAATACAAAACAGAAGGAAAATGTTTTTCCGTTTTGGGATTCAGCAGATCCTCTCAGGTACAGTACTAAACTTCTTCCCATTCAACTTCCTGAGTTGTTCAAGACAATTGGTTTCACTTTGAATTCACTAAAGTTGTGGTGGTGTACTGGGTTCCAGTATTGTGTATGGGGCATCTGCATTCAGGTATACAGGGGTGACTTATTTGCTGATTCTAGTACGTGTAAACAGTACGTAGTCTTGTAAAGGAGAGAAGCTCATAAATGTGGCTTTTGAGTCCTCAAGTGAAGCCAGAGCCACTGAACTCAGATCTCTGCAAAGTGGAGGCAGAGGTATTGTAGTCTCATTTCGTCTCACAAACTTAAATAGTGATGCCAGATCTGCAGCAGAAGACGGTGTCTCTTCTGTTCAGGTCATGCAGGAGCCTTTTTGGGCTTTGTCCAGCCACAAGTGTGTTCTATTTAACAGAAGAAGTCTCTCCCTCAACATTAAAGAAATGTTAAAGAAAGCCTGAGAACTGACTGCATTCATTCTCATTTCCATAAAAATTAGTTTGTGAACTGTGACTCGCTTCTTGTTTCTGCTATAACAAAAACTAAATGTAGCAAAGACTTCATAAAGCTTAGATGAAGATAACATCATTCAAAAACTCCATATTTCAATGAGATGCTTGGTGTTTGTATGCACTTACCTGTACTTGTGATACTAACTTTGCCATTTGTTTTACCTGGAAGTTGTAAGTAACTTACATTGAGCAAGTACCTTAAAAGCTATCCAGCACAAGGTGACTTTCTGCAGAAAATCCAGGACTTAAGCATTAGGAAAGACTTAGGCAAAGGCTTAACAAAACCCTTCTTGAAGCAGGACACATGAGGAGAAAGTACAGAGATGTGAGTGCCAGTAATTGCTAGAAATATTATAGAATCATAGAATTGTTTAGGTTGGAAAAGACCTTTAAGATCATCGAGTCCAACCATCAACCCGACACCACCATGCCCACTAAACCGTGTCCTGAAAAGCTTTATTTATTTTTTCTATTAAGCTGCTCCCACTCTTTCTTCCAGGATATTGCACAGGGTGGCTGAAACTTTACTCTTCTTGGAGTTCACTGCACCCAGTCCCCTTCACTGCTCAAAACTGAAATGAAATCATAGGGCAGCTCTGTGCCCTCTGTTCTGAAAGCTCCCAGCCCTCCTGCTCTTCTCTGAAATGTCTCGCTGCCTGAACAAAATAGAACGCTTGACAAAGGTTGAGGAATTGTTACCTTTACCAGGAATGAAAGATGCTAATGAAAGAGGAAGTATCTGTGGGAGTTTGCTCCCAAATGGATGTAACTAAACCTATTTTTACTTTACAGCACAGGTGGCACAGAGACCCCTGCATGTTGCTAGATACGCCCTTAGACTACTGCAGTGTAGTCATCCAAAGCATATTATTAACTGAGGAACCTGGAAGTTATGTTGATTTGTTGAAATGAGAAGCCAGCCTAAATGGGAGCTGTAACCTGGTTGCTCCTTGGGAACTTAAACTTAAGTAACACAGGAGCTTGTGTATGAAAGTGATTGATCGAGGAAATGTACCACGCTTGAGCTTATACACTGTAAATTGGCCAGGGCAGAGAGATGTTAGGGACTGCTAAATGCTGTACCAGAAATTGGATCTAACAAATGAGATGTTGTGTCTGAACACAGTGTTTCAATGAGACAATTTCTTGCATCTTTTAATGCGTTATTAGCCTACAGCTGAGTCTTACTTTCTTAATTCTGTAAGATGTATTTCACCATGTGCAGTGTTTTCTTATGCTGGAGGCTGGCCTCCTATTTTGACTTGAGGTCTGACTTTAGTTGAAAACAGAAACTAAGAGGAAAACAGATGAGAAGAATCATGCTTTTGTAAGTGTGCTGTTATTTCACATGGAATTTTTTTCCACCATTGGTCAGACAGTGTGGTAATACCTTCAAATACGTTGTAGGAATATAATTAATTGTAGGAATATTTTTGAGTCGCATAAATATGCCTCAAAGAATTAACAAATTGGTTTTATATTTTTTCAATGCAGAAAATATTTATTACTTTTGATAATTTTTATGATGTGCTTCTTTTGTCTGTGGATTTAATAATGAATAGGAATTATGTCTTAAATACAGTGTGCTCTGGCCTGTAACTAGGAGTGTGAGTAATTATGCCCAGTAGTAGCTGCATAAACCTCAGTGGAACAAAATTATTCAGGTTTGATTGCAGAATTAAAATTACACTGTATAGAGAATGATATCAGGAAGTTTTCAACTACAACTGGAATTTTAAAGACCCACGCTTTCCTTATCTTTTGGCTCCTAAGTTTTATTGCTTGGAATCATAATACTGACACTATTCAAATGTATGTTTTATATTAAATTGTTTCTCTAAAAAACTTTGGAGAAAAGATAATTTATTATTAACTAGAGAAACTGGAACACCTCCAAATACATAATTAAAGAAGGAATATAACCACCTTATATTATTTTTCTGAGTTATTCACATCCCTCAGGAAAGAAGATCAGAGGCCGCTTAAACTTTGATTTTTAATTTATAAGCAACGCCATGTAAATCAAGAAATAATACTTGAAAATATTACAAAGGGATCTTTTTTTTTTTTTTTTTCCAAACAAAAAAAGGTGTAGTGATACACACATCTAGTTATTTATACTATACCGAACATAAAATTTCCTGAGCTTTTAAAGACAGGACAGCAAAGAATGATTGCAGGTAGAATAATCTGACTTGAAGAATCGTGCTGTAATACATTAAATAGATCTGCTCTGGTGCAAGTTGTCACTGACTTCAACAGCATTATGGTAATTTGCTAAATAATGATACTGCAGGTTAATTTGGAGAGAGTGTAATTTGAAGAGATTTTTCTTTAACAAAGAAAGGTCATTTTAACCGGTGTTCATAGTAATGTGCAGTCTTTGTGACAGGTTTTCCACTATTGCAGTGTTTCTCTGGGCGTGCCTCACAGCCTCTGTAGCTCCAGCTATTCCAGCAATGCCCCTTGATGAAACTGTTTTGGGTTTGTGGGTGGGTTTTTTGGGGTTTTTTTGGGGTTTTTTTTGGGGGGGGGGGGAGGGGGGTCGTGTCAGCCATGTTCATGAACAGCATAAACTCTGCTAACAGAAGTGCTTCTTTCTTAGCACAACTGTATATACTCTAGGTTGTGGTTGAAGTAGTTTTATTAATTAAGGATGTGACTTTTTTCAGCTCCTTTTTGACGTATCTTTGCTCGGAAAATTTAATAGCGTGGATGTGACATCAGTTAGGTTTAGGTCTTTTAACTACTGTAACCACACTGACTTTTGGTTACTGCAGTATTATTCAGACTGGTAACAGCTGCAAGTACCATAGTCTGTAATTCTTGCTCACTGGTAGGAAGGTATGAGACTATCCTGCCGAATATGACTGAATATCCATATTGAGTGATAAATGGAGATATGAAGCATATACAGTGCTTTAACATCTATGCGTAGTAATTAAATTTTGTGTCTTCTCACTTGAGTAATGTGTTAGTTGTTTCATATTTAATTGGTCTAGTTGCTTTAATGACGTTTTCTTTAGATCAGTCTAACTCTTGCCCATTTGAATCTGTAGATCCAGAGTCATTACTACATGGGCAATCAGGTTCTGAAGGTCTTTGCAGCGAAAGATGATGAGGTAAGGTGAACTGAAGTTTAATGCTGAAAGTGTTTTGCTGTGGAACAGAATAGTAGTGGCACTTGAGATTGTTCTGTCTTTCCGTGTTAATAAAACAAATATTTTTAATGCAGCTTACAGATGTCTTGTTCCATTGCCCATTAGGATGAAAAGAAGTTGGATTAGACCTCAAATGAATACCGTATCTCATGAATAATGAGAAACTGTTAAATACTACGTTTGTACAAGGGTATGGGGAACCTGGAATTGGTGCTTAAGTCCATTCTCATGCAGAGCCACAGTGTGCCCTGTCACTATGTTATTTAGAACAGACCCCCAAATTATTTTAAATATTAGAGGTAAAAAACTCGCTGTAATGGTCTAATGTTTTCCTTTAAGAGTCTGACTTCCCTCCCTTTTTATCTCTCTTGTAATACTTTTGAGAGCTTTTCACACCTACTGGAAAAGGTGGAGCATGCTGGATCTAAAGTTTTCTCAGCTTTGAACAGATCCACTATCATAATGAAATTTGACCTTTCTGCTGCTTCATTTTTTGAATATAAAAAATGCTTGTGTTGAAGTTATAACTGAAATAGGAACTAGTCTTGACTAAATCAATGCTGTGGAGTTCACTGTGAAAGACGTATGTCAGCAGACTAATGAGAACTTGCATAACTAGACTTTTCTTCTCTCTCCCCCTGCCCTCCTCCCCCCCGCCAGAATGCAGCAGTTGCTTTTTCTGCCCTTGTTCATGCATTGGATGAGTTGAAAGCGGTAGCTATAGTGCGTTATGCTTATGACAGAAGATGCAACCCGCAAATCGGAGTAGCTTTTCCCTATATTAAGGATGCATATGAGGTAATTTTTCACTCTTGCCTCTCTGCAGAGGGCCTCCGTATTGATGCTTTACAAATACTAATTAATAATTGATCGTATTTGAACCGTATGAATTTGCAGTGTTGTGTAATACCAATATGACTTTTCAGAGTGATTTTAGGAAATAGTACCCAGTCTTAGGACAAGGAAGTAATAGTTTTAAGAAAATTCCCTAGAAAAAAATACATGGAAAAATAATGCCGTATGCTTCTATTAGTATTCTCTATATTACAGTTTTAAATATTACTGATTTATATTTCAATAACATAGTAATAATTTCATTTTGTTATCCTGGAAGTCTCAATTTTTTTGGTATCCAGAAACAGTGTAACCAGACAGTTATGTAATAAGTTACTACTGCTTTCTTTCTGTGTTACTACCTGCCTCTCTACATAAAATCCAAAGTTGCACTGGAATCTTTCATTTTCTTAAACTATGGATTTATCTCCAGGATGCTTGGTAGTGCAAAATTTGAACTTGATAGTTGGCATGGCATTTCAAGTGTGTCCAACTATGCTGTTGCCTTTGGGTTTCCAAGTCAACTGGTACTGAGGAGAGGAGCTCACAGCATTTAAAGCTGCTTAAATTCATATGGAGAGTTAGGAAGACAGTAGCATGCTTGTTTACTTGAAAAGGTTATTTTAAAAAACAGGAGAAAAAAATGAACTCTGTTTCTTAGGAAAAACAAAAAAAAGAAAAAGTTCTGTACACAGCAGAATCATATTATAAATCATTTTTTTTTTAAATTCTGAGAGACCCAGAAGCAGCACTGCATATCAGATTTTTTGCAGCATATGTTTCAACTGATCTTACTTATGAGAGACTATTGAAAAAGCTAAGTATGTATAGCACGGCTAAGCAATGAGAAAGGTGGGGGCGGACATAACAATCTTTAGACTTTTAAAGGGTATAAACATAAAGAATGGAAAAGAATTATTTAGGGTGGTATGAACTGGAGGAGGTATTTGAATAAAGAAAAAATTAGGCTGAGAGTATTAAAAAAACAAAACCAACTTTTGACTTGGAAACACAGTAAGCTATGATAAAACCTCCCAAAGTGCCAATATATGGATTATTTGAAGGTTGGCTGTTTGGAACTCTGCACAAGAAGAAGGGATTGGATGACCTGGGAGGTCTTTATTCCAACAGTAGAAAAATAAGGAGTGTAGCCATCGCTATATTATGAAATAATTCTGTGTTTTATTATGCTTAAAGCTGTGTTGCTCTTTAAGTACTTTAAGTATTTTGATACATACAGATATTAGATCTTTGGATTTTTCTTATGTTTGTATTGCCCTGATAGGGCACTCTGGGGTACTTTGGATTTTTTTTTTTTTCTTCAGGCTCAGTTTTTCTTTCTTCTTTCGTCTCGCCCAGTGTCTCATCTATGTGCAACTACCCTACATGGAAGACTTAAGACAGTACCTATTTTCATCCTTGAAAAACAACAAAAAATGCATTCCTACAGGTAAGATAGTCCCTTGCTGGGCAACTGGACAAAGTAGCCTGCTTGTCTTCCTTTAAGACACTAAAAGAGTTAGAATATGTGGCTTTCCAATGAAAACATAAGCTTTGTCATTATTTTGGCTTAGGAAAAAAAAGCCCAGGCCTTTAGGAATACAATGTGGTGACATCATCTTGAAGTGTAAAGCCTGTATCAAAACTTTGCCAGCTTAGTTCCAGTCTCAGCAGACTTGAGGTTTGCAGGCAGTCTTTTAAAACTGCCCTATTAAATGACTTCTGGCTCAGGTTATGGGATTATTAGTCTGACAGGATCTCTGTGATAGAGATCTGAGATTTAGTCCTCCATATCCTTTGATCTTTGAACTCATTTGTGAGACTAAATGGCCAAACCTTGTGGGAGCTGCAGTATGTGATTAGCTAGCTAGAATTAGAATAGAGGCATCAGCTCTGTTCGTACAAAGCTGGTCCTGTAGCCAGTTGCAGTATGGCCTGTTAATATAACGTGCAAAGACCGTATTTTCTGTCGTGTGTTGATTTTTAAAGCATGGACTTTCTGGTGTCCAGATTCAGATGGAGGGCGTCTTTCTAGAGCCACAGAACATGCAGCCATACCAAGCTTGACTCACTATTCTGGGAATTTTGCACAGCAATGGGCATAAATGGATGTAGTTTAAAATCCACTCCCACTTCTTTAATTTGTTATGAGATCTATTGAATGGGCATCTGCACGTCAGGGTATATAAAGCATGCTGAGTTGTTTCTGAAACAGTTTCTATTTTCTTGCCTGTAACCAGCAGTTTGAGAACAAATCTAAAACCTGTCTTACCAAAGCAATAGTGGACTATTGTGAACTGTGTTAATTTGCAATCATAACTTTTAAAATTTGTATGACGCCATTTAGTTTTTCAAACCGGCTGTTCTTCTTATTTTCTAAGTGGCCTATAAACCTTCTGTTGCAAATAAAAACATCTTGAAAAAGAAGAAAAATAGAGGCAAAAAGGCAGCAATAATGGAGGTCTTGAGGGGGGAGGGGGGGAAGGCTTTATGACTTTACATTGTAGTCCTTAAATAAAGCAGGGAGTTTATTACTGTGTCTGTTATCCATATTCTTTATTGGGATGTCTATATCTGCAGTGTATTCTGTGGCATGTAATGACTTGGTCAAAATCTCACATTGGAAGGTGAATCTTCATTTATAAATTGTTTCCAGAAATGCATCCATCTGCAAATGTATTTAATTTTTCTTTGTATTTAATTGCTGTCTTAGCGGATCAGTTATCTGCTGTTGACTCTTTGATTGATTCTATGAATTTGGTTTATGAAGATGATGATGGAGAAACATTTGAGGACCTGTTTAAGCCCAGCAAAATCCCAAACCCTCATTTTCAGAGGCTGTATCAGGTGAGATGAACTATATGACATTTTTTAAAAACTTATTCTGTTAAGACTTTTCACCTTTCTGTCTTTCCCTAATTTTCACTGAAAAGATCTGCATTGTAAAGATGGGAATATAAATTCTTTTGCATTTAAGTATGGGGTAGCCCATGATTTCTGTATTGTCCCTGACATAGATTTTTTTTCTTAAAATTTCCAGTTTCCAGGAAGCAAGGGAATTTACACCTATGCTGAGGTGTCTGCAACAGCATCAGTAATATTCATGGGTACCTAGACTAGACAAGTTAAAACTTGTTTGGGTATCTCAAGACTGTATTGCAGCTATCATGGTGCAGACATAGACTCAGTTTTCAGCTTCTGGGTAAAGAGAGAAATTGACTGAAAATCAGGGATCTCTTTAGCTTCTCATTCTGTATCTTATCAAATGTTGAGCAGAGTCACTTTTTTGTGCATTGCTGCATCTAGCAGTGGTTCCAAAACAGATCAGTCTGAGGTGAACATGATCTGTAGTAAATGATTAACATTGTTGACATTTAAAATATTCCATTTGAGTGTCTGAGCTGATGCATTTTACAGGCGAGCAAAACAGTTCACACTTCTTGCAGTTATTGTATCAAGCTGTCTACATTTTGATTTACGTTCCTATCATATCATGAAGATTTTCATTGCAACTCTGAGGATGAGAGATTTAATTATACATTGAAATTCAAGTGTTCAAAAAATGACACAGCAAATTCAAAAATAATCATAGAATCATAGAATGGTTTGGGTTGGAAGGAACCTTAAAGATCATCTAGTTCCAACCCCCTTGCCATGGGCAGGGACACCTTCCACTCGACCAGGTTGCTCAAAGCCCCATCCAAGCTGGCATTGAACACTTCCAGGGATGGGGGCATCCACAACTACTCTGGGCAACCTGTTCCAGTGCCTCACCACCCTCACAGTAAAGAATTTCTTCCTAATATATAATTTAAATCTACGCTCTTTCAGTTTAAAACCGTTATGCCTTGTTCTGTCACTACACTCCCTGTTAAAGAGTCCCTCCCCATCTTTTCTGGAGGCCCCCTTTAAGTACTGGAAGGCTGCTCTGAGGTTGCCCCAGAGCCTTCTCTTCTCCAGGCTGAACAACCTCAACTCTCTCAGCCTGTTCTCACTGGGGAGGTGCTCCAGCCCCCTGATCACCTTCGTGGCCCTCCTCTGGACCCGCTTGAGCAGGTCCATGTCTTTCTTGTGCTGAGGGCCCCAGAGCTCAATGCAGTACTGCAGGTGGGGTCTCATGAGAGCAGAGTAGAGGGGGAGAATCACCTCCCTTGATCCGCTAGCCACACTTCTCTTGATGCAGTCCAGGATGTAATTGGCTTTCTGGGCTGCAAGAGCACATCGCTGGCTCAGATTCAGTGTTTAATCCACTAATACCCCCAGGTCCTTCTCCTCAGGGCTGCTTTCAATCCACTCATCGCCCAGCCTGTGTTTGTGCTTGGGATTGCCCTGACCCATGTGCAGGACCTTGCATTTGGCCTTGTTGAGCTTTGTGAGGTTCACATGGGCCCACCTCTCAAGCCTGTCAAGGTCCCTCTGGATGGCATCCCTTCCCTCCAGCATGTCGACCGCACCACACAGCTTGGTGTTGTGGGCAAACTTGCCGAGGAATGCAACTCATCACTGGTCTCCACTCCAACACTGAGCTGTTGACAGCAACTCTTTGAGTGTGACCATCCAGCTGATTCCTTATCCACCAAGTGGTCCATCTGTCAAATCCATGTCTTTCCAATTTAGAGACAAGGATGTTGTGCAGTGCCAAATGCTTTGCAAAAGTCCAGGTAGATGATGTCCACTGCTTTTTCCTTATCCACCAATGCTGTAACCCTGTTGTATAAGGCCACCAAATTTGTCAGGCACGATTTGCCCTTAGTGAAGCCATGTTGGCTGTCACCAATTGCCTCCTTATTTTCCATGTGCCCTAGCATAGTTTCCAGGAGGATCCACTCCATGATCTTGCCAGGCACAGTGGTGAGACTGAGTGGCTTGTAGTTCCCCAGGTTTTCCTTTTTTCCCTTTTTAAAATGGGGGTTATCTTTCCCCTTTTCCAGTCAGTGGGAACTTCCCCAGATTGCCACGACTTCTCACATATGATGGATAGTGGTTTAGCTGCTTCATCTGCCAGTTTCCTCAGGACCTGTGGATGCATCTCATCACTTCCCATGGACATGTGCACCTTCAGGTTCCTTAGATGGTCTTGAAACTGATCTTCTCCTATGGTGGGTGGTTCTTCATTCTCCCAGTCCCTGCCTTTGCCTTCTGTGACTCGGGCGGTGTGGCTGGAGCACTTGCTGGTGAAGACTGAGGCAAAAAAGTCATTGGAAGGAAAATTACATTGCAATTTATACAGCTGCAGAATTGTGTTCTATACAGAACCATAGAGATATATTGAGTACATGCCTCCATTCTGAAAATTGACCAAAAATGATATTATATCAACCATGTTCATCATATATGAACAATTCCAATTGAAATTTTTTCAGTTTACAAGTAGGAAGAAGATGCTTTTTTAAATTGAGAAAACTTATCCTAGCTTCCAAAAGCCATGCTACCTCAGTATTGTCAAAAGAACCAAAGGATCTGAAGGTCATATGACACATATAAGCCCACTGTCTTCAAATCCTACACTGACTGACACCTGAAGAACTTGGTGTTCCCTTCAAATTCTGCCAGTCATATTGACAAGACAGCATGTAACTGAATTTACATCAGTATTTGGTCAGTAGAAGGTTATTGCTGGGAAAGAGCCTAAAATGGGTTGACTTCTGCATGAGTCATATTTTAGGAAGGATTGTAAAGCTTGGGTATTACAAAACAAATGGTTTTGCTTGTAAACGAAACACATAGGGGATAGAATTTTCTCTGTTATATTGCTAGATACAATTTTGCACTCTTTTGGTTCAGTGGATGTCACCTGTCAATGAAAGATGTTTCTTTAGGTCTGCCATTTGTCTTCTGAAACAGTATGATGGTGGTGTCCCAGCAGTTGAGTCAAGTGCTGCTAGAAGAGAGTAACTGCATATCTCGCCAATTTCTTTAGAGGGTAATAGGATTTTGGAAGGGTGAATGCTACTGGTGGAAAAAGTATTTATTGACTGTTTCAATGTACTAGGCAGGATAGAGTTCTTGTCCACAGTGCTTGCTGTTTATAAAACCCTAAATTACCAGTCCTTTTAGTGCTTTCTTTTGGCCACGAACAGCCCCATTTTTTTGTCTTGGTTACAAAACTGCTATTAATCTGTAGAAGTTGCAGAAAGAATTTTTGTTGCAAACATGTTCCAGATTCTTAATATTTTTCTCTTAGGCCAAGAAGCACTGCTGGTTCCTTAAGAACTACAAAGGAAAATTATACATCATCTTTTGAATGTAGCCAGTAAATTGGTTGGGCTGAACAGGACCTATAAATGGTTTGGAAAAATAACTCTGAAGAAAGGATGAACTCCTCCTTCATTTCCTTGCTCTGTTGCCTCATGAAGATATTTGGAATGATAAGTGACAAGAGCCAGAATTTAAACAGAAACATCAAGCTAAATTATATCTCTGGAGGTAGTGGTAGGCATCAGGAAATGACAGAGTGGGTGGAAAGGAGTTGCTAATGCTTGCTGGAGTGGAAGATGAGGAATATCCTATATCCAGAGTTTCAATTTTTATTCCTTGCTTCCAGAAAAGCCTAAGTGAACTTCCACAGCCTTTGTGGTGGCAGACTTCCAGTGTCATTGCTTAAGTTGTTCCTCTTAAATACAGGGATTTGAAGCACCTAAGACCATTTGGAGAATGCAGTGCATTTTATTTGATAGCCAAATAAACAAATTGCTCAGTATGATTGTTCTGTACTGAGACAGACGTGGGGGGAAGGTTTGCGGGGACAGTGGCCTGCAGCATTGCATAGTTCATGGGATCCAGCTGCAGAGTCTGCATCTAAACATGCTGTAGTGGCTCTTGTTAGGCCACGTGTAAGCGACCTTAGAGGACTGAGCTTGTTTATAAGAGATTGGACTGTATGCATATTTTCTTTCAAAAAGCAGAGCAGCAGGGGGACAGGGCGTCACTCACAAGAGTCAGTAAGGGCTTTCAGCAACGGGTAATCTTATCTTTGGTTGAATGTAGTGGATCTGTTGGAAGGTCATGTTGAAATAGTTGCAAACTGGGTGTAAAACTGGAAGTCTAAGACACTCCTGTTGGGATTCAGTTCACACAGGTTTAACCACAGCTAGTTAACTAGTGTAAGCTGAGTGGTCCAAGTCTATTCCATAGTCTGTGAAAAAAGAACCTTGGGAAAGTAATTGATCCTTCGTGTTTCAGAGATCCTAAGTATGTGATAGTTGTGGTTTCGTAGGGTGAGTAGGTGACTGATAGAGACTAGATGCTTATCTTTTAGATAGCTGAATCTGCCTCCTGTGTTCTAAGGCTTTAAATACCCTCAGGTTCCTGTAATATTTATAGATTTGCTAAAATACGTTCTTACAAAAGTGTGTTTATAGATGCTGTGTGGAAGGGAACAAGGCAGGATGCTTTCTTGCAGTAAATTTCTGTCTATTCATGTATTTATGCCATTGCTTATCATGGAATTAATTATGTGAAAAGCCCACTTCATTACATCCATTGACCAGTATCTTTGTGTGACCCCTGTTCCTGAAAGCTGGCTACATCTCTAGGCTGGAAATATAGGGAAATTAGGAAGAACAAGGAGAAGCTAGTACGTTGCTGACAATGTGCATGAGTAGAACAGTAAGTCTGGAAGCTGGTGGCAGCATGGATTGCTTTCTGGCCAGTGAAGGTAGGAGTGGTTCTTGCTGGGCACAGAAGGAAGAGGAAGCAAGGTTAAAAGGGACTGTTTGGGATTGGAAACTCCAGGTTAAGTCTGTCCAACTTCATCTCCATTTAGCACCTGAGTTTTGATGGTA
The DNA here is from genome assembly GCA_035590195.1 of Aviceda cuculoides. Taxonomy (NCBI): domain Eukaryota; kingdom Metazoa; phylum Chordata; class Aves; order Accipitriformes; family Accipitridae; genus Aviceda; species Aviceda cuculoides. The sequence goes on along the minus strand of JAVJGG010000001.1, from coordinate 37,263,585 downwards.
CCTGCCATCAGGTTTCAGAGGTCATCATTGTTCTGGTTTAACCCCAGCCAGCAACGAAGCACCATGCAGCCACTCACTTACTCCCTCTCCCACCCAGTGGGATGGGGAAGAGAATCAAAGAGAAAAAAAAAAGTAAAACTTGTGGGTTGAGATAAAAACAGTTTAATAGAACAGAAAGGAAGAAAATAATAATAATAATGAAATGACAATAATAAAAGAATTGGAATATAAAAAACAAGTGATGCATAATGCAATTGCTCACCACTTGCCGACTGATGCCCAGTTAGTCCCTGAGCAGCAATCCTCCCCATCCCTGGCCAACTCCCTGCCAGTTTGTGTATGGGGCATGACATCACATGGTATGGAATACCCCTTTGGCCAGTTTGGGCCAGCTGTCCTGGCCGTGTCCCCTCCCAACTTCTTGTGCCCCTCCAGCCTTTTTGCTGGCTGGGCATGAGAAACTGAAAAACCCTTGACTTAGTTGTTGCTAAGCAGTGTTTAGACTAAAACCATCAGTGTGTTATCAACATTATTCTCATACTAAATCCAAAACATAACATTGTACCAGCTACTAGAAAGAAAATTAACTCTATCCCAGCCAAAACCAGGACAGTCATCTACCCTGAAAACAGGAACAAGTGGAGGCTGTGGCTACTCAGTCTGCTCAGCTCTTGTAGCTCCACATGTAGAGATTTCAGATGCAAAAGCCTGAAAAACACATTCACAATAGGGGACTTAAGTTTTTTGCTTTGTGAGTTTAAATCAATTTCCTAATGTTGTTTTAATATTGGTTTTTTGTATCACAAGAGCCATTACTGCAGCTTCCAGCAACATTTTTACTCTCTTTCAAAATAATTATGCTTTAAATCATTACAAGTGTTTCCAAATCAGTAGCCTTGTATGACTGCCTCCTTTTGGAAGTATGCTCTAATATGGATTGGAATCTTAATGGCAGCATGAGAGCACATCAGTATTGATGTGTAGCATATGGTCTGGATTTTCTTTATTGGCAGCTTTTCAGCATGAACAGAGGGGTTTGTTTGCTTTGGTTTTGTTTTTTAAATTAATGTCATGTCTGACAGCCAACAGGAGAGAGCAAATCTCTGCTGTATCCCTAGTTTACTGAGTAGTTACCTTCACACTTCTGTCTAATTCTATCTAACCCAGTACAACGGGCTTGGAAAAATGATTCTCCCATGTACATCACGTGTTTTTATGTATGTGCATGCATGCACTGGTATCTGTGTATATATATGTACATACACATACATCTCTACTGCTGTTCCACACTTCACAACATTTTAGAGATACCTACTTTGTTTTTAAAATTCTCAGTGGAACTTCGGTAGCCTGCCTCATTAACCTCATCTCTCTCCCTCTGCTTGGCTCCCTGACTGCGTGCACTTTCTTTACATGTTGGTGAAAAAGCCTTCTCCTCTGTAGCTCCTACCATCTGTTCCAACTCTGATATACATCTGTCAGGCCCCTTCATTCCCACACTCTTTTCAAAGCTAATTTGCAAACATACCTATATTCTGTGCCTCACCTGTGCACCTTTAACTTCTCTCTTTGCATTTGCTCTTAAACTGGTGAAAATTTCTCTTGTATGCATACTGAGTTGTATTGACCAAGAAGAAGTATTTTCTTTGAGGGACAATAAACTGTGACAATAACTGGAATACATGGTTGGGATATATATCTCGTTGCCTAATTTTGGAATGTATAGAAGTCTCTCCCATGTGACTTTTATAATAGAACTGCATTTTAAAGGTAAAGTGAAGTTAAAAAGCTGAATAGATGCAAATGACTCTTTTATTCCTGGCATTTTCCTAATAATTTTTGTAGAACTCATTCCAGTGAGTGTGGGAACACTCATCTGCATCAGTATTCTTGTTTAATATCATTATTAATCTCTTTAAACAGCTGACCGTGTGACTTTCAATCCTCTTGTGTGCTGGAATATTTGTCAGCAATATGATGGTAGTTTCTTAATATGGAAGATATTTTGCATGTACCATATGATGTTAGACATACAGGCATTATATTAAAGGCACATAAGCAAAGAAAAACTTTAGTTTAAATTGTTTCTTGCAGTGTTTGCAGCATAAGGCTTTTCACCCCAATGAGCCGTTGCCACCAATTGAACAGCACATTCTAGAGATGCTGGAGATGCCGTGTGTGGTTAAAGAAAGGTGTCAGGCTCCTCTTGAAAAAGTAAAAGCACTTTTCCCCCTAAAGGAAGTTGGCAAGAAAAAAGAAGAGAAGACTGCTCAAGACATCTTCAAAGACAAGTAAGTTGGAGATGTATTATGAATTTTTCTGAAACTTTTTTTTACACTTCAAATTGTTTTTGCTGGATGAAGCAGGCTTAGAGTCTTTTGAAGATAAGATCAATGAGTTACACACTGAAAAAATAATGACGGGTGAAGAATATTGTGGTACCACAGTATGTCTGGGGTGTTTTGTGAATAGCGGTGGTCTTACTGTTACAGGGCAAGATACACCAGAACCAGTCTGTAGCTTCCTTATGTCTGTATTTGTTATCACAGAATCCATCAGGCTGGAAGGGACCTCAGCAGGTTTCTTGTTTAACCTGCTGCTCAAAGCAGGGTCATCTATGAGTTCCAAACAGGTAACTCAGGGCTTCAACCAGTCTGGTCTTGAAAACATCCAGGGATGGAGACTGCACATGCTCGCTGGGCAACCTGTCGCATTACTTACTGTCTCCTGGTCAAACAGTTTGTCCTACTGGTAGTTATAAAATAGTTCAAAGAAGAATAACAGAGGGTCTAATTTAGTACAAAATAAATGCTGCAGAGCTTTAAATTAGCTGTAAAGATGAGTCTTCCTTCTCAGCATGCTCAATTTATGTTGTTCTGTAGCTTTCATTTTGACTACCAAGTCAAAAGAAAAGCAGCTTCTTTGTTATCTGCTGTGCAATAAATGTGGATGTCTCAAAAAATCAAACTGTTATGGACTCTTCCTGGAACATCTGTTGTCTGAACAGTTTTAAAGATAAAATTTTTTTTTTAATGTTACTACATCTATTGTGTTTACTTTTTGTGCTGCAAATATGAAGAATAAATGCTTAATTGCTACTGCATTGGTACTGTCACACCAGCCAAATCAATTTGCTCAAACAAAAATCTGCTTTTCAAAGCTTAATTTATTGAATGCCTACAATATAACTGGTGGGTCCCCTGGGATGTTAGAGAGTTCTCAGTTAGCTCCTTCTCCCTCCATTTTGTCATTCTTAGCTCAGTCCTTTCAGTGCAAGGAATAATGTCTTTGAGCCATTTTGAGGCCTTGCTTAGCGGAGCTTTTATATATCCTTTACCTTGAGTTGGCTAGAGTCTCCTCAGCGTGTTATCTTTGGGAAGACATGAGATAGGACTTTTCACATTACTGCTCCGGAATAGTGACCACATTTCTATATACAGACTGGGAAACACCTTGCTTTTTATTTTGTTTATTGCTGTGTGTGCCTGTCTTGCCTTGGTGTGTCTGAATTCATACTGATTAAATTCTCTTGTCCTTGCTCTGTACCCCAGTTTCTCTGTGTGTTGTATATACGTACATTTATAAGTGTATTTTAAAAAGTGATAGAACCAGTTAAAAAAAAATAAAAATAAAAACTTGTGTTCAAACAAGCTAGGGAGAGAATTTAAACAAAAAACAGTGACCCATTACTGGTAGTTGCTTAAAAACATACCGCTCCAAAGGTATCGAGTTGGCAAGCAAGAAGGAAAGCTATTTTGTTTGAAAACTGGTTTCCTTTAGAGGGGTGGTGAAAGCAGCTATAAAAATAATTGAGATAGAAATTGGCGTAGGGCATTAAAATGATTTAAAAAAAAATCTGTAAGGGAGGCAAAAGGATGCAGACTCAACTATGCAAAGAAGAATGAATGTAGTAGTAGGATTTTAAAAAATTCCAAAAAAAATGGTATTGCTGTAGTATCGAATGAGAACAGTAGTATTGTCATTACTACAACAGATGCGTTAACTAGGTTTTATTCTGTGTGGGGAAAAGCTGAGTGGTATAATAAAATCACTTGATAAAAGTACATCACTGCAACAATGACTAAGAAAAATGTTAAACAACAAATAACATTCAACTTATTAAAACTATCAGATCTAGGTAATTTGCACTAAAGTGTTTTGAAAAAGTTGGCTAGAAGCTCTCTTAACCATTATTTTTGTTTTCTAAAACTGATTTGTGTCTCCTATCATCATATTGACCAGATTAATCTCAACTTAATTTTTAAGGTCTAATGGGATTAAGACAGCATAAAAGTAGACATGATATCTTAATACAGATTTTAATATTCAGCATTCATTTGTTTCACTTTGCCTAAGCTCTGCGTAGTTTAAAAAATCCAATAAAAAAGAAAGCATTTTACTTTTTCCTTCTTAGGTTGGCTTTGGAGAGGGTGTTACCTCATCCAGCTTTGCAGTATGAGAGAGGCTTCTATATAAATGTAGAAGTGGGTGTTTGAAATTAATCTTCTATTTTATTAATTTTTCTCAAATAGTAGTTGCTTGGTTTACAGTTTAAAAATACTGCTAATCAGTGCATTACAAGTAACAGATTCTAAATGTCAGATCCTTGGCTGGTATAAAGGGGTATTGATTCATTAATTTCTGCAGTACTCTATTGGTTAATGACAGCTATGGATTTGGTCCTAGGCAGTTAAATGCAGCATCATCATTTATGTTCTCCTCCTTCCTCTAATCTCAAAGCATTTTGAATCAGTAAAAATAATGCAGGAGGAAAAAGATTTCAAGACATTGCAATTGATTGCAAAACACCGTTGGAGAAAAATATTCTAAAAGAGAATTGTTATTGTTCTTTGCACCTTTCATCAAACCACATCAATATGCAAGAATTTTGATTCAAGTAGAAATTCTAAACTCACTGGTGTTAGATAACTATCAGTTTCTCCATTTTACGGACAGGCATATTGGCCGTCCAAAATAATCAAGCAACTTGTTCAAGGTCAGCCAGAAAGTCAGCAGAGTTGAGGATGAAGCAAGGTATCCTATCCTTGTCCTGAGGCATAACTAAAGTCATCATTTCTCCTAGAGTGATAAATAAGGTTATGTTGGATGACACGAGTTGCTGAGATGGGATTTCATTTCAGAAGTGACAAAATTAAGTAAAGGACAGAGAAGACTACTGAAACAAAGTGGGATAAACACTGGTTGTAAAGTAGGGGAGGAGTGTGCTATAGAAAGTAAAAAGGAAGACTGTACAAGTTCTTTCTAACAGTTGATTGCTTCTGTAACGTGCAATGCAATTTTTTAAAATCAGTTCTAACCTTGTAGAATGCAAAGTGCACCTAGTCCAGGATCTCTGGCTTTGTCCCTACATTGTCAGGCAGTTTCTTCTTTTCACTGCAGTAGTAGAATTTTTAAGAAAAACTTCCTACTTTGTTTGGGGATTCCATGAACACAAATACTGCCATTTAGATGCTGAGTAGCTTTCAGTCATTCTTAAACTGAAATCAATTCTTCTGTCAGTAGCCTGTCACCTTAAGTGACACGGAACACAGTGTCTGATTTTTTTCCCATTTTGTGATTACCTGGATTTTCCTCTGTTGCCAAGATGTGCTCTAAAGTTTGCATGTTAGATGTTACAATTAAGTTCCTAGTTTGAATGTACACCTTGGTATATGTTACCTGCGAGGACAGAGTTAGAAAGCAGCCTAAAATCAGAATTACCCTTTTAAAAATAACAAATAATTTTTTGAAAGCATTTTGAGATGTAGCTTAAAATGTTGTAAAAGAGTTCTTACGTGCTTAATTGGGGTTCGTCTAGCAGGTTTTGACTGCTGTAAGTGGAAATTTATAAAGCTCTCATGCTGATGGAGAATATGGGTCACTAAACTCAAAAGCCACTGTGTAAACAGGTTTGTAGTAGCTATCAATTCCAAGACAGGAACTAGCAGATAATTTTTGAAGAGTAAATGAATTTCTCTCTTAAATGTTAAGTTTTCGTTCCCACTTCATGTTTAGAATGAATCTGGTGAGAATAGCAAATGTTATGGAATACACTGTAAATCAGTAAATCATATACTGTAAATTATCAAGGTTAACTCAATATACAGATTCCAAGTAAAGTGACTGGAGATATTATGTATTTAGAAAGGTGGAGAAGATGTGTATATAAGCATGAATAAGCATGAATAATTTCGCATCTTCAACAGGCGGTGCCCTTGTTTTATGCTAAGATTAAGTTTCATCTCTTTCTACTGTCTGCTTTGTGCAGCCTGTGGGGAAAAATGAGGCATGGTTTAGTGTTAATTTTGGAGCAGTTATATAATGAAGTTTTGTTCAGTGTTCGGTGTGTATTTCATTAATTTACTGACTTCCTGTTTAGTAGGCAGGACAGCTTAAGTGTTTAAATTCATTTTTTTCCTTCTCATTTGCAGCAGTGAAGATGGACCCAACCCTAAGAAACTAAAAATTGAAGATGAGGAAGGTAGCTTTAGCATCATAAAACTTGCTGAAGGCAATGTCACCTCTGTAAGCATATTTTTACAAATCTGATTATTAAAGGGGAAGATAAATTTCTCTGAGTGTATTATAGTGAATATACAGCATTCCTGATAAAAGGAGAGTTTCTAGCTAAACATGACTGAAATACTGTCTACTTGTAGATTTGAGACTCTCTGCTAGAGATTGTAAAGACAACTTTCTCTGCCCTTAGGCACGTGTTAGCACAAGTTTCCATCAGTCTTGTATTTTTTAGGACAAAATTCTCCCCCAGTGTCTAGAACTCTAATGGGCAAGCCTGAGGATCTGAAGAAAACAGAATCTCAGAACTGGGGTTCAGTGGTTGAATATTGTTCTTGCTCTCTTTCATATCGTCTACAACATAGAAGCTGCCTCTGTATATTTAATCAAGGGTATTGCTGTGATTTTTAGAGACTGTTCTCTGTATTAGTTGGGGTTCTGAATCACAAATTTGGCTTAATCTTGCTGCTAGGTCTAACTTAATTCCAGATGTTGTGTATATGGGTAGATGAAGCCTCTGTCATAACTGTGCACTTTCCTTTATTTGATTTTTCATATTACAGGAAAAGAAGTGATTTAATATTGAGATAACTTTACTTGTTTTCAAACATGCTATCCATTAAGGTTGGTTTTTAAAATGCACGATTGAGGTTTAAAAAAAGATTTAAAATCTGAAAAGATTTAAATATTCTGTACTAATAATATAAATTTCTGATATTTCCTGAAAAGTGACATTGCCAGATTTAAAAGAAACATGAAGAGACCAAGCAACCTTACTGAAAGATCTATGAATTATTTTGACAGCAAAGCATAACAATTTCAAGTAAACTTAGGAAATTTTAAGCAATGTAATTTTTTTTTTCTAAACTTACTGCATCTGTTTTTCAGTAAGCATTTATTTATATTTGACCTGGTTTTAGTTCCTTTGTAAGGTTTCTGCACCTGTATGCCTATTTAGAGCTTCAGCTTTAAAATGTCAGACTGGACCAGAAAGGGTAGATGAATTGAGTGCAAGCTTTTAATTTTGAGCTTCCTATTGGAGTGGCAAACCAATGATTCTGTACCCACATGCCTGGGAGCTCCCATTCCTCATTAAGCGTCTGTCAAGATTAGTGAGAGGTCTGTGCTACAGAAAGTCTCAAAGCTGAACTAGCAGATAACTTGAATTGCTGTGCTTCTGACCTCCAAACTCCAGAGAACGTCGTTGGCTTAACAGTGCAGCATAGTAAGTTCATTTTGCTCATGTCATAACTAACCTTTGCTAGGAGTACCGCACGTTAACACACATTGTAAGACTTGCATTTTGTGAATCTGCATGCAGAGAAGTGTAGAGCTTCTGTTTCCATATTAAAATAAACAGAAATTTAAAGGTTCTTGTTGCCTCGCAAGAAGAAAGAGATGGATATTGGCAGACGATTGTATCATTTTTGGACCTTTTGTAGGTTGGCAGTGTTAACCCAGTAGAAGATTTCCGAATTCTGGTGAGACGGAAGAACGCTGACTTCAAAGACGGTAAATGACTTTCATCTATCTTAATTATATTTACTAGCATCTTCAGGGTTCAGTAAGTGCAATCCATTTGTCTAAATATAAGTTTCTAGCGCTGTGTGAGCTGCTCTGGAGTTTACTGCTTAGCTTCTAGTGCCACTCAGCAAAGAAAGCTGTCACTCATAATTCCCATGTCAATATTTGCCTTCGCCATTTGAAAGTCTGAGATACCCATGTTTGTGTAAGATGGCACTAGGCAGCTACATTGAGGCATCTGAGCAACTCCTCAGGTGTTTTTAACAGAAGATCCCTTGGTACCGACTGTGTCATTCAAACTGGGCATCAGCTTTCATCTAGCTTCATGGGATCTTTCTGTGTTGGCTGCATGTGGTGGGAGAAACTTGTCTTCTGCAGTCTACTTTGTTCCATGAAGAAATAAGAATCTGATGCCTGAGATTTAAATCATGCAAAGAACATTTCTTACTGCTTGTGGTGAGCAAAAGAAAGGTGAATTTAGGGTGTAAAGAGCAGGTATTGTGTGACTCTTAAAGATGAGATAAGGCTTTATGTGCACTGAATCTATTCTCAGCGTACAGCAAAACAGGGTTTGATCCAGAGGTGAGGAAGAATGCAAAGCACAGGTCAGCCACTGTCTTGCACGCCATAAGTCTGAAAATGCAATGGAATTATCATTTGTTTGTATGGTATTGCCCTACTGGAATAGCTCTACAGAGATATATGTAATCCAAAGGTATCTTTAAAAGAATGTGCAAGATGGATGGGGTCTTTTTTTTCTTTTGAAGGTTGATTTGAAGGTTGTGGCAAGATAAACCTCATCTACCGAATAGCCACTAATATAACATTTCTTTTCAAAGAACAAGATTTTCAGAGATGCTGAGGTGAAGTGCTAGGTATTTCAACATGGCTATTGGTCCTTTTGGACATAGTTCGAGGAGGGTGTTGAGTGGTATATTGATTTGTGATACAGTCTGTTAAAGCCTACTTAGCTATTTCTTTCCAGAATTTCCAGCTCTGTAAGCCAGCTATCCAGCTTTTTACATGGATTTTGCATTAGATCCAGAAGAAATTGTTTATTGAAAAACTATTTGGAATTGTGTTCTCAAATCTCAGCTATATTAAGATGCAGTAAAAAAGCATTGTACAATATATTAGAATACAGAAACTGAAACAGTTGACTACTTTGTTACGGTAATTAATTTTATCATGTGGGAAAGCTTTAAGGCACAAATAAATATAGTGATTACCCTTGAAGACGGTTTAACTAAAGAGTGCTTAAATATGTCCACTTGGTAGATGTGCTGGAGACAACTGCAGTACATGTTTGGATGGCCTCTGAAATTTTCAGCAATCTGCTTTTATTTTTTGTGCGATTTGCTCTGTAATTATGAGGAGTAGTTAGACAGAATGTAGCGCAGTCACCCATTTAAAGGAGAGATAGAAGCCACTATAAATAAAAACATGCTCTGCATATTACTTTTTTCTTCTGCATAATCCTTTTTCTGCTTTAGAGCCTTTTAGGTTGCTTAATACATAAAACATTACAGGCATGTTTTTAATGGCTTGCTGTATTGCATTCTGGTTATGTAAATAGTAAATTCTACCTTAAAACTATTCAGTGGTTCTAAGGGGGTTTTTTAGTATAATTTTATGTCATATTTAATGATGAATTTTTTTTTTTTTTTTTCCCCTCTGCTAGAACATGTGAAATGTAAAAAGCCTTTGCAGGAAAGGATAAGCTGTGACATTCAAATAGTTTATTGGAAAAAAAAATGTAATTATTTTATGTGTCAGGATACAGACAGGAGAACTACTAGGTTGCATTCTGTTTTGCTTCTTTCTTGTATAAAAAGAGCATCCAGTGCAGTCTTCCAAACTGAACAGAGCCTACATTCTCATTTTAAAACAAAATACCAACAGAGTCCCTCCACAGGGAGGAGAAAGACCTTTCAACTGTTTGATTGGGGGTGGGTTTTTTTGGTAGATGGAGAAGTTGTAGCAGTAGGAAGAGTTGTACTTCAAATACTGACAGTACAGTGGCTTTTTAATTAAGCTGCAGGTTAATGGCACACATCTCCTTCAGTCCACAGCAAGTCTCTCACCAAAATTGTAAAGTTATCAATACCAAAGTATGGCAAGGGCAATTTTTTTTTTTTTTTCCAAACAGCTCGTACGAAGTCCTAATTGTATATTTAACACTGAAAATTAATACCAATGCATCTCCTGCAGTGGCCTCACTGGGATTTAGTGATCAGGGTTTGTGCCATTCATAGGAGAAGCCTAAGTGCAACTTAGACACCACCCTGTGTCTGATACTGCATCCCACAGTGGACCAGAGCAGGAGAAATGACACACTCACAATGAGAACTGGGTCACTAATGTATAAAAACATGTTTTTAGAAAATCTAAGAGTTTCAAATTGGCAAGGGTCTTAGGAATAGGTTTTCTGAGACTAGCAGCTCAATTCCTGAAACAGTAATCAACTTTGGTTTTAATTGACATCTGTGTAGTTTATTACAGTGGGGGACCCACTTATGGCCTACGTGATGAGTTGTGTGTGATGGTGTCAGCTTACTGGTTAATGTTGATTGCTCACGTAACTAGTATTGTGTTTCCCCACCAGATATCTTTACTTTCTTATTTGCATTCAAGGCCAGGGAGATCTCATTTTTTGCAGGTCTTATTTTGAGCAGGTTACAAGTGCACAGTCATCATGAAGAGCATTCTTCTGATAACAGCTTCTGACATTTTTGTCAATGAATGCAAATAAAATAGATTAGTTTGCCTGAGTAGAATGTAATTGTTACTCCCAAGGGTGTATAATGAGTTTCTTCATTGCTGTGGCTGCAAAGAAGATTCTCAAATGCAGTGAGTGCTTGCCATCTTTGTAATGTTAAAGGAGTAGCCACATGACTACCAGTTCATTCTGTTGGACTATTTACAGGTTTCCATCCATGTCTGCATTTCTGGAGAGCAGAAGGTGTCTGATATGGTTTGTTGTATTTTCATAGGCTTCTGTAGGAGATAGGATGTCTTAATGGGGAGTAAAAAAAGATACTGATACATGCATAGTATTTTCTTTGGTTTGTAGATTTTCTGAGCAAGTTTATAGGCTGGATTTCATTGCATCTTACAGGACTCCTACCTGAGAACATGATGTCTGAAGTCCTGTAGTTGAAAGAGCTTTTTTTGATGTTACTGATTGTCAGCAAAGAGAGAAATCCGCAATGACAACTATACAGTTTATGGACATAAGAAAAAATGTCCATAGACAAATTGTACCAAACTCTCATTTTTATATTTATAGCAAGTTTGTTAATATTTTTATTCCTAGGCATTTCTAGAAAAATAAAGTTAAAAGAGTCAGTAATTGCATGTATAGATTTCAGCAAATATTCCATTGTGCCTGAGGTGTCACACTTTTCCCATGGCTTGTAGATAGTTTCTTAAGTAAAATGTGAAACACTGGTTTTGCACTGGATGCTTTATATGCATAAAAGAATTGTGTATAAGAGATTTGCAGTGGGAATTCATTAGACAGTTGCAACAAAGATGATGTTTTATTGCAAGATTTTCTGTAGAAATGTGTATAGTTAACTACTTTTCTAGACCTAAGATAGTTTTTTAAAAAGCTGGTATTTACTTTCAGTTTTTGTTAGCATATGTCTTTGCAGTTCATCTGTGTTTTTATCTTACTGGATGTTTTTGTGTATTTCGGCGACTGTTCATGCTCTCCTGCTAGGTAGGCCAAATGCAATGGCTGGTTTGATGAAGATGATTCAGTCATTAGAAAAGTATTTGCAAACCAAATACTTGAGTATATAAAATCACTTTGAAGTTTTCTGTATGTCTGCTTCACACAGAAGATGAAGCCAGATTCGTCTTTGAAGGGCATAGTGATCGGGTGAGACACAAAGCTCTGAGTTGCAACAAACAGAATTTGAATTAGATGTTATGGAAGGGGAGGGGGGAATAATAAAAAACACAATGGTGGTAGTCAAACACAGAAAGAGGGGCCCAGAGAACTTGGAGACTCTTCATCTTTGGAGCTACTCGGAACTCATGTCCGTGGAGCATTGAGCCACCTAATCCACAGCAACCCTGGTCGGAGTGGGGATTTGGGCCGTATGTCCTTCAGGCACCCAGCCTGAATCACTCTGATCCATACCCACAGGCCGTTTGGAGAGACCATTTCAAAATTGAACAGCACCTCACAGGACACTGCACTAGTTCAGCAGTCTTGATCTTCAAATTCTTATTTCTTGGCTTAGAAATGAAGGAAATCCTTAAAAATTAGGACACTTTTCAGTTTAAAATCTTTCTTTTCAGTTACAAAAAGATCACACATACAGAGCAGTAGTTTAAAATTAATTATCATGTGGTTTACTGATTTGTCAGTGACTCTTACTTTAAGCACTGTCTATGAATACGAATCATTACCACCACCAGTGATAAATCGAAACATTGATAATAACAGAATTCTTCTGTCTACAGAAGGAAGTATTTTTTTAACCTGATTAATTTTTTTAAGGGGGGGGGAACCCCTGAGGAATTGAACTTGGACTATAATACAGTTTTATCTACTATTATTCTGTAAAATTGTTGACATAGTATTGCAGAACAAGCACTGAACTGAACAAACATGAAAATATAACTACATTTTTGTACTGTAACTATTCAGAGATAACAAGTTAATATAATTATTCACGGCATATTTCACAAGAAATAACAGCACTGGTGAATGTATTTTAGAGTAGGGAATGTATCTGAATGCCAGTGGGGAAGGAGTTAAATTCTGTTAGAACTAAAAGATCTTCACTTCAGAGATTTTTTTTTTTTTTTTTCTGTTCTCCAGCCTTTAATCACTATATTTTGTTACCTAACCAATCAGGTGCAGTAAAAGGAGGAAGCAGAAGATTAAAATTTCTTGGTATGTTCTGCAGAACATGCTGGAATTCCAGCTCATGCAAAATGTAGAAGTTTATTAGTTCACTTTCTTAAACGGGTGTGTGGGATGAGGGAAGTTGGGAGAGAAGAAAAAAAGTTGTTGTTACACAGTAGTAGCCTGTCAGTTTGTAACTCCAGGACCTGCTCTTCAAAACCCCAATACCTGAGATTTGTCTGGGACATATCAGAGTTAATGCTAATATTCACAGCTTAGTTAAATAGACATCTTTATGCAGAACATGCCTTTCTCCAAAACCAGGGAGATCTATATTTTGCAGCACCCGAAACCAAAGATTCATACTAATGGAAAGGCAGGCGACGGGCAGCAGGAAGTCAACAAAGTTCTCAGACCTACAAGTGTAAAGGAACAGAGTCCACTTTGGAGAACTTCCAGTTATAATCCTTATCTACCATCTCTGGTATTGTCTTTGGCCCCCTGAAGTAATTTGGTAGTCAAGAATTTTATCTATTTTAGATTCATCGATCATTGGTCTGTCATTTAAGGGAGACCCAATGGACAGACCCAACTTTAGCCAAGCTGTTTCAAGATGTTAGAAGAATCTGACTTAAAATATTGTTGCCATGTAACCTGTTTCTTGCATATTTTATGGTCTTTCAGTGCCTAGTAAAAAGTTGAAGGGTTTTTTTGGTTCCTTACAACAGATTTCAAAAGGAGGCAGCTCACAGTCAGTAGCAAGAAAAAGTCTTTTCTTCTGATGCCTGCCGGTGCAATCAAATGGAAAGGGATTTTTAAAAAAATTAAATGCAAAAGAAGTAGAGTGTCTGATAATTTCAAACAGTATGCTGGAATCATTCTGACAATAAAGACTTTTATTGCACCCTCGTAGTGCCTGGGGTTTTAATTTAACACATCAATGAAAAGGCAGCGTTTTAAAAAAAACGCCACCACCACCGAAAACACCAGCAGGACTTGCTTTTATTAGTGCAATTCGTAAGAAATTAGAACATTTAATGAGAAAATCGTTAACCATGAAAAAAATGGACTGACTTAACTTGGAGAGCTTAAGTAGTGAGACTTAAATTTAGTTTGCCAGCTACTGGTAAAATAAATAAATAGAGTGAGCTGATCACTTCTGGAGCAGTAGGCACTTCAGCACATTTTCTTGTGTGATAGGCGCTGTTGGACAGAACCGTTACACACCTCCTTTTCTAGAAACTCCATAGAGTCAAAAGCTGGTGGGAGAATATCAGACATGTCTCATTTCACTCTTTTCAGAGATGCTGTCCCTCAGATTCAGTTCAATTAGGCCTTTTTCTAGACCATAAGTATAACAGCTAGCACTGCGTATGCTTACAGTGAGCAGAGTGGAATACAGTAGTTGAACGATGTCTGCTTCTTGGTGTGTTTATTTATCCTTGTCTCTTCATCGCTCTGGCAGATGATTTTCTATGTTGTTTCTGTGGCTGAAATACTTGCAGTGACATCTTTGCCCATAACATCTGAATATAAGAAGGGCTATAGGTCAGACTAAAGGTACTGCTAATCCAGTAACCTGACTTTAACAGTACAAGAACAGGACAGGCAGATCTGTGACTTGCCCAGAATCCTTTCCTGCATTTTCTTCCTCAATGGCAACATCATCTTTAATCTCCCCTGATAGAGTTCCTCTTTTAAGAATTCTAAGAATTTGTTCAAGCATTTCTTTTAAGCTGTTCAAACTTCCAGCATTCCACAGCAGCCTGTGGTAAAGAGGTTAAGTGGTTCTGTTTGAAGAGGTACTTCTTTTTTCATTTGTTCTTAACACAACTCTTTGCTCTTGTTTTGAGAGAGGCAGTGGACTATCACTCCCTCTTCATCCTTTTCATAATGCTTCCGAGTTTATAGATCACTGCTGTATCCTCCTCATACTTGTCTTTTCCCAGGCTAAGGTGTCTGCCAGATGGTAAAATTGGACAGTTCCTCACTGTAATTAAACATGAAGAAAATAAAGTACTAAAATCCAGCAGAATTTAGTTGGGCTTGCAGAGCTCTTGGTGACATTTTCCACTTGTCATGTTTGCAGTGTTTTACAGCTACCTACCTTTTAGGAGCTCAACAGTGAGGATGAAACTGGTGTTTCCCTTCTCGTTGGTACAAGTCTCGTTGTTTGCCTCTGCTTTTCTCTGGCAGGCATGCACAGTTTATAAACCTTATCTCCATAATCATAAACAGCATTTCCCAGAGGAAAAATCATCAAACTACCTGTACAGAGACAAGATATACTCTAATGTCAACAACAAGGTAGTCTTTTAACCGCAATCACCCTACAGATGTTGTTTTGGCATCATTACACCTTCGTTGTAAATTTAACACTTTTATTGAAATATGCATGTATTTCAAAGGATGCTTAGGGGGGGTATGCGTGCATTGTAGAACAAAACCTCCCTCAGCTTTAGGATCCCAAATGTTCTGGTTTTACTTTCTATCAAGCAAGCTAGTCCAGTGCTTTTTTTCTTGGCTTTCAGGGAAAGACTTTTGCTTTGGCCATGCTTGGATTTCTTCCTAGTATATCTAGCTTTTCCAGAAAGGCTGAAGTAATTGTCAGTAGCTTAGATAAGTTATCAACTTGAGTAGCTTCAGATGGCGTAGGTATGATTAACTCTTTAGATGCCTGTGGAATAGAAAGAGAGAGATGTAAAGGAAATTTTTTTTTTTTCTTGAAAGCGTGCATTCTTTGATTTATTTATTTCTCCTTGTCTTTCAGTGAGTCAGCAGTTGATAAACCGCATTGATCAGTTCCTGGAAAATAAAGGTTCACAGTATTACATGAAAGGGATCAGCTGTATCAGAGTTTTCAGAGAGGAGGCCATGAAGGTAATGTTAATATGTGAAAACTCTCATCTCTTTCAAATTAAAGACATGATGGGCCTGTTTGCTGTATTAGAAACTTGAGAATTTATTACTACAGCAAAAATAATTGATTTGTAGATTAAAATCTGTTATGCTGTTTGAAAGTTTAGAAATATATTTGCATTTTATGTTTCTTTAGTGGAATTCTTACTGGAATGGTGACTAGCTTCTCTGGTCTTATTTGCTGGTTTTTT
Source organism: Aviceda cuculoides (assembly GCA_035590195.1). Classification (NCBI taxonomy): domain Eukaryota; kingdom Metazoa; phylum Chordata; class Aves; order Accipitriformes; family Accipitridae; genus Aviceda; species Aviceda cuculoides. The sequence continues at coordinate 37,247,571 of JAVJGG010000001.1, read as the reverse complement.
GTTTTCTTTTAAACATAAAAACAGAAGGCGTATTACCTGATGTTTGTAAAAGAAATATAAGCAATTCTACAAATTTCTTCTTCAGTAAAGCTAGTTACAAGCAAGTCTTTTTAGCTTTCTGAAAGGCAGTTTTTGTGGCTCACCTTTCCTTAGAACTCTTGGTTTTAGTAGAGATAAAAACCAAAATCTATAGTGACTTTTGTGCTCACCATGTTAGATGACTTCATGAAGAATTAAGTTGGCAGTGCTCTTCAGTATTTTTAATATTTCTTGTTTATCATTGCTGTTATTTTTTTCAGCTGTCCAAGGTGCAGTGCTTTAATGATTTTCTGCAGGCCCTGAAATCAAAGGTGGAAGATAAAGCCTTAGCTGATTTCTGGGAGATCCTGATACAAGGTGTGATGGCATTTAAAAAAAAGATAAAAAAATTCTAGTTGTATTCTCCATTATGTAAGAGAAAACTTCGTTAGCAATGGGACACTTACCCAGAGCAGCATTTTGATATGGTTCATTCCTGCAGCCTGTTTAAAAAAATAAAAAAACCTTTCACGTTGCAACTTCCTTTTTTGCACTAATAGTTTCATATCAGCAATATTCATAATGCCTTGCCAAGTCTTGTTGAAATGGTAAATTAATTGTGGAAGAAGAGAGACAAATTAAATGTTACAGGGTAGGGAGACGAAGATACAAGTTCAGCTGAATTTCAAAATAAATGGAAAAAACTCATGCAGCAGAGATATAAAAAGATTCTTCCAAATTAAGCTTCAAAAAAGGCACAGATAGCATTGAAATATGTCACGGATCATTTTGTATTTAAGCAACCTGAAGGACAGAATATGTGGTAATATGACACCTACCTATGATTAAACTGAGAGATACAAGGCAGTGCAATTCTAAAAGACATTCAGAGACTACGCAAGTGATAAATAAAGGAACATTTTCACGAATACAAAACATGGTGGACTAAAAAAAATCTTTTACGTCATACTCTTGTTTTTAATTGGAACCAGTGCTAAGAAAATCTGTTAAATGTCCAGCTGTATCTCTTAAGGCTGCATGCTATAAAATGCAATTATATGCTTTTGTATAGCACCTTTCAAAATGATGAACTCCAGACACTCTGTAATGTCTGTTTCATCCAACTGTTTCAAAATAAAAGATGGGAATTTGTTTAGCAACCCAAAACAGCAGCACAAGACAACACTGAAAGAATATTATATTCAGTAGTATCATAGGGGACCTTCTCTGAAGAAATTTGAACAAAGAAACCATCAAATTTTGAAAGTAGGAAACTTGGATCTTCCAAGGCCATGCTACAATAATTTTTAGTTTGTACAAGCCAGAGTTTTTCACAAACAGGAGTATATTTTTGAGAAAAAAAAATAATTACAAATAAAACCAGGGTTGATATTTTAATACAAAATAGATTATCTTCTTGTGAGAAGATGATAAAATCGTGGTGCTTTATGCATAATCTAGCTGCTCTCACTAGGTGGCTGAAATTGCTTTTCACTTGCTGCTACCAAAAGCAGAAGTCCTGTTTTCCCTGCTTCTTGTCACGTGATCCATCCCCTCTTTTCTGTCAAACGTGGCATGCCCTGGGCCTTGTCATGAGTGACTGCCATCACCAGAAGAGGATGGATGTGAATTAATAAGTTAGTGGCTCAGGAGCAAGGCAGATTTGTTTGACAAGCTCACTTCTCATGAAACCCTGCCATGTAGTTCTGTGGGCACCTTAATGTGGCGTTACGCTTGTGCTGCTCCTGAAACCTTTGTGAATTTACCGTTCTGTGCCCTCACACCCGCAGCTGCTTTATTCGGGCACAAGCATTCGTGCAGCGAAGTGATGAGCTAGACTGGAAGAACTATTGGGGTAAAAAGTAATTGAGATTTTTCTTCTGGGGGAGGGGGTGTCGCTGTACAGGATGGTGGTGCTGGCCCAATCACGCAGCAAAGCAGGGGCAGGACCAGCACTTTGGTAGTCAGACTGCGGGTCATCACAGCATAAGTGTTTTGTACGTTAGGAGTTAATTTTCCTAAGGACCTAAGAGCATGCTGTGAATGACTAAAAGTGTAATTTCTGATAGATTTTCAGCATTTCATCTGTGATCTGTGATTTCAGTCTCTCATTAGTTTGATTGTCATAATATTAGCAGTTTCCTAAATGGATACTTCCACAAGCTTATGAATATGCTCATTAATTTATTTTTATATCATAGTTTATATCACAGTTGACTCATTTATGCAAGTCACATTTTCCTTTGAGCAATATTTTTTTTATTTTTGCTGGTGATGATGACACATTCAGAAGTTGGAATTTGGAAGACTTTTTTTCATTTCTAACATTAAATGCATTTTTGGGAAGCCTTCTAATGATATTTTTATATCTCTTATTTTTTTTAGACAGAATTTCTTTGATCACTAAAGATGAAACAGAGGAAAGTTCGGTGACTAGTGAAGAGGCTGAAAAGGTAACGGTTTTTTAATGAGAATCTATTTGTTGCTGTGGAACAGAAGATACTTTCTTATGTGGGTAAATCTTTAGGTGAATGAAACAGCATCCATATGAAGGAAGAAGGTGTTCTTTTGCCACACAACTGAAATTGCCCCAGTTCAGAACAAAAATAATTCGCTAGCATGTACCACAGCATTTTACTTTAATTGGTCTTTAGAAAGTAGCATGTGTTGACATTGTTATCCTCTACAAAGAATAGGAACTTCAGGAACCCAGTGTAGTGGAACAGCTATAGACTATTTATATATGCAGGATGACTATTTGAACTTCATAGAAGGAACTGTGATCTCATTGTTAGCACAGAAGTTCAAAAATCAGGATACTTTTTTGTCTAGAGGTGTTGTGAACTCTAGCAATCTAAAGTTGTTATGGGTAGTTTTCACCATATATGAGATAATATCAGTATTTTCCACTTTATGCAGTTCTTGTGGATTCATGGACATCATAGATGATGCTGGTAGTATTATTGGTGATCATATTAGATCCTTTTGGAAATGAAAGTTTTGGAGTATTTGCAGGTATTATTTCTACAGAAATATATCACTTCAGTAACTGCAGTGATGAAAGGAGGATGTCACAGTTACAAAGTAGTGAATTCTAATAGGCAGAATGGTGCCTTCTGTTTAAAAGAAAGCAGAATTCAGAGTTGCTGTCAAAAATTGTATTGGTGTGGAGAGGGTAAAACGGGCATTCTTGTATCGGGCTGCTAGCCATGATTTTAAATAGTTTAGGAGAAAGAAGGTCCTTGTATTACAGACCCCTGAAGGTAAACATGTGGCTAAAATCACCAAGTACTTTGCAGAGAAGCAGCTTTTCTAAAAGATGCCACATTGATTTTTGCAACTTCCAGGGCTTACATTAGCAATAACCAGAAGGGGATGGAAGTAGGTTCTCCATGAGTGAATTAATGAGCGGATAAAAGGTTGTATTTTAGAAACTGCTTTTTTCATCTGTAACAATTTACCTCAAGGTGAAGAAGGCACAGAAATGTCATGAAAATAAAAAGCTAACAAACTAAGAGTCCAGAAAGCTAAGTACATGTGCAGAGTACAAATGACAGAATATGATGGGTTTTTTAGACATGAAGGACCTACTGGCTGTTTCTCGTCACACATAATTGTATAGAGCAACTTTTTTCCCCAGTGGTGGTTTTAAAGAGTATCAGTTTTTGTTATATATTCCAAATGCTATGAATTTACTTGGAAATTTCCAAAGACAGTGTTTTTCTTGAGAACTTCATTTTGTAGCTTGAAATTACCGTTGATGCTCAAAATGTGCTAATGCTGTGTGAAATAGCCACTATTCCTTAAGGAAATCTCTGCTAGCCACGAAGACCTTACAGCATACTGTTGTCTTAACTGTGAGCTCGTGGTGGCTAAAAAATACTGTGCCTGCATAGGAATGCAACAGAAATTATGGAGTACCAAGGACTAGATTTGCAGCTGCCAAGCTAAGCTGGATCAAAGCATTTGTAGGCTGACTTCAAAATTACTTTTCTGTTTAATGTCATCCTACAGTCAGCCAGGTGTTGCAGTACAGGAAATTCTTTTGTGATTGATTGAAGGTCCTACCACGGCCATAACTTCCCTTTACAATAGGGGAATAAGAGGGATTGCATGAAATCAGCTCTGCAACAGAGTTCTCTAACATGGCAGTTAACTTTCAGAATAAATGGGTTGCATCTTTTTGCTAATTAGGCAGTTGACAATCCCACTTATTGACTAGATAACCACCTCCCACCATGCTCTCCAGACCCAAACCCAGAACCCTGATTTGCCATTGTCTGTTGAGGGTTCATATAACGTTTTACTTAAGAAACTGGAAGACTGCTTATTCTTGGAGTAAGATCTGCAGGAATAGAAAATTTTATCTTGAGCTTATGGGGCTGACCTAAAATCTAATCCTCCTTGGTCCTGTTAAACCCTACCACAGTTTTCCTGTGTGATACAAAGCCAGCATTTTCCTAGGTTTATAGTAAATTGCAAAAATGGTTCATTTGTTTTATATACTGAAGGTGATACACTTCACTAAAGGGTTATATTGGATCTTTCAAAATATCACACAATAGAATAAGATGCAAGTTTTCTTCATCTCTGTAACAGATCACATGCAAGCATGTAGGTCAAGAGATTGGCTGTCAGTGTGGTCCTGTGTGGCACAAAAGCCTTTTCTCTTACGTGCAGATCACTAGCTGATAGCAGTTTCAGGACTGGTTTGGATATAAGATTTCAGGTTTAGAGGGCTGCTGTTTGAAGGAGAAAGGAAAACTTACAAGGCCAATTATTAGAAAGGTAACATGCAAAAAATTTCTTTTTCTTTTTGTATGAGCTAGGTTATCCATGCATATTTTCTTATCACTGAGAAAAATGATTTTAGGTAGGGTTTTTTTTTTTTTCTGTAATAGTGGAGGTACTCCTTGTAAAGCATGAGGATGATAGGTTAAAAGAGCAGAAATGTCAAGTGCTTTTTCTGGTTGCTTTGGGGAAGATAATGGATTTCAGCACAACTATTATATGTAATTTGCTTTTGCATAAATGTAAAACAGGTTTTGGAAAAAAAACCCAACTTTGTTCAGCATTTGATGGAAACTTCAGGTTTCAATTTTTTGCAAATCTTCATCATACATTTCTTTAGCTTTTAGCTTTCTTTACCTAATTTAGTGTGGGAAAGCTAATTTCGAAAACTTCAAAAAAAGTGCTACTTTCAGAAATACCATTTGACTCTTAATTAACTGTGTAAAATGAAATTTGATCTGGCACAAAAAGCCTTTCAGAGCTGACAATGTCATTAGTTTTTAGTTTCATAGTTTGTGCTTTATATTACTACTAGATTGAGAACTTTTCCAGCAAAAAAAGATACAAAGAAATAGGGCTTCTTGAAATTCTAATTCCTTCTGGCCCTGTCACCTTCTCTCTCTCTCTTTTTTTTTTTTTTTTTTTTTACCCAGCTACAAAATCTGTATGATAAGTTGAATTCAGAATGTTAAAATTTGAGTGCTGTCTGTGGAGTAAGCTTTCTACATTCCTCTTGGATGTTGCCGATTAGGATGTAGGAAAGGTCTGACCTTTGGGTATTGAGACAACTAGGCAGGGGTTGTCTACATCCTCTGTGTTTGGTGTTAACCAAAAGCAATGTATTTGCTTTTCATCCGAGTGGGTATGAGAGCTGGTAATTTCCCACAAATGGGATGCAGCAGGTAACTTATTAGTGTTTTACTCCTTGTCTAAAGCTGTCACTATTGCTCTAGAGAAGGATCAGAACATTTTATTTACATAAAATAATATTTAAGCTTAGTGCTCTAGTAGGGATCTCGTGGCCTTTTACACAACCTCTTTGGCTGTTACTGTTGAAGTCCTCGAGTAAACAGTAGCTTGCTTTCAAGAGCCAGCTGTTTGCACAAAAGAGTTACATAAACTGTAAATACCCTGTTTAATGTGGTTATTTTCTAACTAGCTGTTCTCTTTCGTCATCTAGAGTTACAGCGAAATTGTTTCTAAATTAAGGATGATGGAACTCAAAAGTTACGGAATGTGGTTTTTCTTCCTCCTCAGCTTTCACAGCCATCTTTTTATCTGGGGCAGGGTTGTTTCAGGCTCTGTATACCTGTTCTGGTACATTTTAATAAGAAAAAGAAAATTTATGATTTTATGGTAAAGATATTTGTAAAGAGACTGTAACTAAAACTTGTATACAACTGGATACTTTTTAAGTAAGAGTCAAGTATTTGTATTTTTTTTTTTCTACCTTTCTAGCTAATTTTTTTTTCACTATGTTAGGCTAAGAGAAAAATAATTCAGAGGTGGTTGTACTCCCGATATTGTCTGTATGTTTGATTTCAATCGTTATAGTATCTGAGCAACTTACCTTTATCTTCTGTTTATGGATGCCATGCTTTAAGTGAAGGGCGTATGTTAAGTTGTATCAGCAGCTACGGCAGTAGAATTTTACATAATGAATTTTCTATTTTTAAAGACTGGCATTCTAACCATCTTGCATGTTTGAAGGGGTTTTTTTAAATTCATGTCTTTGTTCATTTGTTAAATGTTAATTGAATTAAATGGGAAACTTCTAAGTTCCATACAGAACTAGAATGTCACACTTAAGAAATTTGCTAAACAAGCCATTGGTCAGCTTACGTACATATTCATACCAGGGGGGAGCAATTTGCTGTCCTTTAGCATTTTGTATCTACACACAGTATTACTTTAAAAATTATCTTTTTTAAGAACATAAACATGGCCATACTGTAATGAACAAAGGTTGTTTCTGTGGACTTAGTAGACTTCAAAGGATTTCTTTTCTATGAACTTTTCCCATCTCCCTGTGAGACTAGAGACTAATATTTGCAGCATCCTTATTAGAGGGTGTTCTACAGCTTAACTGTATGTTGTCTGAAGAACCATATCCTTTTGTTTGTTTTTCAACACACTTCACCGTAAAATCCTTTAAAAGCAAGTCTTATGAAATTTTCTGTAGTTTTAAGATTATTTTTCAGGGTGAAAACCAGAGCAAACTTCCTTCATAATTTTTAATTATAGGTGGATTTGTTTTGATATACAAAGGAGACATTCTGTTAATTTAATATTAAGGGTCTGAGTTTTGTCAGTATCATATAAATACATTTGTATTTTCAGTTCTTGGCTCCAAAAGAAAAGAAAAATGAAACTCTGCCTCCCACAGATGAAGGTGGTGATGTTGATGACTTGGTGAGTACTGTAAAGACATGATGTGGCTTTAGAATTAAACTGTAAGTGAAAGGTGCAATGAGAGAGAGCAACTGCTTCTTAAAGCAGTAGATTAGAGTGCATGGCTTAGGAAACACCTAAGGAACCGAGTCAGAAAAGAGCCACATGGAATTACTTATTTGCTATTGTAAAACATAACCAGATGTGTAATTTAATGATGGCAAATACTATGGTATGTAGTAAGACAGGTGTTTACATAGGTTAAACGTGTCCTCTAGTGTGTTTCAAAGGAGCCAGTGAGGCTGCTCATTTGATAGCAGATTGTTATAATTTACTATAATAGCATTTAACAAAGCTTGTAGATCTAGAACAGCTATTTATGTGGGTTGAAAACTAAAAATAATTTTAAAAAACATCTTTTAATCTTCTCAATTAACCTTTTATATATAGGCTTACTGAAATTAAAGGATTTCAAGAGGGTTTTTAATATTTTAGCCATTTTTTGCAGGCTGAGTCATTACAAATCTGTCTCCAAGGCTTAAGCTGATGGTATAGACAGTTTTAAAGAAGCTTCAATAGCAGGCAGATTTCTACTTTTGGACTGTACTTTTTTAAATCTATAAATTGCACATATGTGAAGATGAGATTTTTAGGTTTGTTTTTGTACTTTGTAGCAGCTTAGTATTAAGTTTTGTGCAGTCCATTTTTGTTACACGATAAGGATTTCTGAATTTTTTGTTTTCTGAGTGCTAAACACATGTAAGAAATAACTTGAATTCAATGCTGCTTCTTCCAAATCTGTTTCTTCTGTTTGCAGCTGGACATGATGTGACTGGGCGATATATGGTGACTATACAAGCAAAGTTTTGAAAGAGATCTCCTGGTGAGATGGGGCACAGAACAGGATGCTAATGGGAAGACAGAATATCCATCTTTATTTTCTTGAATGAGAGCAGAAGTCCAAGAGACATTTCCAGTTGGCATAAATGTCATCCGACTTCAAAACTAGAACAGAAGATTGAAATAATCTGAAGTATTTGTAAAGTAATGATACCATTAAGGCATCTCTTTTTTTTTTTTTTTTTTTTTTTTTTTAGCACACTGAATCTAGCTTATCTTTGGTATTGCTTTCAGCTAAACACTACTAAATTTAATGAGAATCTGCACTGGCATCTGAAATTCTTGTTACGTTGCCGGGGAAGGAAGACAGAAATGTCACAGTGAGGTTCCCATGTAATGCTGAATCTTTAGTGGAGGTAACTCCATAGTGTTATTGTTACAGAAGGGAAAAAGTCTCTATTTTCATGCTTTTTTCCTATTAAAAAAACAGACAAAAAAACCCCACAAAGGCTTATGGGAAAAAAATTTTAGGCCAGGGAGTTACAAAGTAATAGTTTGAAATACACAACAGAATCTAAAGCACATAGCAAACCCAAGTGTGCTGATTTTACCACACTGTATCCAAATCAGTTATTATGGTCATCTCTGTACTGCAGGTTCTCTATCCTGTCAGGTCAGCAGCAGCTCAACAGTCTCTGCCCCTTTCTGTTATACATTTTGCTGTTTCATATGCTGGGATTTCTGATTTTTTTAGACTTTTAACTAATATGGTTACTGTAGATACTGCTGGTGCTAAAAGATGAATGAATCGGTTGTATCCCCATTTTATACACTGCAGATAACTGCTAACACAGAGCAGAAGAATCCATGAAAGCTGTACACTGACACCTGTGATAGATAACTGATAACAGTAAACATTGGTAACCAAAATGGAGTACTGTCTACACAGAGCAATCCAAAGTAGTCAAATACTGCTTAGAAAGGGATACTCAAATTTGATTACACATCTGGAGAGACACTAATGACACCTTCACAGATGTTTTTTTGTTACAACCAGATTAATTCCCGTAAAAGCTGTTCTTTCATTATTGCAAATGTATAAACATACTGTGCAAAATGGTATTAAGATTATAAAAAAGAAAAAAAATTGTGAGCTGTAGTTAAAAATATTTTGGAGTATCTGCACTTTATACTGAACAACGGCTCCAGTATGGGAAATAGCAATTGCTTTTTGCCCCTACCTCCCTACACAGCTACCTGCTCTCTCCTCTCTTACATCCCATCCTGACGCGAGTTCATGCAGACTTTGAAAGGGTTTCTCAAATGCAGGTGGTGGGGAGTAAGTGATCTTTCCAGAGCTTTAGAGCATTTGTGTCACCAGAAGATATTTTTCTGAACTGTAAATAAGAAAAATGTGGTCGGTCCATTGTTTTTAATGTCTTTTAAGGCCAATTTATAGAGTATAACACTGGCTGGGGGTTTTTTACATTTTATTAATTTGTTTGATTAATAAAATATTTTAAAATTTGCTTTCGTCTTCTTCAGAACCATGTTTGCTAAAATCAGACGATTAACTACTTATGCAGTACCTAAGAGAGACTATCAAAGCCCCCTTTTCTGGGCATACAATTTAAACACTGAATATCAAAATCCCTGTACAGAAACTGAGTGTAATTACTTGTTCTATTCTTTACAAACTCTAAAATTCACAGCACCCCAATAAAATTATTTTTACCATTTTGCAGAGATTATGAGAAGTCTTGGTCAAGACCGGAAAGGATATAGAATTACTTTGCAAATCAAAATAAGGATTAGGGCTTTCTGTTTATTTTGAACCAGTTGACCACATTTTTAGAAAGTATTACTTCCGTCAAGCAATAAACATTTAGTTCATGGAGCATTATTTCATAGATCTTCTTGTTACCTCTACAGCATATTTAGGCTCAGTGTGGTAAGTGAGTTGCTAGTACTGAAGAGGGGAATGGGAATTTATGACTCGTAGTTAAAACAAGTGAAAACAAATTCTTAGAAGGCAAGCAAAGTGTCTTTCATTGTGCCTAGCCTTCTGGGTATCAGTCATAAGAAGCTGTGATGTGTCTTACTGAGAGTCTATCAAACAGCAATCTGATTTTACACTTGTTCTTTGGCAAAGGGCCAGCTTTCAGGTTCTTATTAAATGACTGGAAGAAATCTTTCACTTAGTCTAAGCTCACATTTTCAGTTATAAAGTCTGACCTAGTTACTAATTACATTGAGGATACTTGTTCTGAATTGCAATACTGGCCAGTTTTCAGAAGCAATAAAGCAGTTGGTTGTCTACCCCAAAAGCAGACATGCAAGAAACACCATGCAAATTTGTTTTCTTGCAAGCAGCGGAACATCCCTTGTCCTGTACTTTATAGCCAGCGAAGTTACCTGTGTGTCTATAAAAAGAAAAGATAATGGCTGTGGTTTTGTTATATGTTACTGAATCTTTTTTTCTCCCCCTGGAAGGAATGCCTCTCTGGAAAGCTCTTTAGGTGCTAATAACATGGGACAGTAATCTTGGTTAGCCTTGTTTGCCAAGAGATCAAAGCTTGTGATTGTTGTCTGTCTTCGTGTTAATCTACTGCTCTGATACCTCTTTGACTCATTGGGCAGTAGTATCAGTCAGCTTTGATGGAGGAGCAGTGATTTCAGCATTATGTTTTAAAGGATTTTTATAAAAGTTGATGCTGGGAAGAGGTGAAAGTGAAAGGAATGAATAGTTTGGCATTTTTTCCCTCCGAGTATCCTCTTTGAGAGTACCAGCCAGCAGGCTAATCATCATGTCACATCAGCAATATCATGCGTTGCCTAGTCTGCAGGTCCTCTTCCTTCTTCTCTTCCTCAACTAGAAGAGGAATGGGGAGTAGAAAAGATATTTTGTAGCGTGGACTTTCGGAGGTGGAAGTTATCCAGGGATATTAAGCCAGGAAGAGTAATTAATATGGGAGGGAGCTGGGGCCATAGCATGAAACTCTGAACGTGCCACAGAAAGGACAAAATACTTTTTTGGGGAGCCATAGAGGAAGAATGAGGCTCTTCCAGTAACAATGTACCAGGAATCTGTAAGTAACCAGGCTATATCAGTTCTGCTAATTAATTTGGTTGCTCTGTCACCGAGTAGTGAGGTCTGCTGACTAATGCAGTTCTCAAGTCTTGTCTCATTCGTTTTTGTTCTCAGAAACCCAATTTGTGCTCTCGGACAGTTGTGAAAATATCACGGAAGTAGTGGAAGATAACTTCCGAAATGTGACATAGTTGAAGACTTGTGATTTGTGTGATACTAGATTGGCTTGAAATGAATTGTCAGGTCGAGAGCATGGTGTCAACATGTCTGGTGAATTCTGGAAACAAGGCGCTATCCCTGTCCTTTATGATGTGGCATAAAAGTATGACACATACCATCAAACCACTTCTAATGCAAGGAGATCTGTTGTGCTGCACTGGGGTCTCTTTGTTGCCAGGGTGGGTTTTCTTCTTGCTAACTTTCCTGACATTTTGTTTTTGGCAGAATTGTCTGTTTGGTGTTGGGGCAGGGTCTTTGGAGTTAGAAAATGAGGAAGGAAATTCAGAGTCATCTGTGGAAGACTGGAGAAGTTATTTAGGTTGTGAATTCTGCAGGCAGGGCCCATCTTTATACTCTGCATTTGCACATTGCTCAGTGTAGCAGATCCTGCTCTTAGGATGAGGTTGGTTGCTGGCCACTACCACAAGTCGGATGATCTAAGGTAAAGGAGGAGTTCCTTTGTGGTCTCAGTTGGGTTGGGGGTTATCTGGAAAGAGAAGAAGAATCTGGAAGGAAGAAGAGGAGGACTTACATTTTGTTAAGCTGGGAAACATGCTGGTAGATATTCCTGTTGTGCTTATAAGCAGTAGGGTTGTTCTGGTTTTGTTCCATGCTCCCCCAGCCCCCCAGTGAAATAAGCAGTTAACTTTAGCTGTTGGTTTGTGATAGAGGAAAACTCATTTCCACCAAACTTTCAGCTTTGCTTCCTTTTCCCTTCTGTCTTTATTCTTCTTCTCTTGGTACTAGTACAGCATTAGACGCATAATGGAGCACAGCGTGTGGCAGCATTAACAAGAATTAAGTATCAGATGTAGAAAACCTCCAAGTTTTCTCATACCTCTTTCGAGATGCAGATTACAAAGATAATTTAAAAAAAAAAGTGTTCCCAGCACTAGCAGGGGGCTGGAGGCCCACCCAGGCCTGTGTTTCTAAATTCTTTGAAGAACTACTGTTTAAAAATGAACAGCTTGCTTTGTAAGCCCCACAACTGGAAAGTTGCTAGTAAATGAAGACAGCGAGAGGTGACTTGTCTTTCTAGGTGGTAGAGTTTATGTATATAGTATTTCTGTGCGCTGTTTTGAAGGCAGCTTTGGGAGAAGCTCTGCACCTGTTTGGACTCTTCTTGTAATTACTGAACCTGAAAATTTTAGAGCAATAGATTACCACATACTAAGGAAAATAAAGGAAATGAGAATAGATGTGAGGTTTTCTTTTGTAATACTGTCATAATCTGATATGAAGAACTAAAACAGATATATTGAAAAAGTCAAGGCTGTGATTTTTAACCTCTCTTACCTTTCCCAAAGGATAAAAACCCACACTGAACTCAGCATAAAAATTTGGCATAGAGGCAGAGATACTCTTTACTGTACAAGAAAATTACTTGGAAAACATTTGAACACATCTTAGTTTATCTTAAAGTTTGACCATATTTTTCCATGCAGTAAGTGGAAGGATTAGGGTCCCCTTCTACCCCCCACCTTTTTACTGTTTTGGAATAGTACTTACATTTATGAAAATAAAAAAATTAAACAAGAACTACACAACCTGCCCCTTCTTCTAGTTTTTACAGACCAGACATAATTTTAGGGCATCTGTGAACTGAGTGCCTTAAAATAGGCCCTTCACTCATCTGACTTTCTGCACACACTTACTGTACTTCAGTGATTTAAGCTGGACAGAAATTAATCTGCTGCCTCTTCCCAATAACTTTGTGAAATCAGCGTGCCTAAGACACAGTGAAATGAATCTTGTTCCTTCTGATGCCTCACCAGTACAATTCTCAGCTATTGACCATCAGAAGCACTTCTTTTACCAGCAGCCTAAAGTACACACAGTACTTTTTGCTGTTACCAAATCATGAATTATTTCACAACACTAAAAAGTACTTAAATTTGGTCCTACATATATTTACTGGTGCACTAATTCTTAGGACCCTTCTATATGCACCAAGTCAGCTGTATGGACTCCTATGAGAGTGTGGGAAGTCTATGAAGGAATTGGTAGATTGACTGTAGACATATATTTAATGTTGCTTTCAATGTATCAAACCAAGGGATTGGTTTTCTTCCTTATTTTTGCTGAGTTCCAACCCTGTCTCATCCTTTCTTCCTATTTTGATGTGCAATAAGAGGCAGTAATAACTGTCGTTTCCTTTTCCTCCAGGAGGGAGTGGATCTTGCGGCTTTCAAGATATTAGCAGAAAACAGAAATACCTCCAATGCAGGGTATAACAAGAAACATTTTCTATCTGCTGTCTGAGACAATGCATAAAGGGAGCACGAGCCCCTGAGGAGACCAACTGTGGTGCAGCTATTTTTGTCTGAAGCATTTGGATCAGACATAATGCTAGGTAAAGTAAGGTAAAATAGCTGTAGTACCTGGTTGTTGGAGTTTTATGGGGCTTGGATGTATGAGAATTCTTTCTCCAGCCTGCTAATGTGAGCAGTCGAATGACAAATACTCTCTCCCCACAGTGAGGTACATCCACAATGTGAAGAAATGGTATATAGCCCCTGTACCGTGTTGGCTTTTCACAAGAGTTATAGCAGCTGTATCAGAATGCTTAGGGACCCTTTACTTACTAAAAAAGCAGGGGGGAGAATTGTTTTCTTTAGTTCCAAGCAGGCCAGCGTGGAAAGCCCTGAACTGAATGGGTAGGAGTCAGCCAACAGCTTTTCCCTGTGGTCCCTTAACACTGTGCATGAATCCCGTGAGAATTCCATCTTCTAGCCCTCAGCCTTCCCGAATGTTCAGGTACTGTCACTTCTCTGCCTGCAAAGGATAAAAAATGGGTCAGCAAAGGTGAGATGAGAAATAATAAGACCTTTGTTTAGTGACTTGTGATGTAGGTTCTCCACCCGTACTCCTCGTGAACTTTCAGCAGTTACCAGCCGTAGTATCTCCATGTTTCAGTTTGGCCCCAAGGTTTAGAAGGCTGTACGTTCTCCAGGAGGAGCGTAGCGGGAGCAATATTGGTCCACCTTTCACAAAACCGTACTGGGTAGTGTACAAATTTGCGTGTCATCTGAATCCTACCTTCAGCTAACATTCTGATCATCTGGAAGCTAAACTTGCTGATTCACTTCCTTTTCTTGGGGGGGAATTTATCAAAGATAACATCAGCCGGCAGGTATATTCTTTTTCTCCCTGAGGAAAAGGAGTAAAGGAGACAAATGGTTTTGGGGAGGAAAGCGTTTTTGGTGATATGGAAATTGCGTATGTTCAATGAACTTGCTTCTGTCTTATGTTCTGCCACTTGAAGTACCAGAACTATCAATGTGTTCTGTAGCTTATTAAACCATAGTTTATCTGGTATGGGTTGTGCTTTGCAGACAGTAACATCACCTTTAAGGGCAGAAATGTCTTGAAGAGACGGAGATAGGGAAGGTTTCTGTCTTCAGTATTTGCTAGCAAACAAGGGAAACTTGAGGACAGCCACACTTGCAAGGACCACACATATCACGGAGCCAGTTGGGTTTGTTGCACGTGGTTTGTGGCTCTATCAAAAGGGATGATTCAAAACTGTGAGGTCTGGTGGTCAGGCTTCTTGGGAGATAAAGAATGCCCTCTAGATGAGGTATGTTCTATAACAGGTGGAATCTCTCGGTGAAGTCAACCTGTAAGTTAAAGAATCAGAGAAACGGGCTGTGTCCCCCGTAGCTTCATAAAAATTGTTTCGTTGTCTTATTTCATAAGAAAGTAAGAGAGCTAATCTGGTTCACTAGTGGAGGACAGCAACAGTAGGGTTTTATTCCTAGCTCTGCTGAAGACTCATTTGGGGCCACTTATTCAATCTCTCTGCTTCTTGATTATCCTCTGTTTGCAGTTGAGGAAAGTTGTTGGCTCATGGTGTCTCACAGAGAAGGCAGTTGAAAGACTTTTGAGGGACTTTGGTTGGATGAGACTTCATACAGAGAGGGTATGTGAGTGCAAAAGTTTTATGGAAAAAGATTTGGAGTGGGGAGTAAATGAAGACAAGAAGCAAGTTATTGTGATGCTCCCTGGGACATGAGGAGAACATGATCAGTAGTCTTGAGGAGAAAGTGGAGCAGTGGGAATTCCATTAAGTGTATCTCAGGCAGCAGGAATATGTGAAAGGCAGACATTAAACAGACAAAGACCGAGGTATTCTGGGGAAATGGACAATCAGTTATTCCACTTAATGGCTTTGAAAAGCAAGGAGAGGAAACAGATGAGGTTTCAAAGCTTATTATTGGAAAGAACAGCCCTTCTATATCTCTTTCACAATCCAGAAAGAATGAGCTGTTTTACATAATGAACATTTACTTACTGTTCTCCCAGACACACACACACTGACCTATTTAAAAATGCAAATGGTCATAAAGTTCCCTTCAGGCAGCAGTGACAAAATCAATGTAGAAGGAATAGGGTTAGTCCAGCAAGACAATATGTAATTGAGTTGTAGCTTGTCTGCCAGAGATTTCTCTGCAGTCATCAGGAGATGGGAGCAACAGAGGCTATAGCATTTGGATGACACAGCTTGAGGTTTACACATGAGATTGCATATAATCCCCATTAACCCAAAACTGAGGATGACTCAGATGTAAGAACTGCAGTGAGACAGAGGATGTGAAAAAGAACAAACATGGAGAGAGAAAAACATGCAGGAATGACCTTTTCCTACAACAGGTCACTGTAACTTGAAACCCAACAAGAGCAATACATACCCCAGGGGACCACTGGAAATCAAGGGAACCAAATAATTGCATATATGTTACAGAGTGAGTGTGTGCTGGAAGGCAGGACCAGCTTCACCTTCTGGACAGCTGTTTTACTCTTCAAGGGAAGATTACTCTGCATAATCTAGTTCTTCGTGGAAGAGCTGTGGGCAGTTTCAGAGATTTACTGTGCGGTAAAGAGAATTGAAAGGCAAATCACAGCTACATGGAGAAGCATATGTTAGGTAGTCAAAGCAAATTGTTTCCTTCTCTTAGTTTAAGTCTAAGTTTAACTGCTTAAGTTTTTGTGCAGGAATTTCCATGTGATGGGATCTGGCCTTTAGGTTGCCAGTATCTGGTCTTGAAAATTACTCTAGGCCAGGCTGCAAATGGTTTGAGACTGGTACAAAAACCATAGGGTGAGTGAAACTGAAGAAAATAAGCTTCTATGATTCTCTTGGTAGCTGCACAATGACCAGAATTGTTGGGGTGCAATTCTGTATTTTGTTCGGCTTTAAAGAAACAATCAGCCCCACTTTCCAAATCCAAATGCATCTGAAGACAATTTACCCGTGTCTGTAGTCTTCATTGTACAAAGATGTCCTGAAGTCTCTGAAGATTTCCTGTGTGCTCAGAGATTTCACGAAACCAGCCGAACGGGCAGAAGTTGATGTCTTCATTGCACCACAGTTATCTTGGGCAGCATCGGTTTTCCTCCGGATAGCAATGGCTGCACGGAGGATACTGAGGCAAAATCACCCGGTATGCCTGGAATTGGCAGCCCGGTTGTTGAGGTTCAAAATGCTCTGGCAGCAGGGTGCAGGGAAGCTTGTGCCGTCGCTGTGAATGCTGTTCCTCTACGCTCGTTTGGGGATTTGTTGGGTACCCAACAAGCCAGCCGTGTCTGTGGAGCACAAATTGCTCCCTGCATGAATTAAAGGCATCAAGGGAACTGAGGGAGGAGAAGGGAGAAGTAACTCGAAACACATACACACAGTTTGGGATCAGAAATTAGCTGAAAAAAATGGTGCTTCAAGGCAAGGAGGGAGGAAATTGAATAGATGAGGGCGTAATATTTACTATGAGAAGTGAGCAAATCGTATCAACAAGCACATTCCATTAGGATTCATTTAAATGGGCGCATGCAGGCCCTAAGGAGCACAGTACTGGAGAAAAAAATATGTTCCTTCTTGGACTTTGCATGGCTTTTGGGATTTAGCTGTGTGTCATTAGCTCAAAATGCTACTTGGTGATAGAGAGTTCTTCTAGCAGCTATGCATGGAGCTTGTCGATATTTGTCACGTATAAACTAGTGTGTATTAATGTATGTTAGCTGTTTGTAGATGACACCCATGCATCCTAGAGCTGCAGTCCCTTAATGGGATCTTTTAACAACGATTACCCAGTCTTGCATTGGTTACTGAGAGCGTTTTGCAAAAAAAAGGCACAACATAGAGCTACACAATTTCTCTAATCCACTGGACTTTTCAGAAGCAGTCATGCTTTCTGGTTCAGACAGCTCCATCCTCTTGCATTTATTCAGTTGGCTAATTCAAGGCAAGTTTGTCACTTCTGCTAGCGTTGCTGTAGAAGCCTTAAAAGGTGCAGCTGGTCTGTCTGTATCAAAGGTGCAGGTGTGGGGATCCAGGGTGGGGTGTCAGGGCTGAGGAATCCCGTAGTTCTGTGTCATGGTGCTGGTGGCCTGCTCCCACTAGCATGGTTGTCCTTCCAGCCTGCCTGTGCGGCCATCCTTGGGGAAGCTGGACTTACAGCAAGACAAGACTAACGTA
The DNA here is from genome assembly GCA_035590195.1 of Aviceda cuculoides. Taxonomy (NCBI): domain Eukaryota; kingdom Metazoa; phylum Chordata; class Aves; order Accipitriformes; family Accipitridae; genus Aviceda; species Aviceda cuculoides. Next base: position 37,229,749 of record JAVJGG010000001.1, on the reverse strand, counting down.
TAGAAAAAGGTTTGTCAGAGTGATGATGTAAACAGCCTTTTCTCCCTGTGCAGTTGTTTTTTTCTGAGTTCAGTAGGGTGGGGACTTTTTGGCGACCCAGAGTCAGGTTCTCAGTTTCTTCTTAATTTCCTTTGGGAAAGGTCGCCTCTATGGTGGTGATGTCTGTGGACATGAGAATGCACATGTGCACATGACAGATGTTCCCATACAGGCACACAGCTCCATAGCAGCACAGAACAGAAACACTGACATCCCCCAAATTAATTTTTAAAACGTGAATAGATGGGTTATACCTTTCTCCCTGTCTTTGCGTGATGTTGTAATATGGGGTAAGAAGCAATGGGTGGTTTAGAAGGTGCCATAGACCAAGGGTATGATTTTTATTTTTTTACTGGTGTCCTGAGATCATTAACAAGCTCATTTGTTGACCAGCTGACTGTTAATATCCTGGGAGGAAATGCGTATTTTATATTTACTAACAGAACTCGGAGATACGGTCTCACTTATCTCAAGCTCAGCAGGCCTTTTTCACAAAATGCGCTCATGTACTTTGCCTCTTGTGCGTGGGACAGACCACAAAGCACCCCCTTGGGCTGGCTGACTGCTCTGAGAGACCGTAAAGGAGAAGCGATGTGCTGAGCGACAGTGGCTTTGCCGGTGTTGAGCAGCTCCAGACTTCAGCGCTTTAATGTGAAGAGACAGGAAAATGCCATCGCTCCGAACTGGCCGAGGTGGGTTGGGAGCGAGCTGGCCCGGCTCCGTGTGCTGAGTCTCTAATGTCTTCTCTTTCCTTCCCAACCATGGCCGTGGGTCTGCCACGTCCCTCTTACGGTCAGCACGTCAGGCCCCTCGGACACCTGCTTTTGCACGTGCGTTTCAGAATGCAGACGTCCACTGACTGTAATTTGGGGTAAGAAGCCACGACCGGTTTACGGACTGCCGTAGGCTGAGTGCGTGGAGGCTCACGGTGTTACCATCACCACCTTGCTGGCCAGCAGGAAGCAGACATGATGGTTACTGGGGAGGGGACCCCGCATGGAAGTGCTGTAACTTTTATTTTTCTGTCTCTTTTTGTGCACTGCGCCTTCTCAGTGTGTTCCCCTGCCTCCTTCGTGTGCAATGTGCACCGCCTACAAAGCACCTCTGAACTTGGCTGTGTGGTTTTGGGTGTCCGTCTAGCTTTGCTCACTTACTCTTACTTTTGCCTTTTGGGCTGTTTCCAGCTCCAATCATACTCCAGCCTGTTTTGCTGCTGTGCTTCATTGTCAGCTCTTACCTTCAGCAGAAATCAGCACTGTCTGCGGCAGATTTGGGAGGCCAAACCACTGGTTGCAGGAACTTGCCATCTGATGCTGATTTCCGGGGGACTGGAATGGGACATCTCAAATCCTTCTGACTTAATGGCTTTCCAAAATTCACCTCTCCGGAAAGGTACCAAGAGGCTTCAAACCACCATTCTTTGGAGTCATATCTATTTCTCCAGTGTTGTGTGGTAGACCTCTTGCCAGTTTGTCCTCTTCAGTGCTAAGTTGCTCCATTATAGTTTTTAATCTTGTTCCTGCTGTACAACTAATCTCTGCTTTCTGGGGCCAGTGTCAACCTGGTGACCTATAACTACCTCACTCTGAATTTTCCTGTGATCAATAGTTCCAGAATATCATTCTGGCCATTAAGGTGAGAACTTGCATTATGGTGCTGCTATATGAGCACTTCTGGAGTTAAGCATATGTGTTTAATTAATTTCCAGAAATTTCTGTGAATGATGAATGAAGAACTCAGGTTTTTCTGTGCTGCTGAATTTCTAGCATGTACAGGTGGGTTTGGGTTTTTTTTTTTTTCAGTGAGAACCTGCTAAAGAGATTTCAGGACTTTGTGTGTTTATTAATAACTTGGTGGCACAAAGAGTGCTGTAATAGCTTATTTTCATCCTGAGGTTTTCAGGAGAACGTTAAGTGTTGCTCCTATTTTTCAGTTGAGTGATTTATAATGTAGAGAGGCAATATCCACACAGATGGGTCAGTACTGGTAGAAATGTAGATGTTGGCAAGGCAAGATAATTTCAGTGGAGGATTTTGAAGATGTCCTTTTTGGACTAGGACACAGTCAGCAGCACAGGCTGTGCTCTGCCTGCATATCCTGTGTGCTCGCTTGAATGTCCCACGGCTACATTCCTTTCCTTGCAGAATTAACAAAGAAAGTGTTCTTCGCCCACAGGCCTGAGGGTAGCTGTCCTCAGATGATGTCTGCAAAAATAGGTTACATCTGAAAAAAATCTAGTGGAGACAGGCTGGTCGTGCTGTTCCCTTACCCCCTTATTGTCTGTCCTAGTCAAGAGGCTAAAGCATTTTCTGGCAATATTGGGGTCTCGGATCAAAATCCTTCCTCTACCTGATTCCTCTCGGCTGTTAATCTCGGATCTTAGTCTTTACTGCTGAAGATGTGCTCTTTTGTATAAGTGTAATATTTACTGGGTGACCAGCTGGAAGCTACATCTGTCAGGCGACTGCTAAGTACCAACCTAGAGCTGCGTTTGCTGGGACGTTCTCAGCCTCCTTTGCAGACAACATCCCCACTAGGCCACCAGCTACTTAGAAAAAAGCTGCTTTGGTCTGAGGACAGTGTCTGTCTGACTGCACTATAAATAAATATTACCCTGCATTTTGCATTTTGGGAGGGATACGTAGTAGGAAGGTGGAGGGGGTGGACTGAAAAAAAAAAAAAAAAGAGCATTTTACAGTACAGGAGAGCTAGACTCTGTTCCGGGTTCTCCCACATATATACTCTGCACCTTACATTCAATGTACACCTCGTTCCACCCCCCCACCCGATCGCAGAGTGCCCACTTCTCTCTGCAGCGGGTGAGCACCGTTGTGCAGAGGTGGGTGTCCCCCCCCCCCGGCGTCAACTAAGGCAACCTGCTGCTTCGTTGTGGGACTGCTGCTTTGCTGGAGGCTTGTCCTTCCCACCAGCAGCTCCGTGGTAGAAAAGACGTGGGAGGTGCCACCTCGCTCATTGCTTTGCGACGCCAGCCAGGCTAGTTCAGTCACCTCCGCCGGCTGGATTACATTCCTGCCCCACCAGCTCGAGCACCAGGCAGGCAGCGGTGTCTCCAGCGAGCGCGGAAATAGTGCCGACATACTGGTGGAGTTGGGGCCTTAAGGAGAAAGCCAGCCGGGGCTTGGAGTGTGGTGCCCGTAGCTCCAGCTGAACCGTGGTGGAAGTGCTGCGTTTACTCCGTGACGGATTCTCTTCCAGCTGCTCTTTGGAGCTGAACGCTGCTCCCTGGGCCAAAGCGAGTCATCCAGCTTTGCACTTTTCACCATAGAGTTTGTGTGACAAAAGAGTGATTTTTATAGCTCAGATAAGATCGAGCATAGATGATCTTTTAATGAAGTGATCTTTCTGCCCGATTGTATTAACATCACAGGGAGACAGACGTACTTTCGCTGTGAAGAGCCCCCTACAGCTATAATTAAATGAATAAAGAGGTTCATATTGATCTGTAGATCAGCAGGAGGAAGGAATGAGCATCACCCGTGTAAGCTTTCAAGACCAAAAGCTAGTGCAGGCTGCAAAGAAGCCAACTTAGGATCTCGATCCTAAAGAAAAAGCTCCAGCCAGCTCATCTGATGCTGGCTCCACCTACGCTGCAAAAGAGAGAGCACCGAGCTGAGCCCGTGCCACCGAGGCTTTTGGGGTCACCGGGTTGCCTGGAAGCAGCCGTGTCTGAATTTGTGCAGTGCAGCTAAGAAAGCACCTGCATTTGGTCGATCAAGCGATGCGCAGGGTGGTGGTCTGGCATCGTAAGAAAACTTTATGTAGGACCCTCCTTGGTTTTTGGCACCAAGTCGGCTTGTGCACAGCTCAGCGGTACAAGCAACGGCTGGGGATCTGTAAAATCCAGGTCCAGACACAGCTTCAGCCCTGTCATCCTGTGCTGGAAATATCTCGTGCTGAGATATTCCAGCCGTACCTGTTAGGGGAAGGAAGGTGCAGCCTTCGGGTAGGGCTCTGGGCTGGCGAAGAGAAGTCGTGTCCCTGCTCAGACCTTTGTGGTCTGGCTCTGCACGCTTGAGCTGGGCAAGTCAGAGCCAGTGGGGAAGTGGCACTGGTGACACGTCTGCCGGTGTGCCATTGGTGCAGAGTCATACCCGGCCCAAAATAAAATGTGGCGACAAGAGCCCCAAGGGGCTTTTTGAGGTCCATTTGGATTGTAAAAACGAGCAACTGGCCCGTCTCTGGAACCCTTTCTCTGGGGTCGTGGTGTTTAGCAGTAGGCTTTGCTCTACCAGCAAATGCTTCCCAGTGCTGGTTTCTCAGTGGAAAGCTGCAGAAACTGGAAAACCTCGTGCCCTCAAGGGTGCAAATGATGCAAAAATCCAGACTTTACCTGCACTGGAGGGTGGGAGAAAAGGTAGAGAAAGTGTGGGAGGCTGAAGAGGAGCGTGACGAGACAAGCTACGAGGCAGATTCTGAATGACTCCAAAAATACCCTTGCTGCTCCTGGTAGCAGAATGTGTCTCTGTGGGTTCAGAATGTGCCTGCGTTGAGACTAGCATTGTCCTGTCATCTCCTGTCAAAATCCAGCCTTTGATAACTCTCCAATCTAATCTTACTGAGCCTAACATAAGCCAAACTTTCCTACCAACTCCCCTTGTTGCTGCTATCTAAGCATCTATAGTGGGGATGGCATAGCAAATTCTCATGAAATGCACTTTGAAAGTAAGCATGGCTTGCTGCCTCCCTTGTTAAATATAGGCTGTAATAGAGACAGGCAGTTGACATAGCCAGAGAAATTTTGATTTTAAGCATATGTATTTGTCTGTAGTAACACCTTTAAGTTTTGATTCACTTTGCAGACAGTGCTTGAACTCCAGACAATCTGCTTTCAATCGGCACCATGTTTCTCGTGATGATCTCACTGCACTTTGGTGGACTGGTAGTAACATTTTTGCCCTGGTTTTGAGCTCTGTAATGTGTAGTTAAGTGATTTGCTCCAGGTCACATAATTAAGCGCAGCAACAGCAGCAAACCTGGTTCCCTGCTCTGGTAGTTTAGATCAAAATATTGAGGAAATGGATGGATTTTCCCATGCCCTGAAGCCTTTGAATCAGTGCTATGGATAGCTTTCTGGGAAATTCACGATCAGCCAAAGAAGCTAAGGGGTGTGGGAGAAGTCAGAACGAATGATCCAGTTGTTGCTTCTGGGGTTAGAAACCCCTGACTCTGCACAAACTTTTGCTTGCACGCTACAGCGTGGAAGGAGGACGGGAGGTGTTAAGCAGTTTCTTTTGCCTCAGATCTCTTGTGTAAGATAGAACAATACTTTCATCCCCTTCACTGGCATGGATTGGCTGAGACTAACGCAAACTCTTGAACTTGGGGAAAGGGCAACTTTTCGCCCACGCTATCAATGGGAGAGAAACACCCAGTGTGTAGGGGTTTGCTGTCTCATGCAGCTGCCTGTGATCCCTCCTCCAAAGGGAACAAACATACTCCCTTTCAACCAGGCCTGCGCTCCCTTGATTGCTTTTTAAAATGCCTAAAAGAACATTTCCAAAACTATCAAAGGGATCTAATAATCTACTTACGCTTAATTCCGTGGGAGCTTGCAAGAGGGCTCCAGACACGAGCACTTCAGTGCAAGAGGTTGTTCGTGGGCTCTTTGCTGTCTGCTGCAGCTTGGCTGACAGAGGACGATGTGGGGATGTGTCATCAGAGTTGGTGTTGCTCTCTGCCTGGCAAATCAAAGCATATGAAAGCAGATCGAAGATCTTACGTGCTAGCAGCCATATTTTCTGTGCTGGTAGTTAATTGGTGATACCTGTGATTAGGGCTTCTGGGTTCTACTTTTAGTTTTGCTGTGAGTTCTCCCTCTACCCCCAGGGGCAAGTAGTTCAGGTCAACTGAGCAGAGCTTTGAGCAAGATTTTAACTGCAATTTTCAGTGCTGCTCAGCATGTGACCTTGCCTGTTGTTGCTGATACACTCTTGGCTTTGTTCGGTTTTTGTGCAAGAGGGATATTGACTCTAGTCCTAAATTCTTCCTCCTTTCAGTGCTCCCTTGTTTGAGACCAACTTCCTGGTCAGTTCTTGAGCCCTTTGGTAGATTCAACACATCTTTTACACTTTCTTGGACAGCCATCCTTCCCCTTTCTGTGCTTCAGAAGGGATATTTGGCTCAGAGGCCACCTGTGAAAGAGCTGTGAAAATGCAGTGTTGAGTATATGAGATGGAGAGGTGTGAGAAAAGTGTAACAATTTTGTTGGAGAGGAAGACGTTAAAAGATGTTCCATATACATGGGTGAGGGGAAAATCAGTTCAAGTCAGAGTTGAGCCTGAGTCAAAAATATTGGCTCTAATTCCTTCAAACCTAGATGGTGTTTTTGTCTCTTGAACTGAGGTCTTATCAGCTGAACTGGACCAAACTGAATGCTCAACTCCAAACATTCTGAATACATTGAAACATCATCTGTGAACCCAGATCCCAGACCAAGATCAAAATGCTAGGAGTGATGTGTTGCATTTTGGTTTTATTTTTGCCAGTTTGCATACCAATACAGTTTCATTCAGCAGAGAGATGCTTATTTTGTATATTCTTGTGGATAAAATCAGTCCATCTGCATATCCAGATGCATACATTGGTCTGTGACAAAAATAAGGCAGCTACACTGCAGTAGCTGGTTAGCCAACTCGAGAACTACACAGCCTCAGAGTTGTTTTTGTTTTCCCCTCTTCCTCCTCTCACAGCTTCTAAAGGTACAAATGAGACTCCCCTGACATCGAGGACTGAGAATGTAATTAACAAGTGTCTTAATGTGCCAGTCTAATTAGTGCTTCTCTTGACTGTCCATGACAATAATGCTATGTAAGTGGAGGTATTAGTTGGTTTACAAAACAGGAGTTAGAAAGTGATAGGGGGTTTTTTGGATTATACTTCTACTACACGTCTGTTTGTGGAGGAACAGGGCAGAAGTACAATAAAGAATTGCTAATTCACTGACACTTGTATTGCAGTGTAGCAAGTTACACCACGTACTTATGAAGCACCTGGTCTACACACTGGATAAAAATAACATTGGTGCTTACCTTGAACTGATAGTGGTAAGAAAGAAATTCGAAGCTAAAGTTATACCCACATCCCTGTCTTACCTTGCAGGGAGCTTGGAACCATGGTTCTTCCTGCAGTATGCTGTAAGGATTTGATGTTGTCTAAAAAAGTTGTTTCTTCTAACCTGATTTTTTGGAGGGATCTATGGCTTTAACATTAAAAGTCAATATGTGAAATGGGCTTAAACCTGAAACTGGGACAAAAAATCCCTGCCCTTGGAGAGTGGTTTCTCGGTTCCTTTCCTGAATGTGCAGTCTTTTGGGGCTGGGCAACAGGGAGAGGAGTTTTGGAGAGTGAGACGAGTTAAATGTGTGATACTTGGAAGGGACAGAAAGCAAAAACGTGAAAAATCCAACCCCCCACCCCATCCTTGTCCCTCTGGTTTTTCGAGTGGTCTTCAGCTGAGTTGCAGGTGGAGCCAGAAAATCTGACCCAAATATTAGGCTGAATGATGGATTCACTCCACAGTGGATGCACATGTCTGTACAAATCTGTCACATCAACTGATCTGCAGAGATGTGCTGCATTATCTGCTTCCTGGAGGTGGCTTAAAATGCACTGGCAGAACATTAGTGTCCTCTCACCCCTTGGGCTCAGGGGAGCACGGTGCTCTGAAGAGATAGTTGCACGCCTCTGACCTAGCTGGCTTTTTTGAGACGCCTCGGGCACATCTGCATGCTTCTGTACGGCATGATCTAGGCATGCCTTGAGGCAGCTGGAGTTCGCTGGAGCAATAACAGCTCCTTGTGTGTTTCGGTTACTCTTCAAAAAATTTAATTCTTGAACATCTGGTCTCTCCTAATTTCTCTTCCATTCTTCTCCTGGGAAATCTAGGTATGTATGTGGCATCTGTCTCTCACCCTCCTTTGTTTAGACAGGAGACAAAGAGTTGTTAGTATTTGCAAACGGCCACTTCATCTGTTGGAAAGTACCTTCCTACCATCCTGCTTTCAGGTCCATTTCTTTCCTTGACTGGTTTCCTCTTCCTCCATAACTGGAAGAGGGGTCTGTTGTTTACTCTACTCGCATGTCAAAAATTCCTTCCTGTAATGAACCCTTTTGCAACACATGAAGAACCAACTTCTGTAATTTGAAACAGGAGCCCTGTAAGTAAACTCTTTTTGTTGTCCTCTGCTTACTTACCCCTGTTTTACCCTTTCATACTTGGTTCCCTTCCAATTACTCAACTAAAGACCCAGCAATAAGCAAGAGCCGGGCACCCAGGATATAATTACTCTCTCTCTAACACGATTATAGAGCAATGATTTCTGCATTGACTTCAACGTGTCTAAACTCACTGTTCCCTGCCCCATTCCAGCACGGGAAGTTGCAGCCTGCATCGCACTCAGCTGCGGCTGCTGCAGCTGCAGAGAGGATTCTCTTCTTGTCCTCAGGAGTGAGGCAGCGTTTAATGGGAACGGCCGTCATGCTTCAACGCGCTGATGCCTGCGATTGACTGGCAGGCAGTGGGATTGTTGTATTATGGTCATATTAACTAATCACTGCTGATAATTGTTATTAATCATTGTCTTGGATCTGTAGTATGAAGAAGCTTTAGTTCCTCATTTGTAACTGTTCGAGGTGAAATGTAAGAGCTGCTTAACAATGCATAAGTAGGATAAAAATGGAAGGAAAGGCTTTTTTTTCCCCCATCTCTGAAAAAGCAGCACTTTGTAGTGCAAGGTCTCCAAACTACATCTTAGAGCTGTACTGGCTTTGAAGATGGTCTGGTGTCCTCTAGCCCTGTTTGCTGCAAAAGAAAGCGGTCTTTCATGGTGTTCCCTCAAAATCCTATTGTGTCCCAGCAGGGCTTAGTTTGCAAGACTGATGTTCAGTGTAGACAGAGGGTGAAAAGTGAAAAGCATTCATTCCTCCCCTCTCTGCTGGCTGTGGCCATTTTTCCCTGCAGTACATCGACAACATTTTTTGCTCTTAAGTGGTAGTGCACTAGGGCTTTCCCCTTTTGCCTACCTTGGAAAGTGGTTCTGGAGTCGAGGATTTCTCACAGTAGAAAGTCCTTTGATCAGCTTCATCTTCTGTTCCTCATGCCCTGCCTTTGCTCCTGACCCCCGTGGTCTGTGTCTGGTTCTCAGAGTCTTTCCTGAACCTGCCCATAGAGGGATTTGATTTGCCACCACTTTCTGGGCAACTGCTGTTGCTTTTTGTCATTCTTTGAATGATGAACAGGGAAAGCATTGGAAGAGTCCGGCTGTCCATTGCATTTCCAAAAATCTGGCTTTGTCAGGACTGGTTATGACTGGTCCAAGAAGAACAGACACTCAAGAGCAAATATTTAACCCATTCATAACAGCTTGGAGAGTCTGGACAACGAACAAAAAGGGCCAATGTCCCCTTAACAATCTCCTCAGTGGTTCATGTCCTTTACTGAGACTGCCCCTTCCTCTGATCATGAGAGGAAAGGAAGAAAGGGGAGAGAGAAGGAGATTAAACAAGAAGTTGAAATTGCTAGGCCCCAGCTCCCAGTGTTACATCAAAAGATTAATGCATCATGTCAGGGATGCTTCAAACTCCATAATCTGCTTTGCTGCCTCTGTTCTGGGCTTGTTCGAAGTGGTCTCTTCTGCCGGTTCAGTCAGTGATGCTGTTAGATTTATTGAGGACTTTGGCAATTAATTGCTTTCAGATCTGAGAAGAGCCTCATTGTTGTCCGCCAGAGTTTTAATTAATCGGAGTGGCAGATGGGTAGTATCAGCCTCAAATGCTGGTGTAATTAACTCATTCATTATCACATTCTCTTGCTCTGTGATGGTTTATAAAAGACATCTTTAACCTAGCTGCCGTCATGCTGTCCCTATAGCAGGAGTTAAATGATTTTCATCAGTCTTTACTGTAATAACCCCATATCCAGGATACCATTAGGGAAAATGCTAATTTTTGTCAATAAATATGTAGGCCCTCCTTGGCTTCAGATAGGTGAGTAGAGTTTGACCTGCAAAGATGAGGGGGGCTGGTGAGATTAAAGTTCCTTTTGAAAGTCTCCGGAATTTCTTTGCGATTCACCCAGTGCCTCCAGACACATCGTGTCCTGAACTGTCTGGTCTCCTGGCTCTTTGTGCTGTGTCAGGACAGAAATGTGATCAACTGTCACATGTTCCACAGACCAAAACAGCCTTCTTTCCTTGGGGAAATAAAAAGAACACGCCTTCTCAGGACCTTGAAAACTGGATGTGAAAATTGCCGCAGGAGGGTTTTGCTCGCAGCTGGCCAAGTCCGTGCTGGGGAGTAGTGCCACTTTGGGGGGAGTTTCTTGGGTCTTTCTGAATGTGCCCTACCAAAGTGGTTTGAGACATGTCCTCCATCATGAACGGGTGCCCAGGAAACACTCCTGGGCACTGGAGTTGTCTTGGTGAGTTGTTAGCATAGCTTTTGACATGCTTTTGCCCCAGGCTGTCTCCATGGGAGTACCCAGCACGGTTCAGAAGTTAACACAGGTCGGGAGCAATAGACAGTTTGGATGTGGCCACCCTTTGGCCTTTTTTTGCCCTGAGGAATAAGAGTTTGGACTTGGCCAAGTTTGTACCAATTGGCGTCAGCACCAGAGAAAGGTCCTGAGCACAACGAGCATACTAGGATAGGGGTTGCCATAGATACTTATCACACATGAAATGAGGAGTTTGAAGTAGAACCAGAAGCAAAAGAACAAGGAACTTAAATCCCATGTCTCTGAAATATACCCAATACTCCTAAATCTCGATGCGGTGCCAGGGAGGACTCATGACTGCCTCCTGACAACAGCTGCTTCAGGAACTTTGGAGTGACCTGGACAGCTGTTCATATCCAAATGGCTGCTTGCAACCTAATATGGGTGCTGGCAAGCTGCCTTTGCTTCCAAATTATATTTCCAGGATTGACTGAAAGGCTTGTAAAAGCAGGAGCTTTGGCCTTCTGAGGAAACCTTTTGTCCTGGATGCTCTCCCTGAGAAGAAGGGGAGGGAGGGTCCCAGTCTTATCTCAACTGTAGCCCTTTCACATGAGGATGGGGGCAACCTCTCCACGGCACTCTCCATCCAAGCTGCGAAGCCAGTGCTTCTCCCCAGCACTGAGTCCATCCTAAATAATGAGATCATTCACCTTTAATGTGGTTTCAAGAAGGCAAAGTAAAGAGTTTACATCTCTGACTGCTGCTTGAAGACTCTACCGCTGCTTGCATGGTTGCTTTCAAAACATGTGGTAGGAACACAAAATCCATTCAAATTTAGACCAAAGTACTCAGCCAAACCAATACCGTGGCTTTATTAATCAAAAGGTTTGGCAAAAGAACAGCTTGGCTTTTCTTAATTAAGATTGTCTTTCCCTGGCAGATTAATTACCCAGAATTCACTGCAATTCTCTGGCTCCATGGATGTTATCGATCCAGTCAGGCTGCTAGTTTGTGCTGGCAGGGATCTGTCTGTGATCCTCCTTCTGTGGGATTTTGGGGAGGGAGGGAAGGAAGGAGCTGACTGCCAGTTATTAATAGAATTTGGAACAGTTTTTTTTCCCCTAGCTGATTAAATCAAAATGCTAGACAGTTGCATAATCTCATGCATCTCAGTAACAGCAGCAAATACCACCACCACCACAAGCCCAGAGAAAAGTGTGGAAGAAGTGTGGAGACAGATGCCAAAGGCAGCAGTGGACTTTTTTTCTGGAGAGGTAAAGTAACGGGATTTTTTTTACACACGTTCAGGAACAGTGTGCTTAGAAATGTGCTGTGAATGTTTCGAATGCCTCCTGGGCTGTAGTTTTAGTGTACCATGATGGGTTCAAATCAAGCCCAGGACAAGGAACAGAATTGCTGGTCCCCTTTGATGATGTCCATATGAAGTATAGGGGTGATCCCACCAGAGTCGCCGGTCCTTGTGAGCTCTGGCCCAGTGACCTGCTTGCTGGTGGCAATGGAGTGCTCATGGGAAGCCACTGACATCTGCCCCTGCTCTGCAGAGGAATAGCAAGTCTTGGCTTTCCAGAAGGGGAGACTGAGACAGGCTGCAGGTCAAGGGATGGGAGAGGAGCACAGCTGTTTGGGTAGCTGAGAAAGGCAGTCCAGGGAACGTATCCTGGGTGTGGAGCTCTCCCCGTAAAACATCAATTGCTTGTTGTGTGGGGTCATGAGTGATTTCCTTTCATAGATCTGTTACTTTGGAAAATACAACGGACACCAACAGCTTTGGCTTACTGAGCCCCTGATCTCCTTCAACCTTGCAAATAGAGTTTTAAAGCCTCAACGCACCCCTGTATGCTGCTGCTTGTTTGCTTTCACTGTCAGGCAAACGCCTTAGTTAAACATTTTCAGGGATGATTTCTAATCCAGGGGCTGTCCTTTAGCACGAGGCTATGCTTTCCATCAGATCAGCTGTATTGGGTCTGCATGGCAAGGTTTTGGTAGCAGGGGGAGTTACAGGGGTGGCTTCTGTGAGAAGCTGCTGGA
>JAVJGG010000001.1:37204628-37215802 GCA_035590195.1 Aviceda cuculoides | reverse complement strand
GGCAGGGATGACGGTTGGACTCGATGATCTTGTAGGTCCTTTCCAACCTAAATGATTCTATGATTCTATGATTCTAACTCTGTGACTGTGTCTTGCCCAGTCGCGTGTGGCTACTGTTGGCTATTTTGGTGAATGTCGGGCCTTCTTTACAGATGTATGAGTAACTGCTCTTGGTAACGAACTCGCAACGTTACAGCTAATCTACCATAACTGCCTGTGAACAGGCTCTTTTCCCCTGCAGACCCGAGGTAACTAACTACCTTTCCGCTTTGGCTGATGCCAGTTTATTGGGCGGTAAGACCGTGCACGTCCAGAGTCATCCCAGCGCAGCTGGTGCAGGTCCCTGGGCTCGCTTTGCACTAACTTTGCGTGTGCCTACAGCAGCCGGGGTGCCAGGTATCTCACCCAGGCACGTATTTACACCCATAAGCATGACTGGACGTAAGTGTGCAGATCCACGCAAACTTTGTGGCAAAGATGATGCTTTAAGATTAACGGCTATTAATCCGCTGGGAGATGAGGTTGTTTTGGTGGTGGATGGTAAAAATAGCGACTTTTGCAAATCCTGCGGTAAGATTGACTCCACTGGCCTTGCTGCTCTGCCGTGCTCTTGCTGCTGGCTTGTAAAACCAGAAGATGTGAGCACTGAGGAGCCGAGAGCATGAAATGCCCCAAGGGCACAGTCCTGATCCTTTGTGCCCACTCAAGCCTGAGGAAAAATCCTGCTGATTTCAGTCAGGTTTACGTTAGGCCCTTAGGTGATCTCGTTCAGAATTAATAAACTAGTTGTCTTATAGACCTGTATTACATTGGGAATTTTACCAGTGTAACTGCAGGCAGTTGTTAGCCATCTTCTTCAGGGATTAGCATCCACTGGCCACTGAGCAGACAGCTGTTGTATCACTTCTGGAAGTGGCCAGTAACTTCTGGATGGGAGACACTTGTTTGCTGCTTGAAATTCTCCAACCAGATTATTTTCTGTTTAAGATTCAGGTAAATATATTCCCCATGCAGATACACTTACATTCATTGTAGGTTAGGTTTTGAAATTCTCACCCATTTCTAAACCGAAATAGTTTCACATTCCCAGTGGTTAAAATTTCTTCCTGCCACCACCTTGCCTGAAATGCTTTTTACTCTCAAGCTTGTGATTTTTGCAATTCTGCTGTGAATTTTGCAGCTTCAGCTCAAATCCCAATGTTTTGGCAACACTCCTGCCTGTGTGTGAGGGAATCCAGGCTGCAGTATCACTCAAACCTCCTTGTTTTACAGACAATCTTCTGTCTCTCCAGAGCAACCCAGCGTTTCAGCATCACCATTTCTCCCAAAATCCACTGAGCTGGCAAAGACCACAGTGTGTTATAGCTGCTACAATTCAGCAGAGCCCTGGCTGGCTGGCGTAGAAAATTACTTTTGGTCTGAGCGGGCAGGGCACATTATGGTTTTTAGCAACGTAGCTGCTTGCACAGAATAAAACAAACCCTGGGAGGCCACCTTGAATTAGGAATAATACATATTGGTAAGAATAATTGAGTTACAAGTACGCAGTAATTTGTGTTTGCCTAGCCTGGGTGATGCACCTTTTTGTTAATCGGGGGATATAATGAAACAAGAGGGTTGTTTGTGAGGCTGTAGTCTGTGAAAGACCCAGTTTTGGTCCTGGACTCATAGAAAGGTTGGTTGGAGAGGACTCTGTGAACTCCTGTCTGCCAGTGCTTCATGGCTCCTTCCTTCTTTCCCTGAGGATCCTCTAGGGCCTGTCTTGCCCTCTTTTCTCCAAACCATCCATGTTATTGCTGCAGTAATCGATAGTTGCCACCAGCCTTTTCACACCACGTCTCCCTGCTTTCCGACAGTCCTACCCCTGCTCCCTATCTTCTGCCCCCAGCCACTGCTTCCACTGTCGTATCCCCTCCCCTCGTTTTGCCCTCCATTTCTGATTAGCACAGCTGTTTCTTTCCAAGCAGCTCCTTGTCCTGCCCATTTCCTTTTCTCCATTTATCCTCTTGTCCCTCTCTTTGTATTTCAATAGACTTACTGGAATAGAACTATATTTAAAAAAAAAAAAAAAAAAGAGAAAGAAAGCGTAAAAGAGAGAGAAAAAAAGGACTTATCTGGTTTCCAGGGGAAGGATGAGGAACAGACTCTGCCTGTCCCTTCAGGGCAGGATCCTCACATGTGCAAGCATGGGAAAGTTCTGTGACCCTTCGGCAGAAGAAGAGTTTTCAGAGCTTCTGGTGACCGTCTTTTGTGAAGCCTATGTTTGCCTGGTGGAACGCTGCCCCTGCTTTCCTCAGACAGGAGGGCTGTGTGGCTGGTTCCACTGGGCTTCTAAGCACATCGCCTTGAAAAGTGATACTCGAGGCATTCGGTGGGCACTGCAGAAACAAGGGGCAGCCTCGAAAGATGTCCTGGGGTACAGCTTGCTGCCATGTGCCCAGCATTCAGGAGAGGAGCTGCGGATCTAGCCTAGCTCCTTACCAACCCCTTCCTACCACGGCATTGGGGATTGCTTCCGTCGTCCCCACTTTCTCTGTGCAAGCTCGCTCTGAGCGTTCCCTGTGACTTGAAGTTCCCAGAGGAATTTGCAGAAGATAAAGCCCTGCAGCAAGGGCTGGCTCCAGTACTGCTTAGATGGAGGATGTTCATCGTCAAGGATAATTCTGTATTGTCCCTGGGAAGGACCCAGCACACCAGAGTGGGTACTCTGAAAATAGCAGCACTTTTCAGTGCTTGCCTGTACTTGCCATGGTTGCCTCAAGCTTCTCTCTTGTACATAGGGAAGATGCTACACATTAACCTTATAGTGATGTTTGGTAAACGATTTTCGCTGCTTAATGCTGTAAACAAATGATAAGTCAAAATGCTAACACATTGTGTTATGTATGCTAAGCCATGGCATTTTATTCAAATCCCTTATGTGAAGTCTTGACCTCTGATGTGTAGGCTGAAGATGAAAGCTTACTGCAGAAGGCCCTGTGTGGATCGTGACCAGAAAGAAAGAGATTTTATTGACCAGGAATGGCAGTAAACAAACAGGGGAGGAGGTAAGTTTCACAGTGTGTGTTACAAGTTAACAGAGGAGAGGAAAAGATTAACAAGAGTCATTGATTTCCTTTTTTTATTACGTATATTTTCATTAGAAAACAACCTTGAACACCCAGGAATAGTTTTCTAATAAATGTAAGCTCATGAAGAGCACTTGGAAGTTTCCATTCTGGGTTCAGGAGAATGACGGGACAGTAACACAGTCGACATGGTCATTCCTCTTAGTCAACCCCTCCATTGTGGCTGATCGTTTCTTACATTGCAGCCTTCCTTTCCCCGTGCTTCCTGCCCTGAACAAAACCACCCCCTCCCCCAACCCCCCGGACATCTCTGTAGAAGTCTCAAAGAGAGTATTTCTGCATGGACACGCCATTGACTCATCTCAGCCCTCAGCGAACATCGTGATTTCTTCCAGGCCCGGCTCAGGACCCTACCAACAGACCTTGGAGATCCATGCAGAGACACTGCCTCGTCTCCTGAAGTAGTGAAGGATCAGACCTTAGTCCTTGGGAGTGATTTCAAAGGGGACTCATGTGAGGAGATGCAGAATTAGCCTACCGGGGACTCTGCCCACTGGGGATGAAGATCCAGGGAAGTGTTCTCGCCATCCCCGCTAGCTACCTCCCTTCTTACTCTCAGCCTCTCTGGGGCAAAAGTCCTGAAGGGGTTGATGCATAGCTATGGGCTGGTTGTGCTTCTGGAATGAGGAAGATTTCCTCCCCAAGCCTGGCCTGCATTGCCTACAGAGGGTTTGTTTATAATGGAGAGCTGACGTGTATGAGCCAAAAACATGAGGGACAAGGCCATTTTGCTTTGTTACCGTATAAATCTGACAAAGATTCTTGCTCCCCTGTCATCAGGGCAGACCTCACCCAGTTTTACCACCATCTAAAAATACAAGTGCTTTGTCCTCACTGTGTTTTTGGCTCAGGTGCATCATCCGCTCTAGTTACCCTGAGGCTAAGAAACAAAAGATTTCCCATGCCATTATTCCACAGCTCGATAGCAGTGAAGGAGATGCTTGAAAGCATTTGCTCTTCTGGATCAAGAAGCTAAACTCCACGAAAAAGGGTTCTGCTGGCCACACCAGTCTAGAGGGACGGGAGGAAGGTTTGTGTGCCTGATAGCAAGGAGTAGAAGGGCTGTCCACACTCCTGTCTCAGAAAGATGCTCTACCAGTTAGTAGCAATGAATCACCCCTTTCCAAAGAAAAGTGAAGATTATGGAGTAGTGAGTGAAAGGGGAAGGGGAATATAATCTCATAAGAACATAGGTACTGAGATCAGCTGTTCAGAGAACATCAATTTTTGTCTCTCTAGCTGGGAAGGAAGATCAGGTGGGTTAGGTAGAGGTCTGTTCATCCTTCTAGGAAAAAGGACTGAACTGAACCTCTGTAACGTGCAGTGGAAAAACTCCCAGAGAAGGGTGGCAGGGTGGATTTTAAAGGAAAGCTGTCTTGTAATGAAGAGCAAAGAGCAGAGTAGCTCTGTCACCAACTTGCATTGTGAAAGGATGAGATAGGTCACTTGCAGGAGCACACTGGGCATGTGCAGTTCTTGTAATTATTAATATCAAAACTTATATAAGCTGACAGATGCTCCCACTGCCCAACAGTGACTTGCTAACAACCTGCTAAAAACAGGTTGTCATCCTGCCACAGAGGGATGCAACTGGAGGCAAAACATCTCTGCCTGATGCTGGCTGTCCCATCCAGAGGGAAGCTGTGGTCCCCTGTAGAAGGCTACTCTCTAGGAAGCCTCCTTGATTATGAGCAGACTCAATCACTCAGACTGTCTTTGAGCAAGGAGGGAACCGAATGTGATGCCCTAACTCTGGTAAAGCACATCTTGATGCAGAACACAACATATAAAGGAACATCTTCCCTTAGTACCTCTTCTCTACTGTTATTTAATTCTTTAAGTCCTGGGTAGCAGAATCCTTTTATTCTTTTCTCTTTTTTTTTTCCCTAAGATGCTTGGAAAAAAAGGGGGTTAATAATAAGAAGTAAACAAGCTGGGAAAAATACTGTCAGTGTGGCTTGGAAAAGAATGTCTCTGTAAGTCCTTGTCTCTGTTCAGAAATCCATCTCTTCTCAAACAGTTGTGATGGCAGGTGTTTGTGCTTTTGCATCATTGTGCTTGTTTGGGTATGGCTCAGATAAGTTTGAGGGGTCTTCAGTCTGTTTCCAGCTGCTGGAGCTGAGCGTCTGTTTTCCACATACTTCTGCATTAATTAAATGCTACACAATAATGAGCATGAACCAGAGACAGGCCAGAGGTCACATAAAAGCATTTCCCTGTTCTGTCTTCTCTTTGCCTGAAGTCAAATCCTATGTCGTACTTTCCATGCAGCAACTCCCTACCTCCTGTCAATCCTTACTCAATACAGCCAAATATTCTTTCAGGTTTATTTGAGGTTTTTTTCTTTGCTTTATGTTTTCAGGATAACATTTATAAATATATATGTATATGTGTACATATATTTTATCTTGCAATTCCAGTTATGGAAGAGAAAACATCATTCTTTCACCAAAGGAGAAATTCACCCACTGACCTGGAGGGAATTTGAATAATGAACTAAGATAGTTTTGATATTTGTGTAAATGCCACAAAATTGTCAGATTCTGTTCTCCTTGTATCCAGCGTGATAGATGTGAGATCAAAGGCTGCCTTCAGTAACTGCAGCATGTCGGACTTGCGTTATCGAGGGAAATATTCTTAGAGCCATCAGCTCATTGCTGTCCTATGGAAACCAGCTGATGTTTTCACTATATCTCCTTCAACGTGGAAGAAGAGGTGAAGGTCAATGCAATAAGCTCCTACATTTGTTTCTCCTCTCAGGATTCAAATATGCCATTGTCTATCAATGAAATGAATTTGCCTGTTTGGATACATACGAAGGATGTAGAAGACTCTAAAACTAGTCTGTGAGGAATCCCGTGTCTGTCTGCTCAGGAGATCTTCAGGGCTGGAGTTTAGACATGGCAGAGGGGATGAGGCATCTGTTGGCTCAGGAAGGAGAAGGACCAGTCACAGGTGAGGTGACAGTGGAAGGGAGGTTAGGATATTCAGCCAGTAGCCACTAAGGCAATTGCACTGCTGACCATCTCCCTCCAAGTGCTTGACTGTCATATAATAGTACGAGGAAGGAACAGGTCTTCTGGCCACGCGTTCTCACAAGGAGATGCGCAGGAGTCCTGGTGGATGAACCACAGGTTGGAAGTGCTAGTGGTGCAGCCTCCTCCTACATGGAAGAGTAGCAGTACTTTGCTTGTCAAAATAATCTTTTTTCTCTTGAGGAAAACAAAGAAAAGATGTTTGAGTGACTGACCAGCACACATGGGCAGGGGATGGTCTTCAGAACTGGAAAGTCTTCAGAATTTTCCTCCATCTACAGGCATCGGCTCTGATGTTTTACTGCTGCCAGATAAAACAGCTTTGAGAAGGGTCAGGGACCTGGCAGACATGAGTGTTATTTTCCTGTCTCCCCAGGTGAAAACATAGTGAACAGCCGACGCCTCTCTTGACTGAAATCTATGCTGATGGCTTGCCCTTTCCTTGGGTTGCCCATCCTGGTGAGGCAAGACATGGACCTCTTCAGCACCTTGCTTGGAAAACCACAACAGGGAACACATCTGATTTACTTGAAAAACAGTCCATCGCTTCTGACATTTGAAATTGGAAACCAAGCATTAGATGGGTATATGGGTTCTGCTAGCATTATGGGATTCTTGTGGCAACCAATTAACAGTAGGCACTGGGACTGGCCAAGTGAATATATATCAAAGAGGACTGACAGGTGGTTACGGAGCCTGACTATTGATACAGACTCTTAATGGTCCCTGTGTTCTCTGATGACCCTTGGGTTAGTGCATGTGCTTGAGCCCTCGCAGGCACAGAGGAAGAGGGTCTGAATGTGGCAGTGGGTATCTACCAAGAGACTGGATGGCAAGAATGGAAGAGCTGTGGAAGCTGGAGGTCAGCACTGATGTTCCAGTAGGCAAGAACAGCATTGGCAACTGACACAGAGCAAAACACCTCTGAAGAGCATAACCAGAAGAGCATTACCAGAAAGACATGTCAAAACTGACGGAAAATCAGGGGACTAGCAGAAATCACAAGAATGAGCAGGACCACACACACACAATCTCTGACGATGGCTGAACACAGTCCTCCACGCTGACCACCCCCAAACGGTGTTGGAGGATCACAAAGCCCAAGAACTGAGGGGTCTCCACAGTGATAGGACCTAGAATTTTCTCCACTGGGAGAAACAGCTGCCAAACTCTGCAAGCTTTGTTTGTCGGTGGAAGCTGATCTGACTGCTTTGTAACAAAATACAGAGAATGTCTCTTCAGGTACCCAGCAGACAAGGCTAAAGGAAAGATGTGGGGAGGAAGAAATGCCTTCTGTAGCATAGCTCTGCCCCATCTCTTTTGTCTGCTAGAAACTCCCAACACACAACGTATTTTGCATGTCTTGGGAGCGTACTCTCTCCATTTGCACCTTTTAAAGTCCTGCATAGTAGCACAAAGGGGATGGCACAAGGAGATTGTGGGAGACAAGCGAACTGTGCTATGGAAGCAAGACACCCTCATCAGTATTTCTGCCATCAATACTTGGGGGAGGAAAGAAAAAAGAGAATCCAAACCCCCAAACCCCACACTAAATTTGCACTTGTTCTCTCAGGCTGGCAGCCTAGAAGTTCATAAACTCAGAAGTACCTTGTTCTGGAGTAAACTGTTCTGAAAACAGTTTCCAGTGGCTTCCCCGAGTTTGCTTTGCTGGTGGCAGCCCTTCGGCTCCATGCTGGCACATGTTTGAAGCTCTTTGAACAAGTTTTGACCTTCCTTTATCCCCTCTGCCCATCAAGCCAGCTAATGACATGCTTCGTATTGCACAGAACACATACAATTGACAAGTTCATAGTGTTGTTTAAATATTAAACAGTCTAGACAGGCTTTTGAGTCTTATGCCACTAGGAAAAGGCTCAGACCGTACCCATCTCTGAAATCGGGCTGCGGGGTCATTTGCACAGTAAGACAGACAGTAAGACTTGTATACATTGCCATGCAACAGAAGAGACCCCGAACCGCCAGCCCTAAGTGGAAAGTTTATTTCTAAGCACAATATATGGAAAAACCAAACCAACAAACCCCACAGATATAGAAAACGTTGTAGCAAATCCCTGGTCAAGTAGGACATCATGTCTGTCACTACCCTGCACCTCACAGCCACTTAAAATGTCATGCAATGGAGGAGAGGGCACTCGGACGACACCCTCCGCTTCGGATCAAGGAGGATCTCCAAGCAGGAGAGGGCCGGTGGGACTCCCGCTGAGCGATTCGGACTGTAACCAGCAAAAGGGCGGCGCTGCTCACCCCCACCACACGCTTTGTGACTACCGGTGGTAGACTTAGCACTTCGACAGGCTTTACCAACGTGGATTCTCACAACACCCCTGTGAGGTAGGTACGTATTGTTATTCCCCCCTTTGCGTGGAGGGGGACTGAGCCAAACAGCCCAAGGCTACGGAGTCGGTGGCGGAGCTGGAGTGAGAGTATGCAGAGTCCTGTGTGCTCAGAGTACTAGACCACACCACTCTTTCACGGCAAGTTGTGCTTCTGACCTCATAGACTTTTAGCCGTTAGCCAAATTAAAGGAATTTGACTTCTCCATATTAAATGAGTGGAGGGCAGGGAGGGAAACAACATCGTGTCTGACAGCTGTCCCTTCGTCTGTGTGTGCTTCCCCTTTCCCAAAACCACCATAATTACTCATCTCTTGGAATGAGGACAGCTTCCAGGACAGGCATGGGGGCGAGAGGCTGCTGCGTTTGCTTGCTTTGGCCAGGTTTCTCTCTACTGTGGATCAGAAGCGGTTCTTCCAGAGACCATTCGTTGCAAAACCTTCATTCTGGGGGTAGCTGCTTTTAGAGATGATCTTCCCTCTCCCTCTGCCCACCAACATCCCCTCCCTCCCCTCTTCCAAAAGCACTCTTTGGTAGATAGTAAGATTGGTCAGATAAAGGTACAGCGGCCTCAGAAGCCATGCTGTTTCTCATGGGTCCTTACTAAGTCAACTTTCTTGGCCAGTGTTCCACCTCCCACATTCTCCACCAGAGAAAGTACCTGTTCTGTTGCATTCTGATATTCAAAGGGACACTGTCAAGTAATCGAGGCGAAAAACACGACCTGCCTTAAGCTGCTAACCTCCGTCTTCAACGTTGCAGAATGGCTGGTGTGCTCAAACCCAGAAGCTGAAGTTTGAGACCTTCTCTGGTCCAGAAACACCTGCCCCATGATGGCCGGTAGCTTGGGTTTGCCCTGGCTCCAACAGAAGCTGCGAGAGGTGCCGGTACGATGACGGAGGGCAGTTGGACACAGCCATTGTGCAACGTTGCTCAGCACTGCTGCTAAATGGGTGCAGTTCGGCTGAAGTCCTTATCTTAATTTTGGAGGGAGCTGGGTTCAGGCTTGATCACTACAGGTTCATTGTTTTGGGATTGCTGAACTGTTGCTCCTCAATTAGCTAATCTCCATTTTTTTTTAGTGTTCCTGCTCTTACACTTCTTTTGTGGCAGTTTTACACTTGCAAAACAGCTCAACCCCACAGAGCTGGGACATACCCTCCAAAGAGCGAGGACAGTCAGCAGGAAATCAGTAACATGGATTTCCTCCTGTTGCAGAAGAAAGGTGGGGAGGGGAAGGACGGGGATGGTGAAAGGAATGGGGTGAGTGGAGAGAACGATACGTGCCCAAATGGAGAAGGACAAAATCAGTAGGGAAAGAAATTTTATTTTCAAGCTTGTAAGAGAATATTACAAACAATGGAGAGTAAAAAAAGCCCAAACCCTAAAAACTATTTTAAAAGTACTTGACAGTGTCCCTTTAATATCCACAGATGATTCAGCCATTGTGCATTGAAAGAGAATGTTCCTGAAGAGCAACCAGTACCTTCGAGGACATATCCCAGAGAAGGAGACTTATTAGAAGTGTTACATATTGAATCAGCAACTGTGCTCCCTCTTCAGACTAACTCTCTCGTGAATGATTGAATGGAATAGACTCTGTAATAAACTAACAGACTGGATGTGAAAGGCTCAGCCTACAAGACTGAGTGAGACTGTTGCAAATCGAGCAGCAGGGATACAGACACACGCACACAAAAAAAAGATGTACATCTCTAATGCATGAGTGTCTGAACCAGCAAGGAAGCAGAAACCCAGCAAGATGGGTCAGCTTCTTGTGATCGCAGTAAAATGGAAGGAAATTAATCTGGAATGTCTGTGTGGAAAATGACATGTGTGAGTGGCAAGATTTGTATGCTGGATTTGGGGTTATGAAGGCGTAAATCACACCAGTACTTGTGCTTGAAACACCTGCTGAGTGTTTGTACAAAATTTGCCAAAAATGCCTATATGTCGAATAAAGTTCATGGAGTGCCCTCCCCCCTCCCAATTCCACCCTCACAAACCCCTTGTCAGGAACATTATGAAAAAACAGGATTTTTGGTGACATTTGGGTAAGCCTGGGTTTTGTTAGATTTTCTTGGTGGGATGATTCAATCTCTCTTTCTGTAAATCAATACTGAAAAATCCCCAGCCATTTCACTTCAGGTATCTTACGGTAAATCGAACAAGGCTCCAGAGTGACTCAGGAAACAAAACAACTCATTGCCCTGGTTAATCAGAGTCTGGACAATAAAAATACTCCAAATATTTTGTTCCCTTCCTTGTTTTTATAAATCTCACACTGCGTGTGTGTGTGTGTATATGTGTGTGTTTGTGTGCACATGCGTGTGTGTACGGGGGGCGTGTACAGAGCGTTACCTATTCCAGGTAATAGGATTTGTAAGACATGCTAAGCCGTCTGTTCCTCTGCTTCCCCAGAACTCTGCCTACTCAGTTTGTAGTCTGTATTGCACTTGTTTTGTTGTTTTGTTTTGTTTTTTTTTGTTTTGTGATTTGTGTTGTTGTTTTTTTCTTTTTTTTTTTTTTCCTTTTTTTTAAACTGGCTGGAAAACATTAACCTCTTTAGCATGAGTGTGCAGCTCTCCCTCCACCTGCTTTTTTCCTCAGCTGGCCAGGTGCCGCCTCTTATATCTTGTGCCGTTACCGCACAAGAC
>JAVJGG010000001.1:37189887-37204528 GCA_035590195.1 Aviceda cuculoides | reverse complement strand
AGGACAAAAAAAAAAAAAAAAAAAAAAAAAAAAAAAAGAACGAAAAGCAAAAGGAAAGAGAAAGAAAAAGGCACACCATGCTCCTCTGCTTTACGAGTTCTTTGTCTCCTCCGCTTCACGTTAAGGCCTCCTGAATTCCTCGGCTCAGACCGTCGTGACCCTCATGACGAGCTCTCTGTTACTACTAGACTGACTCCTCTGTTCGTGAGGCCTCAGGTGGCTGAGTATATGCAGGATGGTATAAGCACAGTGGTGGTCAGAGAGGGTGCCTGTGGCATGGCCGGCAGCCCGTGCCCCGCTGTCGGCTGGAGCGGAGTTAGTGGCTGTACCACCAGTGGAGGACGAGTGGGTGGTTTGGGAGGAGGGGCGCTGATTTGTCCTGGTCCCTGTTTTTTGTTCCTCCATGTCCTTTGTTTTGTCATAGTTCAGCACTTTCCACTGCTGATTGACCGCCTGCCACCGTTTAAAAATCCGGTAAACCGAGGGCCCTTCATGTATTATTAGACCTGGAGGGAAGGGGGAAAGAAATAAACATAAAACAGAAACAAAACTTTAGAAAGAACCATAAACCTACCCCAGCATCCTGCCCCCAGATAGCTGGTTAGCTCAGCTCTCCCTCAGCCAGTGTTTATTCAACGATAAATCAGGTATTTTAATTACCGACTGGCGGAGCACCGGTGCTCCTGCTCTGCTGGATCCCTTTTCCCCTGAATTAAAAGGATTACAGCTTTATCTCAGCAATCAATAAACGGATCGTAAATGCAGCTGAGCGAGTTATGCTCTTACAGCAAAACAGTACCTGTTTACCAATAAACGCCCGAGGTTTATCTATCACCGGACTGGTTTTGCATGCTGCGTAGGCATGATTCACCCAGTCAACGGCGTGTGTTCGGAGGGGCTGTGACTGGAGCTGACGTGCTGGTGACGTCTGCTGCACCGGCGTCGCGTGCGTGCGCAGCCCGAGCCTCTCCCCGCGCGCGCACGCGGCGGCAGAGCACGGAGGCCAAGGGCGGCGATCGAGCGGGGAAAAAAAAAGGGTCCGTCTATACCTGTAAATGGTTTGTCACCCGAGGCAAAATTTCGCTCGCCTGCAGAGCAGGGACCTCATCGTACGTCATTGCTCCCTTCCAAGGGGGAAAACAACACGCTTGGAAGAAAGGGCAGATGAGCTCATAGCGTGCGTGTGCGCCCAGTACGTATGTAATGCACGTGTCCTGCTACCCCTCCGCCTATACCAGAGCTGGTGGCCGGGGCATGGCACTGGGCTGCAGGACAGCTGACTTCTAATGGTCTCTGCATTTGAAAGGTTGTGAGGAGCTCAGGCCCTTCCACCCAGCAGCCAGCTCACCTCCCAGTGGTCTCCATCACCCTCCCCGCCCTTGCAAGAGGACTGAAGGAGTAAATAACGTTAGAAGTTGTTTAGACAATGACAGTACTTGAGTATTAAGCTCTGTTATTATTCAAGCTGCCAGGCTCTGGCTAGATCCTTCGAAAGCACTGGGTCCAGCAGTGACGCCGACACTGTGTTGTTCTTCTCCACTGAGGCTGGAGGAAGCTGCAACATCTCACGTAGACTGGCTTAGCTGACGCACTGTAATATAATTAACAAGCTTTGCTAGAGAGTGGGATATATGCAGACTGAGGGGGGTCCCGAGTCTTCTTATTTTGCAGCGATCTGTTAGCAAAGTGCCTTTGCGTCCCACGTAACTGAAGCCAGAGCAGCAGGTAGAACTGGGTGAGTCAGCACACGGACAGCTTCATTGTTCTCGGTAAGGATCATTTCACCGTTCTTCGTCAGGATCAAGATTATCAGAAACATTTCTAGGAAGGGCAGCTCTCTTGCCTGCCTGTTGCAAGCATGTAAATGCAAGAGCAAAGAACAGAAGACCCGCAAGAAATAAGAAGCAAAAGCATGCCTAAACGAGGAGGTTGCCTTGACCAGCACTGTGGGGAGGTCACCACAGATTCAAGTGGTTTACGGTTATCCCTGACAAATCAAATGCTGCGGCTTTACCCTCCACCCACCTTTTCCAGACTGTTCTAGTTTCTGATGGCAGATAATTACTAGAGTAAACCTGTGCTATATCAAAACCCCAAATATCTGAAGGTCATCTCACCCTTAGGGCTGATCTCCCCATTACTCACTGGTGGGATGCAGCCACCAGGTTTCTTAGGGTCTGCATCTGATTTTAAAGTTTAAGCCCTAGCTTCAGTACAGATTGAGTTTCTAGCCTCTCTGGTTCTAAGCATAACTAGAAGTCCTCCTGACTTGAGCACCGATTAGCTTCAGGGGGACTCTCACATTCATTGTAATTGGGTGCTGAGCCTGCTTACTGGCCGTAGAAGAAATTACATTGGATAGATTAAGTATTCAGATCTGGCTATTTTGGGATAGGGAATGGTGTTGGCCTTTACAGTACAAGAGAGATCTTCCCTCTGGTTCCCATAGACCACTGAGATTGCACAGCTGTAATCCTGTAGTGACGCTGGCTTTTCGTAACTGAGCACCATGATGTCATAATAGAAAAATGTGGTTTTTTTCTTCCCTACTTTGAAACACGGTTGAGGATTCTGACATCTTCTGATCAAAGTATCAACCATAAAAAGCAGGACTTAGGGAAAGCCTGCAGATCCAGCCGAGGAGACAGAGCTTTGAAGCAGGCCTGAAGTGGATCAGCCCATGACAAGGGACATTAGACATATATTTAAATGAACTGTCTGATCTGTAATGAATGAAATTCCACTCTGATCAATGACACAGCCAATGTTTCTCTGAGACCACTTTAAGCCTTGGATAAAAGAGCCGAAATTGAATGTTTTCTCCCTGGCTGTAGAACATTCTCCAAAGAATCAAATCCATTCTCCGAAGTATTAAACACTGCGCCAGGATTGTAAATCCATTCTTAATTACCTTATCACAAATATTTAATGCGCAGCCTGATTCAAGAGGGCTGTTTATAAAATTCTTGTTTGTTTGCCTTCTAATTATAAATGTTTATGATCTTATGCAATTAACTGTGTGATGCTGATGGATGGGTTGCTGAGTCAACTGAGCACCTGTTTTCTTAGATAATTTTGGTTTCCAAATATTTATAAAAGTACAAAATAACTTGTTTTTGTCTGTATTTACTGTGCTCTAAATTACTTATCGATTTCCCAGTGTCAGGCTCAGGAAGCTGTAAAATTAAAAAGAAACCAAGTGGAGGGGTGGGCAGGGAGGCGGAAGTAACAGTGATTCATTTGCAAGAGCAAATGCCAAGAGTAAGCAAGAGCCCATCAGTTTATATCAAGCTGCAGGACGCTTAATGCTCCCATCGAAACAAATTTTGTCTGCCTAAGACAAATTAGGATTGGAATTCCTATGTTCAGCTCTGTGCATCCCCTTACAGAAACGCTCCTCCCTCAAGGATCATTCTTGTTTAGAGGTGAAACTTTCCAATTAAAGGCCAGACTTAAGTGGGAAATCCCTCAGGAAGAACTGTATTCAACGAGAAGTGTCCAGCTAGAAGCAATTATTCCACAAGCCAAATCCTGTCTATGTGGGGAAGACAGCAAGTTGGTGTGAACTTCTCTCTTTGTGCACTTCTCTCTTTTCAATGCAGAAATGTCTATATGAGAATTTCAGATGGATTCTGGTAATGGCCTTGTCCTTTTCCACTGCTCCCAAGTTTATCTTGCCCTCTTCTACTTCACAAAATCTGTTCTCAACGGATCCGCTGTGAAAACCAACCTTTTTGGAAGGAAAAAGTCTGTGAGTTTCACGCAAAATATGTTGGTCCAGATTGTTGCCTGGTCCATGAAATCCCTTGTTTGTGGTGTTGGTGAAATGAAATTCCTATGGAACGTAGGTACTGAAGATGCGCCGTTCTCATTCCCATTTTCTCATGTATAGCCCTGGCTTGACCAGCATCAGAAGAAATTCCTTGAGCTGAAAATTGTTGAATGCTGGAAGAAGTATTCAGGGGAACTATAATATACACTTGTCTTGTTCTTATTTCACTCTTATGTCTGTTTGTGGCCATTGATGGAAACAGGGCAGCTGGCAGGATGGAGCCTTGGCCATTCTTATATTCTTAGACACTTCTACTTGCACTGGTTTGTGCCATGAAAAGATTTGCTAGATGGTTCTGGAGCTGGAGAGAGCCCATATTATGTGATGGGGTCATTAACCTGACAGCAAATTCTACAAAAAAAAAATTTCTAATGCCTCTGCTTGCATTGCCACATTGATGTGGCTATGCTGTTGCCAGGACAAGACATAGCATCTCTGAGCTAACATGGTAGGGCTAACCCAGTGCAGTGCTCCGAATTAAAACATGCTGAACCTGGAACAATACGTACAGGAAACAATACTGATCTCTTTTCACTGTGTTCACTTTTTCCACATATTAGCCTTTTTTGCTCTTTCTCTTGTGGCTTTACTATTATTGAGTCCATGCAGAGGATCAGATCGTGGTCAGCCCTGTGGAGCTCTGCAGAGTCCAGGCAGGAGGCACTAGTGATTATCCTGGGTGGAGGGATGACTTCCCAGAGCTGAGAAGCTGCTTTGTGCTTCAGAGCACAGGCAAACACAACAATACCTTGGCGATAGGTTATACCAAAACTGTACGCATGGCTTCTGCTGGTATCTTATGCTTCCTTTCATTTACTATATATGAGAGAGTACCCAGCACCTAAACACCGCTCTTCTGCAAAACTATCACGGTAAGTGACCCAGCCCCAAAGAGCACAGAGCCTGGTTCCAGACCGGATTTAAAGCAACAGGTAAGCAACATCAATACAGGCTGGCTAGGCAAGGGTTGTGTCAGTGCAGTTGCATACCCAATCAGTGCAGGCTGACAGCAGCTGGGAGAGCAAGCTGACGACTGCTGACTCTGGGGGAAGACTTACCTCTTCCTTTTACCCCTCACCCTCATGCTCATTTTCATTCCAGAGTAAGAATAACTGGACTGTTTCTTTTCCAGATGATGGAGGTGCACCATGACCCAGGGTGAGTAGCATGGCCCAGAGGTAAGGCTCCTGTCACTGTAGGATTCCTCTGAGCCTTGCAATACCTGCCCACACCATATCATGATCCACGGGGGCAGTCTCTGTGCAAGGAAATGTTCTTGGTGCTGAGGGTGGACACATATAGGCTGTGTGCTGCAGGTGGCCTTTTGTCTCTTGGGATTAGTTGGGACAGAGGTGCATTGCCATCAGTGGGCCTCTTGGCAAGACTGGTCACGAGAGAGGTCCTCAGCCCGATGGCTAGAAGGACTGTTGGAAGAACATGGGCAAAACCCGGACACGACAAGGACAACTGCGTTTGTGCCTCCGGATGGACAAGGAAGGATCAGCTGGCACACTGTCACCCTGTGAGATTAACCTGAGCAGTTGTGAGCCTCCAATTTAAGGCAACTTTGGAGCAGCAATTTCCCAGAAACGACACGCAGTCACCTTCTGCACATTGTCAGCCACTGCCACCAAGTGATCTTTTCACCAGGACTTTCAGCCTCTAATTAACCTTCCTCTTATTCCAACACTTGCCATGCATTTACTTGAAAGAGACAGGTAAATTCTTGGGGCAGGAACTGTTTCTCCTGTTTGCCAGTAAAGAAACCACCAAAACAAGGCTTCTGCTGACAGTGAGTGGTACATCACCCCTGTGCTGTCACTCACATTATTTACAGGAGGAAAAAACCACAGTCCATTCCAGCCAGTCACTCCGTCCTGCTTCTCATAAAGCCCCTGTCCTGCCACCTCAGCTGTCACTTCTTGTTTTCACCTTCAGCAGCACCTACCCCTTTGGTTTCTTTTCCAAATGCAGTTTCACCTCAGCCAGACAGCTGCCACACTTTAGCCCGTTTCTATTGCTTTCCTTGCTGGGCGTCAGGGGAAGATTCTGGCAGCTGTGATCAAAGCTTAATGTTTACATCCACAGCAGCGGTGGGTCAGGCCAAGGCAAACCAATCCTCCTGGGAGATAACACTTTCATTGCCAGGCTTTCCCTCTGTTGACATCATTGCGTACCCAAACCCTTCCCTCCCGTTCTGTAAATTCTTTCAGCTTTTGTGGCAATCTCCAGTTCCACCACTTTTGTTTCCAAAGCTCCAGCAGCTCAGCCCTCACTTATCTCTTTGCCTTAATCTCATCTTATACGCTCCATCAGCTGCCTGTTACCTGAACCTAAGAGCAGGAAAGTGGCTGTACTGGTTCAGAAAAGGGATCTGTCTATTGTAGCATCCTGCCTCCAGCAGTGGCCAAAAGTACAAGGAAGGGTGTGAAAACAAAGCCGAAGAGTGATGTTTCCCTGATGGGCTCTGCACACTGTAGGGGACACAGCTAGCCACAGACAGTCTCTTTAGGCTCAGCTATGTTGCCCGACCATGGGTTTCTAGTGTAGTACAGTAAAGTGTACTACAGTAAAGTGTATTGACTTTTGCTCTGCGCTCTACATTTGCTTGAGTTAGGCTGCCCCGCCACTTCCCAAATTCTTAGTCCCCATGAGATCGCTCTACTCCAAAAAGCTCTTTAGAACTAATGGTGAATCTCTGCCTCACCCCAGCTTCACAAGTACCTCACGGTATGTGGGAGATGAGTCACCGAGCTCCCGCTGGACCCTTCCAACTCATACTGCTTTTCGATGCAGTCACCTGTACTTTATTCCTCATCTATGATGCAAGATAGTCCTTGGTGATAAACGGGGAAAAGAGAGCCAGAGGGACCTTTTCCTGCAAATACAGGCTGGGAAAGGGACACCTAGTATGTGGCATCCCTCAATATTGTGGCAGGGTCAGTTCCAGCTGAATATGACAAGTTCTTTGAACAACCTAGTACCTTTAAATCCTCCAGTGGCCAAGACTCAAGGCTGCAGAGCTGTGCTCTGCAGGCAATGGGGAAGAGGGTGAACGAGAGAGTGGGAAGAGGTGGGTTCATAATTGAAAATTACACTGTGGCACCAGTGGGACTCTGCTCTTGGGCTGATTTGGGAGAGCAGATGTGACCATCGGAGCTGATCAGGTGGGGAATCGGGTAATGCCCTCCCTCTCCTCACTCCTGTTCATCATCTGCAGAACCTCTTCATCCTGCCCCCCTTTTTCTGCAAGTGAACTCCCCAGGAGGGTGCAGTCCTCAGTGCAGAGAGATGCAGAATCAGCACTGTACACCCCGCTTTGCTTTCGATACCCTAATGAAATAAACTGATATGTCACAGAATCACGGTCTTCAGCAGCGTGACTGCCTGGTCCAGCTTGTGTTTGGGATTCTGATTTCTCCTTCCTAAGGGTAGCACTTCGCACTTCTCTTTATTCAATTCCATTTTGTTGATTTCTCCAATTTGCCAAGATCATTTCAAATGCTGATCTGATCCTCCAGAGCGTTTGCAGCCTTTCCAAGCTTGGTGTCATCTGTGAATTTTATAACAGCACTTCCTATTTCATTATCTAAGCCATTAATAAAAATATTGAAGAGCGCAGAGTCCAAAACAGTCCTACTTGAAATGTGTTTCCAGTTTCCAGTCCACCACTGACAACTACTGAGAAAGCAGTTTTTCAATTGGCTGTATACCTGTGTTATAGTTATTTAGTCTAGACCACATTTGTCTGGTTTGTTTAGGAGAATCTTAAGCCAAAGCACCAAAAGCATTGCCCAAGTCATGGAATATCAAACTCACTGCTTCGTCCTTAGCCACTAGGACAACTCCCCTCCCAGATTAGCTATGGTTATACTCTCATGCTCATCAATTGGTTTGTTAAAAAAATTATTCTAATATCTTTCTACAAATCAGTTAAGCTGATTTGCCCTTCATTTCCTTGATCCTCAGTTCCTACCTTCTTTAATGATAGAGATTATATTTAAAGCTAGGTACTCTGCTTGCATTTCCCCAGCTGCCTGGCACCTCCTGCATCCTCCCCAAGTTCCTGATGATGAAATGCTCACGGGTCAGAGACTGTTCCTGCAGCTTCCTCTGAAGTTCATTAGGACAATCTGACAAGGACAGAGCTAACTCATTTGAATATTTTTGAGTCTGTTCTTTTCTGATTCTGCCCTGGGCTCCTTTCTCCTCATTAAAATTATTTTGCTTAAGTTTTGAAGATTGAAACAAAGGCAACATTTAACTCTTTGGCCCTTTTAGTATCAAATATTATTTGAGCTCATAGACTTGCCTTGTTCTTCTTACTTTACATATGCTTACGGACCCATTTCTTGTTGCCTTTTGTATCTCTGTGTGGTCATCCTGGGGTTCAGCTCTGATGGCTCCCCATGCCCATGTGATTTCTAGACACTTTTGATTAGTTGCAGGCTCTTCTTTCTGCCTTTTGTGTGATTGCATCTGCTGATTTCGGGTCCTCAAAGAGCTCCTGATGCAGCCTCGGTGCTCTCCTCCCACGCTTCTGAGCCTTCCCCTGCACAGGCACAGTTTGCTGTTGTGCCTTTAGTACCATCCCTTTTGGCAGCTGCGAGCTGTTCTCAGCTCTTTTATCCTTCAGATTCCCTTCCCAGGAGACGCTCCCTGCTCTGGTCCCCCGAGGCTGCTGCCGCTGCTTTTCTGGAGTCCATTATCCTCACATCATACTTTTCTTCAGCTCAGGAACGCTTTCATCGCACAGTCACTTTTCATACAAACTACTGCTACACACAGATTTTCAGGGATTCTTTGCTTTCAGATGAATTCACCTAGGAAGTATAGACTCCTTCATAACTGTTATCTCTGCTTTCCAAAATACTAATTTTGTCCCCAAAATGTTTCGAGAGCTTAGTGGACAGTCTATCCTGCACACAGAAATCCAGGTCATGGGTAACTTGGGACCTCTGATGTCTTTTAGACTGGCAAGACACTGGACCAGTGAGCAGGATGCCTCCAGTCCACAAGACATCTAGCAAAGGTCTCCTCTGAATAATGCTGGAATTGTACAAGGAGGGTGTGTAAGCTGAGAAATGTCCAGCATTGAACGACATGTAGCATAAACTGGAAATGTATTCATAATGATTAGAGCTTGAGTGAATGCTTAGCATATGGAAAAAATAATTAGCTGATTATAATCAGGCATTTCCTTATCAATCACTCTCCATGCACATTTTTTAATATCTAAAGAACTGATTAAACGCGTACAAAGCTGGGCTGTGTTTTGGCTCACCAGGACTGGGCCGGCTGGACCCTGTTGAGTGCTGTTGACCACTGGATGACACGTGCTGCCATGGAGCCCATGGGTCTGGGGAAGACAAAACGTTCCTTCTTCTTCTCATCGCCCTTTAAGTGCATTTTCTGTGAGGGGACTCCGCTGGCAGGCAGCTTTCACACCGACACGTACGCCGTGCTTGGCTTTCCTCAGGCCACAGGGGCCACGACTCCAGCAAAACTGAAACTGAGCCCCTCAAAGGGAGAGACCTCCATGGCCTGGGCAGAGCCCCCACCAGCGTATGCAGAAAAGCTTCTCCCAGCTGTCCTGGGGAGGCATTTTATGGAGGTACGGACTCTTCCAGTTTGGGTCCTTCACAGCACAAAACAGCCTGCCCCCCAAGCCTTCAACTGCTGTCTAACAGGCAGACCTTGTGCTTATTACGGCTCGCCTCCTCTCATGCGAGCTGGGGTTCAAGGACAGCTCTGCCTCAAAGCTTCCTCAGCCCCAGGTGAGCCAGGACCCCCCCCCAGAGGCAGCAAGAGCCCTTCTCCTTCCCTGCCTCCTCTGCTCCATCTGGCAGAGCAACAGGAGCAGCAGGTCCCACGTGGGCGGCTGGTCACGTTATGCCCCAAGCTCTCTGCAGCCATTAACGACCACCTCCAGCCTCAGTGGAAGCCTTGCCAAGGTGGGAGACGGATCCAGCACGCCGGCAGCTCGGAGGGTCCCCACAGTTGCCGTTCCACCAGGTGAGCGATCGTGGCAGACCTCGCTCCTGTCACACGTTGGGCTGAGCGTGCGGAGCTGGGGAAAGGAGGCAGCTCTTAATTGCTGATGGGAGTTCTTGGCGTGACAGCATCTCTCCTCCAAGCAGCACTGGGATTTTGCAGGACGCTGCTGAGCTATACGGCAGGAGACCAATTTCCAGGTCGTGACACTGCAGCACGTCGGGGGTTCGCGTAACTCAAGTATGCGGCAGTGATTCTGTGCGCGTAGGGTGCTACGGGTTCCTCTCAGAAGCAGGAGCGGTCCATCTCACATACATGGCATTTATAGCCAGGGGAGGAGGAATGCTTTATCCAGTGGGATGAATTGAGAGGACAGGTAGGACTGCCTGTCATTGGGCTCGGAGAGCTGGTGGGAGCTGGGGGCAGTATGTTGTAGGAGCATTGGGGGAGCTTTTATGGCTGCCAGGTAGATGCCAGCTTCTCTGCGAGGTGCTGCCTTCATCCCAGGGCAGCCATCCTCATTTATGTCCTCTGCCCACCCTCACGTTCCTCTACAACTCATGGGCTGGGCCTCGTAGGGCTGCGCTGGTAAAGCCCCAAATGAGGAAAGACTGGCAAAATTAAGGAGCTGACAGGAGGTGTCCAAGGGACGGGAAATTCCTTTTCATTCAGCTCTCCCACACGGTTTGTTTGCAATGGGAAAACAGCATCAGCTGTCTGCAAGATGCCATCTGTGACAGAGGAGCTGGGCTGACCCTGGGGAATAGCACACAGCAGCACCATGGCTCTGGAAATGCCACAGTATTTTCAGCTGTAAGCACAGAAGCTACCAACCACAACTTTTTCCTGCCCTGCCCAGGCTAGCACTTTTACATCCTGCCTCAAAACTGGGGCAAAAAAACCCCAAACCAAGAAATAACAGCAAAAATAAGTGAAATAAAACCCAGAGAAATCCTCGCTCAGGCAATAGATAAACCATAAAAAAAAGCACTCCTGTAAACTCAGCTGGCTGTGGACAGCTACAGCAAAATGGATGTTGTGCCCTTAAGGGCTCTTGTACTCCTGTGGTATTTAACTCACAGTGCATGATAAAGCAGAGGATTAAAGGGCAGTCTCTAGCTATGCAGGCAGCAATAAATGAGACTCTTCCTGGAAAAAGCAAATAAATAAATGAAGACTGGAGCTCCACCAGCAGAACAGCCTTGCTTCTGAATCATACATCTCCAGCATCATTCCCCACTTGTGAGTCTACCCATAACTGTGCCAGTATAGGAAGGATAGGGCTTGGAGGCCTTACCCATATACCTCCTTGCTCCCTTAAAGTTTCCCCTCTTTGCTTTGTAACTAGGATCGTACAGACTCTCTCAGTGCCTTTTTTCCCCCAATTTAAAATGGAGATGAGAACAACACCCCACGTCTTGAAAGGACTTTGTGCATGAGAGGTGAGAGTCACTTGTTGTGTGCAAGTGTGCATACTCTAAGGTCTTTAAAAGAAGGGAGTAGAAAATAATTTCAAACTAGATTGAACAGAGCACTGGCCAAATGCACACCCTGGTCTCTGGGTCTCTGTTTCCAGACATTCCCTGACAGAAGCCTATGGAAGTGGATACTCGTGTTGAGAGAAAAAGCACGGCTTCCATTTCACTACACTTGTACCACGGCAGTCAGTCCTCCAGGTCTGGGTCCTGAACCTTTTTATCCTATAGCTAACAGTACTTCAACCAAAGTGCTGCCTGTGCAGTCCTGCTGCATCCCCAGCCATCCCTGGGACATTTCTTTAAAGCAGCACTGTTTGTGTAGGGCTTGGAAATGTGGCTTCACACTCGCTTGGAGTGAGACTTGAAAAAGTCATGCTATCCCCCAGAATGGAAGAATACATACATATTTTCAGACAGGTGAGAATGTTTCATTTGGACTTGATTTTTTTTTTTTAATATCGTATTCCAGTTCTGACACTGAATTTAAAGTACTCAGCGTGAGCAGTCATCTCTAAATGCTAAATCAAAATGCTTTGTTCAATACTGATCAAAACATGACATTTGCTTATTGAAGGTAGAACTAGTGCCTCCCTCTCTGCTTTTATTAGCAAATGAAATTCTGTAAGAAAAAATGGGTATAGTTTCACAGTTTTTCATTTTCTAAGGGATGGGGGTCCTGCCTGAGCCCAATCCCTCCAGACTGCTCCAGCCACCTAAGTGCTCTCTCACTAACAGGACCAGTTAGGAGAGACAGAAAGGTGAGTACAGATGACCCTTCAGAGAGCATCCTCCAGGGATGGGGCACATGTTTATGTAGGGCACATACATAAACTACTAATGGACCTGGAAGCAACTCTGAAGTTACAGGTCAGCGTGTGTACTGCAATTGCTTCTACACCCTTGTGGCAGAGAGATGCGGCCATCCTTCCCCGCCATGCAGGTAGGCAGCCCGAGGACGTGAGGCAGAAGGTGCTCCTGGTGCTCTTTGGCCAGCCTTTTGTTGGGATGAATGTATCCCTAGGACACACTACGGTACAGTCTGTTTGGCTACTTTGTCCTCCACAGCTGTCACTGCAGACCCCAGGATTTCTGCGAGATTTCCAGGAGCCTTCCACCTTGGGTGCTGCAGCCTTTCCTCTCTGCTCCCCCACAGTGTCCCTGCAGGTCTCACCCTGCTTTCTCCCCTGCAAATGTCTTCACCTCTCATACAGGGGCACTATTCCAAACTAAGGAAAATGGCAAGAGGACAAGGTCTATTATTTCTGATCCATCACTAGCTAGGATCCCTGGGAAAGCAAAACTTTTGCCTTCCTGCTCTGGGTATACAAGGTTCTTCCACCAGAGCTGAAGACCTTTATGGACTGCAATACCCAGCTCAGTGAATGCTGAGGCAGGTAAGAGTTCATGTACGCTTACGGGATCCATCAACGCTGAGCTGACAAGAATGAAAGCAGTGAAAGGAGCTGAGAGTGGCTAAGTCTGCAGCAAAGGTCTGGGTGAGAGCTGAGTCTTGTAGGACACAGGGAGGTCTGTGATAGGGCTGTGGCTGAGCACAATGAATTGTCCCACCAGGCACAGTAAATGCCCAGACCTTTGGCTCTTCAGGCTTCTCCACATTCAGAAGGTAGTGACGACTGCCCACTCCACACTGGCCCGGTCTGAGTGTCATTGCTGTGGTTTTATATGCTGGCTGGACCTCTTCCAAGAAGGTAAAGTGCTGGTTGGACTACTGGGCACAGGATCGCTGGCATTATTTAATCCTACTGAACAACTTCTGCCAAACACTGCATGGTCGTATGGATATTGTGGATCCAGCTCTGCCGTGGGACTCAGGCTGTGGCTGCCATCAGTGCCTCTTGGTTCAGGAAGAAAAGCACTGCTTCACGGAGTAAATTCCAGGCAGAATAAGTTTAGCAAAGCCAAGACATGTTCCCATCAGTAAGGGAAACCTGCACTGCCTGACTTGAGATCACCCATGAGCCTGTTTGCACTGTTCTTACTTACAGACTTTTGTATCTGGGTCTGAAAGATGGCTTTGTTGGTAGGTAGCCATCCCTGCAGGAGAAGAACCGATCAGTTGCTACTTTAAGAAGCAATCCCAGAACTGGATTAATGTGGCTTCATGTTAATCTCTTCTTACCTCTGTCTCTGCCTCCCTACAGAGCTGAGGACACACAAAAGCAGCCTCATCCACTCTGCACAGGGGATGACGCCCCTGAGGTCTCATCTTTGACTATGGAGTTGACTTCTCTTGCTACTGCCACAATGGCATCCCATGGACCACAGGCTCTCACCTCCAGGAGTAACATGTCTGCGGGGATGGAGGCTGTAGCAGGAGGAGCAACGGGACAGGAGGCAGTTGGAAAAACACAGCCTGGCACAGAGCTGAGGACTTTTTCCAGCCTTTACTAGACAGTACAATTTTGCAGCTGGTGCAGGAGGTCCTACCAGCTGCCTACAAGGGAATCTCCTGCTGTGGTGTAGAAGCTGTGACAGGTGAGTGCTTCTGCCTCTGCCCATGGATGGGAACTTAACCCAGGAACACCAGGCACTTAATTCCACCACGGAGTTCAGTGACAGGGAAGCATGGTTCTGATTATAATGTATCACCCTCGAAATCACAAGATGCATTTCACAAGGTAAAAGGATTTTTTTTCCCCCTCAGAAAATGTTAATTATGTTGCCCTCGTTAAATGCTAAGCACATTGATCCACTGGAGCAAAGAGCACCATATGGTTATTCATGACAAAATACATCTCCGGAGCCCAGTTGCAACAGTGGGAAACTGCATGGAGATGGATGCGGTGAAGGATTGTGGAGCTGAAAGGACGCGTGTGAAAGGCCAGGGGCTGCTCTGACTGTGCTGGAAGCCAAGCTCCTTCCCTGCAAAAAGGGAGGGGGTTCAGAGCCAGGTCCAAACCCCGTGGCTCTTCGCTCAGCAGCGACGTGCTTGTTCTGTGGAGAGCTGCTGGAGCTGCACTGGAGTCCGGCAGGCCCACCGAGCCTCTGCAGAAATGCCCACTGGTGAAAGCAGCACAAATGCATGCGTGTCAGCTGGCCCACTCTGCTCGCTTATCGAATAATCAGTGCAGCATTAGGCAACGACAGGTCCCACCTTTCAGGAGCAGAGGGGTGGCGCGTCTTGGCTTTGCCGAGCACCCGCTGTTCCCGGATTGCTGCCAAGAAGCCGGTGGGCAGATCGGCTGTGCCCCGTCGCTTCTCCTGCTGCTGGACCAGGCACGGGGCCCTCGCTGGCTGCTCTCGCGGGACGGTCCCTGCCCAGCTGGATTGAGAGCCCCACAACACACGCTGTGGGGAATGTGCCTGTCTCCACTCC
>JAVJGG010000001.1:37155532-37179756 GCA_035590195.1 Aviceda cuculoides | reverse complement strand
TATTAAACTGTTCTTATCTCAACCCACGAGTTTTACTTCTTTTCCCGATTTCCTCCCCCATCCCACTGGGGGGGGAAAGTGAGTGCCTGCGTGGTGCTTAGTTGCTGGCTGGGGTTAAACCACGACACCTTCTCCACCATCATTATGGCCAGCAGACCAGGGATTTGGTGGGTGATCCTATTGTCCTTGGCTCACCACTAGAGCTGCAAAGAAAGGTCCCAGCAGCGCTGCAGAGTCCTTTTACTGGCACGTCTGAAACCCCCAAAGCTCTTTGTCTGAATGCCTGGCTGCAGACACAGCCCCCTCCCTCCAAATCTCCAGCTCAAACATTCAAGCTCCAGTAAGGTCACAGTGTCAAGCAATCCTACCTTGCGGGTAGAGACCTAAAACTGAGCCTTTCTTTCCTCAGCTGCAAATGACTGTTGAGTCCCAGGTAGCTGCTGAGCTGTACTGAAGTGCACCTTTAACAACCAGCAGCTCACCCAGGTTGTCAAACAGGAATATGACCTTTAGGCAGGTAGAAAGCTCTACAGATGCTCTGCCAGTGCTGAACAGGGCAGAACTAAGGACTTGGTGGTACCAGAAAGCTTTACAGGCTTCTTCAGGATAACAGGAGAAACTTTGTGAGCTCCAGGCTTACAACGGCTTCAGAGTATGCCCAAGCAGCTCTCTGCCATGGCTTTGCCACCTGTGCTGGAAAAAGGGCTCCATCCCTCCAGGCCATTCTGCAGAAATGTCCTCACTTACTCAGGAGCTGTCTGTCTGTCCTCTGCTACAATCCCCCCTGGCCTAGTGCTTGGCACACCACCCAGATGTGCATGTGCAAAACGCCACGCTCTCTTGGACTGATTTTCCCCCAATTTCCCCATTTTCCCCAAATCGCAAAGCTCTGTAACCTAGAGGCCTCAGAAAGGGTTTCTTAGGAGCCCAGGACTGACATTTGCGATGACTTTAGCCAGGGGCCAAGCTGGGACCGGTGCCTGCCAGCCATGTCACTCTTGTTCTCTTGTACTGTTTCATAACCTACGTGTTGTACTTGGGACAAACCTGTTTCCCTGTTCGCTTCAGTGCTTCTGCTCAGAGGCTTGTGAGTGAAAACTCCCACTGCTAATGTAACATAGATTAATAATGTCATTACTATAGTATTTAAGGCCTGATCCGTATCTCCCTTTCTTTGGCACCAGCAGTCTCCAAAGGTTCCCAAGCACCGGCATGAGCAGATCCAAGGCAGATATTTGCCTGCAGAAGATATCTATGTCTTACTGCAGCAGCTTGCAAAGAAGACTTGCTGGAAAAGCCTTCCTACATTCCTCTGAGAGCTCCCCCATGCCTGCCTCAGGCAGTTCAGTTTATTTTTATTGCTGTATCTGACACGTCCCCTTAGTACATATCATTAACATCCTGAGCTGTGCTAGTCAACAATTTAATTTTCAGACACAGGATCACAAGCAAGCAGAGGTTTTTCCTAGAAGGTTGGAGTGGACCATTCCCAGCACTGCTTAGGTCTGGCTCTCCCCTCGCTGCTGTCCCGGGGCCCTGGCCATCCTCCTTAATTATCTTTTGGAAGATGGCTTTTCTTTTTATAAATTCACCAAGCAAAGTTATGCTGCTGCTGTGATGGGTTCCCTGCTGTACTTTTACAGATGCTGTGGCTTATTCAGGTACTGGAAAGGCAGCCGGGAGGAATGAGGGTCCACTAGGGCCATGTAATGGAAATGTGCAGTGACGAAACCCCCTCTCCTCCATGTGCCAGAGCATCTGGTGAGACTCAGGCTACAGTATCGGTATCCTAGAAAGCCCCCATTGTAAGGCACAGGCCATCAAGCCTCTCTTGCTGTGACTGCACCCATGGCTTGCAGGCTGCAGGCTGCAGCTGGAGCTCAGCAGGGACCAGCCAAAGCTCATACTCAACACAGGTGATTCAGCAAGTAGGGACAACCAGGAGACACCAGTGAACTTGCCTCAAGCTCAGGAGCTCGGGCTGAAGTTCAAACACCCTGGGGCGCTGGCCACTTTTCTTGCAGATGTGGGTGTCCTGGTGAAGAGGCCATATAAACAAACACTCATCAGCTCTTAACAGAGCATGGCCACAGTCAAAATAGAGCCAGAGAAGAACTGGGACCGGATCCCAATCCCAGCACTGGAGAACAGGATCTCTGGAGCTGAAACAGCCCACAATACAGGAAGAGTCAGAGATAACAACTGTAAAGCAGAGTTGAACTCCCCGAGACTGCAGACAGTTATAGGTCTGGGAAGGTTGGTTCAAACAGATTTTCTATTTGCTAAAATCAGAGCATCAGAGCAGATGTGGCTCAGCAGCAGCTACAAAGGAGCTGCATAGATGAAACCCACTGCAGAGTCCCATCACAGCAGATACCTATGGTATTCCACTATGTATGAGCACCAGGGTGCCTGCAGTACTATCACGTGCTTCTAAGACCCTGTGTCTTCAGGGCCTTTTTAAGCTCATGGGCTTTGCACAAATATTGCAATGGAGAGGAGCATTTAACCATGACTCCTGTCTCGATGACTGGCAGACTGGAGAGCAGGAGGATGGATGGATGGATGGATGGATGGATGGACAAAAGCTCTGGATCTTCTGGTTGCTCACAGCTGGTAGGATATTTTAGCTCATTTGCTGCCTGACTGCTGCTTGGCAGGACACGTGCCATGCTGTCCAACATCTTTAATCCCCCAGTCTCAGCAGGTTTGCAGTGTTGCTGCTTTAAGACCTTTGCTTTTAAACGCCTGCAATCCAGGGACGGGTGTTAACTTATAGAGATTCATTCTGCCAAAATACCAGACTAAAGGCCTCTCTGGTATGAGACATCGTAACAGCCTGGAGGCTGGAAGGAGTCTGTGTTAATTATGTATGAACCATGTTTCCCCGCCTGTAACTTCTCTGCCCACACCACGAGTCTCCACACACATCTAGCCCATGCTGTGCTCCCAGGCACTCCAAAACATGTGCAGCAGATGTCAAATTGGGCA
The DNA here is from genome assembly GCA_035590195.1 of Aviceda cuculoides. Classification (NCBI taxonomy): domain Eukaryota; kingdom Metazoa; phylum Chordata; class Aves; order Accipitriformes; family Accipitridae; genus Aviceda; species Aviceda cuculoides. Next base: position 37,176,765 of record JAVJGG010000001.1, on the reverse strand, counting down.
GAGAAACATGCAGATCCTGGGGAACATGTGGGTGTTGGATATGCTGGTCTGCTTGGACCAATTGCACATGCTTCAGGGAGCCCAGGGCCTGCCAGCTGCCTGGATTTAGCTTTCCAGTGATCTGTCACATGAGAGGACACAGGGGATAGCTAGGCCATGTTGCCGGTGAAAATCTAGCTAGGTTCAGAGCATCACCCGAACGGGTTTCATTTGGCAAAGGGGGTGAGGTTTGTGTAGTCCTTGCCTGCATTACACTTGGTCTAGAATAAACAGATGACCATGACTTCCTACACCATTTGCCCTCCAAAACCTGTGCTTGAGAAATTCAGAGCTTTCAAGTAAGAATAAAGCTGTGCAGAAGTTCCAGCAGACTCTGAGAAGAAAGGCCAGGGACTATTGCTTTACGTAGAGACATGCTTGTACGTCCAGGTGGCCCTTGTTATCCACGTGTGGGGTGAAGACCGAGCAGAAAGGATGCTCTTCCCACCTGCATATGCTGTGACACATTGTTATGGCACATAGTGTCAGGGCATTGCAGCCCCTGGGTCCTCTCTGCTTCCCTTTCCCAGCGTCAGAGGATGGTGAGAGCCGCTGAGGACCGAGGCATGTGTGGTGGTGGCTCGCGGGAGGCCCAAGCCCTTAGTCCTTGTGGGAAGTCCAGGCCTGGTACCTCAGCTGCTTCCCATGGGATTTCACATACTAGTGCTAGTGTAGCATCTGCTTCCCAGAAGTGCCCTTGTGCTGGCGCCAGACAGGATGCCCGGCCATGCGGCTGTAACTCCACACACACCGCATTTATTTCAGACCAAGTGGCTTTTCGCTCCAGTTGCTCCTTCCCACCCTCCAGATCTCCCAGTGCTTCTGCGAGAAGTGCTGTGAAGTCTAAGCCAGCAACGTGAAGCCTCTGAGCCTGGGGTCTGCAGGGTCCTCTGGGACCCTCGCTCCCGGAGCTGAGCTCTCTAACTCAGTTGCTCCTGCCACTCGGTTTTTGTATTCACGGCAAAGGCCAGCAGGTCAGGCCACTTTCTAACAGGGGAGCCCAGAAAGACCGATGCTTTGCGCAGGCTTTTGAAACGTGAGTGTGAGAGGGGAGCTTGTCTGTGCATAGCTCCAACAAATTTTAGCTGAGTGAGGAGCAGGAGGAAAGTCACTGACCCGTTGCCCTGAGCTACCTGGAAGCGTAGAGCGCTTGGAAATCATTCATTAAAGGCAGTGCTGGCTACACACACGCTCACAAATCTGCACCCACAAACCTTCAGCGCTGCTCAGCATTGCACCCCCGATCTGAGACACAGGAAACATTAGGGCACTCATGGACCAGCTTTCCAGAAATAAACAAGTGCTGCTTTGTCCACATCTCCCCTCTTGTGTTTCAATCTGCTCAGAGATACTAGAGCCAAGAAATTAAAACACCCTAGGTCTGGGGCTTGGGTTGAAACTACTGATCTCTCCAGCCCATGGGACATGGAAAATTGAATCAAAAGCTGTAGGGACTTGCAGAGAGCAGGCAGTCTTTTTCCTTCCCCTCAGCAAAAGTTCCCCACGATGCCCTACTAATTTCACTACTTCATTTAAGTCTGGAGTCCTAAAGGGCTGTCCCTGTTTCCTCACTGTGGTAGTGACCTCAGGCCTGGAAAAAGATACACAGAGACTGCATTTTGGAGGAGAGAGCACGAGTTTGCATTCCTCCCTCACCCCCGTACAACTGGGTACCATCACTAGCAAAGTCCTTGCCTCGTGTTAGAGAACAGAGTGACCAGGAGAGAGCCAAAGCCCTCCACCACGTGCTGGGCAGACCAACATCCTCGCAGACATTGCCCCGGTCTCTATACCACAGCATGCTGCTGTAATGTCTCTCTAGTCCAGATGATGCTAATTAAGCAGTAGTGCCTGGATGTAACGTGCTTCCTTACATCTGAAGCACTAAGGGTGCTCAGCAAAGTCATGCAGCAATTAATCCATCTTCAGGTGTTGCCCCCGCAATAAATCAATAGCTATTAAGGATAATTTATCCCATTTTTCACAGTCACAGTTTTCCCCATTCTGAAACTTGATTTTAAATTACAAGCCTGCAGTGGAGCTTATTAAACCCCAGTGCTTTTGAACTCGGAAGAGAAAGAAGGCGAGTCCTCTGATGCCTTTCACAGCCACTTACATCGAGATGTGCTTAACCTGTTGTGTGCACATCTGCAAACGTCCACTGAGAATCAGGCTTGGAGAGACCAGAGCACCAGAGCCAACACCCCTTGTGCCACGCCAGGACGTATTTGATCACGGGGGAGCAGTAAAGTGAAAAAGGCGGCAGGATCAGAGAGGAGACCGGCAAAAGCCCCCCATCCGCCTCCTCCATCCCTCATGCCAACACAGAGGAGGCTCAGCACGGGGAGGCTGGGGTTAATGGCACAACTATAGACATGTGGAGTCTCAAGGTACTGCTCTGTCACAGACTGTAGGCTCCATTGTAGCAAATCTCATAACTGCTCCATCCCCGTCTGCCCCTGGGGACAGTGGCGTACCTGTGGTCTCCAGTGGATGAACACATCTAAGGCCTGTGAGTTGTTACAGCGCTACTGTGGTCACACTGGCATTTTCAACAGGAGGCAAGTGAAAGCGGGAATTGTCAAAAGACAGAAAGAGCAGGCTCCCGAGGGATGCCCCCAGTACCACCGAGCAGAACATGGGGCCTCTTTGGACTAGCCCCCAAAACTCTTTTCTAAGTGTCTCAGACCTATGGATCACTGCGTGCAGGAAAAGAAAACCCACGCAGGTAAAATCCACTTGCTCCCAGAAACAAAAATAGAAATGAGAATAAATAGACTTGGAAATGTCTCTAGTACCTTTACCTGCAGAGGGTTCTTTGTGCTTATGGCAATGACGTGATACTTGTAGTAACACAGCTCACAGCTCCAGCAGCCTCTCTCGCTAATCCATTTGATCAGACACGGCTGGTGCGTGCACTTCACCGATCCATCGCATCGACACGGGCTCAGCAACTCCCCCTGAAAAAGAGCGACAGCATCAGCAAAGCTCCCCTCCTCCCACAGGCACGGCACAGCATGGCGCGGCAGAAGCTCCATCATCCACCCATTTGCTCTTCGTTCCTTTTTACCTGGCTTGGCTTAGGTAATTGTGCTGCCGCCATCCATTTTCCCTCTAATAATTCTTGGCTGATGTGAACAGAGTTTGACAGGGATGTAACAGTCTCAGATACTTGGGTCCTACATTTTTTTGTGGAAAGAGACAGCCGGCTAGGTAAGAGACGCCTAGTATCGCCGCTGAAGGAAAAACTAGATGAGCACAACTCTTACTAGACACCAGAGCACCCACACTAGACCACAACCAGTGGACACAGCTCTGCTGGCAACCAGATGCCACCGTTTCACCGCTCAAATTTCCGTCTCTCTGCTATGTGTTTCAGAAGGCAAGGTTGGTGGTGGGGATAGCTGAGAGACGGCCTCTGCTGCAGGCTGGTGTCCCGCTCGGCCCAGGGTGGTCTCCTGGAGCCCAGCCAGGCAGGAGGGGGAGCACAGACACGGTGGCCCTTGGACTTTCTGCGCAGGCTAGCTCGTGCCAGCCGTGGAGGTGCCGGTCCTCCCCGGGAGCTGGAGGGAGCCCAGCGCCCTGTGGTATCTCCCAGGACTTGCCGGGCAGTGGCACAGGACTCTCCTTTCCCAGTGCTCCTGGACCAGGAGGGTCGGACCTGACTGTGGGTGCTTCGGGTCTAGGTCTTTGTGTACCACTAGCCCTGCAGAGAAAAGGTCCTCAAATTTCACAACTTTATCCACTTCCCCCAGACAGTCTGTCCCAAAAGTGAGTCATACTGATGCAAAGCCTGTCCAGCTGGCTATTTCCACCCTAGAAGCAAGCAAGATGGAGAACAAATTGTGTCCTGGCTTGTGACACACAGACGTTTATGAGTGGTGGACGAAACACTGAACCTCCTGGCTTGCTCCCTTGTTTCTGGTATAGCTTTAAACAGGGTATCCAGGAAAACCCAATATTATTCTGATCCATCTGCTATCATCCTGTTCACCATGGGACTAAATTCCTGTCTGTACACACAAACTCAGGAGTTCATTTACAGTCATTTGCCATCGCTTATTTAGGGAAGAACAGAGCCATTACATTTTACTCCCCGCCTCTTAGTGTTTAAAAGCCACAGTATAGACCTCAATAGTGTATTTAGCTGCACTCCAAGATTTAAACGCTTTTAAAGGCAGAATAAGAATATCTACAGGACGGGGAAGGCTGGCATCGTACTTTCAGTGTTGGGGAGAGGATATTTCCTCTTACACCCCTAGATCAGCCCCATCATTACCACTGATAGAGCACCAGGATAACAGACCCTGGCATCTGAGGCTGCTGGACACAGCAAAAGACGTCCATCCCAGCTGCCTTGGGTTAGGAAACCAGATATTGCTCTTGCTAACCCTGGTGGGAAACTTGTCTTAGTTTTCAGAGTACCACATTAGGTCACAGGACCTGAGGAACTGAGCACCACGCTGAACAAGAATGATACTTTTTTTTATGAAACCTAATGCAAACATGTTAATCACTTCATTTGCTTCAGCTAGGTGACCTAAAAATGTCATCTTCCATGAAATTTTAGCAAAACTGTAAATAACTGTTTATGTTACAAAACCAGGCTCAGCTCTACCTGTCACTGGTTTTCACTGCACACTGGAGGGGACGCAAAGGGAGAGAGGGAGCAAGGAGGGTTGTAGGATCTGTGAACCTTTTTCACCTGGGAAGGTGTGACAGGGCAAGCCACAAAAAGGGAAGCAGGGAAGGATTAGATGGGAGGAAGGCGCATGCGCGAAGCGGCGCTGACATTTGCCATTCGAACTCCCTGGGTGAGGTGCAGTTTGAGGGGCTCGGGTTTGGCCGTGCGTATCTGTGCCCCTTGCTGGGACTGGGGTGGGAAAGCACAAGTGGGATAAGGAACCTGCATGAGGACGTACTGCCAGCCAGGATGCAAAAGTGGGGGGATCAGGGCTTAGCACAGCTCCTCTGCTCCCCTGCTCGCCAAACCCCTTCCACACCAAGAGCTAGCCTGGTACCAGGACCACTGCTCTGTGCCTCTGGTCTGCTCTCCTCATCTCAGTCCCTGGTGCTTTATTTTCTCAACAGCTTCACTCCTCAGCACACAAATGTGATCCCAGCACCAAACAGGTAAGGCAGAAACCTCCCAGCTCGACTGCGTCCCTGCCTTTCCACCTCGCCGCACACTGGGGTCTCCTGCAGGGCTCAAAATGGTTGAGTGAGGGACCTGAGTTTTGTCTAACGAGCAGCTGGAGGCACCGGTGATGAGGGATGAGGAAGAGGGCAGAACGGAGCAGGAACTAAGAGCAACAACCTCCGGGCAAAGGCAGAGGAGAAAAGCTGTAGCTGCAGCCTGGACGCACGTTGGCTTCTTGGGCTCTGTAATAAATGAGTCTAGGAAATCGGAGCTTGTCTCTTCAGAGCCAAGAGATGTTCGTAGACGTTCTACATTGCCGTAGGGACCAAGTCCCCCTTCCTAATTGGGATGCTCCAATCCAGACAGTTCCGGTAAGCTCCTGCACAAGCTCAGGACTCAACTGTGGAGATGAATCCCACAGTGCCTTGATTTTTGCAAGTCCAGCAAAAACCTGATTTATCACATTTTCTCCAGCCGTGTGAAATATTATATCCATGCATGTGGTGCACAGCTATTTTTGCATACTGTGAAGCCCAATTCTGTCCACAGCAGGCATTCGTAAAACACTGCCACATGCACACATGCGCACACGCACTCCTGTACCAGCAGAAAAGTAAACACCAGGGGCATATTAAAGGAATAAATCCTTTGTACAGCAAAGGAGAAGGAGCCTCATTGCTGGCTGTACAGCAAACTCAGGAACAGTCCATTGGCTGTGATACACATGAAGGATTTGCTGCGCAGAGACCTCTGCTAAAAGCTACACGCACAGAAAAGCAAGCCCAAAATGAGGTGCAGATCACAGCAATTAGAGATGGCAATTAAATCCCCATGCCCATTTCTGTAGGTTTGTAGAAGATAGCTCTGCACACCATATTCTCCAGCGCTTCAAACAACAGCGTTCCCACCAATTCCCTTCGGGGACTGCTCTCCAAAGACCCTTTGAAGGCTCTACTTCCCAACATTTATTTTTGCAATTTTCCTTTGTAGAGTTACATTCCAACACTCGGATCAGCCTAAGCAGCATTTCTGCTTTGTCAGCAACTGGTGGAGAAATGCTGCCTGGCTGCAGTCTCCATCCTCAGCTTGCTCCGTACTGTCTTGTTCCCCTGAAACAACAAAGTGGGCTTTGGACTCAGGGCATCTGCCTTTTTTTTTGTTGTTATCCAAGTCTAAATTAGGGTTCATGTCAAAGGTGGAAACCCCGAGTTAACAAAAAGAGAAGGGTGCTCTGGCTTCAGTCATAACCCTCTCAACATATGGATGAAATACTCTTCCCTCTGTATTACTCTTCCCTACTTCTGGGAAGAGTAATATATTAAGCAATTATATATAATATTCTTTCCTATGTCTGGCTGTGATGAGAGCTTGTCTCTAGAAGCAGCAAGGGCAAGGCCAGGCAGAACTGGCTTTACCCTGTGGAGGACAATAGTGCTGGAGACAAACGGGGAGCGTGGGTCTGTTCCAGCTCTGTCCTCTCCTTATGAATTCCAAATCTGTGCCTGTTGCAATACGTCAAAGTGGTTAATGATTATCTGGGCCCTGCTATTTTAAGCCTACTGGGAGGAGTTCTGAGAAAGCATAAAAAAAAAATATTGCCAGCACGTGCTGCTGATGCTCGGTATATCTAGGGAGAAAATAATGGCATCAGGAGCAGCGTCACCCCTGTTCCATGCTGGTGTCAGTGTTTCACCCGGCCATTTTATCTGTCATTTATCAGTGCTGGGAGCCCATCCACACACTGCTGCCAAAGCTGCAGCTTCTCACCCCCAGCAGGCAGTCATGGGATGTGTTTCCCAGGCCTGTTCTTTTAACTATGAATTAAGTATAGCAAATTTGCCCACCCGGTCTCCTTTGAACATGCAAGGCTGGGGATGATGGTGTCACTGGGCCAGGACGTGGTGTTCTGGGCTCTCCCAGCTCCAGCTGTGGTGACCTACGTCTGCTGCCTGGGCTGCTCCTGAGCACTGGAAAGAGCCACATCAGCAACACCCTGCTACCGCAACTAGTAAAGCAAGTATTTTGAAAACCAGTGCAAGCTGTGCAGCAAACTGGGATGGCTGATGGTGATCTTAACACCTGCAGTTTTTCCTCAACTGTGTGTTTTCCCTGCTCAGGTGTACAAAGTAGCATCAGTCATCGGCATCACCCACAGGACCAGTGCCCTGGACCAGAGCGGGGCAGTGAGAAGAAGCTGAAAGAGTCAACCCCAGCACAAGGGCTACCGTCTCTCTCTGTGTGTGCACATGAAGCTGCCACTGCTCCCAGGAATAGCTGCACACATGGATTTGACTGCTAGCATTTATTTGAGTTTGTCTTGTTTGGAAAAGGAAACTAGGAATATTTAATTTCAGGTCTTCAACTGAGTCTCCTAAATATACTTAAATCTTCACATTTAATTTAAATGCAATGGGAAGTTTTATTATGGCAAATAAATGCCAAATGATTTCTCTATTAGGAACATAATTACAGAGGAATTAAATCCAACGGCAAAGAGAAACCCATTGTTAGAGAGCTGGTAAACTCCAATAAACATGTACTAATGATCACTCTGTCTTCACACACACTCAAAAGAACTGCCCCTCCATCCTTTTAAACTAAACACACACATTACTATCAGCATCTCAAATGCTTCCCGTGAGTACCCTCCCGTGTGCGAGCACTGTGCCAGCCAGCAACAGACAACAAGGAACATGAAATAAGTACCTTTGAATATATATATATGCATGTATGTATATGGCATGAAATTCTCCAGCACTGAGGGACAGTGATGCAGAGCGTGGACCCAGAGAGGAGTGGGCTTACACCTCCTGTGTTGCTGGGACAGCACAGGACACGGTTATGTACTGGGCTCTGTGGTGGTACACAGGTACCCTGGCAGAGCTGGGGGCTGACTCCAGTCTCCGTCTTGGCAGCAGTCTGCTGAGAGACTTTCCTTGGGGGGGATCCCCCAATGGGGCAGCTCCCTAAAACCTGGGGAACCTACAGGAAAATCTATGCGAGTGACTATCAAAAGAAATCACCCAGATTCCTTGCAGCTCCCTTCCCACCCCCAGGTGCCCCCACTGCTGCCGTGCCACCTCCGTGACCAGGATAGCTCCCCTGCAAGACCGGGCATCCCTGCAGCACGTGGAGGCAAGGCTGCCCCATGCCAGGCAAGATCTGTGTGCCCTGGGTTGCAATGAGTACCCCCCACCCCAACAGCAAGGGAAAAATGCAGCCTCGTAAAAGAATGGTGAAAAATCCAGGTCTGGACAGTTATTTCTATCGCTTGGCCATGGCTTTAAGCCCGCGGCTGCCTGGCTGAAGTTTTTGGTGTGGGATCCTGGCCTGGCAGCTCCCCTGGGGCAGGACCACATCTCTGCGGGGCTCTGGCACGGTAGCGGTGCGGGTCCCTCTCTGGGGCTCCTCGTGCCCACAGCAGGATGAGTGAGCAGCCACAGCTGGGCACGGCAGCCTGGGGGCTCTGAGATGGGTGCAGGGGGGTACAGCTCTGCTTTTTTGTGGTTTTCCGCAATTTTCCATGGATATTAGCTGTTCTGGCAGCCCTGCGAATGGGGCACTTATCTCCGACAAGGCGATGACTAATCTAGCAACAAAACACCGGCATCCTTCTGCCTACAGGCTGGGTGCAAGTAGAAAGGCAGGTCGGCTTTAATGCACCCAGCGAAACCACCACACATCCCTCTGGGACCATCAGGCATATTTTGGTGATGTCTGGAAACATGGGTACTGGTCAGGAGAGGGATATGTCTCACACGTTCTTGAGCTGAGACTCAACGCTTGTTCCAGAGTGAGTCCTGTCTGAAAAGCCATCACGTCTGCAGAGCTCCCAGTCCTCCAAAACCAGCACAAATTGCCTTTCCACCCGTGGAGGCTGCTGCCGGGGCACCTGCGAGGAGCGCCGAGGTTGCCACCCTGCTCAGGCTTTTTCTGCACCTCTCTGACGAAAATATGAAAGGCTGCAGCCACAGCAGCGGGGAGGCTCCGCAGCCTCCTTCGGCAGGAAAACGCATCCCACTGCTACCCCAAGTGACGTGACTTTCTGGCTGAGCAGCCTCTGCCCACAACCTTCAGCTTCACCATGGCCAAGGGGAATTTTAAATGACCTCTGCTCCTTCCCGCCTCCAGTGTTTTGTGCCTGTCACCGCTGCTGGGACAGACGGCACCAGAGGTGGCAGCTCAGAATTTGGGAGTGAGGTGGAGAAGGGGGAAGGAAGGGAGACTTTCTTTTTTCTGAGCCTTACCAATTCCCATGGGGACTCTTTTGTCACTGCAGAGATAAGGGACCATCACCCCATCTAACCTGCTCACCAGGCCATCAGCGAAGCTTGCCCATGATTTAGGCCAAAAGATTTTTTTTTTTTGGTTAAAGTGGACAACTCAGGAGGCTCAGCTGTGTTGGAGGCAGACAGCAGGTAAAACCCCTGTGCCTCCATGCCCAACAGCATTGCAGGGATTTGGGGGAGAAGCATCTGGCCGGTCCCCATCCCAGGGCTATGCCCTGGTCAGCAGAGCACAGAAAGCCCCAAAAGGGTCCTGAGCTGCACCACAGCATTGGCTGCTCTCTTTACCAAATTGCCCTGCTCCTCCTCTGCCATCTCTGAGTGGATGCTCAAAAGCAAGACCCCACCAGTGCTGCCCGTGTGCCCCTGTGGGAACCTCGCCGCTTATTAAGAGGGATGACTGCCACGTCGAAAAAGCGTGAGGGCAACCTCTGTACTCCACCTTTCCCACGGGGTTAAGCAATACTGCAACAGGCTCAGCTGAGCAGGAGCAGCGATGGGTCTCCTTAGCACCCAGAGCAGCCTTTGGCCCCACCAGGGAGCAGAAAAAAGGATGGCTTTTTTTCCCCTCCTTTAATTGCTAAAACCTTAAAGAGCTCTGCGGGGCAGAAGGGCAGGCAAGACGCAAACGAAGACAAGGAATAAAAACTCAGGAAGGAAAGAAAGGAGGAGGAAGAGGCTCGAGAAGTCCTCGGTGCAGAAAGCCCAGCACATTAGCGGCTCTGCCTCCCTCAGACAGAAGCCTTCGCTGCGGCGACTCATCCTCGGAGCAGTCTGGAGCAGTGGCTCTGCCACACAGCTCTGCCCTCGCTTCTTCACTCATTCCCAGGGCGAGGCGACTGAATGCAGCTCCACCGAGCTTAAAGTGAGCTCTCAGGGAGCTGGGGCAAGTTTGCGCAACGCCTGGAAAACAGAAAAGCAAAGCAGGAATGTTGCGGAGTTTAATGCGAAAGGTTTGGACACAGCCCTACCCCTTCCCGTTAACAAAAAGGAAAGAAAAGGGCTTAATCTAGACTAGGGCTCCTTCAATATTTAGCTGAAAGGAACTTGCCCATGCGTTTGCCCGCAGGCAGGCACAATGCACCAGCTCTGGGTGCACCCCTGCCACCGCTGGTAAAGGCCAAAGGGAGCTGGTACAGGTAGGACCAGGCATCTCATGGCTTAATATCCATTACCTTAATGGGAAAGTAGTTTAAAGGAACAGCAAGCATACATTTTTGCAAGAAACAAAAAATCAGACGGTATTTTTTGTGCAATGGGCTACATTGGATTTTAACACCTGGTTTCAGGCCCGTGAAAGGTGAAGGGCAGAGAGCCCTACGATGTAAGTCCCACTCGGCTCTGAAAGGGGGACAGTAAGGAAAGGGATGCTGGGGGCTGGTTCTCACCTGGGACAGCCACTGCTGGGCAAGTGAGAGGGGAGGACAGTCCCTAAGGGTCCCTTTAACTGAGAGGGAAGATGTTAAACTCCATCTCTGCATGTGGGTCTTACCAACAGATGGGCCCTTCTGGGGGGAGGCTCCTCTGAGCAGGAATCCTGACCCATCAGTTCTCCTCAGAGCAAATAACACAGCAAGCACAGGAGCCTGCAAGCACTCCCGCCACGCTGCCGCTGCCACCACTGAACTCAAGAAAAAGAAGTCGGGACTGATCCTGCCCTGTGCCCAGCAGAGCGGGCAGTTCTGCATTGTGCAATACAGCAGAAGGGCTCTACCGAGAGAGTTTTCAGAGAGGAGAAAACACGGGCCCCGACTTTCTGCAGCTGTTTTTCTCCAGAAGTTTACGCCAGCAGTGTCCCTGGCTTAATCTCTCAGCAAAATGGGAGCCTTCAGTTTGCAGACTCTGGGCAGTTAGGTGGGGTCTCCCCACCGCAGCCGATCAGGCCCTCACCCTTCTGCGGCACAAAGCATTGCGGTCCCCTCCGCACGGACGGGAGGAGCTCGCCCAGCTCCCGAGTGACCAGGGTTTGGAGGTGAATTGCTCCCTGCCCTGCCCATCGAACCAAGCTTCCTACTCTGCACCTTCACAGCTCTGCAATCTATCTCGTCCGTTGAGCATCAGCCCTTTTGGGCAGCCGAACTCCACGCGAATTATTTCCTGAAGTGGGAGAACACCCTTCCTAGGGGATGAAAACCTAATTCAACAGAAATGGCAACTGGTGGACCAGTGCTGCAAAGGACCATGGCACCGCCTACACGCACCACCATCAAAATCGCATCTGCAAATGGCCCCACCATCCCATTTCCCTGGCAGAGGGAGGCAGACACCAGGCTGTCCTGGCTGCACTCGCAGTGCCCAGCTGCGGCCCAGCTGCACCGCTCTGTGCCCTTGTTCCAGCAGCTATCACACAGTCTCAGCTCAAAATACGAGTAGAAAAGCTTTGCGAAAACCTGTTCCACCAGAACAAAGCTGAACCTTGCCTGAAATATGGAATAACAAAGGCTTTTCGGGAATTACTTATCAATAGCCCAAGGAGCAGACTATATATATATAATATACATATAATATATATAATATAGATCTTACAATATATAGATCACATTGGGATTTATTTGCTTGTCTCTCTACAGAAGGATTTCCACAAGAAAAATAACTTTACTTAGGTGTTCTAGAGCCCACTTCATCCTAATGTCATTGAACATGTTTTTGATTAGCTGATTTAAGTAATTCTTACTAAATGTTGCTCAGTTGCAAGGAATCAAAAGGCAAGCATCTCAGATATCACCTGCTGTGCCTCATCAGGTGTGATAATAGCACCGATTAAGTGAAGAGCCTTCAGTGCACAGAAATCACAGCGCTGCACATGTGAAATCAAGATACCTGAATATCCCTGAGCACTTGGGTGTTAGAGTGAGTTCAGCTTCAGACTTGTCCTGAATACAGAGCAGAACTGTCTCGGCATTCCAGAGAAGAAGTGTCCTAGTCTGTAGCTCTTGGGCTTTCACCCAAAGTATCGAGGCTTTAAACTTCTGGAGATTTACTGTAGACCACATCCATTTTGTGAGCTAGAACAATCTAGTCTCTTCTGAAAGTGAAATCCACTGTTGATTCACTCTGGTTCTTCTTAATTAAAAAATAAAACTATTATTTCAGACAATACTTAGATTTATTCTGTGTGGGATGATAGAAGAGTGAGCTCAGTTTTGCTCCCTAGGCTGCTGGGGTAAATCTGATGCAACTCCATGAAGCCAAACAGCTTTTCAGCACAAATCAAGTGCCCTTAAGTTATAGCTTGTTGTAATAAATTTTCAACCAATTAAAGAGGTTTTCCATTAATTTTTTCTTTTGGTACAAATGGCTTTTTCTAGTGAAAAAGCCTCAGCTAAATAGAGTTATTCTAAATATACTGCTTCTTTTTCAAGGAAAAAAAAGATAGCAATTATTCCTTATTATCTCTAATCCTTGGGGACCTTCACCTTTCTACTTCTTCAGTCCTCATCAGATCCATCAACGAGTGTTTTAAAAGTTCAAAGTATAAAGTTAATGCTTTCAGCATGCAAGTACCATGTAATGTAATTCTTATCAGAGACGTGCTCATAATTCAGCAAATTGAACTTTGCAGCTACTTCCCTGGGAAGCTGTTCATGAAGATACTCAGCTAACGGCCATTTCAGAAAACATTATGCCATAGCCGCTGAGGAGCAGCCATGGAAAATCCACAGAAATGGATGCTGGTTTACCTCTCCAGATGATAGATCCCACTTTTAAAGGTAGTGAAACAGAGCAACAGGCTTTTCTTTTTTTCCCCGAGGAAGCTGAAAAACCCTTCAACATAAGAGCTGAGAAAATCTTTAGTCTGTAATATTTACCTCATCTTCCCACTTTCCTCACGAATGAGAAAATGGGCAGGTGCCGTTGGCAGCCTTACAGCAGTGAGACGCTTCATCCCAAAGTGCAGCAGCTACTCAAGAGCTGCTTTGTGCTGGTGCCAGCAGCTCAGCAATGGAAGGGAGCGGAAAAGACAATACCGCAGGATTTGGGGGTTCCCATTTGCCACAGTACCCTCAAGCGACCCCCAGTCAGGACGGAGGGCAGCAGGGTGGGGAACTGGGAGAGCTGTGTGCACGTTCGTTAAGTGGAAGCCAGTAATGAGGTGCAGACAGAAACGCAGAGCACGTCTTCAGTACCCAACGGCAGCGATCCCCAGCTGGGAGCGGGGATGGGGATTTGGCCGGAGGGGCTGTCCCAACAGCTCTGGATAGGGATGGTTATGCAGGAGCTTTTCCTGCTCCACCCGGGCCGGTGAGGACTGGCAGCTCCGAAGTGGAAACCTTCCAAAGCCGTGTCTGCCTCCAAAGCCATTTGCGTCTCCAAAGCCACTTACGTCTCCTGCCCCGTGGGGTAGCGCTGGGACAGGGGCAGCCACTGGTCTCGGGGGCACCCGGGGTGAGAGCCGCCGCTGGGGCCGAGGGCAGCCCGGCGTGGGCTTGAAAGCAGAACTGGTGAAGGGGCATGAAATGGGAGAGAGCACATCCCACACGGGGCTGCTGCGGTGGCTGGGGAGCTGCGATATAGAATAATGAGTGCGGTCCGTTTACTTTTAGCTTCGGTAGCGCGGCCGGACTGAGCTGTTTCATTACGACGTGGCCGGCGCTGCTTTTCCTTTCTGCTTCCCAGACTCAAGGAGAAGAATACACAATTACAAAGTTCACTCATGTAGAGCCCTTCAATTACTGGGTAACTCTGTTATGGCTTTTCCAAAGCTTATGAGACGCGTGCATAGGACATGACATCTGAAGTAATTCATTTTTCATCTGCCGATTAGCAGAAATTAAAATGGTTTTCAGAACATCCCAATTCATGTGAGATCAAGTTTCTTATTACTACAGACTGTCTTAGTGGGGAAGGCATTTCTTTTTAACGTCTCAGGCAACTCTGCAAGCAGAGATGCTGAACAAAAATATATGAAGGAGGCAGCGGAGGGGAGAATACAGGCATCAGGGACCACAGGTGGTGGAATCCTGCCTTCCAATCCTGCCATAAGGTCACTTAAATGTTTGGCAGAAAGTCAAAACGCTTGCTGGCACAAACGTGCGCTGGAGGCAGAGGCACCTCCTTTGGAAATGATGCAGTTACAGAGTCAGTCTGAACCGCCTTTACTGGCAGGGAGCTAAAAACCAGCCATAAATCCGAAGTGTTTCTCCAGCAGGTATCTGCCGAGCCGGCGGGTGGAGCAGCAGCAGCAGCCGCTGCCTGCAGGACGCACTCGTGCAGCGATGGCGGGCGCTGCTCGGGAACCCCAACACGCCAAACCAACCTCCACCAGTAATACTTCGCCAGTGGGATCTGGGGAAAGACCCACAGGGCTGAGGTGGGAGGTGTCTGCAGGGCTGGCAGCTCAGGGTCACGCCTGGGGGAGTCGGGGGGCTGCAAATTAGATGGGAGAGCCAGCGGCAGCATGGAGCAGAGGAAGCAAGTGATGGGATAAGGAAAGGGGATAAAAGCAGGGAGTCTCAAACCACTGGCCGTGGCAAGAGTGGTCATGTTGCCCTTTCACTTCTTTTCTACTTTCAAGGCATCCTGGGTGCTGGAAAAGCAGGCGAAGTCCCCTGGGAAAGGCTGGGATTAGGAGGCGGGCGGGCGAGCGCGCTCCTGCCGACTCTCACCACCAGCCTCTCCCCGCCTGCGGGAGTGTGGTCCAGAGCTCATAAACCCACAGGTCCACTTAGCTGAAGTGCAGCAAAAATAAACCACGGGAAAGGAGAACAGGCAGCTTAATCCTCAAATCCCTTTGCCTTGCGTGACAACTTCCCAGCAAAGAGCAGCTCAAGAGGATAGAGCTGAAGGTACCGGCGGCGCTGGCTACACTGTCCTCAAGGGAGGCTGCACGACGTTAATTCTGAGTTTTCAATGATGCCCTGGACAAAGACCTCCTGTATAAGAAGCTGCATGAATCCATGTGTTTCAGCCTTTGCCTGCATATGCCTCCTGGTGAAAAAGCCTTGTTGTGTTTTCCTGCTCCAGCTGGGGAATCCAGCTCTCCCTTTCACAGGCAGAGTACAAAATAGAGAGGAGAAAAGGTAGAAATAAATATAAGAATAGCTGTAACATCAGTAAAGTGCGCTACAGAGGCCATTTTCTATTTTTCCTTTTGGTCCTGCTTTTGTACACGAACAACATCAGGTTTATTGTGAATACACACACAGAGACGTGTATGTATAAACAGTGCCAGAGCTCTGAAGTTTCAGCATTGTCAGTGTAAAGATATTAAACATTACATAGGGCCGACTTATTATCTGACTCTGCAATAACCTTTTGAAGATATACTGATTGGCAATTTGCATATTAACAAATACATCAACACTGAGGCAATATTAGATGTTACGCACAGCCATGTTCCATTCCAGAAGCGGCTGAATTTCAAACGGTTGCCAAATCATTTGTATCCTTCAGCACAAAAAGATGCCCTATTGAAATATGAATTATTACCCTCTCCGTTGTTGGTCTTTACTGTGCTTTGTCAGACTGCTTCTCCTGCAATCCCTCCCCATGGGATTTGCTGTATCAGATACAGAACCTGTTTCTGCCACGAGGTTCCTCTTACCACACCTGGATTAGGTTATTTAACTTGGTGAACTACGTGCAGTCAGACTGGGCTGTGACAGCTCTTCCAGCATCCTCCTTTAGCTAAGGGGTAGGCTGCCTTCCTCTGAAGCAACACATCTCCTCCGTACCAACTTGCAGTTCCCTTAGCAAGTTGTGTCTCTGCACAGAAAGGGTCAAGTGCCTGTTTCTGGCCAGGCTTTTCTTTTGCCTTGGTAACGAAGCCAAAGGCACAAGCAACGAAACCGGTGCTAGACCTGCTAACTAGGCTGGTGCTAGAGTGTTAAGAAGTTGGTGTGCACCGGCCACAGGCTTCAGCCACTCGAGGTGCACAGAGACATCACTCCACCACTCTCTCCAGTGGTGGAGATTTTATTGTCTTTCTTATCTGCAGTCAGTTTTTAGGATGGGATCATCCCTTACATCCACCCAGCTACTCTACTCCACCTCCCGGCGCACCAAGCTAAGAGCAACATGGAAAGGTGATGCTTGGCCAGCCCACTTCTCTGATGAAGACCTGCTGTCTTCTGGCAGGACTGGTTACTCCTTCACTGTCGTTCATGCTGCAAGCAGCTGGGATGCAAGAAGGTCACCAGCTGGGCCATCAGAGAGAGAAGAGGAAAGAGGGACGCTGTTCTCATTGCTTTGTCCTTGGTGGGTGCAAAGTGGTCAGGGCTGGAAGTCCCAAGAGCTGAGATCTTTCAGTGCAGCGCTCCCGAGCTTTGACATGCCAGGAAGATTACAAGAGGTTTTTAAAAATTCCTGGGTTTTTTTCTTGCCTTTGCAGAACGGGGGTTGGTAGAGAGATGAGCACAGAAATGATCACTTTTCGCAGATGCGTATTACCTGGAAGAAGTCCCACTAATTGTTGCGATTTGTGTTCAGGGCAGGGTAGCGTGTAATCAGCTACTCATCTGCGCTTTGGTGCCGAATGCTGAGAAGTTGCGTCTGCAGAGCTGAAAGCATTCAGGCAAGACTAAAGAAACTCATTACCCAGCCATCACCCTTCACGGTGACGCTCCGGGAATGGGAAATATCTGCGGCAGCCGCAGCCGCTCCTCGTGGGCTGCAGTGCACTGGGAAGCACAGCTGTCTGAAGTCGGCATGGGCAGAGTGGATCCCAGCCTCAGCTCTCCCTCTTGCAGCTCCGCTGACGACACGCCGTTGGGTTTGGGGCAATCTCCACACTGGGATCTTTGCTCTGTGTATCAGAGTAAAGACTCTTATCCACCGCACGTGGCCAGACAGAGACTTCATTTATCTGCATTTGTCGAGGGCTTTAAGATCTTGAATAAACAAGGCTGTTGAAGAGCAAATGATTAAATGTGGCTGGCCACTGGTCTGCATGGACATCGATCTTCACTGGTGCGCCTTTGCTGCTCTGGCAGTTGGAGCGTGTCCCAGCCTTGAGCACTGGGGCAGCCCACGTCTGCTCTGGAGGAAGGTCACATCCCTTGCAGCAGCCCTGTCCACCCGCAGGGGTGTTTCAGTGGAAGGTGATCTTCAGAGCCCCTTGCCAGCATTATGCGAAAGCAAACCGAGCCTTTGAAGGAAAAGAAATTATCCTCCTACTGCACATCCACCTAGCCAGGGGCCTTCTCTTATTCAATATGTTTACACACGAATCCTCAGGCTGACTTCTGTGTCCTCGCTGAAAGGAACGGGCAGTGGGAGATGATTGCTTTTAACTTCATTTCCAAACCGAGTACCCCCAGCTACCACGCAAGCCTCTGTGAAGTGCCGGTGCTCAGCGGGGTCCCTGGCTCCGGGGATGGCAGAGCGGGTCGAGGTGCCTTGGCCAGAGACAGGGCGCCTGCATCCATGGCTCCTGCCCAAGCCACGTCTGCCTTCATCTCTTGTATCCACGCATTTCCACAGGCGGCAAATTCACTCGGAGATTTTTTTTTGAGGGACAGCGAGTGGGAAATGAAACCAGTGGTGCCTGCCGGCAAGGGTACTTGCAATCATCCCGAGAAGCTGGAGGACTTCTAACAGCCCCAGGGCCTGGCAGGTGGAAACACTCCTTCTGCGTCCTCCAGTTCCTCTCCTTCTTGTGCTGGGTCGCCATCCCTGGGCTCTGCCAGCAGCCGGGGAAACTGAGTGGGATCTCTGGGTGGGACCCGCGTCTTAGGCTTCACCGTCCAGGATCTCCAGCAATTTTGCCCTCCTGCTGCTGGGAGGAGAGCGACAGTTTTTTGAATTTTTAATTTAATTTATTTTCCTTTAATTTCTTTGGAGCTGTCAGAGATGAAAGTCTGCCTGGTAACAGTGCTGATGAATGTGAGCACACAGGGGGCAGGTCTTGAAACGTGCTCTGCTGCACTGCCACGTGTTTCAGGGCTGGCTGTATTACAGAGAGCAGGGTGCCCAGGTTGCTCCTGACCAGCTTGTTTTCTGGTTAAATTCATTGCTTAATAGGAAAAAAAAATAACGGTCCAAGCCTGCGACTATTAGATTGCCAACCGTTACAGAGGGGAGCTCGCCTCCCCCTTTAGCCGATTAGATTGCAAGGAAACAGGGACGTAAGCCGAGCGAGAGTTTCCCCAAGGCGAGCCAGAAATTCGGGCACGTTTATCACCACGGGAATGGTTTTATTTGCCCAGCCTGCAGGTAACCCGGGCAGGCGAAGGCGAGGCTCAGCACTCGGGCCGGAGCGCACGACAGGGAAGGCGGAGGGGAAGCGGTCCCCTCCGGCGTAACGGGGTGAAAGGGAGCGAGGTGCGAAGCCGCCAAGGGAAGGGAGACCCGGCGAGGAGTAAACGCGGGCGGGCGGCGGGCGCCGAGGCCTGCCCGGTGCTGCCGGCACGCTGGAAGGCCGCCGCCGGCCCAGAAACGGCGAGGCGGCAACCCCAAGGAGATCTGTTATTTGGGGATAAACCGCTGCTAGGACCGAACGCGTTGAAAGTCGCGCCGCCTCCAGACGGCCAGCAGACCCGGTGCTGCCTTGACCTGGGTGACGCGTCGCCTGTCTGCTGCGGGCCTTGGGATTTCGGGCGGGGGGAACATCAGGGCTGATGACCTGCCCCCAGCTTTGTACAGACCCTTGCGCATTGTCTTCCAGAAGCGAACGCGGTATTTTCCCTGCACTAACTATGAAACGAGCTCAGATATGCAAAGGTGGTCACTTAAACCTGTCTGACTGACTCTGCCATAACTTTTCCTTTCCTCCCTGTCTGCTCTTTACGTGACCTCTCTACATACACCGATTTCTCCTTTTTCATCCCAGACTGTCAGGAGATGGCAATAGACGGCTGCTATGTCATGTCCACCTGCACTGTTCTCTCAGGAGAAACATCATATGGCACAGCCTTGAAAGACGATGGGGAACATCTGGGGACAGACACAGGGAACAAGGGCCTACGAGGGAAATGCCATTATCCATCATTGGTGCGGGGGTACCCAGGCTTTTTGCACATTGATCATCAGTTATGGAGATTATCGAACATAGAAAAGCTTCCCTGTTCCCACCGGGCAGCAGGGGGAGGATCCTAAAGTGCCCTGGAACATGAAACAGTCCTATTACAGCCTTTCTTTTGAAGTATTAATATTGAATTAAAACTAAAAGCATCCTGGCTAAAAGAGAAAACATTTCCAGGAGCACAACTTTCTAAAACACAGCCTGGGGACAACCTGGGGCTCCTCCAGCTCAGACCTCCTCAGCAGGCACCACACAGCATCCCAGCCTACCTGCAGCTGCTACAACACTACATCTCTCCAAAAAGCAGCCTAGAACTACTCCTGCCCAAGCCTTCTCTTTAACTTGGTTATTAAAGACACCTGCAGAAAACAATTTGGCTCATCTCCACAGTCCTGTCCCTTGTTATCAGACACACCTGAGCTGTGTACACCCTTTAAAAATGGAAGGCAAGGCTGGTTTAGGGTCTAGATAAGGCAGCAGGGTCTTCTCCTGGGGAGTTTTGGGTTATTGTCCTATCAACAATGCCAGGGTCATCAGGAGTGAAGGCTCCATTACTGAATTGCTTCTCAGAGTAGTTGTGAGAAGGTACTTTTAAAGTCTCTTTAAGAGGAGAGGGGTGGCTTGGTATGGGTTTACTCTTGGCTTCATAGGCATCTGGGGAGTTTTTGCTGGTTCTCTGGTGCTGCTGTTAGTACTTGGTGGCTGTGCACTTGGTCAGCTCTGCTGATCTGGCTGAAAACCGACCTGGGAAAAACTGAAGTCTTTGGTGGGGCCAGGGAGGGGATAAATATGTAGAAGGAAACCTGTCCTGGGAAGCAGGGTGGAAGGAGGCTGTGCTCTGTTTTAGACAGTAATGTTATAGTCTTGATTTGGGTTTGACTTCAGTGGGTTGTTATGTGTTACTCCGCGTTATATAGGATTGGTTTCCCTGGTAGAGTGATAGTGTTAGTCTGTGCCTCCCTCCTAGAAGGATTAGCTCACTGATCTTGTGGTCCCATGGAGAGCAGGTACCATTGATTTTATCTCTTCCTTTTTTTTTTTTTTTTTTTTTCCTTCAGCCTCCCTTTCCCCTGCCTCCTCTGCTTTCCTCTGAGTGGGCATGCAGTGCCTGCCTGTGCTCTGTGAGCTCATTCCTAGGCATGTATTTTAAGTGTTTAATAACAAAATACAAACTAACTTTAGTCCTAAACCACAACTATTGCCAAGGGCAAGAAAAAGTCACCTAGCAGCCTGTGGTGACCAGAAAACACCCAAGCCCACCTTCTCATTGAGGAATTTGGCCCCTGCCTCCCCTGGGCTGGGAAGCCTCAAGGGTCACTTTGGAGCCTTTGTGAACAGATTTGTTGGTCCTGGTCCGTAATGCAGCCAGGTGCAAATGAAAATATGAGTTCTGAACTGATCTGACTGGGATTCCTCCTGCATCCACCTTTACTCTACATGTTTCTTGGGTACAAAATGTCTCAAGAGCAGATTAATGGCTGAATGTGAGCAGGGAGCTGGCATGAGCTTTTTAACCTGATGCTAAACACATTTTTATCTTGAAGCTTCCATGATCCAGAAGCCCCTCACAGTTCTCCAGCCCCTGGGGGAGACTTTCTGCTCTGTACAGTGCAGGACTAGAAAATGGGATTGCCATAGATATAAAGCATAGTAGGTTATGTCTAACCTACCTCACCCTTGCTGTGTTTTAGGCTCCAGACTTGTCCCCTCTCCCATGAACCTGAACAGAGACACCCAGTTCTAGGAAGGGAATACTTTTTTTTTTTAACCAGAGAGATGATCCAGCTCTAATTTTTTTCTTCCCCCC